>CM059447.1:52536502-52626502 GCA_030390025.1 Squalus acanthias | reverse complement strand
GGCAGTACTGAGGGAGCGCCGCACTGTCGGAGGGGCAGTACTGAGGGAGCGCCGCACTGTCGGAGGGGCGGTACTGAGGGAGCGTCGCACTGTCGGAGGGGCAATACTAGAGGGGCAGTACTGAGGGAGCGTTGCACCGTCGGAGGGGCAGTACTGAGGGAGCGCCGCACTGTCGGAGGGGCTGTACTGAGGGAGCGCCGCACTGTCGGAGGGGCAGTACTGAGGGAGCGCCGCACTGTCGGAGGGGCAGTACTGAGGGAGCGCCGCACTGTCGGAGGGGCGGTACTGAGGGAGTGCTGCACTGTCGGAGGGGCAGTAATGAGGGAGCGCTGCACTGTCGGAGGGGCAGTACTGAGGGAGCGCTGCACTGTCGGAGGGGCAGTACTGAGGGAGCGCTGCACTGTCGGAGGGGCTGTACTGAGGGAGCGCCGCACTGTCTGAGGGGCAGTACTGAGGGAGCGCCGCACTGTCGGAGGTGCCCTCTTTCGGATGAGACGTTAAACCGAGGCCCCGTCTGCCCTCTCAGGTGGACGTAAAAGATCCCACGACCACTATTTGAAGAAGAGCAGGGGGAGTTCTCCCCGGTGTCCTGGGGTGCAATATTTATCCTTCAACCAAGATTACTATAAAACAGATGATCTGGTCATTATCACATTGCTGTTTGTGGGAGCTTGCTGTGCGCAATTGGCTGCTGCGTTTCCTACATTACAACAGTGACCACACTTGAAAAAAAGTGCTTCATTGGCTGTAAAGTGCTTTGGGACGTCCAGTGGTCGTGAAAGGCGCTGGAGAAACGCGAGTTCACTCTTTTTGTGTAGGTCTGTTGATTTATATACTGTTCGTGTTAACCAGAGTTATCAGGTCAGTCATTCATTTCCTTCATGCTTAAAAGTTCAGCTGAGAAGGAGAGTGTGAGACAGGGACAGTGCGATACAGAGAGAGGCGGACCAGGATCAGGAAGCATTGAGAGGGAGACAGCAAGGGCCAAGACTGAGACCCAGAGCTGGAGCGAGTGGGGAGAGACTGGGATCCAGAGATAGAGAGAGAGAGAGTGGGGAGAGATTGGGACCCAGAGATTGAGAGAGAGTGGGGAGAGATTGGGACCCAGAGATTGAGAGAGAGTGGGGAGAGATTGGGACCCAGAGATTGAGAGAGAGTGGGGAGAGACTGGGACCCAGAGATTGAGAGAGAGTGGAGAGACTGGGACCCAGAGATTGAGAGAGAGTGGAGAGACTGGGACCCAGAGATTGAGAGAGAGTGGAGAGACTGGGACCCAGAGATTGAGAGAGAGTGGGGAGAGACTGGGACCCAGAGATAGAGAGAGAGTGGGGAGAGATTGGGACCTAGAGATAGAGAGAGAGTGGGGAGAGATTGCGACCCAGAGATTGAGAGAGAGTGGGGACCAGATTGAGAGAGTGGGGACTCAGAGATAGAGAGAGAGTGGGGAGTGATTGGGACCCAGAGATTGAGAGAGAGAGTGGAGACCCAGAGATTGAGAGAGAGAGAGTGGGGACCCAGAGATTGAGAGAGAGAGTGGGGACCCAGAGATAGAGAGAGAGTGGGGAGTGATTGGGACCCAGAGATTGAGAGAGAGAGTGGAGAGAGATTGGGACCCAGCGATAGAGAGAGAGTGGGGAGAGATTAGAACCCAGAGATAGAGAGTGGGGAGAGACTGGGACCCAGAGATAGAGAGAGAGTGGGGAGAGACTGGGACCCAGAGATTGAGAGAGAGTGGGGACCCAGAGATTGAGAGAGAGTGGGGAGAGATTGGGACCCAGAGATTGAGAGAGAGAGTGGGGAGAGATTGGGACCCAGAGATTGAGAGAGAGAGTGGAGAGAGATTGGGACCCAGGGATTGAGAGAGAGAGTGGGGAGAGATTGGGACCCAGAGATTGAGAGAGAGTGGGGAGAGATTGGGACCCAGAGATTGAGAGAGAGAGAGAGTGGGGAGAGATTGGGACCCAGAGATTGAGAGAGAGAGTGGGGACCCAGAGATTGAGAGAGAGAGTGGGGACCCAGAGATAGAGAGAGAGTGGGGAGTGATTGGGACCCAGAGATTGAGAGAGAGAGAGAGTGGAGACCCAGAGATTGAGAGAGAGAGTGGGGACCCAGAGATTGAGAGAGAGAGTGGGGACCCAGAGATAGAGAGAGAGTGGGGAGTGATTGGGACCCAGAGATTGAGAGAGAGAGTGGAGAGAGATTGGGACCCAGCGATAGAGAGAGAGTGGGGAGAGATTAGAACCCAGAGATAGAGAGTGGGGAGAGACTGGGACCCAGAGATAGAGAGAGAGTGGGGAGAGACTGGGACCCAGAGATTGAGAGAGAGTGGGGACCCAGAGATTGAGAGAGAGTGGGGAGAGATTGGGACCCAGAGATTGAGAGAGAGAGTGGAGAGAGATTGGGACCCAGGGATTGAGAGAGAGAGAGAGTGGGGAGAGATTGGGACCCAGAGACGGAAAGACTGGGACACCTTAACGAGGTGAGTAGTTTGCCCGGACGAAGCAAAGGAAAATATTCCCGTTACCGTGTTGAGTTGAGTGAGCAGGCGTTGATTTATCAAGGAACGCCTTGGAGGAGGGAGCTACCTACTTCAGTCCGCACTTACCAGGGTCCTCATTTCTTTGCTGTGGATCCGAGCCTGCCAGGGGAAGATGACATGGGGCCGCTCGGCTTTCTTCAGCGGCAGAAGGTATCTCCTGTCCTGGGGCAGGAAACAAGGTCAACAGAGTAAGGACTGACGGCGATTGAGGGAGCCTGGCTCCTCGGCACCTCTCAGACACCTGGAGCAGGGCGCGATTGAAAACCCTGCCCGCGGCAAATCGAACCAGCTTATGCCAAGTGTTCGTTTGCAATCCGGTGGCCACCAGTGACTGGGACCTCTCGGTTTGCCCCCCGGCACTGAGGGGCTCAAACATTACATCGGGGGAAGGTGCAGAACCAGGCTGGGCCAGAACCCGCAGGAGCCAGACAAGGTACAGCACCAGAGGGAGGACTAGCGTGTCACTGCCTTATCTGCTGGTGCAATCCCAAACTAATCCCACTGCCCCGCTCTCTCCCCATAGCCCTGTATCAATCCCAAACTAATCCCACTGCCCCGCTCTCTCCCCATAGCCCTGTATCAATCCCCAACTAATCCCACTACCCCGCTCTCTCGCCATAGCCCTGTATCAATCCCAAACTAATCCCACTGCCCCGCTCTCTCCCCATAGCCCTGTATCAATCCCCAACTAATTCCACTGCCCCACTCTCTCCCCATAGCCCTGTATCAATCCCAAACTAATCCCACTGGCCCGCTCTCTCCCCATAGCCCTGTATCAATCACAAACTAATCCCACTGCCCCGCTCTCTCCCCATAGCCCTGTATCAATCCCAAACTAATCCCACTGCCCCGCTCTCTCCCCATAGCCCTGTATCAATCCCAAACTAATCCCACTGCCCCGCTCTCTCCCCATAGCCCTGTATCAATCCCAAATTAATCCCACTGCCCCGCTCTCTCGCCATAGCCCTGTATCAATCCCCAAACTAATCCCACTGCCCCGCTCTCTCCCCATAGCCCTGTATCAATCCCCAACTAATTCCACTGCCCCGCTCTCTCCCCATAGCTCTGTATTAATCCCAAACTAATCCCACTGCCCCGCTCTCTCGCCATAGCCCTGTATCAATCCCCAAACTAATCCCACTACCCCGCTCTCTCCCCATAGCTCTGTATTAATCCCAAACTAATCCCACTGCCCCACTCTCTCCCCCAGCCCTGTATCAATCCCAAACTAATCCCACTGCCCCGCTCTCTCCCCATAGCCCTGTATCAATCCCAAACTAATCCCACTGCCCCGCTCTCTCGCCATAGCCCTGTATCAATCCCCAAACTAATCCCACTACCCCGCTCTCTCCCCATAGCTCTGTATCAATCCCAAACTCATCCCACTGCCCCGCTCTCTCCCCATAGCCCTGTATCAATCCCAAACTCATCCCACTGCCCCGCTCTCTCCCCATAGCCCTGTATCAATCCCCAAACTAATCCCACTGCCCTGCTCTCTCCCCACAGCCCTGTTTCAATCCCCAAACTAATCCCACTGCCCCGCTCTCTCCCCATAGCCCTGTATCAATCCCCAACTAATCCCACTGCCCTGCTCTCTCCCCATAGCCCTGTATCAATCCCCAACTAATCCCACTGCCCCGCTCTCTCCCCATAGCCCTGTATCAATCCCCAACTAATCCCATTGCCCCGCTCTCTCCCCATAGCCCTGTATCAATCCCAAACTAATCCCACTGCCCCGCTCTCTCCCCCAGCCCTGTATCAATCCCCAAACTAATCCCACTGCCCCCCTCTCTCCCCATAGCCCTGTATCAATCCCCAAACTAATCCCACTGCCCCGCTCTCTCCCCATAGCCCTGTATCAATCCCCAAACTAATCCCACTGCCCTGCTCTCTCCCCATAGCCCTGTATCAATCCCCAACTAATCCCATTGCCCCGCTCTCTCCCCATAGCCCTGTATCAATCCCCAAACTAATCCCACTGCCCCACTCTCTCCCCATAGCCCTGTATCAATCCCCAACTAATCCCACTGCCCCGCTCTCTCCCCATAGCCCTGTATCAATCCCCAAACTAATCCCACTGCCCCGCTCTCTCCCCATAGCCCTGTATCAATCCCCAACTAATCCCATTGCCCCGCTCTCTCCCCATAGCCCTGTATCAATCCCCAAACTAATCCCACTGCCCCACTCTCTCCCCATAGCCCTGTATCAATCCCCAACTAATCCCACTGCCCCGCTCTCTCCCCATAGCCCTGTATCAATCCCCAACTAATTCCACTGCCCCACTCTCTCCCCATAGCCCTGTATCAATCCCCAACTAATCCCACTGCCCCGCTCTCTCCCCATAGCTCCGTATCAATCCCCAACTAATCCCACTGCCTCGCTCTCTCCCCATAGCCCTGTATCAATCCCCAAACTAATCCCACTGCCCCACTCTCTCCCCATAGCCCTGTATCAATCCCCAAACTAATCCCACTGCCCCGCTCTCTCCCCATAGCCCTGTATCAATCCCCAAACTAATCCCACTGCCCCGCTCTCTCCCCATAGCCCTGTATCAATCCCCAAACTAATCTCACTGCCCTGCTCTCTCCCCATAGCCCTGTATCAATCCCCAAACTAATCCCACTGCCCCGCTCTCTCCCCATAGCCCTGTATCAATCCCCAAACTAATCCCACTGCCCCACTCTCTCCCCATAGCCCTGTATCAATCCCCAACTAATTCCACAGCCCCGCTCTCTCCCCATAGCTCCGTATCAATCCCCAACTAATCCCACTGCCCCGCTCAATACTCTTCATAACTTTAAAAACCTCAATTAAGTCTCCTCTTAGCCTCCCATGCTGCATTGGAAATAGGTCCCAGAATCTCGTGTGGATGTCAAGGCCTTGGAGAGGGTGCGGAGGAATGGTACCAGGGATGAGGGACTTCAGTTACGTGGAGAGACTGGAGAAGCTGGGCTTGTTTTCCTTAGAGCAGAGAAGGTTAAGAGGAGATTTAATAGAGGTGTTCAAAATCATAGAATCATAGAATCATAGAAAGTTACAGCACGGAAGGAGGCCATTTCGGCCCATCATGTCCACGCCGGCCAACAAAGAGCTCTCCAGCCTAATCCCACTTCCCAGCTCTTGGTCCGTAGCCCTGCAGGTTACAGCATCCCAAGTGCACATCCAAATACTTTTTAAATGTGGTTAGGGTTCCTGCCTCTACCACCCTTTCAGGCAGTGAGTTCCAGACCCCCACAACCCTCTGGGTGAAGAAATTTCCCCTCAAATTCCCTCTAAATCTTCCCCCAATTACTTTACATCTGTGCCCCCTGGTTTTTGACGCCTCTGCTAAGGGAAATAGGTCCTTTCTATCCGCTTTATCTTTGCCCCTCATAATTTTATACACCTCAATAAGGTCTCCCCTCAGCCTCCTCTGTTCCAAGGAAAACAGACCCAGCCTATCCAGTCTTTCCTCATTGCTAAGATTCTCTACTCCCGGCAACATCCTTGGAAATCTCCTCTGTACCCTCTCTAGTGCAATCACATCTTTCCTGTAATGTGGTGACCAGAACTGCACGCAGTACTATAGCTGAGGCCTAACTAGTGTTTTATGCAGTTGAAGCATAACCCCCCTGCTCTTGTATTCTATGCCACGGCTAATAAAGGCAAGCATTCCGTATGCCTTCTTAACCACCTTATCTACTTGGCCTGCTACCTTCAGGGATCTGTGTACCTGCACTCAAAGGTCCCTTTGTTCCTCTACACTACTCAGTGTCCTACCATTTAATGTGTATTCCCTTTCCTTGTTACCCCTCCCCAAATGCATTACCTCACACTTCTCCGGATTGAATTCCATTTGCCACTGTTCTGCCCACCTGACCAATTTATTGATATCTTCCTGTAGTCTACAGCTTCCTTCTTCAGTATCAACCACACAGCCGATTTTAGTATCATCTGCAAACTTCTTAATCATACCCCCTACATTCAAGTCTAGATCATTGATATATACCACAAAAAGCAAGGGACCTAGTACTGAGCCCTGCGGAACCCCACTGGAAACAGCCTTCCAGTCACAAAAACACCCATCAACCATTACCCTCTGCTTCCTGCCTCCGAGCCAGTTTTGAATCCAACTTGACACTTTGCCCTGGATCCCATGGGCTTTTAACTTCGTGACCAGTCTGCCATGTGGAACCTTATCAAAAGCCTTGCTAAAGTCCATATACTATACATCAAACGCACTACCCTCATCATGAGGGGTTTTGATCGAGTAAATAAGGGGAAACTGTTTCCAGTGGCAGGAGGGTCGGTAACCAGAGGACACAGATTTAAGAAAATTGGCAAAAGAACCAGAGGGGGAGAGGAGGAGAATGTTTTAACGCAGCGAGTTGTTGTGATCTGGAACGCGCTGCCTGAAAGGACGGTGGAAGCAGATTCAATAGTGACTTTCAAAAGGGAATTGGATAAATACTTGAAGGGGAAAAATTTGCAGGGCTATGGGGACAGAGCAGGGCTAATTGGAGAGCTCTTTCAAAGAGCCAGTACAGGCACGATGGGCCGAATGGCCTCTTTCTGTGCTGTAAGATTCTAAGGGGGAAAAATTCAGTTGGTGCAAAGCAACTCGCGCCCGGGTGTGGCGCCGGCAGCACCTCCCGGGAAATTCAGCGGATGGTAGCGGCGGCGGTAACCGTTAGCGCCCCGCGGTGCTGCGCCGCCGGCGATCACGTCATGTCTGACGGGGTCAGGGGGGCCTACCTGCGGCCGGGGCGGCGCTAGTTAAAGGGGAGGTGGCGGGCGGCCATTTCTGTTGCTGGCCGCCCCCGTTGCTGTCCCCGGCCCCCGTGAAGCCCCCCGTCGCGGGGTGCCGGCTGTCACCGTGAGCCCGGCACTCCTCTTGAGAGCCGGGCTCGTTTGCCAGCGCTCCCGATCCCTGGTGGCCCAGCTGGGCGCCGGGACGCGCTGCGCCAGGCCCCTCCCCTTTAATAAGGGGGAAGAAGACCTGCAGTACCGCGGCACGTAACGCCGCGATATTGGCTCGCAGCGCCCCAAGAGGGACGCGAGGCTCATCCACTCGCATCCCTCCTCCCTCTCGGGGCGCTACCTTGGGAAAATCGGCCGTGGGGGTGCTAATTTTTTCAGGACGCTTCCCGGCGAAGTTAGCGCCCCAAAGGGGGCGCAACTCAATTTTTCCCCCTAAGTCTCTCCTCATAGCTACAAGTTTCCTGTCCCTGGTTAACGTTGTACACTTTCCATGGCTTTCACTGTGGCCGTGTATGAATTTTATCACAATCTACTTTGGTCCTGCACTCTATCCCCCTATTTATAAGGCCCAAAATGCGACTGACCACTTTTAAGGCTTTATCTACACCCACTCAGACTTTCATACAATGATCTATTTGAACCAAGGCCCAGCATTTATTGCCCATCCCTAATCGCCCCTTGAGAAGGTGGTGGTGAGCCGCCTTCTTGAACTGCTGCAGTCCGTGTGGTGAAGGTGCTCCCACAGCGCTGTTAGGGAGGGAGTTCTGGGATTTTGTTTTTCATGGCAGTTTTTTACAACTGAGTGGCTCGCTAGGCCATTTCAGAGGGCAATTAAGAGTCGACCACATTGCTGTGGGTCTGGAGTCACATATAGGCCAGACCTGGTAAGGACGACAGATTTCCTTCCCTAAAGGGCATTAAATGAACCAGATGGGTTTTTACGACGATAGTCACCATTACTGATACTAGCTTTTTATTCCAGATTTATTTAATTAACGGAATTTAAATCCCCCAGCTGCCGTGGTGGGATTTGAACTCACGTCTCACATCAAATCTTTAATCCAGGCCGCTGGATTACTAGTCCAGTAACATTACCACTATGCTACCGTGCCCGACTGGACAACTGCTGAACGGAGTCAGGGAAAAACAAAATGGTAGCGTGTCCATATATGGGTTAAATGGGCTACAAAGGAACAGGAGGAGGCCACTCAGCCCCTCGAGCCTATTCCGCCATTGAATGAGATCACAGCTGATCTGTATCTTAACTCCATCTACCCACCCTGGTTCCATAACCCTTGATACCCTTACCCAACTAAAATCTATCCATCTCGGTTTTGAAATTTTCAGTTGACCCCCACCCCAGCCACGACAGCTTTTTAGGGAAGAGAGTTCCAGATTCCACTGTCCTTACAGTGTCACTGATTGGATGAGGGTTGGATAAGGGTATTAGCAGACAGCTTGAACACCTGTTCTCCAAAGAACTGGGGATAAGATCGAACTTTTGCTCTTATTGCCTTGTTACTATAACTAGTTCTATTTGACCATTAAAATTACTGATTCCCACTGTATCGTTTTCCAATCCCTCCATGGCCTCCTCGCCCCCCTCCCTATCTCTGTAACCTCCTCCAGCCCCACAACCCTCCAAGATCTCTGCGCTCCTCCAATTCTGGCCTCTTGCGCATCCCCCCGATTTCCATCGCTCCACCATTGGCGGCCGTGCCTTCAGCCGCCTGGGCCCTAAGCTCTGGAATTCCCTCCCTAAACCTCTCCGCCTCTCTCCCCTCCTTTAAGACGCTCCTTAAAACCGACCTCTTTGACCCAGCTTTTGGTCACCGGTCCTAATATCTCCTTATGTGGCTTGGTGTCCTGTGAAGAAGCGCCCTGGGACGTTTTACTACGTTAAAGGCGCTATATAAATGCGATGTTGTTGTCGATCTGAGCTACTAAGCCCTAAGTCTCTCTCTTCCTTCCCCTCCTTCCATTATTTTCCCATTCAGCCTATCCTCCCGCCCCTTGCTTTTCCTCCCAAGATGCATTGCCTCGCACTTCTCCGCCCATTCTGCCAACCCGTCCCCGTGTCCTCCTGATGTCTCCCGGGTTTCCAAGCGCCGTTCCCCCCCGCCACCTGTAGAAACATAGAAACATAGAAGATAGGAGCAGGAGTAGGCCATTCGGCCCCTCAAGCCTGTTCCGCCATTTAATGAGATCATGGCTGATCATCCAAATTCAGAACCCTGTCCCTGCTTTCTCCCCATATCCCTTGATACCTTTAGCTTTAAGAAATATATCTAACTCATTCTTGAATATATTTAATGACTTGGCCTCAACTACCTTCTGTGGTAGAGAATTCCACAGGTTCACCACTCTCTGGGTGAAGAAATTCTTCCTCATTTCTGTCCTAAATGGCTTACCCCTTATCCTTAGACTGTGACCCCTGGTTCTGGACTCTCCGACCATCGGGAACATTCTTCCTGCATCTAGTTTGTCCAGACCTGTCAGAATTTTATATGTTTCAATGAGATCCCCTCTCATTCTTCTATACTCCAGCGAGTATAAGCCCAATCGACCCAATCTCTCCTCATATGTCATTCCTGCCATCCCAGGTATCAGCCTTGTGAATCTTCGCTGAACTCCTTCCATGGCAAGAACATCCTTCCTCAGATAAGGCGACCAAAACTGCACACAATACTCAAGGTGTGGTCTCACCAAGGCCTTGTACAACTGCAGCAAGACATCCCTGTTCCTGTACTCAAACCCTTACGCTATGAAGGCCAACATACCATTTGCCTTCTTCACCGCCTGCTGCACCTGCACGCTTACCTTCAGCGACTGGTGCACAAGGACACCCAGGTCTCGTTGCACTTCCCCTTCTCCCAATCTATTGCCATTCAGATAATAGTCTGCTTTCTGTTTTTGACACCAAAGTGGATAACCTCGCATTTATCCACGTTATATTGCATCTGCCACGCTTCTGCCCAATCACCCAACCTGTCCAAATCATCCTGGAGTTTCTCGGTATCCTCCTCGCAGCACACACGCCCACCCAGCTTTGTGTCATTTGCAAACTTGGAGAGATTACATCTAGTTCCCTCGTCTAGGTCATTAATGTATATTGTGAATAGCTGGGGTCCAAGGACCGATCCCTGCGGTAAGATTCTAAAAATTGCAATAAAACCGCTGCGACCATGTGGAGATCGAAGTTCAGAATGAATTGTGAAATGGTTACAGACGGATTCAATTAGTAAGAAATCAGCGTGTGTGCTTTGTTTGTGAAGATACAAAATGGCAGAAGTCAGCAGGGGGTCCCTTTGCCTGGTGGTCAGCACATGGTCCTTTGTTTGAAAGGCCACATGGACAGGAAGGAGGAACATGACCGACAAGGAAGTCCCGCCCCCCCCACACACCTCACAGGAACATGAACGTGTCAGGCGGAAGGAAGTCCAATCAGGGAAGGTTTTGGAGTGAAACTGACCTATCAGAGGGAGGCAGACAGTGATACACGAGTGGGGGCCGGCAGAAAGGCGCTATAAAGAGTGACCCACGGGCGGAAATTCAGAACGCGGAAGAACAAGAAGACAGAACAGACGAAGCCGGCCAGTTTATGTTTTGACTTACAACTCTCCATGGACCGATTACCCAGAGATAAAGGAGTATGTATGAAAGTCGGACATAGAGCTTAGATATTGTTAAAAGGGGGTACATTTATGTACGGTTGACTCAGAATATAAATCGCTCAGTGGTAGCGTGTAAATTGCTGGGAAATACTTCTATGTACGAGTAAATTGGGCGCATATTGATTGCGATTGTACACTTGAATTTGAACTGTAGTGTGAATAAAGACCAATTTTATTGATCACATACTTGTCTGTCATTGTTATGCTTATTCGTAATTCTCGAAGTCCGAACCTGTAGTAAGAGAAAGGTTTATACCCCCAACATGGAACTGACCCTCTCTCACGTGGATATCAAAGAGAGAGAGAGAGTCTCATTTGAAAAGGAAGTAGTAATGGTGGCGAGAATGGGACCTCCATCTTTCAGTGCCTTGAGGGGAGGATGGGAGACTAAACTAGAGAGAGGGGGATGAAATCCATGAGGAGACTAAAGACATGAGACCCACTCATCTGATTCCCATTAAGGTGCCCAGACCTGTTGTAGAATCCGAGATAAAAACAGACAGTGCTGGAAATACTCAGCAGGTCAGGCAGCATCTGTGGAGCGAGAAACAGAGTTAACAGGCTGGGTTTTGTCAATGGGGGTGCGTTGGGGGGCGGGACTGCTGGTTGTCCGGCCAACCCACGCTACTTTCCCTTGATTAAGAACATAAGAACATAAGAAATAGGAGCAGGAGTCGGCCATTCGTCCCCTCGAGCCTGCTCCGCCATTCAATGAGATCATGGCTGATCTTCTGCCTCAACTCCATTCACCGGCCCATCACCATATCCCTTGATGCCCTTACCAGTCCGAAATCTATCGACTTCTGTTTTGAATATACCCAATGACTGAGCCTCCACAGCCCTCTGGGGTAGAGAATTCCAAAGATTCACCACCCTCTGTGTGAAGACATTTCTTCTCATCTCAGTCCTGAATGGCCGACCCTTTATCCTGAGGCAGTGGCCCCTGGTTCTAGACTCCCCAGCCAAGGGAAACATTCTCCCAGCATCCACCCTATCAAGCCCTGTAATAATTTTGTATGCTTCAATGAGATCCCACTCTCAATCTTCTGAATTCAAGATTATCTCTCTGCCGAGGTGTGATAAAGGGCAGTTGGAAAGATTAACTGTAATCATCTGGCAGTGTTCTCTGACTATATATGCTGTGCCTATATGCATCTCTTCACTTCACCTGACGAAGGAGCAGCGCTCCGAAAGCTTGTGATTTCAAATAAAGCTGTTGGACTATAACCTGGTGTTGTGCGACTTCTCACATTTGTCCACCCCAGTCCAACACCGGCATCTCCACATCATCAATAAAATACAGGCGAACGGTTGTGTGCCGTGAGGAGGATGCCGAGAAACTCCAGTATGATTTGGACAGGTTGGATGATTGGGCAGATGCATGGCAGATGCAGTATAATGTGGATAAATGCGAGGTTATCCACTTTGGTGGCAAAAGCAGAAAGGCAGATTATTATCTGAACGGCAATAAATTGGGAGAAGGGGAAATACAACGAGACCTGGGCGTCCTTGTGCACCAGTCGCTGAAGGTAAGCTTTGCAGGTGCAGCAGGTGGTGAAGAAGGCAAATGGTATGTTGGCCTTTGTATCGAGAGGATTCGAGTACAGGAACAAGGATGTCTTGTTGCAGCTGTACAGGGCCTTGGTGAGACCACACCTTGAGTATTGTGTGCAATTTTGGTCGCCTTATCTGAGGAAGGATGTTCTTGCCATGGAGGGAGTGCAGTGAAGATTCACCAGACTGATACCTGGGATGGCAGGAATGACGTACGAGGAGAGATTGGGTCAATTGGGCTTATACTCGCTGGAGTTTAGAAGAATGAGAGGAGATCTCATTGAAACTTATAAAATTCAAACAGAGCTAGACAGACTGGATGCAGGAAGGATGTTCCCGATGGCGGGTGAGTCCAGAACAAGAGGTCACAGTCTAAAGATAAGGAGTAAGCCATTTAGGACAGAGATGAGGAGGAATTTCTTCACCCAGAGAGTGGTGAACCTGTGGAATTCTCTACCACAGAAGGCAGTTGAGGCCAAGTCAGTAAATATATTCAAGAAGGAGTTGGATATATTTCTTAAGGCTAAAGGTATCAAGGGATATGGGGAGAAGGCAGGGACAGGGTACTGAGTTTGGATGATCAGCCATGATCTCATTAAATGGCGGAGCAGGCTCGAGGGGCCGAATGGCCTACTCCTGCTCCTATCTTCTGTGATTCTAATAAAATACAGGCGAACGGTTGTGTAACGCGAGATAGGGATTTAGCCAATCAGCAATTGTACACGCGGGCCTTAGGCCAATTAAAACAGTGTAATGGGATTGTGCACGAGGCTACCACGACTTTTGAACGCATAAATATGTAACGCTTACTGTCCATGGAATGAGTTCAGCGAAGATTCACCAGGCTGATACCTGGGATGGCAGGAATGACATATGAGGAGAGATTGGGTCGATTGGGCTTATACTCGCTGGAGTATAGAAGAATGAGAGGGGATCTCATCGAAACATATAACATTCTGACAGGTCTGGACAAACTAGATGCAGGAAGAATGTTCCCGATGGTTGGAGAGTCTAGAACCAGGGGTCATAATCTAAGGATAAGGGGTAAGCCATTTAGAACAGAAATGAGGAAGAATTTCTTCACCCAGAGAGTGGTGAACCTGTGGAATTCTCTACCACAGAAGGTAGTTGAGGCCAAGTCATTAAATATATTGAAGAATGAGTTAGATATATTTCTTAAAGATAAAGGTATCAAGGGATATGGGGAGAAGGCAGGGACAGGGTACTGAATTTGGATGATCAGCCATGATCTCATCGAATGGCGGAGCAGGCTCGAGGGGCTGAATGGCCTACTCCTGCTCCTATCTTCTATTTTTCTATGTTTCTATGTATCAATTTGGAGAAATCTCCTGGTGCGCCAGTAGAGATTGTCTCCTCACTGGTGTAATAAAGACCACTTGAATAACGATCTAAAACCTTGTATCGAGTGTTGGTTTAAAATACTCCACAACACCCCCCCAACATACAGAGACCCGAGCAAGCCAGCACGCCTCACCACGGACGTTCCCTCTAAGCTGCCCGCACAAGCTCTCCCACTTGTAATACCGCGGGTGCGCAGGAGCTTAAAGGGGGCGCTGTTTGAAGTAAACACGGCAGAGGCGATTCAGAGGGAACGCTGCCCACCACCGTCCCTCGCCATGGCGTCCAACCACCGCCACCACTTACCGCCTTCCTCCGCCGTGCGTCAAGCTGACGGAAGTAAGTGCTGACGTAAATGTTGTCGTAGCGAATGTCTTGGTTGAAGCTGTACGTGTACAAGAAGGAACTGAAGAGAGAAAGAGAGAGAGAGAGAGAGAGACCGGTTACATCCACTGCTGCGTTAAATAAAATTCATAGCATCGTCGAACATAACATAAGAACAGAAGATGTAGGAGCAGGAGTCGGCCATTCGGCCCCTCGAGCCTGCTCCGCCATTCAATGAGATCATGGCTGATCTGATCTTGGCCTCAACTCCACTTCCCTGCCCGCTCCCCATAACCCTCGACTCCCTTATCGTTCAAAAGTCTGTCTATCTCCACCTTGAATATATTCAATGACCCAGCCTCCACAGCTCTCTGGGGTAGAGAATTCCAAAGATTCATGACCCTCTGAGAGAAGAAATTCCTCCTCATTTCCGATTTAAATGGGCGCCCCCTTTTTCTGAAACTATGCCCCCTCGTTCTAGATTCCCCCACGAGGGGAAACATCCTCTCTGCATCTACCCTGTCAAGCCCCTTCAGAATCTTAGAAGGAGGCCATTCGGCCCATCGAGTCTGCGCCGGCTCTCTCGAGGCGTTAGTCCCATTCCCCCGCTCTTTCCCCTTATCCCTTCAATCTTTTTCTCCTTCAAGTATTTCTCCAATTCCCTTTTGAAGGCTACTATTGAATCTGCTTCCACCGCCCTATCGGGCAGCGCATTCCAGATCACAACAACTCGCTGCATAAAAAAGTTTTTCCTCTTGTCGCCTCTGGTTCTTTTGCCAATCACCTTAAATCTGTGCCCTCTGGTTACCCACCCTTCAGCCATTGGAAACAGTTTCTCCTTATTTACTCCTCATGATTTTGAACACCTCTATCAAATCTCCTCTTAACCTTCTCTGCTCTAAGGAGAACAATCCCAGCTTCTCCAGTCTATCCACATAATTGTAATCCCTCATCCCGGGAACCATTCTAGTAAACCTTTTCTGCACCCTCTCTAAGGCCTTCACATCCTTCCTAAAGTGCGGTGCCCAGAATTGGACACAATACTCCAGTTGAGGTCGGACCAGTGTTTTATAAAGGTTCATCATAACTTCCTTGCTTTTGTACTCTATGCCTCTATTTAGAGCCATAGAGTCATAGAGTTATACAGCACAGAAAGAGGCCCTTTGGCCCATCGTGTCCGCGCCGGCCATCAAGCCCTGTCTATTCTAATCCCATTTTCCAGCACTTGGTCCGTAGCCTTGTATGCTATGGCGTTTCAAGTGTTCATCTGAATGCTTCTTGAATGTTGTGAGGGTTCCTGCCTCTACCACTCTTTCAGGCAGTGAGTTCCAGATTCCAACCACCCTCTGGGTGAAAAAGCTTTTCCTCAAATCCCCTCTAAACCTCCTGCCCCTTACCTTGAAACTATGTCCCCTGGTTATTGACCCCTCTACTAAGGGGAAAAGTTCCTTTCTATCTACCCTATCTATGCCCCTCATAATTTTGTACACCTCAATCAGGTCCCCCCCTCAGCCTTCTCTGCTCTAAGGAAAACAACCCCAGCCTGTCCAGTCTCTCTTCATAGCTGAAGCGCTCCAGCCCAGGTAACATCCTGGTGAATCTCCTCTGCACCCTCTCCAATGCAATCACATCCCTCCTATAGTGTGGCGACCAGAACTGCACACAGTATTCCAGCTGTGGCCTAACTAGCGTTTTGTACAGCTCCATCATAACCTCCCTGCTCTTATAGTCTATGCCTCGGCTAATGAAGGCAAGTATCCCACATGCCTTTTTAACCACCTTATCTACCTGCCCTGCTGCCTTCAGGGATCTATGCACATGCACACCAAGGTCCCTCTGATCCTCTGTCCTTCCTAGGGTCCTACCATTCATTGTGTATTCCCTTGCCTTGTTAGTCTTCCCAAAATGCATCACCTCACACTTTTCAGGGTTAAATTCCATTTGCCACTGTTCTGCCCATCTGACCAACCCGTCTATATCGCCCTGTAGCCTGAGGCTTCCGTCCTCGTTATTTACCACCCCACCAATTTTCGAAAGAAAGGCTGTTTGAGCAGGTGGGGCAGTTGGAGGTGGGAGGTCATGCGATTTGAATCCTCCGGGAACGCGTCCAATCAAAGTTGGCAACCACCACATCTCCTGGGAGAGGCAAAACTCCAGGGCCAATGAGGAAAAAACTAAATTCTGAAATTGCTCTCCGACCCTCCTCGGGCGATGGAAACCCACCCAGGCAGATCACAAGGAACATGTGCAGAACATGGACGGGGTTGTCTTATACTCAAGTGTATATGGGACAATTAGTCTAGGAACATAGCTACAGGAGGAGGCCATTCAGCCTGGTTTTTTTTTCGTTTATGGGATCTGGGCGTCGCTGGCAAGGCCAGCATTTATTGCCCATCCCTAGTTGCCCCTTGAGAAGGTGGTGGTGAGCCGCCTTCTTGAACCGCTGCAGTCCGTGTGGTGAAGGTGCTCCCACAGTGTTGTTAGGGAGGGAGTTCCGGGATATTGACCCAGCGACGATGAAGGAACGGCCCGATATATTTCCAAGTCAGGATGGTGTGTGACTTGGAGGGGAAACTTGGAGGTGGTGGTGTTCCCATGCGCCTGCTGCCCTTGTCCTTCTAGGTGGTGGAGGTCACGGGTTTGGGAGGTGCTGCCGAAGAAACCTTGGCGAGTTGCTGCAGTGCATCTTGTAGATGGTACACACTGCAGCCACGGTGCGCCGGTGGTGGAGGGAGTGAATGTTTAAGGTGGTGGATGGGGTGCCAATCAAGCGGGCTGCTTTGTCCTGGATGGTGTCGAGCTTCCTGAGTGTTGTTGGAGCTGCACTCATCCAGGCAAGTGGAGAGTATTCCATCACACTCCTTACTTGTGCCTTGTGGATGGTGGAAAGGCTTTGGGGAGTCAGGAAGTGAGACACTCGCCGCAGAATACCCAGCCTCTGACCTGCTCTTGTGGCTGGTCCAGTTAAGTTTCTGGTCAATGGTGACCCCCAGGATGTTGATAGTGGGGGATTCGGCGATGGTAATACCGTTGAATGTCAAGGGGAGATGGTTAGACTCTCGCTTGTTGGAGATAGTCATTGCCTGGCGCTTCTGTTCCGCCATTCAAATGGCTGATCTGTATCTTAACTCCATCTACCCGCCTTGGTTCCATAACCCTTAATCCCCTTACCCAACAAAAATCTATCAATCTCAGTCTGGAAAGCTCCAATTGACCCCCAGCCTCAACAGCTTTTTGGGGGAGAGAGTTCCAGATTTCCACCACCCTTTGTGTGAAGAAGTGCTTCCTGACATCACCCCTGAACGGCCTGGCTCTAATTTTAAGGTGACGCCCCCCTTGTTCAGGACTCACCCCACCAGAGGAAATAGTTTCTCTCTCTCTACCCTGTCGAATCCTCAATTTTGAAGAATCTCACTGCACAAAGAGGGAGACGTGAAATCTTACTCACGAGATGAAGAGAATGAGGAACGTGAGAGAGGCCAACAGTTTAAATATCAACACGATGTTTTCCAGCACGGTCCGCTTCTTCAGTAACTCCTCCCGCACCGTCCCGGTAATTTCTGCTTTCGAGATGTTGGCGCCTATGATGGATTCTTGCTCTATTTTCTAGGCACGGAAATGAAGAAGAGAAGTTTGCTAAGTTGACGTTCCTTGCTTGGAGTTTTTTTCCCCCAATTTTTTTGATAATGCCCCTGTGAACCGCCTGCACAACAACAACTTGCATTTATATAGCGCCTTTGACGTCCCAGGGCACTTCACCGTAGCATTACCAAACCAGATTTGACCCCGAACCACATCAGGAGATGTTAGGGACAGGCGACCAAAAGCTTGGTCAAAGAGGTCGGTTTTTAAGGAGCGTCTTAAAGGAGGAGAGAGAGGCGGAGAGGTTTAGGGAGGGAATTCCAGAGCTTAGGGCCCCAGGCAGCTGAAGGCACGGCCACCAATGGTGGAGCGATGGAAATCGGGGGATGCTCAACAACAACTTGCATTTATATAGCGCCTTTAATGTAGTGAAACGTCCCAGGGCACTTCACAGGAGTATTATAAGACAAAAAACTTGACACCGAGCCACATATGGAGATGTTAGGGACAGGCGACCAAAAGCTTGGTCAAAGAGGTCGGTTTTAAGGAGCGTCTTAAAGGAGGAGAGAGAGGCGGAGAGGTTTAGGGAGGGAATTCCAGAGCTTAGGGCCCAGGCGGCTGAAGGCACGGCCACCAATGGTGGAGCGATTTTAATCAGGGATGCTCAAGAGGGCAGAATTGGAGGAGCGCAGATATCTCGGAGGGTTGTAGGGGCTGGAGGAGATTACAGAGATAGGAAGGGGCGAGGACACGGAGGATTTGAACACAAGGATGAGAATTCTAAAATCGAGGTGTTGCTTAACCGGGAGCCAATGTAGGTCAGCGAGCACAGGGGGTGATGGGCGAACGGGACTCGGTGCGAGTTAGGACACGGGCAACAGAGTTTTGGATGACCTCATGTTTACGGAGGGTGGAATGTGGGAGGCCGGCCAGGAGTGCGTTGGAATAGTCAAGTCTAGAGGTAACAAAGGTATGAACAAGAGGCCAGAATTGGAGGAGCGCAGAGATCTCGGAGTGTTGTGGAGCTGGAGGAGGTTACAGAGATAGGGAGGGGGGGCGAGGCCATGGAGGGATTTGAAAACAAGGATGAGAATTTTAAAATCGAGGCGTTTTTCTACATTAAAGGTGTTCTATAAATCCAAGTTACTGTTTGGTGTCGGCCGTGGCTCAGTGGGTAGCGCTCTCGCCTCTGGATCAGAAGGTCGTGGGTTCGAGCCCCACCTCCTAGACCCTCGAGCACATAATCCAGACCGACACTCCCAGTATGAGTACTAAAGGATTACAGCACATTCGGAGGTCCTGTCTTTCAGATGAAACATTAATCAGAGGCCCCCGGTCCGCCCTCTCAGGTGGGTGTAAAAGATCCTATGGCACCATCATCTCATCAGAATCCTTTTTTTTATTCGTTTATGGGCATCGGTGGCAAGGCCGGCATTTATTGCCCATCCCTAACTGCCCTTGAGAAGGTGGTGGTGAGTTGCCTTCTTGAACCGCTGCAGTCCGTGTGGTGAAGGTGCTCCCACAGTGTTGTTAGGGAGGGAGTTCCGGGATATTGACCCAGCGACGATGAAGGAACGGCCCGATATATTTCCAAGTCAGGATGGTGTGTGACTTGGAGGGGGTGGTGTTCCCATGCGCCTGCTGCCCTTGTCCTTCTAGGTGGAAGAGGTCGCAGGTTTGGGAGGTGCTGCCGAAAAATGTTTAAGGTGGTGGATGGGGTGTCAATCAAGCGGGCTGCTTTGTCCTGGATGGTGTCGAGCTTCTTGAGTGTTGTTGGAGCTGCAACTCATCCAGGTAAGTGGAGAGTATTCCATCACACTCCTGACTTGTAGATGGTGAGACACTCGTTCATGGGATGTGGGCGTCACTGGCAAGGTCAGAATTTATTGCCCATCCCTAATTGCCCTTGAGAAGGTGGTGGTGAGCCGCCTTCTTGAACTGCTGTTCTTTTGTACCAGTTTGTTACAACTGAGTTTCTCACTCGGCCATTTCAGAGGGCAGTTAAGAGTCAACCACATTGCTGTGGGTCTGGAGTCAAATATAGGCCAGACCAGGTAAGGACGGCAGATTTCCTTCCCTAAAGGACATCAGTGAACCAGATGGGTTTTTACGACAATCCGGTAGTTTCACGGTCACCATTACTGATACTAGCTTTTTATTCCAGATTTATTTAATTAACTGAATTTAAATTCCCCAGCTGCCGTGGTGGGATTTGGTGGGTTTCTGGATTATTAGTCCAGGGCACTGGATTACTAAGCCAGTAACATAACCACTATGCTACCATCCCCGGTGAGTTCAAATCCCACCATGGCAGGTTTGAGAGTTTGAATTCAGTTAAAACAATCTGGAAAGAAAGGGCTGGGATCAGTAAAGTGAGAGGTCGCACAACACCAGGTTATAGTCCAACAGTTTTATTTGAAATCACAAGCTTTCGGAGCTATCGCTCCTTCCTCACCTGAGGAAGGAGCGATAGCTCCGAAAGCTTGTGATTTCAAATAAAACTGTTGGACTATAACCTGGTGTTGTGCGACCTCTCAATTTTGTCCACCCCAGTCCAACACCGGCATCTCCGCATCATGATCAGTAAAGTGACCATGAAGATGTCAGATTGTCGTAATAAGAACCAATTGGTTCACTAATGTCCCTTATGGGGAAGGAAACCTGCCGTCCTTACCCGGTCTGGGCCTATATGTGACTCCTGTCCCACACCAACAGGCCCTCAGAAGTGGACTATGAAACCACTAGTGGTTCAAGAAAGCCCACAACCACCACCCTCACCTCCAAGTTCCCCTCCGAGTCACACACACCATCCCGACTTGGAAATATATCCGGCCGTTCCTTCATCGTCGCTGGGTCAAAATCCTGGAACTCCCTCCCTAACAGCACTGTGGGAGCACCTTCACCACACGGACTGCAGCGGTTCAAGAAGGCGGCTCACTAATGTGGGCAATAAATGCCGGCCTTGTCAGCGACGCCCACATTGCGAGAATGAATAAAAACCAAAGGCGTATCAGCACCGACTGGCAATAGAGGTGGGCACTGTACCGATGGCCATGGTTGTCTGTCCGCTGACCGGCCGAGAGGACGCTCAGCCGCCGTCGCTCCGCGCGATACCTACGCTGATGGCCATTTCCGTGGTGAAGTCCTGGTTCAGGTTGTCCACTGAGCCGTTGACCTTGTCGTAGAGTTGGCCAAAGTTGGAGTCCACCGGAATCCGATCCTTACACCAAGGAGTCATCACTGCAATGGGATGGTAAACACGACTGAACACCGAGAGATGGCACACACACATAAAAACCGTAGATACAGAGTAAAGCTCCCTCTACACTGTCCCATCAAACATTGAGAGGTCGCACAACACCAGGTTATAGTCCAACAGTTTTATTTGAAATCACAAGCTTTCGGAGCTATCGATTTGCAAATCGATAGCTCCGAAAGCTTGTGATTTCAAATAAAACTGTTGGACTATAACCTGGTGTTGTGCGACCTCTCAATTTTGTCCACCCCAGTCCAACACCGGCATCTCCGCATCATGACCATCAAACATTCCCAGGGCAGGTACAGCACGGGTTAGATACAGAGTAAAGCTCCCTCTACACTGTCCCATCAAACATTCCCAGGGCAGGTACAGCACGGGTTAGATACAGAGTAAAGCTCCCTCTACACTGTCCCATCAAACACTCCCAGGGCAGGAACAGCACGGGTTAGATACAGAGTAAAGCTCCCTCTACACTGTCTCATCAAACACTCCCAGGGCAGGTACAGCACGGGTTAGATACAGAGTAAAGCTCCCTCTACGCTGTCCCATCAAATATTCCCAGGGCAGGTACAGCACGGGTTAGATACAGAGTAAAGCTCCCTCTACACTGTCCCATCAAACACTCCCAGGGCAGGTACAGCACGGGTTAGATACAGAGTAAAGCTCCCTCTACACTGTCCCATCAAACACTCCCAGGGCAGGTACAGCACGGGTTAGATACAGAGTAAAGCTCCCTCTACACTGTCCCATCAAACACTCCCAGGGCAGGTACAGCACAGGTTAGATACAGAGGAAAGCTCCCTCTACACTGTCCCGTCAAACACTCCCAGGACAGGTACAGCACGGGTTAGACACAGAGTAAAGCTCCCTCTACACTGTCCCATCAAACACTCCCAGGGCAGGTACAGCACGGGTTAGATACAGAGTAAAGCTCCCTCTACCCTGTCCCATACCAGATATCTTTTGGCGCCATTCAAACCCATTAATGGTTAACGTATGTTAAATTAGCGTGGAGAGGAGGCTGGTACGAATGCCATCAGCTCGTATGAGAATGGCCAGGGTCCTAATCGCTACCCTTTCTGAATAAACCTGCCAGATTCCTGTGGACCTGGGGTTGGTTGTGTGCAGTGGATCCATTCCAGGTGCAACCACCTGGAAAGTGGCCATCGAGAAGCCTCCCAGGACTCAACAGGGATCTTCTCCCCCGTCAGCCTGGATTGGATTCAGCCCAGATCTCCGAGCGGACGCTGCTGCAATCGGCCGCACCATTAGAAGAAAGAAAGACTTGCATAAGTGGATTCTGGCTCCTACATCACAACAGCGACTACTCTGCCAAAGTACTTCATTGGGAGGGAAGCGCTTTGGCACGTCCTGAGGTCGTGCATGGCGCGATAGATATACAATTCTTCCTACTGGCAGGAGGGTCGGTAACCAGAGGACACAGATTTAAGATAATTGGCAAAAAGGCCAACAACAACAACAACAACTTGTATTTATATAGCGCCTTTAACGTAGTAAAATGTCCCACGGTTGACATCGAACCACATAAGGAGAAATGAGTTGTGGTAAATGGCTGTTTTTCAGACTGGAGGATGGTAGACAGTGGTGTTCCCCAAGGATCAGTGCTGGGGCCACTGCTTTTTTTGATATATATAAATGACCTGGATATTGGAATGCAGAGTAGAATTTCTAAATTTGCTGACGACACCAAACTTGGAGGGGTGGCAAACAGTGAGGATGATACCAATCGACTGCAACAGGACATAGAAAGGATAGCAGAATGGGCAGACAAGTGGCAGATGGAATTTAATACAGAGAAGTGTGAGGTGATGCTTTTTGGCAGAAGGAACAGGGAGAGGCAATATACACTTAATGGCACAGTTTAAAAGAGTGTGCAGGGACAGAGGGACCTGGGAGTTAATGTGCATCAGTCCCTGAAGGTGGCGGGACATATTGAGAGAGTGGTTAGCAAAGCATATGGGATCTTGGGCTTCATAAATAGAGGTATTGAGTACAAAAATAAAGAAGTTATGCTGAATCTTTATAAAGCGCTGGTTAGGCCACAACTGGAGTATTGCATCCAGTTCTGGTCACCACACTTTAGGAAGGATGTGAAGGCCCTTGAGAGGGTGCAGAGGAGATTTACCAGAATGGTTCCGGGGATGGGGGATCTTAGCTACAAGGACAGGTTGGAGAAGCTGGATTTGTCTTCATTAGAGCAAAGGAGGTTGAGGGGTGATTTGATAGAGGTGTACAAGATTATGAAGGGTTTGGATAGGCTAGACGGGGAAAGGCTGTTCCCACTAGTTGATGGTACAAGGACTAGGGGACACAGATTTAAGGTTTTGGGCAAGAGATACAGGGGGGATGTGAGGAAAGACTTTTTTACGCAGCGAGTGGTGAGGACCTGGAACTCGCTGCCGATGGAAGTGGTGGAAGCGGAGACGCTCAATGTTTTCAAGGGGAGACTGGATAGGCACTTGAGGGAAATAAACTTGCAGGGCTACGGGGATAGAGCGGGGGGATGGGACTGACTGGATTGCTCTACAGAGAGCCGGCACAGACTCGATGGGCCGAATGGAATCCTTCTGTGCCATTATGACTTTATTTTGGTCAAATAGGTAGGGTTTAAGGAGCGTCTTAAAGGAGGAGAGAGAGGCGTAGAGGTTTAGGCAGGAAATTCCAGCGCTTAGGGCCCAGGCAACAGAAGGCACGGCCACCAATGGTGGAGCGATTATAATCAGGGATGCTCAGGAGGGCAGAATTAGAGGAGTGCAGATATCTCGGGGAGTTGTGGGGCTGGAGGAGATTACAGAGATAGGGAGGGGCGAGGCCATGGAGGGATTTGAAAACAAGGATGAGAATTTTGAAATCGAGGCGTTGCTTAACCGGGAGCCAATGTAGGTCAGCAAGCACAGGGGGTGATGGGTGAACGGGACTTGGTGCGAGTTAGGACACGGGGGCAGCAGAGTTTTGGATGACCTCAAGTTTACGTAGGGTGGAATGTGGGAGGCCAGGCAGGAGTGCATTGGAATAGTCAAGTCTAGAGGTAACAAAGGCATGGATGAGGGTTTCAGCAGCGGATGAGCTGAGGCAAGGGCGGAGACGGGCGATGTTACGGAGGTGGAAATAGGCGGTCTTAGTTATGCTGCAGATATGTGGTCGGAAGCTCATTTCAGGGTCAAATATGACACCAAGGTTGCGAACAGTGTGGTTCTGCCTCAGACAGATGTTAGGGAGAGGGATGGAGTCGGTGACTAGGGAACGGAGTTTGTGGCGGGGACCGAAAACAATGGCTTCGGTCTTCCCAATATTTAATTGGAGGAAATTTCTGCTCATCCAGAACTGGATGTCGGACAAGCAGTCTGACAATTTAGAGACTGTGGAGGGGTTGAGAGAAGTAGTGGTGAGGTAGAGCTGGGTGTCGTCAGCGTTCATGTGGAAACTGGTGCTGTGTTTTCGGATGATGTCGCCAAGGGGCAACATGTAGATGAGAAATAGGAGGGGGCCAAGGATAGATCCTTGGGGGACACCAGAGGTAACAATGCGGGAGCGGGAAGAGAAGCCGTTGCAGGTGATTCTCTGGCTACGATTAGATAGATAAGAATGGAACCAGGCGAGTGCAGTCCCTCCCAGCTGGACGACGGTGGAGAGGCGTTGGAGAAGGATGGAGTGGTCAACCGTGTCAAAGGCTGCAGACAAGTCAAGAAGGACGAGGAGGGATCGTTTACCTTTGTCACAGTCACAAAGGATGTCATTTGTGACTTTGATGAGAGATGTGTCGGTACTGTGGCAAGGGCGGAAACCTGATTGGAATGAGGAGAAGTTAGAGCAGACAAGGTTAAGGGGAGATTTAATCGAGGTTTTCAAAATCATGAACGGTTTTGATGGAGTAGATGGGGAGAAACTGTTTCCAGTGGCAGGAGGGTCGGTAACCAGAGGACACAGATTTAAGATAATTGGCAAAAGAACCAGAGGGGGAGAGGAGGAGGAGAATGTTTTTTACGCAGCGAGTTGTTGTGATCTGGAATGCGCTGCCTGAAAGGGCGGTGGAAGCAGATTCAATAGTGACTTTCAAAAAGGGAATTGGATAAATACTTGAAGGGGAAAAATTCACAGGGCTGTGGGGAAAGAGCAGGGGGGAGTGGGACTAATTGGAGAGCTCTTTCAAAGAGCCGGCACAGGCACGATGGGCCGAATGGCCTCCTCCTGTGCTGTGCGATTCTACGCGGGGTAGAAGAGCAAAGGGGTCTCGGGATACAGGTGAACAAATTATTCAAAACAGCAGCGCAGGTCAGCAAAGCAATTGAACATGCTAACAAAGCACTGGGAGTAATTTCGAGGGGTCTAGAATTCAAAAGTAGTGAAGTAATGCTGAACTTGTATCGGACCCTGGTCAGGCCGCACCTCGAGTACTGTGCACAGTCCTGGTCTCCATACTAGAAAAAGGAAAGAGAAGCACTGGAGAAGGTGCAAAAAAGATTTACAAGGACGGTACCAGAACTGAGCGGTTACAACTATCGGGAAAGATTGAACGGGCTGGGGCTCTTTCTCTCGAAAAGAGAAGGCTGAGGGGTGACCTGATAGAGGTCTTTAAAATTATGAATGGGTTGGACAGGGTAGGTGTGGAGAGAATGTTTCCACTTGTGGGAGAATCCACAACTCGGGGCCGTCAATACAAGATAGTTACTAATAAATTCAACAGGGAATTCAGGAGAAACTTCTTTACCCAGAGAGTGGTGAGAATGTGGAACTCGCTACCACAGGGAGTGGTTGAAGCGAAGAGCACAGATGCTTCCAAAAGGAAACTAGACGAGTACGTGAGAGAATAAGGGATAGAAAGATATGTTGACAGGCTGAGGTGAGGTAGATGGAATGGGAGGAGACTGGTGTGGAGCATAAACACCGGCACAGACTAGTTAAAAAAAGAAAGAAAGGCTTGCATTTCTCCGGCGCCTTTCACGACCACCGGACGTCTCAAAGCACTTTACAGCCAATGAAGTATTTTTGAAGTGTAGTCACTGTTGTAATGTAGGAAACGCGACAGCCAATTTGCGCACAGCAAGCTCCCACAAACAGCAATGTGATAATGACCAGATCATCTGTTTCTGTTCTGTTGATTGACGGATAAATATTGGCCCCAGGACACGTGGGGAGAACTCCCCCCTGCTCTTCTTCCAATAGTGGCCGCGGCATCTTTTACATCCACCCGAGAGGGCAGACGGGGCCTCGGTTTAACGTCTCATCCGAAAGACGGCACCTCCGACAATGCAGAGCTCCCTCAGTACCGCCCCTCCGACAGTGCGGCGCTCCCTCAGTACTGCCCCTCTGACAGTGTGGCGCTCCCTCAGTACCGCCCCTCCGACAGTGCGGTGCTCCCTCAGTACTGCCCCTCTGACAGTGTGGCGCTCCCTCAGTACCGCCCCTCCGACAGTGCGGTGCTCCCTCAGTGCCGCCCCTCTGACAGTGTGGCGCTCCCTCAGTACCGCCCCTCCGACAGTGCGGCGCTCCCTCAATACCGCCCCTCCGACAGTGCGGCGCTCCCTCAGTATCGCCCCTCCGACAGTGCGGCGCTCCCTCAGTACTGCCACTCCGACAGTGCGGCGCTCCCTCAGTACTGCCCCTCTGACAGTGCGGCGCTCCCTCAGTACTGCCACTCCGACAGTGCGGCGCTCCCTCAGTACTGCCCCTCTGACAGTGCGGCGCTCCCTCAGTACCGCCCCTCCGACAGTGCGGCACTCCCTCAGTACTGCCCCTCCGACAGTGCGGCACTCCCTCAGTACCGCCCCTCCGACAGTGCGGCGCTCCCTCAGTACTGCCTCCGACAGTGCGGCGCTCCCTCAGTACTGCCCCTCTGACAGTGCGGCGCTCCCTCAGTACTGCCCCTCTGACAGTGCGGCGCTCCCTCAGTACTGCCTCCGACAGTGCGGCGCTCCCTCAGTACCGCCCCTCCGACAGTGCGGCGCTCCCTCAGTACTGCCCCTCCGACAGTGCGGCACTCCCTCAGTACTGCCCCTCCGACAGTGCAGCGTTCCCTCAGTACCGCCCCTCCGACAGTGCGGCGCTCCCTCAGTACTGCCTCCGACAGTGCGGCGCTCCCTCAGTACTGCCCCTCCGACAGTGCGGCGCTCCCTCAGTACTGCCCCTCTGACAGTGTGGCGCTCCCTCAGTACCGCCCCTCCGACAGTGCGGTGCTCCCTCAGTGCCGCCCCTCTGACAGTGTGGCGCTCCCTCAGTACCGCCCCTCCGACAGTGCGGCACTCCCTCAATACCGCCCCTCCGACAGTGCGGCGCTCCCTCAGTATTGCCCCTCCGACAGTGCGGCGCTCCCTCAGTACTGCCACTCCGACAGTGTGGCGCTCCCTCAGTACCGCCCCTCCGACAGTGCGGTGCTCCCTCAGTGCCGCCCCTCTGACAGTGTGGCGCTCCCTCAGTACCGCCCCTCCGACAGTGCGGCACTCCCTCAATACCGCCCCTCCGACAGTGCGGCGCTCCCTCAGTATCGCCCCTCCGACAGTGCGGCGCTCCCTCAGTACTGCCACTCCGACAGTGTGGCGCTCCCTCAGTACCGCCCCTCCGACAGTGCGGTGCTCCCTCAGTGCCGCCCCTCTGACAGTGTGGCGCTCCCTCAGTACCGCCCCTCCGACAGTGCGGCACTCCCTCAATACCGCCCCTCCGACAGTGCGGCGCTCCCTCAGTATCGCCCCTCCGACAGTGCGGCGCTCCCTCAGTACTGCCACTCCGACAGTGCGGCGCTCCCTCAGTACTGCCCCTCTGACAGTGTGGCGCTCCCTCAGTACCGCCCCTCCGACAGTGCGGTGCTCCCTCAGTACTGCCCCTCTGACAGTGTGGCGCTCCCTCAGTACCGCCCCTCCGACAGTGCGGTGCTCCCTCAGTGCCGCCCCTCTGACAGTGTGGCGCTCCCTCAGTACCGCCCCTCCGACAGTGCGGCACTCCCTCAATACCGCCCCTCCGACAGTGCGGCGCTCCCTCAGTATCGCCCCTCCGACAGTGCGGCGCTCCCTCAGTACTGCCACTCCGACAGTGCGGCGCTCCCTCAGTACTGCCCCTCTGACAGTGCGGCGCTCCCTCAGTACTGCCACTCCGACAGTGCGGCGCTCCCTCAGTACTGCCCCTCTGACAGTGCGGCGCTCCCTCAGTACCGCCCCTCCGACAGTGCGGCACTCCCTCAGTACTGCCCCTCCGACAGTGCGGCACTCCCTCAGTACCGCCCCTCCGACAGTGCGGCGCTCCCTCAGTACTGCCTCCGACAGTGCGGCGCTCCCTCAGTACTGCCCCTCTGACAGTGCGGCGCTCCCTCAGTACTGCCCCTCTGACAGTGCGGCGCTCCCTCAGTACTGCCTCCGACAGTGCGGCGCTCCCTCAGTACCGCCCCTCCGACAGTGCGGCGCTCCCTCAGTACTGCCCCTCCGACAGTGCGGCACTCCCTCAGTATTGCCCCTCCGACAGTGCAGCGTTCCCTCAGTACCGCCCCTCCGACAGTGCGGCGCTCCCTCAGTACTGCCTCCGACAGTGCGGCGCTCCCTCAGTACTGCCCCTCCGACAGTGTGGCGCTCCCTCAGTACCGCCCCTCCGACAGTGCGGTGCTCCCTCAGTGCCGCCCCTCTGACAGTGTGGCGCTCCCTCAGTACCGCCCCTCCGACAGTGCGGCACTCCCTCAATACCGCCCCTCCGACAGTGCGGCGCTCCCTCAGTATTGCCCCTCCGACAGTGCGGCGCTCCCTCAGTACTGCCACTCCGACAGTGTGGCGCTCCCTCAGTACCGCCCCTCCGACAGTGCGGTGCTCCCTCAGTGCCGCCCCTCTGACAGTGTGGCGCTCCCTCAGTACCGCCCCTCCGACAGTGCGGCACTCCCTCAATACCGCCCCTCCGACAGTGCGGCGCTCCCTCAGTATCGCCCCTCCGACAGTGCGGCGCTCCCTCAGTACTGCCACTCCGACAGTGCGGCGCTCCCTCAGTACTGCCCCTCCGACAGTGCAGCGTTCCCTCAGTAACGCCCCTCCGACAGTGCGGCGCTCCCTCAGTACTGCCTCCGACAGTGCGGCGCTCCCTCAGTACTGCCTCCGACAGTGCGGCGCTCCCTCAGTACTGCTCTTAAAGGGGAGGGGCCATTTTGCTGGTCAGCCACTCCCTGCTCATTGCAGCCTTGAATCTCGGCCTGGAGAGACCTCGAAAGCAATTGTGTTGGAAGCACTAATGGATAGGCCCAGGGAAAGAGCTCGGCGCTTCGGAATCTCAGAAGTGGTGCTGAGGGCCAAAACTCCTTAGGGCAGCGATATAACCAAAAATTTTGCCAACAAGAAAAGGCTGGAAGCGCTTGCCTTTAAATAGCGCTCCCCCAGCCCCTTCCCGACTTGAAAACGTTCCCCTCAACCTGTCGTTCCTAGCGGCAGGCGCTAAGGCAGGGGGCGCGACTCAATATCCGGTCCGGGGTGCTACACGCTCGACTGACGTCGCGATCTGCGGGCGCGGGAAAGCGCGGCGGCAGTGTTTAGCGCCGCCGCAAAACGACGGGTCAATTTCCGCGAGCAGCGCTAAAATCGTCGCGCCCGGGCGCGAAGCCACCGAATTTCTCCCCCCAAGTCTTCCTTTCCATCGAGCTGACCTTTCTCAGCGTTGCGATGGTCGCTGCACTTCAACGCAAGTCAGAGAGGCGCCCGATCATCGTAGCAATGATCAGTGATGGAGCGTGGCTGAGAGAGAGAGCGAGAGAGAGAGAGGGGACTGGAGGCATCTTCGTGAGAGGGCTGCTGGTAACCTCACCTTTCATTATGTTGCACAGGAACTTGAACTTCATCGGGAGGCAGAAGAGGTGATTGAAGAGCGGGACCACCAGTTTAATCATACAAGCCGTGTGCTTCTGGTCGAACCATTGCTTGCACCTCTGGATTCCAACATCGACAATAACTGGAAAGAAAGAAAAAAAGACTCGCGTTTCTCCAGCGCCTTTCACCACCTCAGGACGTCCCAAAGCGCTTCACAGCCAATGAGGTACTTTTTTTGAAGTGTGGTCACTGTTGTAATGTAGGAAACGCGGCAGCCAATTTGCGCACAGCAAGCTCCCACAAACAGCAATGTGATAATGACCAGATCATCTGTTTTAGTGATGTTGGTTGAGGGATAAATATTGGGCCCAGGACACCGGGGGAGAACTCCCCCCCTGCTCTTCCTCCAATAGTGGCCGTGGGATCTTTTATGTCCACATGAGAGGGCAGACGGGGCCTCGGTTTAACGTCTCATCCGAAAGACGGCACCTCCGACAGTGAGTCCTGAACATAAAAATCTCTCGATCTCAGTCTTGAATATACTCAACGACTGAGCCTCCACAGCCCTCTGCGGTAGAGAATTCCACAGGTTCACCACCCTCTGAGTGAAGAAATTCCTCCTCATCTCAGTCCAAAATGACCAACCCCTTATTCTAAGACTGTGACCCCTGGTTCTAGACTCTCCAGCCAGGAGAAACAACCTCTCAGCATCTACCCTGTCAATCCCCCTCAGAATCATATATATTTCAATGAGATCACCTCTCATTCTTCTAAACTCCAGAGAGCATAGGCCCATAGGCCCCTACCCTCTCCCTATGTTCTTTAGGTGTCGATCTTCTCTAGATGTCATCTAGTTAGCGACTCACCAGCCAGTGGAAATATATATTCCTGACTTTATCTAACGGAAACACCCTCATTATGAACCCCCTCTGTCTGATCTCCTCTTAAGAACATAAGAAATAGGAGCAGGAGTAGGCCCTACAGCCCCTCGAGCCTGCTCCGCAGTTCAATAAGATCAGGGCTGATCATCAACCTCAACTCCACTTTCCCGCCCGATCTCCATATCTCTTGATTCCCCTAGAGTCCAAAAATCTGTCTATCTCAGCCTTAAATATACTCAAAGACTGGGGCAGAGAATTCCAAAGATTCACCACCCTCTGAGTGGAGAAATTCCTCCTCATCTCAGTCTTAAATGGCCAACCCCTTATCCTGAGACTGTGACCCCTATTTCTAGACACTCCAGCCAGGGGGAAACAACCTCTCAGCATCTACCCTGTCAATCCCCTTCAGAATCTTATATGTTTCAATGAGACCACCTCTCATTCTTCTAAACTCCAGAGAGTATAGGCCCATTCTACACAATCTCTCATCATAGGACAGCCCTCTCATCCCAGGAATCAATCTAGTGAACCTTCGTTGCACCGCCTCCAAGGCAAGTATATCCTTCCTTAGATAAGGAGGCCAAAACTGTGCACAGTACTCCAGGTGTGGTCTCACCAAGGCCCTGCACAATTGTAGCAAGACTTCCTTACTCTTATACTCCAACCCCCTTGCAATAAAGGCCAACATGCCATTTGCCTTCCTTATTGCTTGCTGTACCTGCATGTTAGCTTTCTGTGTTTCTTGCACGAATCTCTCTGAACACCAACATTTGAAAGTTTCTCACCATTTAAAAATTATTCTGTTTTTCTATTCTTCTGACCAAAGTGAATAACCTCACATTTCCCTACATTATACTCTATCTACCACCTTACTGCCCACTCACTTAGTCTATCTATATCCCTTTGCAGACACTTTGGGCCGGATTTTCTGAATGGGAAGCTTTTGGAGGCGGGACTGCTGCTTGCCGGGTTTCAGTCCCGCCTCCATTAGCTTCTGGCCAACCAGCGGGATTTTCCCCTGATTGACCTTGTTCAACCCACCCCGGCGGGCTCAGCAGGCCAATTAGGGGGAAGTCGGTGACAGAGCACGTCAACGTCTGACGTGTCATCTGTCAAGAACTTTTGAAAGGAGAAATGTCATCGTTTGACAGCTCTGTGTAGCTGTCAAACACTGAGGGCTGGATTTTGATACTGGGGCGGGTTGGGGTTGTGTCATCCGCAGAGAGAGAGAGAGAGAGAGAGATTTTTTGCATCCAGGTCCTCTCACAGCAAAGGCCAGGCAGTCTCTGAACACCTTCAATGCAGCAGCATCACAGGCGACTTTCAGACCTAATACTACTACTACCTTCATCACATCTCCGTTGTAATAGTGGACCTGCAGCTGATAGTCAGCTATCCAAATGTGCTCCCGCCAGGTTTCCCAATCGTGGTTCAGAACAGGCGTGCTTCACGTAGATCAAGGGTTAAAATCACAAAGGCCTTTCAAAATGGCATTATAGAGCCAATTTAGTGCTTGTTAAGGGCCTTAACAGCTTATCCCGCCTCTTAAAGGCGGGACGGAGTCGGGACCAGCAGACACGATTTAATGAAAATTGCGTGGAGGCGGGATGGAGGCGGACTTGTGCCCGCCCGCCAGTTTTTGCAATTTTAACCCCACACACGCCTCCAAACCCGCCTCCACGGGTCAATGAAAATCCAGCCCTGACATTCTGTGTAGTTTGACAATTCCTTATGTTCAGGACTCATCAAACCTTTCCACTTTGCAGAAATCAGCTGGCTGTTGGATGGCAGGATGCAACAGCCAGTCTGTGATCTCTACAATGGCGATGTCGGGGACTCGGGCTCCACAGCGGCTGAAGGCTGGAGGTAGAAACAAAGGTAAGTGAACATTTTCTAACACTTTACACTCACCTCACCTACTCACCACTCCACACTTGCACCCATCACTCACCTCTACCTTGCACTTTCAGACCCCTTCCGACCCCCGCAGACCTCCTACTCGACTCCTCCACCCCGGTGGGGTTGCCCCAGGTCGGGAAGCCCGCACTTCAACCTGAGAAATGGGGATAATCCTATTTTCTGCCCCCAAATTCTGCAACTTTCCCGGCAGTCCCGCCTCCATACCCACCTCCTCGGGGGCTGAGAAAATCCAGCCCTTTGTGTTCTCCTCGCAGCTTCCTGTCCCACCTAGCTTTAAGAACATAAGAACATAAGAAGTAGGAGCAGGAGTCGGCCATACGACCCCTCGGGCCTGCTCCGCCATTCAATAGGATCATGGCTGATCCGAACCTAGACTCACGTCCACTTCCCTGCCCACTCCCCATAACCCTTAATTCCCTTATCAGCTAGGAAACTGTCTATCTCTGTTTTAAATTTATTTAATGTCGCAGCTTCCACAGCTCTCTGAGGTAGCAAATTCCATCGATTTACTACCCTCTGAGTGAAGAAGTTTCTCCTCATCTCAGTTTTGAAACGACAGCCCCTTATTCTAAGATTATGCCCCCTAGTTCTAGTCTCACCCATCAGTGGAAACATCCTCCCCGCCTCCACCCGATCAAGCCCCCTCACAATCTTATATGTTTCAATAAGATCGCCTCTCATTCTTCTGAATTCCAATGAGTAGAGGCCCAACCTACTCAACGTTTCCTCATAAGTCAACCCCCTCATCTCCGGAATCAACCGAGTGAACCTTCTCTGAACTGCCTCGAGAGCAAGTATACCTTTTCTTAAATATGGAAACCAAAACTGTACGCAGTATTCCAGGTGTGGCCTCACCAGTACCCTGTATAACTGAAGCAAGACTTCCCTGCTTTTATACTCCATCCCCCTTGCAATAAAAGCCAAGATTCCATTGGCCTTCCTGATCACCTGCTGTACCTGCATACTAACCTTCTGTGTTTCATGCACCAGGACCCCCAGATCCCTTTGTACTGTAGCACTTTGCAGTTTCTTTCCATTTAGATAATAACTTGCTCTTTGATTTTTTTCTGCCAAAGTGCATAACCTCACACTTTCCAACATTATATTCCATCTGCCAAATTTCCGCCCACTCACTTAGCCTGTCTATGTCCTTTTGCAGGTTTTTTATTTCCTCCTCACTCACTGCTTTCCCTCCTGTCTTTGTATCGTCAGCAAACTTGGATACGTTGCACTTGGTCCCCTCCTCCAAATCGTTAATATAGATTAACTGTCTCTGCTGTGGCTGCTGGCGGGGTCAGGGGTTGTGGGGGGGGGGGGTGGGCGCGGTGAAGGGGCGGGGGCTGCGCACTCACATTCGCAACGCATCTTTGTCCTCATCTCGAACATTTTCTGCGTGGTGAGGTTCCTCTTTCCGTTGCTGGTCTCCTTGGAGGAGTCGTAGCCCTGCTCCGATATAATCTCCTCGTTAACATTGTGAAAGGATTTTTTAACCCTGCTGGTTCCTTTCCCAAATTCCTGGCTATTATCCTGCAAAGGAGGAAAGAAAGACTTGCATTTCTACAGCGCCTCGGAACGTCACAGGTCACTGTTGTAATGTGGGAAAGGCAGCAGCCAATTGGCGCACAGCAAAATCCCACAAACAGCAATGTGATAATGAGCGGATCATCTGTTTTTAGTGATGTTGGTTGAGGGATAAATATTGGCCCCAGGACACCGGGGAGAACTCCCCCCTGCTCTTCTTCCAATAGTGGCCGTGGGATCTTTTACGTCCACCTGAGAGGGCAGACGGGGCCTCGGTTTAACGTCTCATCCGAAAGACGGCACCTCCGACAGTGCGGCGCTCCCTCAGTACTGCCCCTCCGACAGTGCGGCGCTCCCTCAGTACCGCCCCTCCGACAGTGCGGCGCTCCCTCAGTACCACCCCTCCGACAGTGCGGCGCTCCCTCAGTACCACCTCTCCGACAGTGCGGCGCTCCTTCAGTACCGCCCCTCCGACAGTGCGGCGCTCCCTCAGTACTGCCCCTCCGACAGTGCGGCGCTCCTTCAGTACCGCCCCTCCGACAGTGCGGCGCTCCCTCAGTACCGCCCCTCCGACAGTGCGGCGCTCCCTCAGTACCGCCCCTCCGACAGTGCGGCGCTCCCTCAGTACCGCCCCTCCGACAGTGCGGCGCTCCCTCAGTACCGCCCCTCCGACAGTGCGGCGCTCCCTCAGTACTGGCCCTCCGACAGTGCGGCGCTCCCTCAGTACTGGCCCTCTGACAGTGCGGCGCTCCTTCAGTACCGCCCCTCCGACAGTGCGGCGCTCCCTCAGTACCGCCCCTCCGACAGTGCGGCGCTCCCTCAGTACTGGCCCTCCGACAGTGCGGCGCTCCCTCAGTACTGGCCCTCCGACAGTGCGGCGCTCCTTCAGTACCGCCGCTCCGACAGTGCGGCGCTCCCTCAGTACCGCCCCTCCGACAGTGCGGCGCTCCCTCAGTACTGGCCCTCCGACAGTGCGGCGCTCCCTCAGTACTGGCCCTCCGACAGTGCGGCGCTCCTTCAGTACCGCCCCTCCGACAGTGCGGCGCTCCCTCAGTACTGGCCCTCCGACAGTGCGGCGCTCCCTCAGCACTGCCCCTCCGACAGTGCGGCTCTGCCACAGTACTGCCCCTCCGACAGTGCGGCGCTGCCACAGTACTGCACTGGGAGTGTCGGCCTGGATTATGGGCTCAAGTCTCTGGAGTGGGGACTCGAACCCACGACCTTCTGACTCAGAGGTGAGAGCGTGCTACCCACTGAGCCAGGGCCAGAGAGAGGGAGAGGAGAGGAAATGGGAGAGAACGAGTGGTTAGCGGGAGAGGGTGGGAGCAGAGGGAGAGGATAGACTGGCAGGGAGAGAGGCGAAGAGGAACATGAAATGAGGGAGTCAAAATCATAGAATCATAGAATCATAGACTGGTTACAGCACAGAAGGAGGCCATTCAGCCTGTCGAGCCCATGCCGGCTCTCTGCAAGAGCACTTCAGCTAGTCCCACTCCCCCGCCCTTTCCCCGTAGCCCTGCAACTTGCCTTCCTTCAGGTACTTATCCAATTCCCTTTTGAAAGCCACGATTGAGTCTGCCTCCACCACCCTTTCAGGCAGCGCATTCCAGATCCTAACCACTCGCTGCGTAAAAAAGTTTTTCCTCATGTCGCCTTTGGTTCTTCTGCCAATCACCTTAAATCTGTGTCCTCTGGTTCTCAACCCTTCCACCAATGGGAACAGTTTCTCTCTATCTACTCTGTCCAGACCCCTCATGATTTTGAACACCTCCATCAAATGTCCTCTCAACCTTCTCTGCTCCAAGGAGAACAACCCCAGCTTCTCCAGTCTATCCACGTAACTGAAGTCCCTCATCCCTGGAACCATTCTCATAAACCTTTTCTGCACCCTCTCTAAGGCCTTCACATCCTTCCTAAAGTGCGGTGCCCAGAATTGGACACAATACTCCAGTTGAGGCCGAACCAGTGTTTTATAAAGGTTCATCATAACTTCCTTGCTTTTGTACTCTATGCCTCTCCCCATTCTTGCTACCAAAATGTATCACTTTGCACTTTTCGGGGAAGGGAGACAGGGAGAAAAGGCAGAGAGAGGAAAAGAGGAGGTTAAAAGAGCCGGAGAGAGGACGTTGAACAAGGAAGAGAGGGAAGAGGGGCAAAGGAAGAAAAGGAAAGTGAGGACGAGATAAGGGAAAGAGACTGACCACGGACGTGGGTGTACAGGGCACAATTTCAAAATTTGCAGATGTCACAAAACTTGGAAGTATAGTGAACAGTGAGGAGGAGAGTGATAGACTTCAGGAAGACATAGACAGGCTGGTGGAATGGGCGGACACGTGGCAGATGAAATTTAACGCAGAAAAGTGCGAAGTGATACATTTTGGTAGAAAGAATGAGGAGAGGCAATATAAACTAAAGGGTACAATCCTAAAGAGGCTGCATGAACAGCGAGACCTGGGGATATATGTGCACATATCGTTGAAGGTGGCAGGGCAGATTGAGAAAGCAGTTAAAAAGGCTTACGGGATCCTGGGCTTCATGAATCGAGGTACAGAATACAAAAGCAAGGAAGTTATGATGAACCTTTATAAAACACTGGTTCGGCCTCAACTGGAGTATTGTGTCCAATTCTGGGCACCGCACTTTAGGAAGGATGTGAAGGCCTCAGAGAGGGTGCAGAAAAGATTTACGAGAATGGTTCCAGGGATGAGGGACTTCAGTTACATGGATAGACTGGAGAAGCTGGAGTTGTTCTCCTTGGAGCAGCGAAGGTTGAGAGGAGATTTGATAGAAGTGTTCAAAATCATGAATGGTTTAGACAGAGTAGATAGAGAGAAACTGTTCCCATTGGTGGAAGGGTCGAGAACCAGAGGACACAGATTTAAGGTGATTGGCAGAAGAACCAAAGGCGACATGAGGAAAAACTGTTTTACGCAGCGAGTGGTTAGGATCTGGAATGCGCTGCCTGAAAGGGTGGTGGAGGCAGACTCAATCATGGCTTTCAAAAGGGAATTGGATAAGTATCTGAAGGAAAAAAATTTGCAGGGCTACGGGGAAAGGGCGGGGGAGTGGGACTAGCTGAAGTGCTCTTGCACGGGCTCGACGGGCCGAATGGCCTCCTTCCGTGCGGCAACCATTCTATGATTCTATGAAGAGAAAGAGAGCGAGACAGAAAACAATGAGAGAGAGAGAGAGGGAGGGATGAGAGAGCAGAGGGGGAGAGAGAGCGGAGGATCGAGCAGGAGAGGGACACAGCGCTGCCGGTCTAACGCCCAGGTCACACCTTCATGTTCTGAATGATCTTCTTCAAGGGCTCCAGCATCAGTTTCCATAGTTTCTTCGTGTGGTTGATTTGGAGTTCGACGGTGCAGCCCACAGATTCACCGACAACTTCAATGTTGTTCTGAATGTTCCAAACCGGCCCTTCGTGAGACAGTAAAGGAGTCACCCGCAGAATAAGAGAATTTAAAATAACATTTTTTGATCCTTTTCACAAATAACTGTGAGGGAAAGAAAGAAAGAAAAAGAGAAAGAGAGAGAGACACAACAACAACTTGTATTTACACAGCGCCTTTAACGTAGTAAAACGTCCCAGGGCGCTCCCCAGGTGCGTTATCAAACAAAATTTGACCCCGAGCCACATAAGGAGATATGAGTGTAAGCGAGGAAAATCTGAAAGGTAAAATAGAACTAACAGATTCAGGTGTTACCCAGATCAATAGTTTTATTACGAGTGCACACGGGAGAACTATCTCAGCTACCCCTAGCTAGAGACATCGGGCTGGATTTTCAATGACCCGTGGAGGCGGGGTGGGGGTGGGGGTTAAAGTTGCAGATTCGGGGGTCCCGACCCCAGCCCGACTCCAACCCGCCTCCATGCCAGTTTCTCTGGCGGCGGGTACCCGACCTGGTCTGAGACCCGACTCCCCGAGGCGGGAAGGGATTAGTGACAATTAACTGCCTGTTAACGGGTACTTAACAGGCAGTTTTTTGCATAATCCCTATTTTAAAAAGAAAAGTGTGGGCTTCCCGACAGGTGGCAAACACGCCAAGTTATCGGGGCGGGCCGTAGGTCTGCAGGGGTTGGAGGGGTCGATATGTCCGGTGGGCAGGTGAGTGATGGGTGCATATGTGCAGAGGTAAGTGTGTAAGGTAAGTGCTAAGTGTTGGAAAATGTTTTACTTACCTTAACTTCCTCCTGCAGGTGTCAGCCCTTCAGTTCTCGGGAGTCAGAAATCTCACCGGCACAGAAAGCAGGAAAGCCGTGGACCTGTCAAAAACAGCAGCCTTCTGTTTTCTGTGCCGGAATGATTTCTAACTCAGCCTGAGAGGAAGGACTGAAGTTAGAAATCATATTGTGAGTGTTTGACAGCTTCACAGCGCTGTCAAACGCTGATATTTCATCTGTCAAAAGCTCTTGACAGATGAAATGTCAGTCTGTGACGTCACCTGTTGCCGGGTGGCCCTTAATTGGCCTGCTGAGCCCACTGGGCAGGCTCAACAAGGTCAATCAAGGAAAAATACAGTGGGTTGGCCACATCTCGATGGAGGCGGGTTCACAAGCCAGAATGTGTGATTCCCGACCCCAACCCGACCCCAGCTTCAAAATCCAGCCCATCGTTCTCAAGGGAAAAAGTGACAATACAGCTTAGTTTATGCAGTTTATTAGACAACACCCACTTATTGCTGATGGGGATGTACACATGATAATATTGACACTTCATTGGTTTACATGATTAACCAATCAACTACTAGGCCTGTCCTTTGAACTCGAGCACCCTCTGGATATGTCAGTAAGAAGCTTATGGACTGCAGAGGCTTCATTCTAACTTCTGTATTTCTGAGCTATCTCTTAATCTTCTTATCAGTATGTGAAGGTCTCTTCAGCCGAGACATGACTGGAGGACTACAAAGCCACACTGAGTGCTGTGTCTTGTAGACTACTCTTCAAGGCCTTCCTTGCTGCCTGTTCATCAATCGTTCCTTTTGTACTCTTATCTCTTCGAAGAACAGGTCCCTTTTTAAACAGTTACTCAGTGTAACCACAAGCAACACTGCAGAATGTCTTCAGTCAGCTAAATGTATTTATATGTTAGTTTTAAAAAGGGTTAATATAGCCAAGTTTCCCACGGTGCTTTGCGTTTGTTTTCCAGCCTAACAAGACTGAATGGTAACTTTCAGACATATTACACCGGTCAAATATTGAGGCCCACCCCTTTATATCCCCTGGTGCCCCAAAAAGCTGTAGAAGCTACATCATTACATAAATTTAAAACAGAAATAGACAGTTTCCTGGAAGTAAAGGAAATTAAGGGTTACGGGGAGCGGGCAGGAATTTGGACATGAGTCTAGGTTCGGATCGGTCATGGCCCTGTGGGTAGCGCAGCGGGCCCAGGGGCCGTGTAGCCTGATCCTGCTCCTATTTCGTGTGTCCAATTCTGTTAGGTTCAGGAGATGGTTCTGTGATAGTAGATTGGCGGTTAGGATCAGATCAGCCATGATCTTATTGAATGGCGGAGCAGGCTCGAGGGGCCAATTGGCCTACTCCTGCTCCTATTTCTTATGTTCTTATGTTCTTAAACCAAATTTTATCCGAACAATTAGGACAGGTGACCAAAAGCTTGGTCAAAGAGGTCGGTTTTAAGGAACGTCTTAAAGGAGGAGAGAGAGGCGGAGAGGTTTAGGGAGAGAATTCCAGAGCTCGGGGCCCAGGCAGCTGAAGGCACGGCCACCAATGGTGGAGCGATGGGAATCGGGGGATGCGCAAGAGGCCAGAAATGGAGGAGCGCAGAGATCTCGGAGGGTTGCAGGGCTGGAGGAGATTACAGAGATAGGGAGGGGGCGAGGAGGCCATGGAGGGATTTGAACATGAGGATGGAGAATTTTAAAATCGAGGCGTTGCTCAACCGGGAGACAATGTAGGTCAGCGAGCACAGGGGGTGATGGGCGAACGGGACTTGGTGCGAGTTAGGACACGGGGCAGCCGAGTTTTGGATGACCTCAAGTTTACGGAGGGTGGAATGTGGGAGGCCGGCCAGGAGAGTTTTGGAATAGTCAAGTCTAGAAAGAGAGAGAGAGAAAAAGAGAGAAAAAGAGAAAGAGAGAAGGAAAGAGAGAAAGAGAGAAAGAAAAGAAAGAAAGAAAGACTCGCATTTCTCCAGCACCTTTCACCACCTCAGGACGTCCCAAAGCGTTTTACAGCCAATGAAGTACTTTTTAAAGTGTAGTCACTGTTGTAATGTGGAAAACGTGGCAGCCAATTTGCGCACAGCAAGCTCCCACAAACAGCAATGTGATAATGACCAGATCATCTGTTTTTTTTGATGTTGGATGAGGGATAAATATTGTCCCCAGGACACTGGGGAGAACTCCCCCCTGCTCTTCTTCCAATAGTGGCCTTGGGAACTTTTACGTCTGCCTGAGAGAGCAGACGGGGCCTCGGTTTAACATCTCACCCGAAAAACGGCCCCTCCGACAGTACGGCGCTCCCTCAGTACTGCCCCTCCGACAGTGCGGCGCTCCCTCAGTACTGCCCCTCCGACAGTGCGGCGCTCCCCCAGTACCGCCCATCCGACAGTGCGGCGCTCCCTCAGTACTGCCCCTCCGACAGTGCGGCGCTCCCCCAGTACCGCCCATCCGACAGTGCGGCGCTCCCTCAGTACTGCCCCTCCGACAGTGCGGCGCTCCCTCAGTACTGCCCCTCCGACAGTGCGGCGCTCCCTCAGTACTGCCCCTCCGACAGTGCGGCGCTCCCTCAGTACTGCCCCTCCGACAGTGCGGCACTCCCTCAGTACTGCCCCTCCAACAGCGCGGCACTCCCTCTGCCCTGCACCGGGAGTGTCAGCCTGGATTATGGGCTCGAGTCTCTGAAGTGGGACTCGAACCCACGACCTTCTGACTCAGAGGCGAGAGAGAGTGCTACCCAATGAGCTATGGTTGACAGAAGGGGAGGGAGCTTGTCAAAAGTATTTTACTTTACCGAATCGCGCCGGTACTTACCCTCCATGACAATCGCCATCAGTAACATCAAGAGGATACCCCGGCCCTCACCGCCCAACATGTTCGGCACCATGACCATGATCGCACATCGGTAAAAAGACGAAATACTCCAACCTAAGCCAATAACACCTGCAGGGGAAAAAGGATGAATTTGTGTGAGCCACGATCTCCCATTCCTGGCAATATCTTTGCCGAGGAAAAGATCAATTCCATTGAAGAGCGTTTGACTGCTTATGGTCAGAATTGCATACATTGGAATAATTAGCGTCAGCTCGCAGGGCAACCTTTGACCTTGCGCCAAGGGGACTATGGGCCATCTGGCTGGCAGCTGAAATTTAAGAGGATGCGCCCTCCTAAAGGTACGTACATAGGAACAGGAGGAGGCCATTCAGCCCCACGAGCCCGTTCCTCCATTCAACAAGATCGTGGCTGATCTGTGACCTAACTCCATCCACCCGCCTTGGCTCCATATCCCTTAATACCCTTATCGAGCAAAAATCGATCGATCGTAGACTTAAAATGCTCAATTGAGCTGGCATCTACCGCTCTTTGTGGGAGAGAGTTCCACACTTCTCCCACCCTTTGCGTGAAAAAGTGTTTCCGAACTGCTCTCCTGAACGGCCTGGCTCTGACTTTAAGGTCATGTCCCCCTTGTTCTGGACTCACCCCCCGCCCCCCACCAGCGCAAAAGGTTTCTCTCGATCTACCCTTTCAAAATCCTAAAAACCTCAATCAAATCACCCCTTAACCTTCTATATTCCAGGGAATACAAGCCTAGTTTATGTAATCTCTCCTCATAATCTAACAGGTTGGGTGATTGGGCAGATGCATGGCAGATGCAGTATAATGTGGATAAATGCGAGGTTATCCACTTTGGTGGCAAAAACAGGAAGGCAGATTATTATCTGAACGGCAATAGATTGGGAAAAGGGGAAGTGCAACGAGACCTGGGTGTCCTTGTGCACCAGTCGCTGAAGGTAAGCATGCAGGTGCAGCAGGCGGTTAAGAAGGCAAATGGTATGTTGGCCTTCATAGCGAGAGGATTCGAGTACAGGAGCAAGGATGTCTTGCTGCAGTTGTACAGGTCCTTGGTGAGACCACACCTTGAGTATTGTATGCAGTTTTGGTCGCCTTATCTGAGGAAGGATGTTCTTGCCATGGAAGGAGTTCAGCGAAGATTCACCAGACTGATACCTGGGATGGCAGGAATGACGTATGAGGAGAGATTGGGTCGATTAGGCTTATATTCGCTAGAGTTTAGAATGAGAGGGGATCTTATTGAAACTTATAAAATTCTAACAGGACCAGACAGACTAGATGCAGGAAGGATGTTCCCGATGGCGGGGGAGTCCAGAACCAGGGGTCACAGTCTAAGGATAAGGGGTAAGCCATTTAGGACTGAGATGAGGAGGAATTTCTTCACCCAGAGAGTGGTGAACCTGTGGAGTTGGATATATTGCTTAAGGCTAAAGGGATCAAGGGATATGGGGAGAAAGCAGGGACAGGGTACTGAATTTGGATGATCAGCCATGATCTCATTAAATGGCGGAACAGGCTCAAGGGGCCGAATGGCCTACTGCTCCTATCTTCTATGTTAACCCTTGGAGCCCTGGTAATATTCTGGTTCATCTGCGCTGGGCTGCGATCCTTCCGAGGCCAATATGTCCTTTCTAAGATGTGGTGCCCAGAACTGTAGGCAGTAAGTATCTGCATATCAGGGCAATTAGTTGTGTTTCAGCCATTCCAAAAAGTTCAAAAGGGATCTGAAGTACTTTTTGGTCTTTGGCGTTGCTGGGGGTCAGGGGGTAAGACATAGAACATAGACATAGAACAGTACAGCACAGTACAGGCCCTTCGGCCCTTGATGTTGTGCCGAGCATTGTCCGAAACCAAGATCAAGCTATCCCACTCCCTATCATTCTGGTGTGCTCCATGTGCTTATCCAATAACCGCTTGAAAGTTCCTAAAGTGTCCGACTCCACTATCACAGCAGGCAGTCCATTCCACACCCCAACCACTCTCTGAGTAAAGAATCTACCTCGGACATCCCTTCTATATCTCCCCCCATGCACCTTATAGTTATGCCCCCTTGTAACAGCTACATCCACCCGAAGAAATAGTCTCTGAACATCCACTCTATCTATCTATCATCTTATAAACCTCTATTAAGTCGCCTCTCATCCTCCTCCGCTCTAAAGAGAAAAGCCCTAGCTCCCTCAATCTTTCCTCATAAGACCTCCCCCCCAAACCAGGCAGCATCCTGGTAAATCTCCTTTGCACTCTTTCCAATGCTTCCACGTCCTTCCTATAGTGAGGTGACCAGAACTGCACACAATATTCCAAATGTGGTCTCACCAAGGTCCTGTACAGTTGCAGCATAACCTCACGGTTCTTAAACTCAAACCCCTTGTTAATAAACGCTAACACACTATAGGCCTTCTTTACTGCTCTATCCACTTGAGTGGCAACCTTCAGAGATCTGTGGATATGAACCCCCAGATCCCTCTGTTCCTCCACGTTCCTCAGAACCCTGCCGTTGACCCTGTAATCCTTATTCAAATTTGCCCTACCAAAATGAATCACCTCGCACTTATCAGGGTTAAATTCCATCTGCCATTTTTCGGCCCAGCTCTGCATCCTATCAATGTCTCTTTGCAGCCTATAACAGCCCTCCACCTCATCCACTACTCCACCAATCTTGGTGTCATCAGCAAATTTACTGATCCACCCTTCAGTCCCCTCCTCCAAGACACGGCAGGCAAAAGTGAAGTGGAAGGATAATAGAATAGGAGGTACTTGGTGGGTCAGTGACAGAGCAGCACACTCCCAAACCCTGTTACACATGGGAGACAAAATGGGTGCGCTGCTCCGTGAGATGGGGCGAAGGTGGGGCGACATGTTTGGCAGTCCAGAGCGCCCCGCCCGGCCCCTCCCACCGCCCCACCCCCACCCAACACCACAGGGCACAGCAGTGCGCCTTGCCATTTTTTAAAAATTCATTGTCAGGATGTGGGCAAGGTCGGCATTTATTGCCCATCCCCTAATTGCCCCTTGAGAAGGTGGTGGTGAGCCTCCTTCTTGAACCGCTGCAGTCCGTGTGGTGAAGGTGCTCCCACAGCGCTGTTAGGGAGGGAGTTCCAGGATTCTGACCCAGCGACGATGAAGGAGGTCAGCAAGGGATGTCCACCATGATGCAGCGTATTCCTGGGAACACCGTTGCCCGGGAAACGTTCTGTGTCTCGTCAAGCTCACACCTCGTTCCCACAGAGAAAGTGATGAACTCACTGTGCCTTGCAAATGGGTACGTTAGATTGGCGGTTCTGTTACTGGGCTAATAATCCAGAGAATGCACTTGCAAATCCCACCACGGCAGTTTAAGAAATTCAATTCGGTTTTAAACATCAGGAAAAAAATGTTTTAGAAACAGGAGCAGAAGTAGGCCATTTGGCCCTTAGAGCCTGCTCCGCCATTCAATGAGATCATGGCTGATCATCTACCTCAACTAAATAGCTGGTCTCAGTAAAAGTGATCATGAAGCTGTCGGATTGTCGTAAAAACCCAACTGGTTCACTACTGTCCCTTTAGGGAAGGAAACCTGCCGTCTTTACCCGGTCTGGCCTATAGGTGAACCTGCCTCGACACTGTCCCATCAAAAACACCCAGGGCAGGTACAGCACGGGTTAGATACAGAGTAAAGCTCCCTCTACACTGTCCCATCAAACACTCCCAGGGCAGGTACAGCACGGGTTAGATACAGAGTAAAGCTCCCTCTACACTGTCCCATCAAAAACACCCAGGGCAGGTACAGCACGGGTTAGATACAGAGTAAAGCTCCCTCTACACTGTCCCATCAAACACTCCCAGGGCAGGTACAGCACGGGTTAGATACAGAGTAAAGCTCCCTCTACACTCTCCCCATCAAACACTCCCAGGGCAGGTACAGCACGGGTTAGATTCAGAGTAAAGCTCCCTCTACACTGCCCCATCAAACACTCCCAGGGCAGGTACAGCACGGGTTAGATACAGAGTAAAGCTCCCTCTACACTGTCCAGTCAAACTTTCCCAGGGCAGGTACAGCACGGGTTAGATTCAGAGTAAAGCTCCCTCTACACTGTCCCATCAAACACTCCCAGGGCAGGTACAGCACGGGTTAGATTCAGAGTAAAGCTCCCTCTACACTGCCCCATCAAACACTCCCAGGGCAGGTACAGCACAGGTTAGATACAGAGTAAAGCTCCCTCTACACTGTCCCCATCAAACACTCCCAGGGCAGGGACAGCAAGGTTATAATTGGGCTACAGTGATTTTCAGGGCAGGTTTGGTGTGGCGAGGGTGTTTGTTACTCACTGGATAATGCATAGAGAATATAAAGCTTGTGGTCCTCATAAAGGTCCAATCGATCCACCATAAGGAAGTAAAATGCTGAAAAAGATATTTGAAAGTTGTCTATTAGTCGATGATCCTCATTGGTAGCACGCTCGCCTCTGAGTCAGGAGGTCGTGGTTTCGAGTCCCACTCCAGAGACTTGAGCCCATAATCCAGGCCGACACTCTCAGTGCAGTACTGAGGGAGCGCTGCATTGTCGGAGGGGCAGTACTGAGGGAGCGCCGCACTGTCGGAGGGGCGGTACTGAGGGAGCGCCGCACTGTCGGAGGGGCAGTACTGAGGAAGAGCCGCACTGTCGGAGGGGCAGTACTGAGGAAGCGCCGCACTGTCGGAGGGGCAGTACTGAGGGAGCGCCGCACTGTCGGAGGGGCGGTACTGAGGGAGCGCCGCACTGTCGGAGGGGCGGTACTGAGGGAGCGCCGCACTGTCGGAGGGGCGGTACTGAGGGAGCGCCGCACTGTCGGAGGGGCGGTACTGAGGGAGCGCCGCACTGTCGGAGGGGCGGTACTGAGGGAGCGCCGCACTGTCGGAGGGGCGGTACTGAGGGAGCGCCGCACTGTCGGAGGGGCGGTACTGAGGGAGCGCCGCACTGTCGGAGGGGCGGTACTGAGGGAGCGCCGCACTGTCGGAGGGGCGGTACTGAGGGAGCGCCGCACTGTCGGAGGGGCGGTACTGAGGGAGCGCCGCACTGTCGGAGGGGCGGTACTGAGGGAGCGCCGCACTGTCGGAGGGGCTGTACTGAGGGAGCGCCGCACTGTCGGAGGGGCGGTACTGAGGGGGCACCGCACTGTCGGAGGGGCCGTCTTTCGGAGGAGACGTTAAACCGAGGCCCCGTCTGCTCTCTCGGGTCGATGTAAAAGATCCCACAGCCACTATTGGAAGAAGAGCAGGGGGGAGTTCTCCCCTGGGCCTGGGCCCAATATTTATCCCTCAATCAACATCACTAAAAACAGATGATCTGGTCATTATCACATTGCTGTTTGTGGGAGCTTGCTGTGCGCAAATTGGCTGCCGCGCTTCCCACATTACAACAGTGACCACACTTCAAAAAGTGCTTCATCGGCTGTTAAGTGCTTTGGGACGTCCTGAGGTTGTGAAAGGCGCCGGAGAAATGCAAGTCTGTCTTTCTCTCCTGATATTCATTGCCTGGGCTGAGCGACACTCAGTTTGTCCATTTCCTTCTTGCTAGTCAGTCGATGAATAGAAAAGAGCCTGACAGAGTTGCAGGAGGGACTTGAGAAGCTCACTCCATAGTGCCGCCTACTGGCCAGAGGCTGCACTTGCATCGTGACAGGGAACTGTTTACATCCAAGATTACAAAAGGCTACAGTTCAGAGGGACCTGGGGGGTCCTTGTGCATGAAACACAAAAAGTTAGCATGCAGGTACAGCAAGTAATCAAAAAGGCAAATGGAATGTTGGCCTTTATTTCAAGGGGGTTGGAGTATAAAAGCAGGGAAGTCCTGCTGTAATTGTACAGGGTATTGGTGAGACCACACCTTGCGTACTGCGTACAGTTTTGGTCCCCTTATTTAAGGAAGGATATACTTGCATTGGAGGCAGTTCAGAGACGATTCACACAGTTAATTCCTGAGATGAAGGGGTTGACTTTTGAGGAAAGGTTGAGCAGGTTGGGCTGATACTCATTGGAATTTAGAAGAATGAGAGGTGATCTTATTGAAACATATAAGATACTGAGGGGGCTCGACAAGGTAGATGCAGAGAGGATGTTTCCCCTCGTGGGGAAATCTAGAACTCGGGGGCATAGTTTCAGAATAAGGGGTCGCCCTTTTAGAACTGAGATGAGGAGGAATTTCTTCTCTCAGAGGGTCGTAAATCTGTGGAATTCTCTGCCCCAGAGAGCCGTGGAGGCTGGGTCATTAAATACATTTAAGGTGGAGATAGACAGATTTTTACAAGATAAGGGAGTGAAGGGTTATGGGGAGCGGGCGGGGAAGTGGCTTTGCGCCCAAGATCAGCCACGATCTTATTGAATGGCGGAGCAGGCTCGAGGGGCCAAGTGGCCTATTCCTGCTCCTATTTTTTATGTTCTTATGTTCTTCCGCTCTAAGAGTTTGATCAAAAGATTGATAGAGAAGCGTGACCAAAAATTGTGACCACAGCAAGTGCGTGCATACTCAAGAATATTATTATTAATATAGTTGCTCTCCCGTGGCAGCGCACATGGGGACCAAAGAAGAAGTGTAGTCTTCAGGTGAAGCGGTGCTAGAAGAGAGGGTATAATTCAACAAAGGATTGCATGTGTAATCCAATCCCCGTTTTGAAGTCTTCCATTCTGTGCTGATATTTAATGCAATGCTTTGACTTTTTAATAGTTAAATAACAAACCTAATGGCAATTTGGGAAGTCACTTTGGTTGGAGATACGGCAGTTTGTCCACAATGCCGGGCAGTGAGACGCCATGGCGCCACCTCTGGTAGGATGGTGTAATTACAGCGTGACATATTTACAGAGGCACTTTCTAAAATGTTGACATAGTTATTTAGAATGGGAAAGTTGAGCGGAAGTGTGTGCACAGACATAAGGCTTTTAATACAGCGCAGAGCAGATGCATATTTAATTCTGTACTGGTGGATGTCCCATGACAAGCCACATGGCGAGACAGAAAGAAAGGAAGACTTTCATTTCTATCGCACATCTCACGACCACCGGATGTCCCAAAGCGCTTTACAGCCAATGAAGTATTGTTTTTTGAAGTGTGGTCACTGTTGTAATGTAGGGAAGCGCACAGCAAGCTCCCACAAACAGCAATGTGATCAATGACCAGATCAAATGTTTTTAGTGATGTTGGTTGAGGGATAAATATTGGCCCCAGGACACCGGGGAGAACTCCCCATTGCTCTTCTTCCAATAGTAGCCGTGGGATCTTTTACGTCCACCTGAGAGGGCAGACGGGGCCTCGGTTAAACGTCTCATCCGAAAGACGGCACCTCCGACAGTGCAGCGCTCCCTCAGTACCGCCCCTCCGACAGTGCGGCGCTCCCTCAGTACTGCCCCTCCGACAGTGCGGCGCTCCCTCAGTACTGCCCCTCCGACAGTGCGGCGCTCCCTCAGTACCGCCCCTCCGACAGTGCAGCACTCCCTCAGTACTGCCCCTCCGACAGTGCGGCGCTCCCTCAGTACCGCCCCTCCGACAGTGCGGTTCTCCCTCAGTACTGCCCCTCCGACAGTGCGGCGCTCCCTCAGTACTGCCCCTCTGACAGTGCGGCGCTCCCTCAGTACCGCCCCTCCGACAGTGCGGCGCTCCCCCAGTACCGTCCCTCCGACAGTGCGGCGCTCCCTCAGTACTGGCCCTCCGACAGTGCAGCGCTCCCTCAGTACTGCCCCTCCGACAGTGCGGCGCTCCCTCAATACTGCCCCTCCGACAGTGCGGCGCTCCCTCAGTACTGGCACTGGGAGTGTCGGCCTGAATTATGGGCTCGAGTCCCTGATGATGATCTTAAATTTAGTTCCCAACCGGTGGAAATAGTTTGTTTCCATTTATCTTATCAAAACCCTGCCGAAATTTGAATTCATAAGAATTTCCTTTCATTGTATGATTGAAGCTGTACCAGATATTTGAGCCACTTTTAAAACTGATGTAACATTAGGTTTTGTATCATCGGTAAAAAAAGAAATTGGCCCAGGGATATATTTACATAGAATTACATCGAGTGTACCCCACAAAAACAGGCCATTCGGCCCATCTGCTCCGTGCCGGTGTTTATGCTCCACACCAGCCTCCTCCCACCCCTCTTCATCTCACCCCATCATCATATCCTTCTTACTTCGATTTTCAGAAGGCCTTTGATAAAGTCCCACATAAGAGGTTAGTGCGCAAAATTAAAGCACATGGGATTGCGGGTAATGTACTGGCATGGATTGAAAATTGGTTAACAGACAGGAAACAGAGAGGAGGAATAAATGGGTCTTTTTCGGGGTGGCAGGCGGTGGCTAGTGGGGTACTGCAGGAATCAGTGCTTGGGCCCCAGCTATTCATAATAAATATCAATGATTTGGATGAGGGAACCAAATGTAATATTTCCAAGTTTGCTGACGACACGAAACTAGGTGGGATTGTGAGTTGTGAAGAGGATGCAAAGAGGCTTCAAGGCGATTTAGACAAGTTGAGTGAGTGGGAAAATACATGGCAGATGCAGTATAACGTGGATAAATGTGAGGTTATCCACTTCGGTAGGAAAAACAGAAAGGCAGAGTATTATTTCAACGGTGATAGATTGGGAAATGTTGATGTACAAAGGGACCTGGGTGTCCTTGTACACCAGTCACTGAAAGCAAACATGCAGGTGCAGCAAGCAGTTAGGAAGGCAAATGGTATGTTGGCCTTCATTGCAAGAGGATTTGAGTACAGGAGCAAGGATGTCTTACTACAGTTATACAGGGCCTTGGTGAGACCACACCTGGAGTACTGTGTGCAGTTTTGGTCTCCTTACCTAAGAAAGGATATACTTGCCATAGAGGGAGTGTAGCGAAGGTTCACCAGGCTGATTCCTGGGATGGCAGGACTGTTGTATGAGGAGAGATTGGGTCGACTAGGCCTGTATTCACTAGAGTTTAGAAGAATGAGAGGGGATCTCATTGAAACGTATAAAATTCTGACAGGGCTAGACAGACTGGATGCAGGGAGGATGTTTCCCCTGGCTGGGGGGTCCTAGAACGAGGGATCACAGTCTCAGGATACGGGGTAGGACATTTAGGACTGAGATGAGGAGAAATTTCTTCACTCAGAGGGTGGTGAACCTGTGGAATTCTCTGCCACAGAAGGCTGTGGAGGCCAAGTCACTGAATATATTTAAGAAGGAGATAGATAGATTTCTAGACACAAAAGGCATCAAGGGGTATGGGGAGAGAGCGGGAATATGGTATTGAGATAGAGGATCAGCCGTGATCATATTGAATGGCGGAGCAGGCTCGAAGGGCCGAATAGCCTACTCCTGCTCCTATTTTTCTATGTTTTTATGTTTCTATGTTTCGATTTCTTTCTCACTCATGTGTTTATCCAGCTTCCCCTTAAATGCATCGATACTATTCGCCTCAACCACTCCCTGTGGGAGCGAGTTCCACATTCTCACCACTCTCTGGGTAAAGAAGTTTCTCCTGAATTCCCCATTGGATTTATTAGTGACTCTCTTATATTGACGGCCCCTAGTTCTGGTCTCCCCCACAAGTGGAAGCATCTTCTCTACGTCTACCCTATCGAACCCCCTTCATAATTTTAAAGACCTCTATCAGGTCACCCCTCAGCCTTCTCTTTTCTAGAGAAAAGAGCCCCCGCCTGTTCAATCTTCCTTGTAAATCTTTTTTGCACCTTCTCCAGTACCTCTGTACCCCTTTTGTAATATTGAAACCGGGTCTGTGCACAGTGCTCCAAGTGCGGTCTAACCAAGGTTCGATACATGTTTAACATAACTTCCCTGCTTTACAATTCGATCCCTCTAGAACTGAACCCCAGTCCTGTCACTTCAATTCTCCGCTCCACTCCCACTCTGACCTCTCTGACCTCTGTGAGAAGTCGCACAACACCAGGTTATAGTCCAACAGCTTTATTTGAAATCACAAGCTTTCGGAGCGCTGCTCCTTCGTCAGGTGAAGTGAAGAGATGCATATAGGCACAGCGTATATAGTCAGAGAACACTGCCAGATGATTACAGTTAATCTTTTCCAACTGCCCTTTATCACACCTCGACAGAGAGATAATCACGGCAATCAAAGGTGTGGATGGTGTCCAAACAGGTCAGTCAGGAAAACTCTCTGACCTCGGCCTCTTACACTGTTCCAATGAAGCTCAACGTAAGCTCGAGGAACAGCACCTCATCTTTCGATTAGGCACTTTACAGCCTTCTGGACTCAACATCGAGTTCAACAATTTCAGACCATAACCTCGACCCCGAACTTTTTTTCTCTCTCTCTCACATGGCAGCTGTCGATCATTCTGCCGTCGCCATTTACACTTCATCTAGAGTCATTTTTTGTTTCTTACCTTGTCCCATTACCATCTCCTTTTGCCTCGCACCATCATCCCTTTTGTCTCTTAATCTCTCCTGCCTTCCACCCTATCACAGACCTTCCCTTTTGTTCTTTCCTCCCCTCCCCCCTTTCCCTGCCCCTACACTTGCTCAAAACATGTTCCATCGCCAGCTTTTTCCAGTTCTGACGAAGGTCAACATTCATCGACATGAAACGTTGACTCTGTTTCTCTCTCCACAGATGCTGCCTGACCTGCTGAGTATTTCCAGCATCTTCTGCTTTATATCCCAGCTCATTTGGTTTGTCAAAAACAGGAAGGCAGACTATTATCTGAACGGCAATAGATTGGGAGAAGGGGAAGTGCAACGAGACCTGGGTGTCCTTGTGCACCAGTCGCTGAAGGTAAGCATGCAGGTGCAGCAGGCGGTGAAGAAGGCAAATGGTATGTTGGCCTTCATAGCGAGAGGATTCGAGTACAGGAGCAAGGATGTCTTGCTGCAGTTGTACAGGGCCTTGGTGAGACCACACCTTGAGTATTGTGTGCAGTCTTGGTCGCCTTATCTGAGGAAGGAGTTCAGCGAAGATTCACCAGGCTGATACCTGGGATGGCAGGAATGACATATGAGGAGAGATTGGGTCGATTGGGCTTATACTCGCTGGAGTATAGAAGAATGAGAGGGGATCTCATCGAAACATATAAAATCCTGACAGATCTGGACAAACTAGATGCAGGAAGAATGTTCCCGATGGTCGGAGAGTCCAGAACCAGGGGTCATAATCTAAGGATAAGGGGCAAGCCATTTAGGACAGAAATGAGGAAGAATTTCTTCACCCAGAGAGTGGTGAACCTGTGGAATTCTCTACCACAGAAGGTAGTTGAGGCCAAGTCATTAAATATATTCAAGAATGAGTTAGATATATTTCTTAAAGCTAAAGGTATCAAGGGATATGGGGAGAAGGCAGGTACAGGGTACTGAGTTTGGATGATCAGCCATGACCTCATCGAATGGCGGAGCAGGCTCGAGGGGCCAAATGGCCTACTCCTGCTCCTATCTTCTATGTTTCTATGTTTCTATGTATTACCGGTGGCCTTGTTCACCACTCCTGATCTGGAGCTGGCCCAGGAGCAATGAAGTAAACGGGTTCTATCCAGCTGGAAGGTGAAGAGGCCCACTGGTGAAACTGAGGCCCCAGACGGCCTCACTGACAATCGCCAGGCCAGGCGCAAGCCGGCAGATTCGGCAAAGGAAGGCTGGTCGAAGCTACCGCCAGGAAGGTAAGACCCGATTCTGGACTCCCCCCACCAGAGGAAATAGTTTCTCTCTCCATCTACCCGATCAACTCCTGGAGTCAACTTCAACACCTCGATCAGGTCATCCCTTAATCTTCTGAACTCGTGGGAATACAAGCCCAGTCTGTGCGACCTGTCCTCGTAATTTAACCCTTTTAGTCCCCCGGGTATCATTCTGGTGAATCTGCGCTGCCCCCCCTCCGAGGACAAGATATCCTTCCTGAGGTGCGGGGCCCAGAACTGAACCCAGTTACTCCAGATGGGGTCTGACCAGGGCTTTCTCTAACAATACAACCAGCCCCCTTGAGATAAAGGTCGACACACCATCGTGTCCCGTCAACACCAGGCGAAGGAAGTCAAAATTGATCCTATCGCGTTGACGCGGGAATGTTGAGCGCTTGTGGCAAATTACAACCCAGCTTAGATTGGCAGCCAGTTCTCAAACATTTAGACAACAGTTGCAACAGCAGGGACAGACAGAAAGACAGCAAGAAAAGGCACAGGACTTTTCACCCAATGCGCCAATGTCACCCACCAAGCCCAAGCATCGCGCCAATCCCAAATCCAATGAAGAACTTGGAAATCCGGAATTCCGTGGTTTCGCTCCAGAGGAAACGTATGAAGATAGCAGGGCAGAAACGGCTAAGGACCATTTTAATAGCTGGAGAGAAAACAAGACTGCATTATTCAAGGGTCAAGTAAAGCTGTCTCTACACTGTCCCATCAAACACTCCCAGGGCAGGTACAGCACGGGTTAGATACAGAGTATAGCTCCCTCTACACTGTCCCCATCAAACACTCCCAGGGCAGGTACAGCACGGGGTTAGATACAGAGTAAAGCTGTCTCTACACTGTCCCATCAAACACTCCCAGGGCAGGTACAGCACGGGGTTAGATACAGAGTAAAGCTGTCTCTACACTGTCCCATCAAACACTCCCAGGGCAGGTACAGCACGGGTTAGATACAGAGTAAAGCTCCCTCTACACTGTCCCATCAAACACTCCCAGGGCAGGTACAGCATGGGTTAGATACAGAGTAAAGCTCCCTCTACACTGTCCCCATCAAACACTCCCAGGGCAGGTACAGCACGGGTTAGATACAGAGTAAAGCTCCCTCTACACTGTCCCCATCAAACACTCCCAGGGCAGGTACAGCACGGGTTAGATACAGAGTAAAGCTCCCTCTACACTGTCCCATCAAACACTCCCAGAACAGGTACAGCACGGGGTTTGATACAGAGTAAAGCTCCCTCTACACTGTCCCATCAAACACTCCCAGGACAGGTACAGCACGGGGTTAGATACAGAGTAAAGCTCCCTCTACACTGTCCCATCAAACACTCCCAGGACAGGTACAGCACGGGTTAGATACAGAGTAAAGCTCCCTCTACACTGTCCCCATCAAACACTCCCAGGGCAGGTACAGCACGGGGTTAGATACAGAGTAAAGCTCCCTCTACACTGTCCCATCTAACACTCCCAGGGCAGGTACAGCACGGGTTAGATACAGAGTAAAGCTCCCTCTACACTGTCCCATCAAACACTCGCAGGGCAGGTACAGCACGGGGTTAGATACAGAGTAAAGCTGTCTCTACACTGTCCCATCAAACACTCCCAGGACAGGTACAGCACGGGCTAGATACAGAGTAAAGCTGCCTCTACACTGTCCCATTAAACACTCCCAGGACAGGTACAGCACGGGTTAGATACAGAGTAAAGCACCCTCTGCACTGTCCCCATCAAACACTCCCAGGGCAGGTACAGCACAGGTTAGTTACAGAGTAAAGCACCCTCTACACTGTCCCCATCAAACATTCCCAGGACAGGTACAGCACGGGTTAGATACAGAGTGAAGCTCCCTCTACACTGTCCCTTCAAACACTCCCAGGGCAGATACAGCACGGGTTAGATACAGAGTAAAGCTCCCTCTACACTGTCCCATCAAACACTCCCAGGGCAGGTACAGCATGGGTTAGATACAGAGTAAAGCTCCCTCTACACTGTCCCCATCAAACACTCCCAGGGCAGGTACAGCACGGGTTAGATACAGAGTAAAGCTCCCTCTACACTGTCCCCATCAAACACTCCCAGGGCAGGTACAGCATGGGTTAGATACAGAGTAAAGCTCCCTCTACACTGTCCCATCAAACACTCCCAGAACAGGTACAGCACGGGGTTAGATACAGAGTAAAGCTCCCTCTGCACTGTCCCTTCAAACACTCCCAGGGCAGATACAGCACGGGTTAGATACAGAGTAAAGCTCCCTCTACACTGTCCCATCAAACACTCCCAGGGCAGGTACAGCACGGGTTAGATACAGAGTAAAGCTCCCTCTACACTCTCCCATCAAACACTCCCAGGGCAGGTACAGCACGGGTTAGATATAGAGTAAAGCTCCCTCTACACTGTCCCCATCAAACACTCCCAGGGCAGGTACAGCATGGGGTTAGATACAGAGTAAAGCTCCGTCTACACTGTCCCATCAAACACTCCCACGGCAGGTACAGCACGGGGTTAGATACAGAGTAAATCTCCCTCTACACTGTCCCATCTAACACTCCCAGGGCAGGTACAGCACGGGTTAGATACAGAGTAAAGCTCCCTCTACACTGTCCCATCAAACACTCGCAGGGCAGGTACAGCACGGGTTAGATACAGAGTAAAGCTCCCTCTACACTGTCCCCATCAAACACTCCCAGGGCAGGTACAGCACGGGGTTAGATACAGAGTAAAGCTCCGTCTACACTGTCCCATCAAACACTCCCACGGCAGGTACAGCACGGGGTTAGATACAGAGTAAATCTCCCTCTACACTGTCCCATCTAACACTCCCAGGGCAGGTACAGCACGGGTTAGATACAGAGAAAAGCTCCCTCTACACTGTCCCATCAAACACTCGCAGGGCAGGTACAGCACGGGTTAGATACAGAGTAAAGCTCCCTCTACACTGTCCCATCAAACATTCCCAGGGCAGGTACAACACGGGGTTAGATACAGAGTAAAGCTCCCTCTACACTGTCCCATCAAACACTCCCAGGACAGGTACAGCACGGGTTAGATACAGAGTAAAGCTCCCTCTACACTGTCCCATCAAACACTCCCAGGGCAGGTAGAGCACGGGTTAGATACAGAGAAAAGCTCCCTCTACACTGTCCCATCAAACACTCCCAGGGCAGGTACAGCACGGGTTAGATACAGAGTAAAGCTCCCTCTACACTGTCCCATCAAACACTCCCAGGGCAGGTACAGCACAGGTTAGATACAGAGTAAAGCTCCCTCTACACTGTCCCATCAAACACCCCCAGGGCAGGTACAGCACGGGTTAGATACAGAGTAAAGCTCCCTCTACACTGTCCCATCAAACACTCCCAGATCAATACCTTCTATTGGGTCACTGAGGAATGGCCAATGAATTCCGGCCTTACCTGCAATCTGAGAATATATTTGTTGAAATGTGAAGCCTGAAAATGCCGCCATATGTGGGGAGTAATTTTAAGGTTTTATTCCTGTCCCACACACACTCACGTTCCAGCAGGGTCATAGGATTGGGATGAAGAGAAGGAATTCTGGTACGTTTTGCTGCTTTCTGGCACAGGGACATTGAAGTCAAGTCTAGAGTCACCATTGCCAACACGTCTGGGGTCAGAGATAAGACTTTCCCAGGCCTTCCACGGGTTTGGTACCACACCGGCAGCACACGGTGTACGGAACATAAGAACGTAAGAAATAGGAGCAGGAGTCAGCCACATGGCCCCTCGAGCCTGCTCCGCCATTCAATAAGATCATGGCTGATCTTCTACCTCATCTCCACTTTCCTGAACTATCCCTATATCACTTGATTCCCTTAATATCCAAAAATCTATCGATCTCAGTCTTGAATATACTCAACGACTGAGCCTCCACAGCCCTCTGGGGTAGAGAATTCCAAAGATTCACCACCCTCTGGGTGAAGAAATTCCTCCTCATCTCAGTCCTAAATGGCCGAGCCCTGATTCTGAGACTGTGCCTCCTGGTTCTAGACTCTCCAGCCAGGGGGAAACAGCCTCGCAGCATCTACCCTGTCAATCCTTCTAAGAATTTTATACGTTTCAATGAGATCACCTCTCATTCTTCTAAATTCTAGAGAATATAGGCCGAGTCTACTCAATCTCTCCTCATAGGACAATCCCCCTCATCCCAGGAATCAGTCTAGTGAACCTTCGTTGCACTCCCTCTATGGCAAGTATATTCTTCCTTAGGTAAGGAGACCAAAACTGGACACAATACTCCAGGTGTGGTCTCACCAGGGACCTATATAATTGCAGTAAGACATCTTACTCTTATACTCAAATCCTCTTGTAATAAAGGCCAACATACCATTTGCTTTCCTAATTGCTTGCTGTACCTGCATGTTAACTTTCAGTGATTCGTGTACAAGGACACCCAGGTCCCTCTGAACACCAACATTTCCCAATCTCTCACCATTTAAAAAATACTCTGCTTTTTAATGTTTCCTGCCAAAGTGGATAACTTCACATTTCTCCACATTATATTCCATTTGCCATGTTCTTGCCCACTCACTTAGCCTGTCTATATCCCCTTGAAGCCTCCTTGCATCCTCCTCACAACTTACTTTCCCACCTAGCTTTATATTGTCAGCAAACCTGGATACATTGCACTCGGTCCCCTCATCTAAGTCATTAATATAGATTGTAAATAGCTGAGGCCCAAGCACTAATCTTTGCTGTACCCCTCTAGTTACAGCCTGCCAACCCGAAAATGACCTGGTTATTCCTACTCTCTTTTTTCTGTCCGTTAACGAAATCTTCACTCCATGCTAGTATGTTACCCTAATCCCATAAGCCCTAATTTTGTTTAATAACCTCTTGTGTGGCACTTTATTGAATGCCTTCTGAAAATCCAAATATACTACATCCACTGGTTCCCCCTCAGCTACCCTGCTAGTTACAACTTCAAAAAACTCTAAAACTCTAACAGATTTGTCAAACATGATTTCCCTTTCATAAAAGCATATTGACTCTGCCCAATCCTATTATGATTTTTTTAAGTGCCCTGTTACCACATCCCTAATAATAGATTCTAGCATTTTCCCTACTACTGATGTCAGGCTAACTGGTCTGTAGTTCCCCATTTTCTCTCTCCCTCCTTTCTTGAATAGCGGTGTTACATTTGCTACCTTCCAATCCACCGGGAGCAATCTAGAATCTAGGGAATTCTGGAAGATCAAAACCAATGCATCCACTATCTCTGCAGCCACCTCTTTTAGACCCTAGGCCATCAGGTCCGGGGGATTTGTTAGCTTTTAGTCCCATTAGTTTCTCCAGTACTATTTCTTTACTAATATGAATTTCTTTAAGTTCCTCATTCTCACTAGACCCTTGGTTCCCCACTATTTCTGGAATGTTTTTTGCATCTTCTACCGTGAAAAAAGATTGAAAATGGTTGTTTGATGTCTCTGCCATTTCCTTATTCTCCATTATAATTTCTCCTGTCTCTGCCTGTAAGGGACCCATGTTTACTTTAGCTAATCTTTTCCTTTTTACATACTTATAGAAGCTTTTACAGTCTGTTTTTATGCTCTCGCAAGTTTACTCTCATATTCTATTTTCTCTTTCTTTATCAATTTCTTGGTCCTCCTTTGCTGAATTCTAAAATCCTCCCAATCCTCAGGCTTACTACGCTTTTTGGCAACATTATAAGCCTCTTCCTTTAATCTAATACTATCCTTAACTTCTCTTGTTAGTCACGGTTGGACCATTTTTCCCGTGGGATTTTTATTCCTTAAGGGAATGTATATTCGTTGTGAATTATGAATTATTTCTTTAAATGTTTGCCATTGCTTATCTACCGTCATAGATTTTAATCTCGTTTCCCAACCTATCTTAGGCAACTCGCCCCTCATACCTACGTAGTTTGCTTTGTTCAGATTTAAGACCCTAGTTTCGTACTTAACGAAATCACTCTCAAACTCAATATAAAATTCGATCATATTATGATCACTGCTCCCCAAAGGCTCCTTTACAACAAAGTCATTAATTAACCCTGTCTCATTGCACAATACTAGATCTAAAATAGTCTGTTCCCTAGTTATTTCCTCGACATAACAACAGAAAACGCTGGAAAAACTCAGCAGGCGAGGCAGCATCCGTGGAGAGAGAAACAGAGTTAACGTTTCAGGTCGAAGACCTTTCGTCAGAACTGGAAATAGCAGGAAATGAAATCGATTTAAGGCAAGGATAAAGCTGGGAAAAGGGGGAGGAGATGAAAGAACAAAAGGAGAGATTAAGAGACATTAAGAGATGATCAAGGCAAGAGGTGGTGTTAATGTGACCTGATCAAACACGAGAAGGGAAACTAAAAGCAGTGAAGATGAACAAGGCTGAAGAGACAAACGGAGGTCCCGTCGAAGAGAAGAGCAGAACTTCTTCAAGGTAGGCATTCCTAGAAGAGAGGTGGCAGTGGACCAAACACTAATACGATAGCAAAATACTGCCTTGATCATCTCTTAATGTCTCTTAATGTCTCTTAATCTCTCCTTTTGTTCTTTCATCCCCTCCCCCTTTTCCCAGCTTTATCCTTGCCTTAAATCTATTTCATTTCCTGCTATTTCCAGTTCTGACGAAAGGTCTTCGATCTGAAACGTTAACTCTGTTTCTCTCTCCACGGATGCTGCCTCGCCTGCTGAGTTTTTCCAGCGTTTTCTGTTGTTATTTCCTCGACATACTGATCTAGAAAACTAACTTGAATGCATTCCATGAACTCGTCCTCCACACTATTACTGCAAATTTGGTTTGCCCAGTCGATATGAAAATTAAAGTCCCCCATGATGATTGGATTACCCTTGTTACATGCACCTCTAATTTCCTGATTTATACTCTGCCCTACATTACAACTACTGTTAAGGGGCCTATCAACAACTCCCACCAATGTTTTCTGCCACTTGTTGTTTCTTAGCTCCACCCAAACTGATTCTACATCTTGATTTTCCGAGCGAAGATCCTTTCTCTCTACTGTCTTTATCCCATCCTTTATTATCGAGGCTACCCCAACCCCTCACTCCTTTTTCCATTCTGCCCATCTCTTCTAAAAGTCAAGTATCCTGGAATATTTAGTTCCCAACCTTGGGCACTCTGCAACCACGTCTCCGTAACGGCTATTAGATCAAACCCATTCATTTCTGTCTGTGCTGTTGATTCATCTGTAACCGCTCACAGTCAACAACACAAACTGGGTCATGGAATGACACAACACATCTCCACGTTGGTCCAGAGCAAAACTCCAGCACTTTATTCCCGACATGTCGAAAGGTATGTCGAAAACGCACTGTTGCTCTAAAGGATACAATAGGACGGACCGTGCACATGGAACCGAGACCGCGGTTAATACCAACGTACTTGAATGCGGTAACTTTCCATATTGCTTTCGATATCCTTCACCTTCCACACTTGCTGCCATCACTCCATTCTTCTTTCCTTTCTCTCTGCTCCCTCTCCTCTCCTCCCTGCTCCCTCTCCTCTCCTCTCCGCTCCCTCGCCTCTCTCCGCTCCCTCGCCTCTCCCTGCTCCCTCTCCTCCTCTCTCTGCTCCCTCTCCTCTCCTCTCTGCTCCCTCTCCTCTCCTCCCTGCTCTCTCTCCTCTCCTCTCTGCTCCCTCTCCTCTCCTCTCTGCTCCCTCTCCTCTCCTCCCTGCTCCCTCTCCTCTCCTCTCTGCTCCCTCGCCTCTCTCCGCTCCCTCGCCTCTCTCCGCTCCCTCTCCTCTCCTCTCTGCTCCCTCTCCTCTCCTCTCTGCTCCCTCGCCTCTCCTCCCTGCTCCCTCGTCCTCTCTCTGCTCCCTTGCCGCTCTCCGCTCCCTCTCCTCTCTCTGCTCCCTCTCCTCTCTCCGCTCCCCCTCCTCTCTCCGCTCCCTCTCCTCTCCTCCCTGCTCCCTCTCCTCTCCTCTCTGCTCCCTCTCCTCTCTCTGCTCCCTCTCCTCTCTCCGCTCCCTCGCCTCTCTCCGCTCCCTCTCCTCTCCTCCCTGCTCCCTCTCCTCTCCTCTCTGCTCCCTCGCCTCTCTCTGCTCCCTCTCCTCTCCTCTCTGCTCCCTCTCCTCTCCTCCCTGCTCCCTCTCCTCTCTCTGCTCCCTTGCCGCTCTCCGCTCCCTCTCCTCTCTCTGCTCCCTCTCCTCTCTCCGCTCCCTCTCCTCTCCTCCTGCTCCCTCTCCTCTCCTCTCTGCTCCCTCTCCTCTCTCCGCTCTCCGTCCTCTCTCTGCTCCCTCTCCTCTCCTCTCCGCTCCCTCTCCTCTCCTCCCTGCTCCCTCTCCTCTCCTCTCCGCTCCCTCTCCTCTCCTCCCTGCTCCCTCTCCTCTCCTCTCCGCTCCCTCTCCTTCCCTCTCTGCTCCCTCTCCTCTCCTCTCTGCTCCCTCGCCTCTCTCTGCTCCCTCTCCTCTCTCTGCTCTCTGTCCTCTCTCTGCTCCCTCTCCTCTCCTCTCCGCTCCCTCTCCTCTCCTTCCTGCTCCCTCGCCTCTCTCCACTCCCTCTCCTCTCCTCCCTGCTCCCTCGCCTCTCTCCGCTCCCTCTCCTCTCCTCCCTGCTTCCTCGCCTCTCTCTGCTCCCTCTCCTCTCTCCGCTCTCCGTCCTCTCTCTGCTCCCTCTCCTCTCCTCTCTGCTCCCTCTCCTCTCCTCCCTGCTCCCTCTCCTCTCTCTGCTCCCTCGCCTCTCTCTGCTCCCTCTCCTCTCTCCGCTCTCCGTCCTCTCTCCGCTGTCTCTCCTCTTCCCTCTGCCCTTTATGCTGTCTATGTTCTTTCTCCACTTTTGACGCATCTTCCCTTTACTCGCTCCTCGCCGCTCCCTCTCATCATCACTGGATTCTCGCTCATTTCACTTTTCAGCTCTCTCTTGCTTCTCTTTCTTCTCTCCCCTCATATTTTGCATCTCTTCACACTCGTAGCATGATCCTTGCCGTCTGCGCTGCCTAATCTCCCTGTGTGCACTTGAGCAGAAAGCGGCTCAAAACTCCAATGCCTCCCCTTCGCAGAACCCTACCATTCTGACCTCACAATTCCCTTGTGACACAAGAGAATGGAGAACTCCTTTAGAACTGATGGATTGTGACTTCATAGAATGATACAGCACAGAAGGAGGCCATTCGGCCCATCGTGCCTGTGCCGGCTCTTTGAAAGAGCTCTCCAATTAGTCCCACTCCCCCCTGCTCTTTCCCCATAGCCCTGCACATTCTTCCTTTTCAAGTATTTCTCCAATTCCCCTTTTGAAAGTTACTATTGAATCTGCTTCCACCGCCCTTTCAGGCAGCGCGTTCCAGATCACAACAACTCGCTGCGTTAAAAAACATTCTCCTCCTCTTTCCCCTCTGGTTCTTTTGCCAATTATCTTAAATCTGTGGAAACAGTTTCTCCTTATTTACTCTATCAAAACCCCTCATAAGTTTGAACACCTCTATTAAATCTCCCCTTAACCTTCTCTGCTCTAAGGAGAACAATCCCAGCTTCTCTCCAGTCTCTCCACATCACTGAAGTACCTTATCCCTGGAACCATTCTTCTACACCCTCTCCAAGGCCTCGATAGCCACACAAGATTCTGGGACCTATCTCCAATGGAGCAGGGAAGGCTCAGAGGAGATTCAATAAAGTTACAGGGAGGTTTTGAAAGAGTGAATATTTCCTCTGGTTGGGGAGTCAGGGACGAGGGGTCCACCGATTAAAACTGTCACTGAGAATGAGGAGAGAGTTGTTGAAGCATGGAATGGTTGAGGCAGGGAGCGGTTGAGACAGAGACCATTGCATCTTTTCAGATCCCTCCTCCTTCTCCAATGTCTCTGAGATCCCGCCTCCAATATCTCTGAGACCCCTCCTCCTTCTCTATTCTCTGAGATCCCTCCTCCTTCTCTATTCTCTGAGATCCCTCCTCCTTCTCCATGTCTCTGAGATCCCTCCTCCTTCTCCATGTCTCTGAGATCCCTCCTCCTTCTCCATTCTCTGAGATCTATCCTCCTTCTCTATTCTCTGAGATCCCTCCTCCTTCTCTATTCTCTGAGATCCCTCCTCCTTCTCCATTCTCTGAGATCCCTCCTCCTTCTCCATGTCTCTGAGATCCCTCCTCCTTCTCCATTCTCTGAGATCTATCCTCCTTCTCCATGTCTCTGAGATCCCTCCTCCTTCTCCATTCTCTGAGATCTATCCTCCTTCTCCATTCTCTGAGATCTATCCTCCTTCTCTATTCTCTGAGATCTATCCTCCTTCTCTATTCTCTGAGATCCCTCCTCCTTCTCCATTCTCTGAGATCTATCCTCCTTCTCTATTCTCTGAGATCCCTCCTCCTTCTCCATTCTCTGAGATCCCTCCTCCTTCTCTATTCTCTGAGATCCCTCCTCCTTCTCCATTCTCTGAGATCCCTCCTCCTTCTCCATTCTCTGAGATCCCTCCTCCTTCTCTATTCTCTGAGATCCCTCCTCCTCCTCCATTCTCTGAGATCCCTCCTCCTTCTCTATTCTCTGAGATCCCTCCTCCTTCTCCATTCTGAGATCCCTCCTCCTTCTCCATTCTCTGAGATCTATCCTCCTTCTCCATTCTCTGAGATCTATCCTCCTTCTCTATTCTCTGAGATCCCTCCTCCTTCTCCATTCTCTGAGATCTATCCTCCTCCTCCATTCTCTGAGATCCCTCCTCCTTCTCCATTCTCTGAGATCCCTCCTCCTTCTCCATTCTCTGAGATCTATCCTCCTTCTCTATTCTCTGAGATCCCTCCTCCTTCTCCATTCTCTGAGATCTATCCTCCTCCTCCATTCTCTGAGATCCCTCCTCCTTCTCCATTCTCTGAGATCCCTCCTCCTTCTCCATTCTCTGAGATCTATCCTCCTTCTCTATTCTCTGAGATCCCTCCTCCTTCTCTATTCTCTGAGATCCCTCCTCCTTCTCCATGTCTCTGAGATCCCTCCTCCTTCTCCATGTCTCTGAGATCCCTCCTCCTTCTCCATTCTCTGAGATCCCTCCTCCTTCTCTATTCTCTGAGATCTATCCTCCTTCTCCATTCTCTAAGATCCCTCCTCCTTCTCTATTCTCTGAGATCCCTCCTCCTTCTCCATTCTCTGAGATCCCTCCTCCTTCTCCATTCTCTGAGATCTATCCTCCTTCTCTATTCTCTGAGATCCCTCCTCCTTCTCTATTCTCTGAGATCCCTCCTCCTTCTCCATTCTCTGAGATCTATCCTCCTTCTCTATTCTCTGAGATCCCTCCTCCTTCTCCATTCTCTGAGATCCCTCCTCCTTCTCCATTCTCTGAGATCCCTCCTCCTTCTCTATTCTCTGAGATCCCTCCTCCTTCTCCATTCTCTGAGATCCCTCCTCCTTCTCCATTCTCTGAGATCTATCCTCCTTCTCTATTCTCTGAGATCCCTCCTCCTTCTCCATTCTCTGAGATCCCTCCTCCTTCTCTATTCTCTGAGATCTATCCTCCTTCTCCATTCTCTGAGATCCCTCCTCCTTCTCCATTCTCTGAGATCTATCCTCCTTCTCTATTCTCTGAGATCCCTCCTCCTTCTCCATTCTCTGAGATCTATCCTCCTTCTCTATTCTCTGAGATCCCTCCTCCTTCTCCATTCTCTGAGATCTATCCTCCTTCTCTATTCTCTGAGATCTATCCTCCTTCTCTATTCTCTGAGATCCCTCCTCCTTCTCCATTCTCTGAGATCTATCCTCCTTCTCTATTCTCTGAGATCCCTCCTCCTTCTCTATTCTCTGAGATCTATCCTCCTTCTCTATTCTCTGAGATCCCTCCTCCTTCTCTATTCTCTGAGATCTATCCTCCTTCTCTATTCTCTGAGATCCCTCCTCCTTCTCCATTCTCTGAGATCCCTCCTCCTTCTCCATGTCTCTGAGATCCCTCCTCCTTCTCCATTCTCTGAGATCCCTCCTCCTCCTCCATTCTCTGAGATCCCTCCTCCTTCTCTATTCTCTGAGATCCCTCCTCCTTCTCCATTCTCTGAGATCTATCCTCCTTCTCCATGTCTCTGAGATCCCTCCTCCTTCTCCATTCTCTGAGATCCCTCCTCCTTCTCCATTCTCTGAGATCTATCCTCCTTCTCCATTCTCTGAGATCCCTCCTCCTTCTCCATTCTCTGAGATCCCTCCTCCTTCTCCATTCTCTGAGATCTATCCTCCTTCTCCATTCTCTGAGATCTATCCTCCTTCTCCATTCTCTGAGATCCCTCCTCCTTCTCTATTCTCTGAGATCCCTCCTCCTCCTCCATTCTCTGAGATCCTCCTCCTTCTCTATTCTCTGAGATCCCTCCTCCTTCTCCATTCTCTGAGATCTATCCTCCTCTATTCTCTGAGATCCCTCCTCCTTCTCCATTCTCTGAGATCCCTCCTCCTTCTCCATGTCTCTGAGATCCCTCCTCCTTCTCTATTCTCTGAGATCCCTCCTCCTTCTCCATTCTCTGAGATCTATCCTCCTTCTCCATTCTCTGAGATCTATCCTCCTTCTCCATTCTCTGAGATCTATCCTCCTTCTCTATTCTCTGAGATCCCTCCTCCTTCTCCATTCTCTGTGATCTATCCTCCTTCTCCATTCTCTGAGATCCCTCCTCCTTCTCCATTCTCTGAGATCTATCCTCCTTCTCCATTCTCTGAGATCTATCCTCCTTCTCCATTCTCTGAGATCCCTCCTCCTCTCTATTCTCTGAGATCCCTCCTCCTTCTCCATGTCTCTGAGATCCCTCCTCCTTCTCCATTCTCTGAGATCCCTCCTCCTCCTCTATTCTCTGAGATCCCTCCTCCTTCTCCATGTCTCTGAGATCCCTCCTCCTTCTCCATTCTCTGAGATCCCTCCTCCTTCTCCATTCTCTGAGATCCCTCCTCTTTCTCCATTCTCTGAGATCTATCCTCCTTCTCCATTCTGAGATCCCTCCTCCTTCTCCATTCTCTGAGATCCCTCCTCTTTCTCCATGTCTCTGAGATCTATCCTCCTTCTCATTCTCTGAGATCCCTCCTCCTTCTCCATATCTCTGAGATCTATCCTCCTTCTCTATTCTCTGAGATCCCTCCTCCTTCTCTATTCTCTGAGATCCCTCCTCCTTCTCTATTCTCTGAGATCCCTCCTCCTTCTCTATTCTCTGAGATCTATCCTCCTTCTCCATTCTCTGAGATCTATCCTCCTTCTCCATTCTCTGAGATCCCTCCTCCTTCTCCATTCTCTGAGATCTATCCTCCTTCTCTATTCTCTGAGATCCCTCCTCCTTCTCCATATCTCTGAGATCTATCCTCCTTCTCTATTCTCTGAGATCCCTCCTCCTTCTCTATTCTCTGAGATCCCTCCTCCTTCTCCATTCTGAGATCCCTCCTCCTTCTCCATTCTCTGAGATCCCTCCTCCTTCTCCATTCTCTGAGATCTATCCTCCTTCTCTATTCTCTGAGATCCGCCTCCTTCTCTATTCTCTGAGATCTATCCTTCTTCTGTATTCTCTGAGATCTATTCTCCTTCTCTATTCTGAGATCTATCCTCCTTCTCCATTCTCTGAGATCTATCCTCCTTCTCCATGTCTCTGAGATCCCTCCTCCTTCTCCATTCTCTGAGATCTATCCTCCTTCTCCATTCTCTGAGATCTATCCTCCTTCTCTATTCTCTGAGATCTATCCTCCTTCTCTATTCTCTGAGATCCCTCCTCCTTCTCCATTCTCTGAGATCTATCCTCCTTCTCTATTCTCTGAGATCCCTCCTCCTTCTCTATTCTCTGAGATCCCTCCTCCTCCTCTATTCTCTGAGATCCCTCCTCCTTCTCTATTCTCTGAGATCCCTCCTCCTTCTCCATTCTCTGAGATCCCTCCTCCTTCTCCATTCTCTGAGATCCCTCCTCCTTCTCTATTCTCTGAGATCCCTCCTCCTCCTCCATTCTCTGAGATCCCTCCTCCTTCTCTATTCTCTGAGATCCCTCCTCCTTCTCCATTCTGAGATCCCTCCTCCTTCTCCATTCTCTGAGATCTATCCTCCTTCTCCATTCTCTGAGATCTATCCTCCTTCTCTATTCTCTGAGATCCCTCCTCCTTCTCCATTCTCTGAGATCTATCCTCCTCCTCCATTCTCTGAGATCCCTCCTCCTTCTCTATTCTCTGAGATCCCTCCTCCTTCTCCATGTCTCTGAGATCTCTCCTCCTTCTCCATTCTCTGAGATCCCTCCTCCTTCTCCATTCTCTGAGATCCCTCCTCCTTCTCTATTCTCTGAGATCTATCCTCCTTCTCCATTCTCTGAGATCCCTCCTCCTTCTCCATTCTCTGAGATCTATCCTCCTTCTCCATTCTCTGAGATCCCTCCTCCTTCTCTATTCTCTGAGATCCCTCCTCCTTCTCCATTCTCTGAGATCCCTCCTCCTTCTCCATTCTCTGAGATCTATCCTCCTTCTCTATTCTCTGAGATCCCTCCTCCTTCTCCATTCTCTAAGATCCCTCCTCCTTCTCTATTCTCTGAGATCCCTCCTCCTTCTCCATTCTCTGAGATCCCTCCTCCTTCTCCATTCTCTGAGATCCCTCCTCCTTCTCTATTCTCTGAGATCCCTCCTCCTTCTCCATTCTCTGAGATCCCTCCTCCTTCTCTATTCTCTGAGATCCCTCCTCCTTCTCCATTCTCTGAGATCTATCCTCCTTCTCTATTCTCTGAGATCCCTCCTCCTTCTCCATTCTCTGAGATCCCTCCTCCTTCTCTATTCTCTGAGATCTATCCTCCTTCTCCATTCTCTGAGATCCCTCCTCCTTCTCCATTCTCTGAGATCTATCCTCCTTCTCTATTCTCTGAGATCCCTCCTCCTTCTCCATTCTCTGAGATCTATCCTCCTTCTCTATTCTCTGAGATCCCTCCTCCTTCTCCATTCTCTGAGATCTATCCTCCTTCTCTATTCTCTGAGATCTATCCTCCTTCTCTATTCTCTGAGATCCCTCCTCCTTCTCCATTCTCTGAGATCCCTCCTCCTTCTCTATTCTCTGAGATCTATCCTCCTTCTCTATTCTCTGAGATCTATCCTCCTTCTCTATTCTCTGAGATCCCTCCTCCTTCTCCATTCTCTGAGATCTATCCTCCTTCTCTATTCTCTGAGATCCCTCCTCCTTCTCATTCTCTGAGATCCTCCTCCTTCTCTATTCTCTGAGATCCCTCCTCCTTCTCTATTCTCTGAGATCCTCCTCCTTCTCCATTCTCTGAGATCCCTCCTCCTTCTCCATTCTCTGAGATCCCTCCTCCTTCTCCATGTCTCTGAGATCCCTCCTCCTTCTCCATTCTCTGAGATCCCTCCTCCTCCTCCATTCTCTGAGATCCCTCCTCCTTCTCTATTCTCTGAGATCCCTCCTCCTTCTCCATTCTCTGAGATCTATCCTCCTTCTCCATGTCTCTGAGATCCCTCCTCCTTCTCCATTCTCTGAGATCCCTCCTCCTTCTCCATTCTCTGAGATCTATCCTCCTTCTCCATTCTCTGAGATCCCTCCTCCTTCTCCATTCTCTGAGATCCCTCCTCCTTCTCCATTCTCTGAGATCTATCCTCCTTCTCCATTCTCTGAGATCTATCCTCCTTCTCCATTCTCTGAGATCCCTCCTCCTTCTCTATTCTCTGAGATCCCTCCTCCTCCTCCATTCTCTGAGATCCCTCCTCCTTCTCTATTCTCTGAGATCCCTCCTCCTTCTCCATTCTCTGAGATCTATCCTCCTCTATTCTCTGAGATCCCTCCTCCTTCTCCATTCTCTGAGATCCCTCCTCCTTCTCCATGTCTCTGAGATCCCTCCTCCTTCTCTATTCTCTGAGATCCCTCCTCCTTCTCCATTCTCTGAGATCTATCCTCCTTCTCCATTCTCTGAGATCTATCCTCCTTCTCCATTCTCTGAGATCTATCCTCCTTCTCTATTCTCTGAGATCCCTCCTCCTTCTCCATTCTCTGTGATCTATCCTCCTTCTCCATTCTCTGAGATCCCTCCTCCTTCTCCATTCTCTGAGATCTATCCTCCTTCTCCATTCTCTGAGATCTATCCTCCTTCTCCATTCTCTGAGATCCCTCCTCCTCCTCTATTCTCTGAGATCCCTCCTCCTTCTCCATGTCTCTGAGATCCCTCCTCCTTCTCCATTCTCTGAGATCCCTCCTCCTCCTCTATTCTCTGAGATCCCTCCTCCTTCTCCATGTCTCTGAGATCCCTCCTCCTTCTCCATTCTCTGAGATCCCTCCTCCTTCTCCATTCTCTGAGATCTATCCTCCTTCTCTATTCTCTGAGATCTATCCTCCTTCTCTATTCTCTGAGATCTATCCTCCTTCTCTATTCTCTGAGATCCCTCCTCCTTCTCCATTCTCTGAGATCTATCCTCCTTCTCTATTCTCTGAGATCCCTCCTCCTTCTCTATTCTCTGAGATCTATCCTCCTTCTCTATTCTCTGAGATCCCTCCTCCTTCTCTATTCTCTGAGATCTATCCTCCTTCTCTATTCTCTGAGATCCCTCCTCCTTCTCCATTCTCTGAGATCCCTCCTCCTTCTCCATGTCTCTGAGATCCCTCCTCCTTCTCCATTCTCTGAGATCCCTCCTCCTCCTCCATTCTCTGAGATCCCTCCTCCTTCTCTATTCTCTGAGATCCCTCCTCCTTCTCCATTCTCTGAGATCTATCCTCCTTCTCCATGTCTCTGAGATCCCTCCTCCTTCTCCATTCTCTGAGATCCCTCCTCCTTCTCCAATATCTGAGATCTATCCTCCTTCTCCATTCTCTGAGATCCCTCCTCCTTCTCCATTCTCTGAGATCCCTCCTCCTTCTCCATTCTCTGAGATCTATCCTCCTTCTCCATTCTCTGAGATCTATCCTCCTTCTCCATTCTCTGAGATCCCTCCTCCTTCTCTATTCTCTGAGATCCCTCCTCCTCCTCCATTCTCTGAGATCCCTCCTCCTTCTCTATTCTCTGAGATCCCTCCTCCTTCTCCATTCTCTGAGATCTATCCTCCTCTATTCTCTGAGATCCCTCCTCCTTCTCCATTCTCTGAGATCCCTCCTCCTTCTCCATGTCTCTGAGATCCCTCCTCCTTCTCTATTCTCTGAGATCCTCCTCCTTCTCCATTCTCTGAGATCTATCCTCCTTCTCCATTCTCTGAGATCTATCCTCCTTCTCCATTCTCTGAGATCTATCCTCCTTCTCTATTCTCTGAGATCCCTCCTCCTTCTCCATTCTCTGTGATCTATCCTCCTTCTCCATTCTCTGAGATCCCTCCTCCTTCTCCATTCTCTGAGATCTATCCTCCTTCTCCATTCTCTGAGATCTATCCTCCTTCTCCATTCTCTGAGATCCCTCCTCCTCCTCTATTCTCTGAGATCCCTCCTCCTTCTCCATGTCTCTGAGATCCCTCCTCCTTCTCCATTCTCTGAGATCCCTCCTCCTCCTCTATTCTCTGAGATCCCTCCTCCTTCTCCATGTCTCTGAGATCCCTCCTCCTTCTCCATTCTCTGAGATCCTCCTCCTTCTCCATTCTCTGAGATCCCTCCTCTTTCTCCATTCTCTGAGATCTATCCTCCTTCTCCATTCTGAGATCCCTCCTCCTTCTCCATTCTCTGAGATCCCTCCTCTTTCTCCATGTCTCTGAGATCTATCCTCCTTCTCCATTCTCTGAGATCCCTCCTCCTTCTCCATATCTCTGAGATCTATCCTCCTTCTCTATTCTCTGAGATCCCTCCTCCTTCTCTATTCTCTGAGATCCCTCCTCCTTCTCTATTCTCTGAGATCCCTCCTCCTTCTCTATTCTCTGAGATCTATCCTCCTTCTCCATTCTCTGAGATCTATCCTCCTTCTCCATTCTCTGAGATCCCTCCTCCTTCTCCATTCTCTGAGATCTATCCTCCTTCTCTATTCTCTGAGATCCCTCCTCCTTCTCCATATCTCTGAGATCTATCCTCCTTCTCTATTCTCTGAGATCCCTCCTCCTTCTCTATTCTCTGAGATCCCTCCTCCTTCTCCATTCTGAGATCCCTCCTCCTTCTCCATTCTCTGAGATCCCTCCTCCTTCTCCATTCTCTGAGATCTATCCTCCTTCTCTATTCTCTGAGATCCCGCCTCCTTCTCTATTCTCTGAGATCTATCCTTCTTCTGTATTCTCTGAGATCTATTCTCCTTCTCTATTCTGAGATCTATCCTCCTTCTCCATGTCTCTGAGATCTATCCTCCTTCTCCATTCTGAGATCCCTCCCTCCTCCTCCAATATCTCTGAGATCCCTCCTCCTTCTCCATGTCTCTGAGATCTATCCTCCTTCTCCATTCTGAGATCCCTCCCTCCTCCTCCAATATCTCTGAGATCCCTCCTCCTTCTCTATTCTCTGAGATCCCTCCTCCTTCTCCATGTCTCTGAGATCTATCCTCCTTCTCCATTCTGAGATCCCTCCCTCCTCCTCCAATATCTCAGAGATCCCTCCTCCTTCTCTATTTTCTGAGATCTATCCTCCTTCTCTATTCTCTGAGATCTATCCTCCTTCTCCATGTCTCTGTGAGATGCCCCACCCCACTCCGTTCCATGTTAGAAACATAGAAACATAGAAAAATAGGAGCAGGAGTAGGCCATTCGGCCCTTCGAGCCTGCTCCGCCATTCAATATGATCATGGCTGATCCTCTATCTCAATACCATATTCCCGCTCTCTCCCCATACCCCTAAATGCCTTTTGTGTCTAGAAATCTATCTATCTCCTTCTTAAATATATTCAGTGACTTGGCCTCCACAGCCTTCTGTGGTAGAGAATTCCGCAGGTTCACCACCCTCTGAGTGAAGAAATTTCTCCTCATCTCAGTCCTAAATGTCCTACCCCGTATCCTGAGACTGTGACCCCTCGTTCTAGACCCCCCCAGCCAGGGGAAACATCCTCCCTGCATCCAGTCTGTCTAGCCCTGTCAGAATTTTATACGTTTCAATGAGATCCCCTCTCATTCTTCTCAACTCTAGTGAATACAGGCCTAGTCGACCCAATCTCTCCTCGTACGACAGTCCTGCCATCCCAGGAATCAGCCTGTTCTCCGATTCCCCCCTCCTTCTCTCAGCTCTTTCAGCCAGCTCCACTCAGAGTGAAGCCTTGCCCCAGAAATACCAGAAGCAATCAACACAACACATTCAAACACCATCCTTAATTTTCTTGCTACAAACAGACGGAATCATTAGCTCCCACGTGAAAAAGAAAATAAAAGCCAGGGATTGAAATTCTAACTGTTTTAGAATCTCGATGCGAAGCCATAGCTTTGAGTAATAATACATTCCTTAGCCCCAACCAGCCAATCACAGGGCACATGGGGCAGGTCCCTTTCCCTATCAATCATTGGCTCAGAGGTATTAGCCAATGGCATTGCATGTAGGCATTCTAGAACTCCTATTGGCTACACATGAGAACCAGCATAACCAGTAACTGGTGTGAGGTGGAGGTACAAACAGGAATCACTATTTAAAATATAACAAGGTGGCTAATAGAATGTTATCGTTTATTGCGAAGGGAATTGAATACTAAAGTAGGGAGGTTATGCTTCAGTTATACAGGGCAGTGGTGAGACCACATCTGGAGTACTGTGTACAGTATTGGTCTCCTTATTTAAGGAAGGATGTAAATGCGTTGGAAGCAGTTCAGAGAAGGTTTACTCGACTAATACCTGGAATGGGTGGGTTGTCTTATGAGGAAAGGTTGGACAGGGTGGGCTTGTATCCGCTGGAGTTTAGAAGAGTAAGAGGTGACTTGATTGAAACATATAAGATCCTGAGGGGTCTGGACAGGGTGGATGTGGAGAGGATGTTTCCTCTTGTGGGAGAATCTAGAACTAGAGGGGGTCACTGTTTAAAATAAGGGGGTCGCCCATTTAAGACAGAGATGAGGAGAAATTTTTTCTCACAGAGGGTGGTGAGTCTTTGGAACTCTCTTCCTCAGAGGGCGGTGGAAGCAGAGTCTTTGAATATTTTGAAGGCAGAGGTAGATCGATTCTTGATAAGCAAGGGGGTGAAAGGTTATCGGGGGTAGGCGGGAATGTGGAGTAATCAGATCAGCCATGATCTTATTGAATGAAGGAGTAGGCTCGAGGGGCCGAGTGGCCAACTCCTGCTCCTAATTCGTATGTTCGGGTACAGATCAGTCAACGCTACAGCTGCTCAGGAAAGATAGAGATGGTAGGGGTAGGCTTTCCCAACATGGCTTAAGATTGGGATTTGTAAATCTAGGTGAAGGGCCAAAGCTCTCAGTGCAGGACATCACCATGGGTCGAGCAAATCGTAGAATCAGAGAAATTTACAGCACGGAAGGAGGCCATTCGGCCCATTGTGTCCCCTGCCGGCCGACAAAGAGCCATCCAGCCCAATCCCACTTTCCAGCTCTTGGTCCGTAGCCCTGGAGGTTACGGCACTTCAAGTGCATATCCAAGTACTTTTTAAATGTGATGAGTGTCTTGGCCTCTCCCACCCTTTCAGGCAGTGAGTTCCAGACCCCCACCACCCTCTGGGTGAAAAAAGTTCTCCTCAACTCCCCTCTGATCCTTCGACCAATTACTTGAAATCTCTGCCCCCTGGTTATTGACCTCTCTGCTAAGGGAGATAGGTCCTTCCTATCCACTCTATCCAGGCCCCTCATAATTTTATACACCACAATTAAATCTCCCCTCAGCCTCCTCTGTTCCAAAGAAAACAACCCCAGCCTCGCCAAATGGGAGAGAAGATAAGCTAAAACAGGAAGCAGTGGTTTTCAACAAATAATAATTTCTCTATCTTATCAACAATACTTCAGCAGAAAAGGTTAAGGGGACATTTAATCGAGGCGTTCAGAATCTTGAAGGGTTTTGATGGAGTAAATAAGGAGAAACTGTTTCCAGTGGCAGGAGGGTGGGTAACCAGAGGACACAGATTTAAGATAATTGGCAAAAGAACCAGAGGGGGACATGAGGAGAATGTTTTTTACGCAGCGAGTTGTTGTGATCTGGAACGCGCTGCCTGAAAGGGCGGTGGAAGCAGATTCAATAGTAACTTTCAAAAGGGAATTGGAGAAATACTTGAAGGGGAAAAATTCACAGGGCTGTGGGGAAAGAGCAGGGGGGGAGTGGGACTAATTGGAGAGCTCTTTCAAAGAGCCGGCACAGGCACAATGGGACTGAGGGAGCGCCGCACTGTCGGAGGGGCAGTACTGAGGGAGCGCCGCACTGTCAGAGGGGCGGTACTGAGGGAGCGCCGCACTGTCGGAGGGCAGTACTGAGGGAGCGCCGCACTGTCGGAGGGGCGGTACTGAGGGAGCGCCGCACTGTCGGAGGGGCAGTACTGCGGGAGCGCCGCACTGTCGCAGGGGCAGTACTGAGGGAGCGCCGCATTGTCGCAGGGGCAGTACTGAGGGAGCGCCGCACTGTCGGAGGGGCGGTACTGAGGGAGCGCCGCACTGTCGGAGGGGCGGTACTGAGGGAGCGCCGCACTGTCGGAGGGGTGGTACTGAGGGAGCGCCGCACTGTCGCAGGGGCAGTACTGAAGGAGCACCGCACTGTCGGAGGGGCAGTACTGAGGGAGCGCCGCACTGTCGGAGGGGCGGTACTGAGGGAGCGCCGCACTGTCGGAGGGGCTGTACTGAGGGAGCGCCGCACTGTCGCAGGGGCAGTACTGAGGGAGCACCGCACTGTCGGAGGGGCGGTACTGAGGGAGCGCCGCACTGTCGGAGGGGCAGTACTGAGGGAGTGCCGCACTGTCGGAGGGGCGGTACTGAGGGAGCGCCGCACTGTCGGAGGGGCAGTACTGACGGAGTGCCGCACTGTCGGAGGGGCGGTACTGAGGGAGCGCCGCACTGTCGGAGGGGCGGTACTGAGGGAGCGCCGCACTGTCGGAGGGGCGGTACTGAGGGAGCGCCGCACTGTCGGAGGGGCGGTACTGAGGAAGAGCCGCACTGTCGGAGGGGCAGTACTGAGGAAGAGCTGCACTGTCGGAGGGGCAGTACTGAGGGAGCGCCGCACTGTCGGAGGGGCAGTACTGAGGGAGCGCCGCACTGTCGGAAGGGCAGTACTGAGGGAGTGCCGCACTGTCGGAGGAGCAGTACTGAGGGAGTGCCGCACTGTCAGAGGGGCAGTACTGAGGGAGTGCCGCACTGTCGGCGGGGCGGTACTGAGGGAGTGTCGCACTGTCGGAGGGGTGGTACTGAGGGAGCGCCGCACTGTCGGAGGTGCAGTACTGAGGAAGCAATGCACTGTCGGAGGGGCAGTACTGAGGGAGCGCCGCACTGTCGGAGGGGCAGTACTGAGGGAGCGCCGCACTGTTGGAGGGGCGGTACTGAAGGAGCGCCGCATTGTCGGAGGGGCAGTACTGAGGGAGTGCCGCACTCTCAGAGGGGCGGTACTGAGGGAGCGCCGCACTGTCGGAGGGGCGGTACTGAGGGAGCGCTGCACTGTAGGAGGGGCGGTACTGAGGGAGTGCCGCACTGTCGGAGGGGCAGTACTGAGGGAGCGCCGCACTGTCGGAGGGGCGGTACTGAGGGAGCGCCGCACTGTAGGAGGGGCGGTACTGAGGGAGTGCCGCACTGTCGGAGGGGCAGTACTGAGGGAGCGCCGCACTGTCGGAGGGGCGGTACTGAGGAAGCGATACACTGTCGGAGGTGCCGTCTTTCAGAGGAGACGTTAAACTGAAGATGTATCGGTCCGTTCAGGCAGATGCAAAAGATCCAATGGTACTACTTGAAGGAGAGCAGGGGGAGTTGTACCAGGTTTTTCTTAATGTTTGTATGTCTAACCTTTACAGTAAGGGAGCTCCCGAGAGGCTCCCAGTTGTTGGGGGGATTGTGGATCTGTCGGATTCTGTCTTCTGCTGTCTCCGTACGACTGATGTTAACCCACTCCCTCTGGTGATGTATCGAAGCAAAGCATGTCGATGTGGCTCGATGTAACGATAGCAGAACATTGCTGAAGCAACCACTGATAATCCACCGGACATTATCCACTCCGCCTTTGCGTCTCTGATGTCCAAACATGCCCGGTCGAAACAAAGTGCGACGGGCGTTGTGGAAGAAACTCAATCGGAAACAAACCGAACCGTGGAAGGAGTCTCTGAGGATCGCCATCCTCAAGTGGATCTACATCATCACAGGACGCCCAAGGAAAGCCAGGTTGAGCCTCTACAAGCGCAGGCGCGCCCAGATGTGCTTCGAGGCCTGTTGCCCCTGCTGCCCCGACTTGAACTGCTGGAAGCGGGAGGAGGAACTCCGGCGGGCTGACCTCGAGGAGAGGAAGGTGACGGAGGCGCGGATCGAGGAGGACAACATCTTCAAGGAATGCCTGCGGAGCCTGGGCGGCTTCGTCTTCGGCCTGTTCTTCACCAGCATCTATGGCCTGTTTGTGCTCTTCGTCCAAGAGTACAACCTGTGGTACTGCCTGGTGTCCACCATAACCATCGGCGTGTTGCTCGGGCTGGGGATGGGACTGTCGGCAAAAATCCGAGTCAACGCTTTCCTCATGTTCCCCCACATCTTTTCAAGTAAGTGTCCAGGCTGATTGCCCACCCATTCCCCAATACACACATTTCACCCTCGCCTCCTGAACCATTGAAACATAGAAACAGAGAAAAATAGGAGCAGGAGTAGGCCATTCGGCCCTTCGAGCCTGCTCCGCCATTCAATATGATCATGGCTGATCCTCTATCTCAATACCATATTCCCGCTCTCTCCCCATACCCCTTGACGCCTTTTGTGTCTGGAAATCTATCTATCTCCTTCTTAAATATATTCAGTGACTTGGCCTCCACAGCCTTCTGTGGTAGAGAATTCCACAGGTTCACCACCCTCTGAGTGAAGAAATTTCTCCTCATCTCAGTCCTAAATGTCCTACCCCGTATCCTGAGACTGTGACCCGTCGTTCTAGACTCCCCCAGCCAGGGGAAACATCCTCCCTGCATCCAGTCTGTCCAGCCCTGCCATTGGCTTCATATTACATGAAACTACAAAGAATGTACAGCCCAGAAACAGGCCACTCAGCCCAACTGCTCCGTGCCGGTGTTTATGCTCCACACCAGCCTTCTCCCACCCCTCTTCATAGAAACATAGAAACATAGAAACTAGGAGCAGGAGTAGGCCATTCGGCCCGTCGAGCCTGCTCCACCATTCAATACGATCATGGCTGATCATCCAAATCCAGTACCCTGTCCCTGCCCCCTCACACAGAATCCCCATCGAGCCTGCACCGACACATCCCACTGCATCCCACCCTATCCCCGTAACCCCACGTATTTAATTCCCCCTAACATATCCCATCCTATCCCTGCATCTCACCCCATCACCATATCCTTCGATTCCTTTCTCCCTCATGTGTTTCCCCTTAAATACATCTCTGCTCTTCGCCTCAACCACTCCCTGTGGTAGCGAGTTCCACATTCTCACCACTCTCTGGGTAAAGAAGTTTCTCCTGAATTCCCTATTGGGTTTATTAGTGATATCTTACATTGATGGCCTCTAGTTCTGGTCTCCCCCTCCACAAGTGGAAACATCTCCTCTACGTCTAACCTATCGAACCCCTTCCGTAATCTTAAAGACCTCGATCTAGCGAGTTAGAATGTGGAACTCGCTACCACAGGGAGTGGTTGAGGCGAAGAGCATTTCAGGGGAAGCTGGATAAACACATGAGGGAGAAAGGAATAGAAGGTGATGGGGATAGGGTGAGATGAGGAGGGGTGGGAGGACGCTGGTGTGGAGCATAAACACCGGCATGGAGCAGTTGGGCCCAATGGCCTGTTTCTGTGCTGGACATTCTGTGCAAGGCTATGCCAACCAGAGATGGTCGGTAAATGCAGTGCTGCCGGCCTTAAACCGCATCTCAGGAACAAATCAGGGGGAAAAAACGTGGCTGATTTTCCACTCCCTAGCTCAGCACCTCTACCGCTATACCCCCTCCCCCTCCCCAAGTTGAGGTCAACTAACGACTGGATTCCTGGATTAGAATGACCAAACATGGTGGGGGTGGGAGGTGGGGTGGTGTAGAAAACCGTGGGTGGGGTAGCGCACAACGGGCAATATCGCATTGGCCGCATGTTCTACGCCCTGCCCAATATTCAGATCCATTGACGTCGGGCGGGAGGTCATTGAGATATGTGCGCCGCCGCCGCAGTCGAATATCTACCCCGGGGCGGGTGGGGTGGGGGGTGGATTTTACCAAACGAGCCAATGAGAGAAGCCTCAGTACATTGTATTTTTTTTTAATGTTTGTTCGTTTTATTCCTCTTCTCCCCCCCGATCTCCCCCCGCCCCGCTCCACCACCCCCTCCTTCCCAGGGCAAGGGAAGACCTTCCTTCTGTTGTTGGCGTTCGGGCTGGTGATCGAAGGTCCGCTCCAGAACATTATAACTAACTTCACCCGAGGGTCCGAGTCGATCGCCTGCGGGGCCGAGCTGGCCATGAACCAGACCAGGGAACTCATGCAGAAAGCCAAGGAACCCTTGATTGGTAAGAAGCAACATCTTTTTGTCTTGTGACATAGAAGGTCCATTCAGCCCATCTGGTCTATTCCGAGCCTCCGAGCCTCCCCTCTTCATCTCACTCTATCACCATATCTGCAGCGGGGAAAGAGTTAAAATGACATCGCTGGCAGTTTCACTGAATGGTGTAAGAAAAATGTGAGAAGTCGCACAACACCAGGTTATAGTCCAACAGCTTTATTGGAAATCACAAGCTTTCGGAGCGCTGCTCCTTCATCAGGTGAAGTGAAGAGATGCATATAGGCACAGCATTTATAGTCAGAGAACACTGCCAGATGATTACAGTTAATCTTTCTGCCGAGGTGTGATAAAGGGCAGTTAGAAAGATTAACTGTAGTCATCTGGCAGTGTTCTCTGACTATATATGCTGTGCCTATATGCATCTCTTCACTTCACCTGACGAAGGAGCAGCGCTCCGAAAGCTTGTGATTTCAAATGAAGCTGTTGGACTATAACCTGGTGTTGTGCAACTTCTCACATTTGTCCACCCCAGTCCAACACCTTAACTTTGTCCTGCAGGCTTCCTGCCTTCAGTTCTCGGGAGTCCCTCAGCTCACCGGCACAGAAAGCAGAATGGCCGCGGAGCTGTCAAAAGCTGCAGTGTCTGCTTTCTGTGCTGGATTGATTTCTAACTGAGTCTAAGTACGAGGACTCACGTTCGAAATCATATTGTCAGCTTCACAGAGCTGTCAAACGCTGAAATTTCATCTGTCAACAGCTCTTGACAGATGAAATTTCAATGGCTGACCTCACCTGTATCCAAGGGACCCTTGATTGGCCTGCTAAGCCCGCTGGGCAGGCTTAACAAGGTCAATCAAGGGAAAATACAGTGGGTTGGCCACAAGTCGATGGAGGCGGGACTACAACCCAAAAAGTGGGAGTCCCGCCTCCATCACGTCCCCATTGACAAAATACTGCCCTTGATGTCTAGCACTTCAGCTGCCCTTAGGGTTTTGTTATCTGGGTCACAATGCTTCCAAGTTATCTTTTAATCAGCGTTCAGCCGTTTGAGCTAATAATTGAGTATGCAGCTTACACATGTTTACCTTAGGACATGTAACCCAATCCGTGAAGGTGCATGCGGGCCAAGATCCAATCAGGTTGCGGGAATGAATTGTGCACGAGGCCGCCATGCTTATTTTAATGTATCAGAATGTAGTGTTTGCTGTAACAATTTGGAGAAGTCTGGCTAAAGACAGAGCAGACTGTCTCCCCACCGGTGTAATAAAGACAAGTTGACTATCGATCTGAAAACCTTGTGTCGAGTGTTGGTTTAAAATACTCCACAACAATATCCTTCTATTCCTTTCTCCCTCGTGTGTTTATCCAGCTTCCCCTTAAATTCGCCTCAACCACTCCCTGTGGTAGCGAGTTCCACATTCTCACCACTCTCTGGGTAAAGAAGTTTCTCCTGAATTCCCGATTGGATTTATTAGTGACTATCTTACATTGGTGGCCCCCCTAGTTCTGGTCTCCAAAAAGGGAGCCATGATGATGGGTCAAGGTCCGTGCTGGAGGGCACCACCTATGTGGAAAGGAAGGCAACTTGAAGAGTATCTCAGCCACAGCGACACCAAGCTCGGCCTGTAAAACCCTATAGATTGTAGGATAGAAGGTGACTGAGGGAGGGGAGGAGTTCCACAGCTTTCAGCTTCTGGGAATGAAGGAGTCAGAGTAGGAAATGGTGCAAGGAAGCTTGATTGTTCAAATCCCCTCCATGGCCCTCACCCCCTCCCTATCTCTGGAACCTCCTCCAGCCCTGCAAGCCTCCGAGATCTCTGCGCTCCTCCAATTCTGGCCTCTTGAGCATCCCCCCGATTTCCATCGCTCCACCATTGGCAGCCGTGCCTTCAGCCGCCTGGGCCCCCGAGCTCTGGAATTCCCACCCTAAACCTCTCCGCCTCACTCTCCTCCTTTAAGATGCTGCTTAAAACCCACCTCTTTGACCTAGCTTTTGGTCACCTGTCCCTAATATCTCCTTATGTGGCTCGGGGTCAATATTTGTCTGATAATCGCTCCATGGGACATTTGCTAGGAAACAAAGGTGTTGCCCGGAAGTTCCTGAAGGTCTGGATTGATGTCCCTGTACTTTGGCGCATGGACCAGAAAGAGAAGGAAAGGAATCGTTTACAATGAATGTTCGGAGTGTCTACTGTCCAGCTGTTCTGGGGCCCCAGCGAGTCCAGCTGTTCTGGGGGCCCAGGCGAGTCCAGCTGTTCTGGGGGCCCCAGCGAGTCCAGCTGTTCTGGGGGAGCGAGTCCAGCTGTATCACCACCTTCAAGTAATTCGATTCTTTCTTCATCTTCTTTTCCAGCTGCTCTGGAGAAGATCAAGACCATCGCCCAAACAGCCAAAGGGGTCGGTGATCGTGTGCGGACGTTTTTCGTGTCGATGAAGAACTCGATTAAGCATATAGGTACGGTAGGGCCTGAGTCCATCCCCCTTCTCATTACGTACCACGAGACTGCACCATCAAACACTCCCAGGGCAGGTACAGCACAGGGTTAGATACAGAGTAAAGCTCCCTCTACACTGTCCCATCAAACACTCCAAGGGCAGGTACAGCACGGGGTTAGATACAGAGTAAAGCTCCCTCTGCACTGTCCCATCAAACACTCCCAGGGCAGGTACAGCACAGGGTTAGATACAGAGTAAAGCTCCCTCTACACTGTCCCATCAAACACTCCCAGGGCAGGTACAGCACGGGGTTAGATACAGAGTAAAGCTCCCTCTACACTGTCCCATCAAACACTCCCAGGGCAGGTACAGCACAGGGTTAGATACAGAGTAACGCTCCCTCTACACTGTCCCATCAAACTCTCCCAGGACAGGTAAAGCACGGGGTTAGATACAGAGTAAAGCTCCCTCGACACTGTCCCATCAAACACTCCCAGGGCAGGTACAGCACGGGTTAGATACAGAGTAAAGCTCCCTCTATACTGTCCCATCAAACACTCCCAGGGCAGGTACAGCACGGGTTAGATACAGATTAAAGCTCCCTCTACACTGTCCCATCAAACACTCCAGGGCAGGTACAGCACGGGTTAGATACAGAGTAAAGCTCCCTCTACACTGTCCCATCAAACACTCCCAGGGCAGGTACAGCACGGGTTAGATACAGAGTAAAGCTCCCTCTACACTGTCCCGTCAAACACTCCCTGGGCAGGTACAGCACGGGGTTAGATACAGAGTAAAGCTCCCTCTACACTGTCCCATCAAACACTCCCAGGGCAAGTACAGCACGGGGTTAGATACAGAGTAAAGCTCCCTCTACACTGTCCCATCAAACACTCCCAGGGCAGGTACAGCACGGGTTAGATACAGAGTAAAGCTCCCTCTACACTGTCCCATCAAACACTCCCAGGGCAGGTACAGCACGGGTTAGATACAGAGTAAAGCTCCCTCTACACTGTCCCATCAAACACTCCCAGGCAGGTACAGCACGGGTTAGATACAGAGTAAAGCTCCCTCTACACTGTCCCATCAAACACTCCCAGGGCAGGTACAGCACGGGTTAGATACAGAGTAAAGCTCCCTCTACACTGTCCCGTCAAACACTCCAGGGCAGGTACAGCACGGGTTAGATACAGAGTAAAGCTCCCTCTACACTGTCCCATCAAACACTCCCAGGGCAAGTACAGCACGGGTTAGATACAGAGTAAAGCTCCCTCTACACTGTCCCATCAAACACTCCCAGGGCAGGTACAGCACGGGTTAGATACAGAGTAAAGCTCCGTCTACACTGTCCCATCAAACACTCCCAGGGCAGGTACAGCATACAGAGTAAAGCTCCCTCTACACTGTCCCATCAAACACTCGCAGGGCAGGTACAGCACAGGTTAGATACAGAGTAAAGCTCACTCTACACTGTCCCATCAAACACTCCCAGGGCAAGTACAGCACGGGTTAGATACAGAGTAAAGCTCACTCTACACTGTCCCATCAAACACTCCCAGGGCAAGTACAGCACGGGTTAGATACAGAGTAAAGCTCCCTCTACACTGTCCCATCAAACACTCCCAGGGCAGGTACAGCACGGGTTAGATACAGAGTAAAGCTCCCTCTACACTGTCCCATCAAACACTCCCAGGGCAAGTACAGCACAGGTTAGATACAGAGTAAAGCTCCCTCTACACTGTCCCATCAAACACTCCCAGGGCAGGTACAGCACGGGTTAGATACAGAGTAAAGCTCCCTCTACACTGTCCCATCAAACACTCCCAGGGCAGGTACAGCACGGGTTAGATACAGAGTAAAGCTCCCTCTACACTGTCCCATCAAACACTCCCAGGGCAAGTACAGCACGGGTTAGATACAGAGTAAAGCTCCCTCTACACTGCCCCATCAAACACTCCCAGGGCAGGTACAGCACGGGTTAGATACAGAGTATAGCTCCCTCTACACTGTCCCATCAAACACTCCCAGGGCAGGTACAGCACGGGTTAGATACAGAGTAAAGCTCCCTCTACACTATCCCATCAAACACTCCCAGGGCAAGGTACAGCACGGGTTAGATACAGAGTAAAGCTCACTCTACGCAGGTGAGATGTAGGACATAAATACTCGTGCAACAGTCTGACTCAATCCCAGCTACATCTTACAGTTCCAGAGTGCACCTGCCAGAAAAGAATGTATCAGTATGCTTTACAGGATGGAGATTGGCACACTGCAGACAGTAAAGGAAATTGGGTGGAATGTGGGCATAAGAACATAAGAAATAGGAGCACACTCGGCCCCTCGAGCCTGCTCCGCCATTCAATGAGATCGTGGCTGATCATCGACCTCAACTCCACTTTCCCGCCCGATCCCCATATTCCTTGATTCCCTGAGAGTCCAAAAATCTCTGGATCTCGGTCTTGAATATACTCAATGACTGAGCCTCCGCAGCCCTCTGGGGTAGAGAATTCCAAAGATTCACCACCCTCTGAGTGAAGAAATTCCTCCTCATCTCAGTCCTAAATGGCCGACCCCTTATCCTGAGACTTTTTTTTATTCGTTCCCGGGATGTGGGCGTCGCTGGCAAGGCCGGCATTTATTGCCCATCCCCTAATCGCCCCTTGAGAAGGTGGTGGTGAGCCGCCTTCTTGAACCGCTGTAGTCCGTGTGGTGAAGGTGCTCCCACAGTGCTGTTAGGGAGGGAGTTCCAGGATTTTGACCCAGCGACGATGAAGGAACGGCCCGATATATTTCCAAGTCGGGATGGTGTGTGTGACTTGCGGGGGAACTTGGAGGTGGTGCTGTTCCCATGCGCCTGCTGCCCTTGTCCTTCTAGGTGGAAGAGGTCGCGGGTTTGGGAGGTGCTGCCAAAGAAGCCTTGGCGAGTTGCCGCAGTGCCCTTGTTCTATGCTCTCCCGCCAGGGGATACAACCTGATTGAAGAGATGGATTTTACAAAATTTAGTCATGTCGGGGTCAGAGGTAGATTGGGGAACAGCGCCCTCTACTGCAGCAGCGTGAGATTGGCAATCACAAATCCTAGAGGTCCCAAACTGCCCTCCGCGATCACCTGTGGCATCTGCTGACTACCAACGCAGCTGTTCACCGTCTCAACTGCGTTCCTCCATTGATCCACCTCTTCTTCTCTTAGGCAGTCCCTCGGAACCGAGGATGACTTGCTTCCACACTAAAAATGAGTTCTCAGGTGACTGATGAGTCCAATGCGGGACCTACAGTCTCTGTCACAGGTGGGGCAGACGGTGGTTGAAGGGGCGGGTGGGTGGGGTGCTTGGGTTAACGTGCGCTCCTTCCGCTGTTTGCGCTTGGCTTCCGCTTGCTCCCGGCGAAGAGACTCGAGGTGTTCGGCGCCTTCCCGGATGCTTCTCCTCCACTTTGCGCGGTCTTGGGCCAGGGATTCCCAAGTATCGGTGGGGATGTTGCACTTTTTGAAGGAGGCTTTGAGGGTGTCCTTGAAGCGTTTCCTCTGCCCACCTGGGGCTCTCTTGCCGTGTCGGAGCTCCGAGTAGAGCGCTTGTTTTGGGAGTCTCGTATCGGGCGTGCGGACGATGTGACCCGTCCATCGGAGCTGATCGAGCGTGGTCAAAGCTTCGATGCTGGGGATGTTGGCCTGAGCGAGAACACTGACATTGGTGCGCCTATCCTGCCAATGGATTTGCAGGATCTTGCAGAGGCAGCGTTGGTGGTACCTCTCCAGTGCTTTGAGGTGCCTGCTGTACATGGTCCATGTCTCTGAGGCATACAGCAGGGCGGGTATCACTACTGCTCTGTAGACCATGAGTTCCACCTGGAGTTTGATCGGCACCCCATCCACCACCTTAAACATTCACTCTCTCCACCACCGGCGCCCCGTGGCTGCAGTGTGTACCATCTACAAGATGCACTGCAGCAACTCGCCAAGGCTTCTTCGGCAGCACTTCCCAAACCCGCGACCTCTTCCACCTAGAAGGACATGGGCAGCAGGCGCATGGGAACACCACCACCTCCAAGTTCCCCTCCAAGTCACTCGCCAGACTGACTTGGAAATAAAAAATATCATGAGGTTTGCACACAACACTTGGAGCCGAGGTGATGTAGGAGTCACCGAGAGGACATGTCAGGTGTCAATTTGATGTTGTTTGCCTTGCCCACTTGATATCGGAAAGTGGAGATCTCCATCTCAGCTGTCTTCTCGATTCAAACCCAGGTTCTAGAGGTGAAGGCACGTAAGCTAACCTACTGTGCCTCCCAAATTTCTTTTAAATGGCTATTCGATCTTCTGTGCCATCGATCCCAGCCAAGATATTTAATTGAATACATTAAGGTGCCCCTCTTTTGTTTTATTCATTCTCAGGATGTGGGCATCGCTGGCAATGCCGGCATTTATTGCCCATCCCTAATCGTCCTTGAGAAGGTGGTGGTGAGCCGCCTTCTTGAACCGCTGCAGTCCGTGTGGTGAAGGTGCTCCCACAGTGCTGTTAGGGAGGGAGCTCCAGGATTTTGACCCAGCGACGATGAAGGAACAGCCGATATATTTCCAAGTTAAATATTTCTTGTTGGGTAATTAAATCTGTATATCTGTAACTAGTATACACCTACCTATCAAATATTGAAATCCTTATGTCTGTGCACTTCCGGTCAACTTTTCCCATTAAAAGTTCCTCTGTCTGAATCTATCATGGAAAATTATTATGTAAACATGTCATGTTGTAATTACGTCTGCTAGGCAGTGGAGGCGCTGCAGCTCCAGCGATAGTGGGAGGATGTAAAGGCAGCACGCCATGTTTGCAGGGTCGGTTTTCATTCCAAATGTGGGCATAGGAACTGGTGAATGGGTTGATAGGTGGATAGGATGGTAGGGGGATGGGAGGGTTGGTGGAAGAGTGGCTGCGTAGGTGGGTAGGTAACTGGGTGATTAGACAGGTAGAAACACCAGAACATAAGAATTAGGAGCAGGAGTAGGCCATACGGCCCCTCAAGCCTGCTTCGCCATTCAATATGATCATGGCTGATCATCGACCTCAACTCCACTTTCCCGCCCGATCCCCATATCCCTCGATTCCCCTAGAGTCCAAAAATCTATCGATCTCTGTCTTGAATATATTCAACAACTGAGCATCCACACCCCTCTGGGATAGAGAATTCCAAAGATTCACCACCCTCTGAGTGAAGAAATTCCTCCTCATCTCAGTCCTCAATGGCCCTCCCCTTATCCTGAGACTGTGACCCCTGGTTCTAGACTCTCCAGCCAGGAGGAAACAACCTCTCAGCATCTACCCTGTCAATCCCTCTCAGAATCTCTCATGTTTCAATGAGATCACCTCTCATTACGTAGAAATACACAGGATTTCATCGGATATACAGCACAGAAACAGGCCATTCGGCCCAACCAGTCCATGCCGGCGTTTATGCTCCACTCGAGCCTCCTCCCGTCTTTCCTCATCTAAATCTATCAGCATAACCCTCTATTCCTTCTCCCTCATATGCTTATCTAGCCTCCTCTTAAATGCATCGATACTATTCGCTTCAACCACTCCCTGTGGTAGCGAGTTCCACATTCTCACCACTCTCTGGGTAAAGAAGTTTCTCCTGAATTCCCCATTGGATTTCTTGCTGACTATCTTGTATTGATGGCCTCTAGTTATGCTCTTCCCCACAAGTGGAAACACTCTCTCCGTATCCACTCTATCAAAACCTTTCATAATTTTAAAGACCTCTATTTAGGTCACCCCTCAGCCTTCTTTTTTCAAGAGTAAAGAGCCCCAGCCTGTTCATCCTTTCCTGATATGTATACCCTCGCATTTCTGGTATCATCCTTGTAAATCTTCTCTGCACCCTCTCCAGTGCCTCTATATCCTTTTTATAATATGGCGACCAGAACTGTACGCAGTACTCCAAGTGTGGACTAACCAAGGTTCGATACAGGTTTAGCATAACTTCCCTACTTTTCAATTCTATCCCTCTAGAAATAAACCCGAAGGCTTGGTTTGCTTTTTTTATGGCCTTGTTAACCTGTGACGCTACTTTTAGTGATTTGTGTATTTGTACTCCGAGATCCCTTTGTTCCTCTACCCCACCCAGACTCGCACCCTCCAAGTGAGAAGTGACCTCCCTATTCTTCCTACCAAAATGTAAAACCTCACATTTATCTGTGTTGAAATTCATTTGCCAATTACATGCCCATTCTAGAACTAGGGGGCACGGTCTCAGGATAAGGGGTCGGCCATTTAGGACTGAGATGAGGAGGAATTTCTTCACTCAGAGGGTGGTGAATCTTTGGAATTCTCTGCCCCAGAGGGCTGTGGAGGCTCAGTCGTTGAGTATATTCAAGACTGAGATAGATTTTTGGACTCTCGAGGAATCAAGGGATATGGGGATCGGGCGGGAAACTGGAGTTGAGGTCGAAGATCAGCCATGATCTTATTGAATGGCGGAGCAGGCTCGAGGGGCCGAATGGCCGACTCCTGCTCCTAATTCTTATTTCTTATGTTCTTATTCTTCTAAACTCCAGAGAGTATCGGCCCATTCTACTCAATCTCTCCCCACAGAACAACCCTCTCATCCCAGGGATCAATCTAGTGAACCTTCATTGCACCGTCTCTAAGGCAAGTATATCCTTCCTCAGATATAAGGGGCTGGATTTTGCCAATGTGGAGCTTTTGGAGGCGGGACTCCCACTTGTCGGGGTTCAGTCCCGCCTCCATCAATTTCTGGCCAACCCACGCTATTTTCCTTTGATTGACCTTGTTAAGCCCTCCCAGCGGGCTTAGCAGGTCGATTAAGGGGAAGCCGGTTACAGAGAACGTCAGCGTATGACGTTTCATCTGTCACAACATTTTGACAGATGGATTGTCATCGTTTGACAGCTCTGTGAAGCTGTCAAACACTGACATTCTCTGTAGTTTGATGAGGTCTTGAATTCAAGACCTCATCAAACCTTTTTCTTTTGCAGAAATTAGATGGTTGCTGCATTGGAGAATGCAACGGCCATCTGTCATCTCTGCCGGTGAGATGCGAGACTCTCCGCATCCCCAACGACTGAAGCCTGCAGGAAGAAACAAAGGTCAGTAAACATTTTCTAACACTTTCCACTCACCTCACACACTCACCTCTCCACACTTGCACCCATCACTCACCCCCACATCACACTTTTGGACCCCTCCGACCCCTGCAGACCCACTGCTCACCTCGGTGACCCTGGCGGGGTTTCCCAACATCGGGAAGCCCGCACTTGTGAGGGTAAAATGGGGATAATCCTCTTATCTGCCTGTTAGCTACCTGTTAACAGGCAGTTAAGTGGCTGTAATCCCCTTCCTGCCTCCTGGAGACGGGACCCGGCGCGGGTCGGCTACCCGCCTCCCGGGAAGATGGCACGGAGGCGGGTTGGGGGCGGGATGGGCACCTGCCCCCAGATTCAGTCATTTTCCCGGCAGTCCCACTTCCATACCCGCCGCCCCAGGGCTGGCAAGATCGAGCCCAGGGAGACCAAAACTGCGCACAGCGCTCCAGGTGTGAAAGGCAGTCCGCTACGAAGACGGTGGCGACGATATATTATTAACGGTTTTTTTTCCCCCTCTTGTTGAACTATTTAGTGCGGATTCTCCGGAATCTCCTCCGTTGGATCTCCCACATTGGCACGATGTGCAACAAGGAATTGGGCGCGCCCTACGGGAAGTGCATCAAAGTGTTCGACGATGCCATCAACCATTGCCTCTCGCTGCTGGGCATATTCGGCTTCCTGTGCTACATCGTCAACATCATCAAGCCTCTGTGCGGATTGGTCACGAGTAAGTGCTGCGCCGTGCGACCGCAGCGTCGACCGACGGCAACGCGGCGGGGTCAGGGGTCAGGGGTCATGCCGGCGATGAACTTCGCCAGCCACCGTTGCCCAACACAACAGCACCTCATCTTCCGATTAGGCACTTTACAGCCTTCCGGACTCAATATCGAGTTCAACAATTTCAGATCATAACCTCGGCCCCTACCATATATATATACATTTTATCCACCCTTTTGGTGCCTTTTTCCTTTTTTTCTCTCTCTCCCCCTACGGCAGCTGTCTCTCATTCTGCCAGCATTTCACACTTCACCTTTTACCTTTTGTTTCTTAACCTGTCCCATTACCATCTCATCTTGCCTTGAGCATCTCTTAATGTCTCTACTTACCATAGTTATTCCTCCCCCCAGCCTCCCCCTTGCTTTTTTTATCTGTTTCATTTCCTGCTCTTTTCTCAGTTCTGACGAAGGGTCTTCGACCTGAAACGTTAACTCTGTTTCTCTCTCCACGGATGTTGCCTGGCCTGCTGAGTTTTTCCAGCGTTTTCTGTTGTTGCTTACAACAAGCGGACTGGTGTCTAAAGGAGGAATGGAAAGAGGAGGCCGCCTTCTTCTTCTTCTGTATGGTGGTAGCCAAGCAAATCCAACGTCAATATCCAAGTCAGATATCCAGGCCAAAGCTTCTTGTGTAAGAGCCTGGATATCTTGTAGGCGGCCTGCGCATCTCCTCTGAGGGCGGCGCTCAATGATGTGCTCCAGGGTCTGATTAGGAGCTCCACAGTCGCATGATGGGGATGCTTTAATCTTCCATCTATGCAGAAGGTGGCAGGATCTACCATGGTCAGTTCTGAGGCCTTTTAGAACTGAGATGAGGAGGAATTTCTTCTCTCTGAGGGTTGTAAATCTGTGGAATTCTCTGCCCCAGAGAGCCGTGGAGGCTGGGTCATTAAATACATTTAAGGTGGTGATAGACAGATTTTTGCAAGATAAGGGAGTGAAGGGTTATGGGGAGTGGTTTTGAGCCCAAGATCAGCCATGATCTTATTGAATGGCGGAGCAGGCTCGAGGGGCCAAGTGGCCTATTCCTGCTCCTATTTCTTATGTTCTTATGAGGCGGTTGATGGTTGTCCACTGTTTGCGAGGAGGCCTGATAGAGGCCTTTTAAATTATGAAGAGATTCGATCGGGTAGACGTAGAGAAGATGTTTCCACTTGTGGGGGAGACCAGAACTAGGGGCCGTCAATATAAGAGAGTCACTAATAAATCCAATCGGGAATTCAGGAGAAACTTCTTTACCCAGAGAGTGGTGAGAATGTGAAAGAAAAAGAAAGACTTACATTTATATAGCGCCTTTCACAACCTCAGGACGTCCCAAAGCGCTTCACAGCCAATGAAGTACTTTTGACGTGTAGTCACTGTTGTAATGTAGGAAACAAGGCAGCCAGTTTGAACACAGGTGAGAGAGGGTGAGGGTGTGTGAGGGTGAGTGAGGGTGAGTGAGAGTGAGTGAGGGTGAGTGAGGGTGAGTGAGAGTGAGTGAGGGTGAGTGAGGGTGTG
>CM059447.1:52465341-52536002 GCA_030390025.1 Squalus acanthias | reverse complement strand
GATCTTTTACGTCCACCCGAGAGGGCAGACGGGGCCTCGGTTTAACGTCTCATCCGAAAGACGGCACCTCCGACAGTGCGGCGCTCCCTCAGTACCGCCCCTCCGACAGTGCGGCACTCCCTCAGTACCGCCCCTCCGACAGTGCGGCGCTCCCTCAGTACTGCACCTCCGACCGTGCGGCGCTCCCTCAGTACTGCCCCTCCGACAGTGCGGCGCTCCCTCAGTACTGCACCTCCGACCGTGCGGCGCTCCCTCAGTACCGCCCCTCCCACAGTGCGGCGCTCCCTCAGTACTGCCCCTCCGACAGTGCGGCGCTCCCTCAGTACCGCCCCTCCGACAGTGCGGCGCTCCCTCAGTACCGCCTCTCCGACAGTGCGGCGCTCCCTCAGTACACGAATCACTGAAAGTTAACATGCAGCTACAGCAAGCAATTAGGAAAGCAAATGGTATGTTGACCTTTATTACAAGAGGATTTGAGTACAGGAGTAAGGACGTCCTACTGCAATTATATAGAGCCCTGGTGAGACCACACCGAGAGCATTGTGTACAGTTTTGGTCTCCTTACCTAAGGAAGGATATACTTGCCATAGAGGGAGTGCAATGAAGGTTCACCAGACTGGTTCCTGGGATGGGGGGATTGTCCTACGAGGAGAGATTGAGTAGACTAGGCCTATATTCTCTGGAGTTTAGAAGAATGAGAGGTGATCTCATTGCAACATACAAAATTCTTACAGGGCTTGACAGGGTAGATGCAGGGAGGATGTTTCCCCTGGCTGGAGAGTCTAGAACCAGGGGTCACAGTCTCAGAATAAGGGGTCGGCCATTTAGGACTGAGATGAGGAGAAATTTCTTCACTCAGAGGGTGGTGAATCTTTGGAATTCTCTACCCCAGAGGGCTGTGGAGGCTCAGTCGTTGAGTATATTCAAGGCTGAGATCGATAGAGTTTTGGATACTAAGGGAATCGAGAGATAAAGGGATAGAGCAGGAAAGTGGAGTTGAGGTCGATGATCAGCCATGATCTTATTGAATGGCGGAGCAGGCTCGAAGGGCCAAATGGCCGACTCCTGCTCCTATTTCTTATGTCCTTCACTGGGAGTTTCAGCCTGGATTATGGGCTCAAGTCTCTGGAGTGGAGCTCGAACCCACGACCTTCTGACTCAGAGTCGAGAGAGAGAGAGCGCTGCCCACCGAGCCATTGGCTGACCAGGCAGATGGTTTCTCTGCCCAGCTGCACTAGCCCTCAAACAATAACTTGACCGTTGCCGATTCCCGGGTAAAGTTCATCTCAAAAAAATAAACTGCTCCGGAAAAAAGGTCAACCCCCACCTCTTTCACTCTTGACCCAATTTCTTTGCTTCTCCCTCAGCCATCTCGGATGCTTTGGAGAAAGTCACCAAGCAGTTTGAGTTCAACATCTCCATGCAGCACCACTTCCACGTCTACGCCAACCAGTCCAAAAGTCTTTCGCACGTGGCCCTCGACATCATGGAGGAGATCAGGGAGCGCATCGGAGGTGTCTACGAGTGTATCGGAATATTTGGCTACAGTTCAACACTGATGATGCTCTACCTGTACATCCAGTGAGTCACACTTAAAGGGTATATTGGCCTTGGAGGGAGGTGCAGCACAGATTGATTAAATACATCGTATTTACAGCACAGAAACAGGCCATTGGGCCTAACTGCTCCGTGCTCCACACCAGCCTCCTCACACCCCTCTTCATCTCACCCCATCACCATATCCTTCGATTCCTTTCTCCCTCATGTGTTTATCCAGCTTCCCCCTTAAAAGCATCTACGCTCTTCGCCTCAACCACTCCCTGTGTGGGAGCGAGTTCCACATTCTCACCACTCTCTGGGTAAAGAAGTTTCTCCTGAATTCCCGATTGGATTTCTTGGTGACTCTCTATATTGACGGCCCCTAGTTCGGTCTCCCCCACAAGTGGAAACATCTTCAACCACGTCTACCCTATCGAACCCCTTCATAATTTTAAAGGCCTCTATCAGGTCACCCCTCAGCCTTCTCTTTTCTAGAGAAAAGAGCCCCAGCCTGTTAAGCCCTTCCTGATAGGTATAATCTCTAGGGTGGAGCATAAATGCCGGGATGGGTCAGCTGTAACTTCTTTGTAAGAATGATAAAGGGTTAAATTATGAGGACCGGTTGCACAGATTGGCTTGTCTTCCCTCGAGTTTAGAAGATTAAGGGGTGATCTAATCGAGGTGTTTAAGATGATTAAAGGATTCGATCGGGTAGAGAGAGAGAGAAACTATTTGCTCTGGTGGGGGGAGTCCAGAACAAGGGGGGCGTCACCTTAAAATTAGAGCCAGGCCGTTCAGGGGTGATGTCAGGAAGCACTTCTTCACACAAAGGGTGGTGGAAATCTGGAACTCTCCCCCCCAAAAAGCTGTTGAGGCTGGGGTGTCAATTTGGTAAAGACTGAGATCGATAGATTGATAGCAGGGCACTAACGGGAGGCACAAAGCAACCAAATTTTATCCCACTATGTATTTACAACAGTTGCAGTATCAGTTGTGGCAAATGGAAGAAGTCACAATTGTGCATTGGGAAGGACTCTTCTGAGCTTAGAGTTCGGACGTGCTGTTGGGGCATAATAGAGGGAGCTTTACTCTGTATCTAACCCCATGCTGTACCTGCCCTGGGAGTGTTTGATGGGACAGTGTAGAGGGAGCTTTACTCTGTATCTAACCCCGTGCTGTACCTGCCCTGGGAGTGTTTGATGGGACAGTGTAGAGGGAGCTTTACTCTGTATCTAACCCGTGTTGTACCTGCCCTGGGAGTGTTTGATGGGACAGTGTAGAGGGAGCTTTACACTGTATCTAAACCGTGTTGTACCTGCCCTGGGAGTGTTTGATGGGGCAGTGTGGAGGGAGCTTTACTCTGTATCTAACCCGTGCTGTACCTGCCCTGGGAGTGTTTGATGGGACAGTGTAGAGGGAGTTTTACTCTGTATCTAACCCCGTGCTGTACCTGCCCTGGGAGTGTTTGATGGGACAGTGTAGAGGGAGCTTTACACTGTATCTAACCCGTGTTGTACCTGCCCTGGGAGTGTTTGATGGGGCAGTGTAGAGGGAGCTTTACTCTGTATCTAACCCGTGCTGTACCTGCCCTGGGAGTGTTTGATGGGGACAGTGTAGAGGGAGCTTTACTCTGTATCTAACCCCTGCTGTACCTGCCCAGGGAGTGTTTGATGGGACAGTATAGAGGGAGCTTTACTCTGTATCTAACCCGTGCTGTACCTGCCCTGGGAGTGTTTGATGGGGACAGTGTAGAGGGAGCTTTACTCTGTATCTAACCCCATGCTGTACCTGCCCTGGGAGTGTTTGATGGGGCAGTGTAGAGGGAGCTTTACTCTGTATCTAACCCCATGCTGTACCTGCCCTGGGAGTGTTTGATGGGACAGTGTAGAGGGAGCTTTACTCTCTATCTAACCCATGCTGTACCTGCCCCAGGAGTGTTTGATGGGGACAGTGTAGAGGGAGCTTTACTCTGTATCTAACCCCTGCTGTACCTGCCCAGGGAGTGTTTGATGGGGACAGTGTAGAGGGAGCTTTACTCTGTATCTAACCCGTGCTGTACCTGCCCTGGGAGTGTTTGATGGGGACAGTGTAGAGGGAGCTTTACTCTGTATCTAACCCCTGCTGTACCTGCCCAGGGAGTGTTTGATGGGGACAGTGTAGAGGGAGCTTTACTCTGTATCTAACCCCATGCTGTACCTGCCCTGGGAGTGTTTGATGGGACAGTGTAGAGGGAGCTTTACTCTGTATCTAACCCGTGCTGTACCTGCCCTAGGAGTGTTTGATGGGACAGTGTAGAGGGAGCTTTACTCTGTATCTAACCCGTGCTGTACCTGCCCTGGGAGTGTTTGATGGGACAGTGTAGAGGGAGCTTTACTCTGTATCTAACCCGTGCTGTGCCTGCCCTGGGAGTGTTTGATGGGACAGTGTAGAGGGAGCTTTACTCTGTAACTAACCCGTGCTGTACCTGCCCTGGGAGTGTTTGATGGGACAGTGTAGAGGGAGCTTTACTCTGTATCTAACCCCGTGCTGTACCTGCCCTGGGAGTGTTTGATGGGACAGTGTAGAGGGAGCTTTACTCTGTATCTAACCCGTGCTGTACCTGCCCTGGGAGTGTTTGATGGGGCAGTGTAGAGGGAGCTTTACTCTGTATCTAACCCCGTGCTGTACCTGCCCTGGGAGTGTTTGATGGGGACAGTGTAGAGGGAGCTCTACTCTGTATCTAACCCGTGCTGTACCTGCCCTGGGAGTGTTTGATGGGGACAGTGTAGAGGGAGCTTTACTCTGTATCTAACCCCTGCTGTACCTGCCCAGGGAGTGTTTGATGGGACAGTATAGAGGGAGCTTTACTCTGTATCTAACCCGTGCTGTACCTGCCCTGGGAGTGTTTGATGGGGACAGTGTAGAGGGAGCTTTACTCTGTATCTAACCCCATGCTGTACCTGCCCTGGGAGTGTTTGATGGGGCAGTGTAGAGGGAGCTTTACTCTGTATCTAACCCCATGCTGTACCTGCCCTGGGAGTGTTTGATGGGACAGTGTAGAGGGAGCTTTACTCTGTATCTAACCCATGCTGTACCTGCCCCAGGAGTGTTTGATGGGGACAGTGTAGAGGGAGCTTTACTCTGTATCTAACCCCTGCTGTACCTGCCCAGGGAGTGTTTGATGGGGACAGTATAGAGGGAGCTTTACTCTGTATCTAACCCGTGCTGTACCTGCCCTGGGAGTGTTTGATGTGGACAGTGCAGAGGGAGCTTTACTCTGTATCTAACCCGTGCTGTACCTGCCCTAGGAGTGTTTGATGGGACAGTGTAGAGGGAGCTTTACTCTGTATCTAACCCCGTGCTGTACCTGCCCTGGGAGTGTTTGATGGGACAGTGTAGAGGGAGCTTTACTCTGTATCTAACCCTGTGCTGTACCTGCCCTAGGAGTGTTTGATGGGGACAGTGTAAAGGGAGCTTTACTCTGTATCTAACCCGTGCTGTACCTGCCCTGGGAGTGTTTGATGGGGCAGTGTAGAGGGAGCTTTACTCTGTATCTAACCCGTGCTGTACCTGCCTGGGAGTGTTTGATGGAGACAGTGTAGAGGGAGCTTTACTCTGTATCTAACCCGTGCTGTACCTGCCCTGGGAGTGTTTGATGGGAACAGTGTAGAGGGAGCTTTACTCTGTATCTAACCCATGCTGTACCTGCCCTGGGAGTGTTTGATGGGAACAGTGTAGAGGCAGCTTTACTCTGTATCTAACCCGTGCTGTGTGGTAACACAATACAGCTTCCTGTGACTCGAACTTTATTGCATCACTTCCTGTGATTAGTCCAGGATAAATACTGGACTGATCAGTTGGATCCTGGAGAGGCATAGAGTAAGACCTCTTTTGTATGTAGCACCTTTTTAGTTGATTAAAGCTTACTTTAACTTCACCACGCGTAAGGCTCATTCTTACGACAATTTAATCAACTTTGGAAAACTTCGCACTCAAACTTTTTGGACGAACTCGGAACTAAGGATCCAGGGAATCACCCATCATGGAAAACATCCTTAAACCATCGCGTCTTGACTTGGACCCAAACACCCCAGCAGCCGGTAAGGTGTGGAAACACTGGTATCGCACGTTTGACAATTTTCTTGAATATTGCAAGGCTGATGATGACTCAAAGTTGCGGATACTCATCAACTGTGTCACCCCAAATGTATTTCAGTATGTGGAGGAATGGGGCAGTTACGAGGAAGCAATTCGGACGCTTAAGAGACTATATACTAAGACACCGAATGAGGTCTATGCCAGACATCTACTAGCTACAGCCCAACAAGGGCCGGAGGAATCCATTGATAAATTCCTCCAAGAGCTTCGCAGACTTAGTATGGACTGTAACTTTCAGGCGGCCTCAGCTGAGCTGTACCGTGAAGAAATGATCCGTGATGCTTTCATCTGCGGGCTTGCCTCCCCATTTATACGCCAGCGTCTACTGGAAAGTAAGACACTTGAGCTTCAGAGAGCTTATGACATGGCTTGCTCTCTAGATCTGGCAAAAAGAAATGCATACCTTTATACAGTGCCCAGACCTCGGTCTACTGCCTTAACTACAGGCAGGCAATTTAAGAGGCCACAGGTGAACTCTATTAGGGAGGACTTTATCCCTGACGATCAATCTGATGACTTCACTGATGAAGAGGATGATGACCCCACTGTGGCAGCCTCTTGGCAATCTAAGAAATGCTTCTTTTGTGGTGATGAGTTTCACCCTCGGAAATTCTGCCCTGCTCGCAATGCGTTTTGCAGTCATTGCAACAAAAAGGGTCATTTTGCAAAGGTTTGCCTATCAAGAGCCTCTACGAGGGCTTATCAAGCTAAGTCCTACCGAACTGCCCCGGTAAGGGCCTATCAAGATGTTCCGGCTAAAATCTATCGTGCTTCCTCTCGGGTTTCCTCTCGAAGAAACACACCTAGGGGTAAAAATTGAGTGGCGCCCCATTTGGGGCGCTAACCTCGCCGGGGCGCGACTTTTAGCGCCCCGAAAAAATTAGCGGCCCCGCGCCGGAACTTCAGTGGTTGCGCCCCAAGAGGGAAGCGGGGCGCAACTGGAAGCACCCCGCATCCCTCTTGGGGCGCTGCGAGTGAATATCCTGGCGCTACGTGCCGCAGCGCCACGCGCTGCGGCACGTCGCGCCGCGGTATTGCAGGCCTTCCTCCCCTTCTTAAAGGGGAGGGGCCTTGCGCAGCGCGAACCGGGGCCCAGCTGGGCTCCCAGGGATCGGGAGTGCCGGCAAAAGAGCCCGGCACTCAAGAGAAGTGCCGGGCTCTTGGAGCGCAGCCGGCACTTCACGGTGGGGGGGGCTTCACGGGGGCCGGGGACAGCAACGGGGGCAGGTGCTGGCAGGCGGCCAGCAACAAAAATGGCCGCCTGCCACCTCCCCTTTAAATATCGCCGCCCCGGCCGCACGTACGCCCCCCTGAACCCGTCGGACATAGCGTCTGGCGGTAAATCAGGGGGCGCGACTGAAGATCACGGCCGGGGCGCGAGCGGGGCGCTGCGCACGGCGATGACGTCATCGCCGGCGGCGCAGCGCCACAGGGCGCTACCGGCTGCCGCCGCCGCTAACCTCCCACTAAATTTTTCGGGAGGCGTGGGCGGCGCTGCGCCCGGGCGTTAGCTGCTTTACGCCCCATTAGCGCCCATTTAAGGCGCTAACGGGAGGCGCAAGCAGCTGAATTTTTCCCCCCTAGAGTTTCAGCCACTCTTTGTGCAACGACACCAATTACAGCTGCTTGTCCTCAGAACCTATTCCATGCAGCTACAAAAGCATCAATTAATGGACATACTTTAGATGCCTTAATTGACTCAGGTAGCACTGATAGTTTCATTAGGGAACAGATTGTTGCAGAGTTAAAGCTACATGTTTTCCCATCGGACCAGGCAATTGCGATGGCTCAGTCATCACTTAATACCAGAATTTCTGGCTTTTGTATGGTTGAAATAACACTTAATGGTCACAGGTATCCCTCCACCCGGCTTTCGGTGCTCAAGGACTTATGTAGTGATCTTATCTTAGGGCTGGATTTTCAAAAGCAGCATAAGAAGCTCACCATTGAGTTCGGCGGATCCAAACCTGAACTCACTATTTCTAATATACTACCTCGATTACCGTTCTGTGCATTGTCAGCAGCTTCACTGGATGAACCCTCACTGTTTACCAGTATCCCTCCTCGATGCAAACCGATTATAACAAAGTCACGACGTTTCAGTCAGGAAGACCAGTCTTTTATTGCGGCTGAGATTTCTCGGCTTTTAGCAGAGGATATCATCGAGCCTTGTTCGTCGCCATGACGCACCCAGGTCGTTATTGTTAAGAACCCTCTACAACCTCACAAGAAACGGCTGTGCATTGACTATTCACAGACCATCAATCAATATACGGACTTGGACGCATACCCATTGCCGCGCATCGATGATATGGTTAATAAACTGGCTGAGTACACGGTGTTCTCAACATATGATCTGAAAAGTGCCTATCATCAGGTACCCTTGAAGGTCTCAGACAAGCAGTATAAGGCCTTTGAAGCCAATGGAAGGCTGTATCAATTTCGTCGCCTCCCCTTTGGGGTCACTAATGGAGTGGCTGTCTTCCAGCGAGCAATGGATGACCTGGTCAAACAGGAAGACTTGCAGGATACGTTTCCTTATCTGGACAATATTACTGTCGCAGGTCGCAATCAGCGGGAACATGACGCCAATCTCCAACGATTTTGGGATGCACTCCAGCACCGTAATTTGACATTAAATGCGGCTAAATCCATTGAGTCACAACCAACCATCAACATCCTTGGCTATTGTGTGGGCAATGGCATCATTAAACCTGACCCTGAAAGGCTTCGCCCACTCCAAGAACTCCCGCCACCTAAGAATCCGGCCTCCTTGCGCCGGGCCCTCGGCCTGTTTGCATACTATGCTAAATGGATTCCTAACTTCTCGGACCGAATCCAACCTCTACTGAAGGCCAGCACATTCCCACTAGACACAGCGGCTGTTGCAGCCTTTAACCTCCTGAAAAAACAGTTGGAGAAAGCGGCTCTTCACTCCATCGATGAGAGTCTTCCTTTTGTTGTTGAGTGTGATGCCTCGGAGGTGGCGATCTCGGCCACTCTGAATCAGGAAGGTCGTCCGGTGGCATTTTTGTCCAGGACTTTTCAAGGGGCTGAACTACATTATCCTCCAGTCGAGAAAGAAGCTACAGCCATCATAGAGGCAGTACGGAAGTGGAGTCATCTCGTAGCTCGCCAGCACTTTACCTTAATCACGGACCAGCGATCGGTCGCCTTCATGCTCGATAATCGAAAACGGACCAAAATTAAAAATAATAAAATCCAGCTTTGGCGGCTGGAATTGGCCTCTTTTGGTTACACCATCCACTATCGACCTGGCAAGGAGAATGTGGCTCCGGATACACTCACACGAGCATTCTGCTCCGCCATGGCACCCTCTACGCTCGTAGACATCCATGATGGGTTGTGTCATCCGGGCGTTACTCGCATGCTACACTTCGTGCGGTCCCGAAATCTCCCATTCTCTACCGGGGATGTAAAGAAGATGTGCTCGGACTGCAGAGTCTGTGCGGAATTGAAACCTCAGTTTTTCCGCCCCTCGGGTGGTATACTCATACATGCGACCCAGCCAATGCAACGGCTTAGCATCGATTTTAAGGGGCCGTTGCCCTCTTCAACTCGCAACACTTATCTATTGACGATAGCAAAATACTGCGGATGCTGGAAATCCGAAATAACAACAGAAAACGCTGGAAAAACTCAGCAGGCCAGGCAGCATCCGTGGAGAGAGAAACAGAGTTAACGTTTCAGGTCGATGAAAGGTCATCGACCTGAAACGTTAACTTATCCATTGACCATGGTCGATGAGTATTCCCGTTTTCCGTTTGCCTTTCCCTGCCCCAATATGCTGACGACCACGGTTATCAGCTGCCTTGAGCAGGTATTTGCTTTCTGTGGCATGGCATCCTATGTTCATTCGGATCGGGGCCCTTCTTTTATGTCAGGAGAACTCAAGGCCTATCTCTCGGAACGGGGTATTGCTGCCAGCAAAACGACGCCTTATCATCCGGTCGGGAATGGGCAAGTCGAGCGTTTTAACGCTATCATCTGGAATGCGGTACGTCTGGCTTTGAGATCTCGGGGCCTACCCAACCAGCAATGGGAAGCAGTACTTCCAGACGCATTACACTCCACACGGTCCCTCCTTTCGACCGCCACAAATACGACGCCTCATGAACGGTTCTTCCGATTTCAGCGTCGCTCATCCTATGGGATATCTCTCCCGTCGTGGCTGACTGCACCGGGACCAGTGCTACTCCGAAGATATGTCCGGGTGTCTAAGAATGACCCCCTGGTAGATGAGGTTGAGCTCACTGACGTCAACCCTACCTACGCCTATATTCGGTATCCTGACGGTCGGGAATCTACCGTGTCATTGCGGGATCTGGCTCCCTGCCCGCCGAAACATAGAGGGACACCAGGGGATGATATTGTACCAGGCACATCTCTGGGCTCGCCAGGTGCCTCTCATCACGATCTGGATCTGACGCCGGCTGGTACCTCACTCCAGCGTGCCGACCTGGGGCAGACTGACTATGAGCCCGTCAGGGCTCGCACGCGCAGCCACGATCCACCCCGTACCGTACGCTCGGAAACGGATCTGCCACAGCCCTGCCCGACACCCGTTCGGGCACCAGTACACAGTCAGGATCGTCCTGACCCCTCACAGAGCGGGCTGGATCACTCGGACTCTGGTCCACGGCCCGCGGCGGGTAAATGGGCTAGGGGCCCTCTACCGCTACGAGAACCCAAACGGGTGCGGCTCTCCCTCGTCCAGCGGCTACGAAATGGAGGGAGCATCCCGGCCTCCTAATCTTTTGTGGGGGGAGAATGTGGTAACACAATACAGCTTCCTGTGACTCGAACTTTATTGCATCACTTCCTGTGATTAGTCCAGGATAAATACTGGACTGATCAGTTGGATCCTGGAGAGGCATAGAGTAAGACCTTTTTTGTATGTAGCACCTTTTTGGTTGATTAAAGCTTACTTTAACTTCACCATGCGTAAGGCTCATTCTTACGACATGCTGTACCTGCTCTGGGAGTGTTTGATGGGACAGTGTAGAGGGAGCTTTACTCTGTATCTAACCCGTGCTGTACCTGCCCTGCGAGTGTTTGATGGGACAGTGTAGAGGGAGCTTTACTCTGTATCTAACCCGTGCTGTACCTGCCCTGGGAGTGTTTGATGGGACAGTGTAGAGGGAGCTTTACTCTGTATCTAACCCCGTGCTGTACCTGTCCTGGGAGTGTTTGATGGGACAGTGTAGAGGGAGCTTTACTCTGTATCTAACCTGTGCTGTACCTGCCCTGGGAGTGTTTGATGGGACAGTGTAGAGGGAGCTTTACTCTGTATCTAACCCGTGCTGTACCTGCCCTGGGAGTGTTTGATGGGACAGTGTAGAGGGAGCTTTACTCTGTATCTAACCCCGTGCTGCACCAGCCCTGGGAGTGTTTGATGGGACAGTGTAGAGGGAGCTTTACTCTGTATCTAACCCTGTGCTGTACCTGCCCTGGGAGTGTTTGATGCAGTGTAGAGGGAGCTTTACTCTGTATCTAACCCCGTGCTGTACCTGCCCTGGGAGTGTTTGATGGTGACAGTGTAGAGGGAACTTTTCTCTGTATCTAAACCGTGCTGTACCCGCCCTGGGAGTGTTTGACAGGGACAGTGTAGAGGGAGCTTTACTCTGTATCTAACCCATGCTGTACCTACTCTAATCCCATTCTCAGAGCGTTGCTGTATCGGAAAAACTACCTCTTCAGGGACAACTTCGACAACTGTTACATCACCAATCAGTTTCTGGAAATCGACGTGATGCGGGCCAGGACTGGGAAGAGCACCATCCTGCCACTGAGATTCCGAGAGGCCTGCAGATATATACGGCCCGGTGAGTACAGCGCTGCGCCCGCCACGCAGTGGGATATGAGCCAATGGTGCCGCTCCGGGTTACAGTCGTAGCGGGTCACCAGGTAGATTACGTGGCAATTACAACACACAAACAAGCCATTCGGCCCAACCCGTCCCTGTTGGTCCATATACACCGCATCCGCCACATTTTCCCCTGCCCCCCCCCCACTATACCAGTCACCTGCTCAAACAACTTGATCAGGTTTATCAAGCACGATCTTCCTTTTTGAAATACGTGTTGGCTGCTTCTAATTTTTTTTCTCTTCATTTTGTCATTTCATCTTTAATTAAAGATTCCAAAATGTATTCTACCGCTTATGTTAAACCAACAGTCCTGCCATTTCCTGGGTTTTTTGTAATTGGGTCTTGCAGTTGCCTTTGATGAAGGAATAGAGAGCCGTGTATCTAAGTTTGCTGACGACACCGTTAGTGTAGACGGGAGCAGGAAGTTGCAAAGGGACATTGATAGATTGAGTGAGTGGGCAAAACTGTGGCAGATGCAGTTCAGTGGGGGGAAGGGTGGGGTCACCCACTCTGGACCCAAGAAAGATTGATCAGAGTATCTTCTAAATGGTGAGAGGCTCGGAACCGTGGAGGAGCCGAGAGATTTAGTGGGTGGATTTTGCCAATGGGGAGCTTTTGGAGGCGGGACTCCCACTTGTCGGGTTTCAGTCCCGCCTCCATCGACTTCTGGACAACCCACGCTATTTTCCCTTGATTGAACTTGTTGAGCCCGCCCAGCGGGCATAGCAGGTCGATTAAGGGGAAGCCGGTTGCAGAGAACGTCAGCGTATGACGTTTCCTCTGTCAAAAATTTTTGATAGACGAATTGTCATCGTTTGACAGCTCTGTGAAGCTGTCAAACACTGACATTCTCTGTAGTTTGATGAGTTCTTGAATTCAAGACCTCATCAAATATCTTTCTTTAGCAGAAATTAGATGGTTGTTGCAGTGGAGAATGCAACTGCCATCTGTCATCTCTGCTGCAGAGGTGCGAGACTCTTCGCATACCCACCGACTGAAGCCTGCAGGAAGAAACAAAGGTAAGTAAACTTTTACTAACACTTTCCACTTACCTCAGATACTCACCTCTCCACACTTGCACCCATCACTCACCTTCACAGTGCACTTTTGCACCCCCCCGACCCCCGCAGACCCACCGCTCGCCTCGGTGACCCTGGCGGGGTTCGCAGCCTTCGGGAAGCCCGCACTTGCGAGGGCAAAAAGGGGATAATCCTATTTTCTGTCTGTTAACTACCTGTTAACAGGCAGTTAATAGGCTTTAATCCCTTCCCGCCTCCAAGGAGACGGGACCCGGCGCGGGATGGCTACCCGCCTCCTGGGAAGATGGAACGGAGGCGGGTTGGGGGCAGGATGGGCACCCACCCCCAGATTCTGCCATTTTCCTGGCAGTCCCGCCTCCATACCCGCCTCCCCAGGGCTGGCAAGATCGAGCCCTTAGGGGACCAAGTACAGAAATCACTAAAAGCTACTGGACAGGTACAAAAAATAATCAGAAAGGCGAATATAATATTAGCTCAAGAGGACTGGAAGACAATGGGGGAGGCAGTGATGCCTCAGTTGTACCGAGCTCTGGTCAGACCCCATTTGCAGTAACTGCGTTCAGTTCTGGGCCCCGCACCTCAGGAAGGATATCTTGTCCTCGGAGGGGGAGCAGCACAGATTCACCAGAATGATACCCGGGGGCTAAAAGGGTTAATTACGAGGACAGGTTGCACAGACTGGGCTTGTATTCCCTCGAGTTCAGAAGATTAAGGGGTGATCTAATCGAGGTGTTTAAAGGAGTTGATCGGGTAGAGAGAGAGAGAAACTATTTCCTCTGGTGGGGGGAGTCCAGAACAAGGGGGGCGTCACCTTAAAATTAGAGCCAGGCCGTTCAGGGGTGATGTCAGGAAGCACTTCTTCACACAAAGGCTGGTGGAAATCTGGAACTCTCTCTCCCAAAAAGCTGTTGAGGCTGGGGGTCAATTGGAGCTTTCAAAACTGAGATTGGTAGATTTTTGTCAGGTAAGGGTATCAAGGGTTACGTATCCAAGGCAGGTAGGTGGAGTTAAGATACAGATCAGCCATGATCTGGCTGAATGGCGGAACAGGCTCGAGGGGCTGAGCGGCCTCCTCCTGTTCCTACGTTGACCACTTAGAAGACCACCGGCATACATAGATCTCTGAATAGGACCCTGAAATATAATTCCTTGGGTCTCTGCTATTTCTTTCCCCATTTCCCTCCGGATCCTTGCATGTATCCCATCAGGTCCTGGTACTTACTTTGTCCACCTTCTACTTAACTAACCTCTCTATTACTTTCAGTTCATTTATTATAATATCTCTCATCTCGCTTCTAACAGTGTCAGCTGTGGTTCAGTGGGTAGCACACTCGCCTCTGAGTCAGAAGGTTGTGGGTTCAAGTCCCACTCCAGGGACTTGAGTATATAAATCTAGGCTGACACTCCCAGTGCAGTGCTGAGGGAGCGCCGCACTGTCGGAGGGGCAGTACTGAGGGAGCGCCGCACTGTCGGAGGGGCAGTACTGAGGGAGCGCCGCACTGTCGGAGGGGTGGTACTGAGGGAGCGCCGCACTGTCGGAGGGGCGGTACTGAGGGAGCGCCGCACTGTCGGAGGGGCGGTACTGTGGGAGCGCCGCACTGTCGGAGGGGCGGTACTGAGGGAGCTCCACACTGTCGGAGGGGCAGTACTGAGGGAGCGCCGCACTGTCGGAGGGGCAGTACTGAGGGAGCACCGCACTGTCGGAGGGACAGTACTGAGGGAGCGGCGCACTGTTGGAGGGGCAGTACTGAGGGAGCGCCGCACTGTCGGAGGGGCAGCACTGAGGGAGCGCCGCACTGTCGGAGGGGCAGTACTGAGGGAGCGCCGCACTGTCGGAGGGGCAGTACTGAGGGAGTGCCGCACTGTCGGAGGGGCAGTACTGAGGGAGCCCCGCACTGTCTGAGGGGCAGTACTGAGGGAGCGGCACTGTCGGAGGGGCGGGACTGAGGGAGCCCTGCAATGTCGGAGGGGCAGTACTGAGGGAGCGCCGCACTGTCGGAGGAGCAGTACTGAGGGAGAGCCGCACTGTCGGAGGGGCGGTACTGAGGGAGCGCCGCACTGTCGGAGGGGCGGTACTGTCGGAGGGGCAGTACTGAGGGAGCGCCACACTGTCGGAGGGGCGGTACTGAGGGAGCGCCACACTGTCGGAGGGGCAGTACTGAGGGAGAACATAAGAACATAAGAAATAGGAGCAGGAGTAGGCCAATTGGCCCCCCCGAGCCTGCTCCGCCATTCAATAAGATCATGGCTGATCTGATCCTAACCGCCAATCTACTATCACAGAACCATCTCCTGAACCTAACAGAATTGGACATACGAAATAGGAGCAGGATCAGGCTACACGGCCCCTGGGCCCGCTCCACTACCCACAGGGCCATGACCGATCCGAACCTAGACTCATGTCCAAATTCCTGCCCGCTCCCCGTAACCCTTAATTCCCTTTACTTCTAGGAAACTGTCTATTTCTGTTTTAAATTTATGTAATGATGTAGCTTCTACAGCTTTTTGGGGCAGCATATTCCATGGACCTACCACCCTCTGAGTGAAGTAGTTCCTTCTCATCTCAGTTTTGAAAGAACAGCCCCTTATTCTAAGACTATGCCCCCTAGTTCTAGTTTCACCCATCATCGGGAACATCCTCCCCGCATCCACCCGATCCAACCCCTTCACAATCTTATATGTTTCAATAAGATCGCCTCTCATTCTTCTGAACTCCAATGAGTAGAGTCCCAATCTACCCAACCTCTCCTCATATATCCATCCCCTCATCCCCGGGATTAACCGAGTGAACCTTCTTTGTACTGACTCGAGAGCCAGTATGTCTTTTCTTAAGTATGGACACCAAAACTGTATGCAGTATTCCAGGTGCGGTCTCACCAATACCTTGTACAACTGAAGCAATACCTCCCTATTTTTATATTCTATCCCCCTAGCAATGAAAGCCAACATTCCATTGGCCTTCTTAATCAGTTGCTGCACCTGCATACTAACCTTTTGAGTTTCGTGCACCAGGACCCCCAGATCCCTTTGTACTTCAGTACTTTCCAGTTTCTTGCCATTAAGATAATAACTTGCTCTACTATTTTTCCTGCCAAAGTGCATAACCTCACACTTTCCAGTATTGTATTCCATCTGCCAAATCTCTGCCCACTTACTTAGCCTGTCTATGTCCCCTTGCAGATTTTTTATGTCCTCCTCACTCACTACTTTCCCTCCCATCTTAGTATCATCTGCAAACTTTGATATGTTACACTCGGTCCCTTCCTCCAAATCGTTAATATAGATTGTAAAGAGTTGGGGACCCAGCACTGACCCCTGCGGAACACCACTAGTTACTGATTGCCAGTCTGAGGATGAACCATTTATCCCAACTCTCTGCCTTCTGTTAGATAGCCAATCCTCTATCCATGCCAGAATATTACCCCCCAAACCCGTGATTTTTTATCTTAAGCAATAATCTTTTGTGTGGCACCTTGTCAAATGCCTTTTGGAAGTCTAAATACACCACATCCACTGGTTCCCCTTTATCCACCCTGTATGTTACTTCCTCAAAGAACTCCAGCAAATTTGTCAAGCATGACTTCCCCTTCATAAAACCATGCTGACTTTGTCCTATTAAATTATGATTATCCAAATGTCCCGTTACTGTCTCCTTAATAATGGACTCCAAAATTTTACCTACCACAGATGTTAGGCTAACCAGTCTATAGTTTCCAGCCTTCTGTCTACTGCCCTTTTTAAATAAGGGTGTTACATTAGCAGTTTTCCAGTCTGCCGGGATCTTTGCTGAGTCCAGGGAGTTTTGGAAAATTATTACCAATGCATCCACAATCCCTACCGCCACTTCCCTCAAGACCCTAGGATGTAAGCCATCAGGTCCAGGTGATTTATCCGCCTTGAGTCCCATTATTTTACTGAGTACCACTTCCTTAGTGATTTTGATCGTGTTTAGCTCCTCCCCCCCTATAGCCCCCTGTTTGTCCAGTGTTGGGATATTCTTAGTGTCCTCTACTGTAAAGACTGATACAAAATATTCATTCAGTGTATTTGCCATCTCCATATTTCCCACCATTAATTTCCCGGTCTCATCCTCTAAGGGATCAACATTTACTTTAGCCACCCTTTTTCTTTTTATATAACTATAAAAACTCTTACTATCTGTTTTTATATTTTTTGCTAATTTACTTTCATAATCAATCTTTTTGTTATTTTTTGCTGTCTTTTAAAGTTTTCCCAATCCTCTATCCTACCAATAGATTTGGTTACCTTATAAGCCCTTGTTTTTAGTCGAATACTATCCTTAATTTCTTTACTTAGCCACGGATGACTGTCTTTTCTTTTACACCCTTTTCTTCTCACTGGAATATATATTTTTTGGAAGTTGTAAAATAACTCCTTAAATGTACACCACTGATCATGTATCGTCTTACCCTTTAATCTATTTTCCCAATCCACTCTACTCAATTCCGCTCGCATACCTTCATAGTCTCCTTTATTCAAGCTTAGCACGCTTGTTTGAGATCCAACCTTCTCACCCTCTAATTGAATATGGAATTCAACCATGTTATGGTCACTCATTCCAAGGGGATCCTTTACTAGGACATTTTTAATTAATCCTGTCTCGTTACACAGGACCAGATCTAAGGTTGCTTGCCCCCTGGTCGGTTCAGTTACATACTGCTCAAGAAACCCATCCCTAATACACTCAATGAACTCATCCTCAAGGCAGCCCTGCCCAATTTGATTTGTCCAATTAATATGATAGTTAAAATCCCCCATAATTATAGATGTTCCCTTGTTACAAGCCTCAACTATTTCCTGATTGATACTCCGTCCAACAGAGTTGCAACTGTTCGGAGGCCTATAGACTACGCCCACTAGTGTTTTTTTCCCCTTATTATTCCTTGTCTCCACCCAAACTGTTTCATTATCCTGATCTTTTGACCCAATATCATTTCTCTGTATTACAGTGATTCCTTCCTTTATTAACATAGACACCCCACCTCCCCTTCCTTCCTGCCTGTCCTTCCTGATTGTTAAATAACCTGGTATGTTTAATTCCCAGGCATTGTCACCCTGCAGCCATGCTTCTGTAATGACCACAAGATCATACCCATATGTAGTTATTTGTGCCATTAACTCATCTATTTTGTTACGAATGCTACGTGCATTCAGATAGAGAACTTTCAAATATGTTTTGTGACACTTAGTTCCTGCTTTTGCCCTTTTAATTACTTTACCTTTTACTCCATACCTTCTGCCCCTTCCTGACACACTCTGGTTTTTAATTTCCCCACTGCTACCTAAGTCTATGACCTTCTCTGTTGTCATTTTTATTATTTGCTCTCTAGGAACCTCCCCCCGCACTGTCGGAGGGGCGGTACTGAGGGAGCGCCGCACTGTCGGAGGGGCAGTACTGAGGGAGCGCCGCACTGTCGGAGGGGCGGTACTGAGGGAGCGCCGCGCTGTCCGAGGGGCGGTACAGAGGGAGCGCCGCACTGTCGGAGGGTCGGTACTGAGGGAGCGCCGCATTGTCGGAGGGGCAGTACTGAGGGAGCGCCGCACTGTCGGAGGGGTGGTACTGAGGGAGCGCCGCACTGTCGGAGGGGCAGTACTGAGGGAGCGCCGCACTGTCGGAGGGGCGGTACTGAGGGAGCGCCGCGCTGTCAGAGGGGCGGTACTGAGGGAGCGCCGCACTGTCGGAGGGTCGGTACTGAGGGAGCGCCGCACTGTCGGAGGGGCAGTACTGAGGGAGCGCCGCACTGTCGGAGGGGAAGTACTGAGGGAGCGCTGCACTGTCGGAGGGGCAGTACTGAGGGAGCGCCGCACTGTCGAAGGGGCAGTGCTGAGGGAGAGCCGCACTGTTGGAGGGGCGGTACTGAGGGAGCGCCGCACTGTTGGAGGGGCAGTACTGAGGGAGTGCCGCACTGTCGGAGGGGCAGTACTGAGGGAGTGCCGCACTGTCGGAGGGGCAGTACTGAGGGAGCGCCGCACTGTCGGAGGGGCAGTACTGAGGGAGCGCCGCACTGTCGGAGGGGCAGTACTGAGGGAGCGCCGCACTGTCGGACGGGCGGTACTGAGGGAGCGCCGCACTGTCGGAGGGGCAGTACTGAGGGAGCGCCGCACTGTCGGAGGGGCAGTACTGAGGGAGCGCCGCACTGTCGGAGGGGCAGTACTGAGGGAGCGCCGCACTGTCGGAGGGGTAGTACTGAGGGAGCGCCGCACTGTTGGAGGGGCAGTACTGAGGGAGCGCCGCACTGTCGGAGGGGCGGTACTGAGGGAGCGCCGCACTGTCGGAGGGGTAGTACTGAGGGAGCGCCGCACTGTCGGAGGGGCGGTACTGAGGGAGCGCCGCACTGTCGGAGGGGCAGTACTGAGGGAGCGCCGCACTGTCGGAGGAGCAGTACTGAGGGAGCGCCGCAATGTCGGAGGGGCAGTACTGAGGGAGCGCCGCACTGTCTGAGGAGCAGTACTGAGGGAGCGCCGCACTGTCGGAGGTGCCGTCTTACGGATGAGACATTAAACCGAGATCCTGTCTGCTCTTTCAGGTGGACGTAAAAGATCCCAAGGCTGCTATTTCGAAGAAGAGCAGGGGGAGTTCTCCCCGGTGTCCTGGGGTCAATATTTATCCCTCAATCAACATAACAAAAACAGATGATCTGGTCATTATCACATTGCTGTTTGTGGGAGCTTGCTGTGTGAAAATTGACTGCCGCATTTCCCACATTACAACAGTGACCACACTTCAAAAAAAGTACTTCATTGGCTGTGCAGTGCTTTGAGACGTCCGGTGGTCGTGAAAGGCGCTATGTAAATGCAAGTCTTTCTTTAACCAATTTGAGATTCACCTCCTCCCAAATAGGTCCTCTTAAGAACATAAGAAATAGGAGCAGGAGTCGGAAACTCGGCCCCTCGAGCCTGCTCCACCATTCAATAAGATCATGGCTGATCTTCGACTGCATCTCCACCTTCCCGCACTATCCCCATATCCCTTGATTCCCTTAATATCCCAAAATATTTTGCAAACACTGAGGGTCGAGTACTTGCTAAATATCCCCACCGATTATCTTTTGCCCTGTTCTAACTCACTGTCCTCTGCTCTCAAAGGTCCCACCACAAATTTAACAATTCTCTTTGAAACCATTTGGAGAATACTTGACTGCTCTTTTTAAAACTGAGTTTTTTTGTTGAAAGATTCTCCCCCTCATACTTGCTTTCTTTATCCACTCCTTGGTGTCTTTCTTTACTTCCGCGTATTCCCTCCTATTTTCATCAGCGGCCCTCTAATTATTTCCCCTTCTCTTCACTCGGCTGTTCAATCATGTCAGCTTTAATTAGAGGCTCCAAACTTCTCCCTCCCACAGATGTTAAAGCAAATTGCCCTGTCATTTCCTGGGTTGGTGCCGTCTCCCTTGCTGAAAATGGTTCGCACTCGGGCGGTTCCCCAATCATCTCTGGCACCCACCACTCTTGTTCGCACCCTGAAATATCGGCCCTGAAATTCGCCTCTCCGGCTTGCCGCGGGGGTAAGGATCGCGCGCGCACTTACCTACCGCGCCTGCCGTTGACCTCTGGGCCCACGGGGACTTCAGCTCCTGGGCCTGCTCCAAGTGCCGGCGTGCAGTGCTTGCGTATCCCAGGGGCGCAGTTAGTGCGATGCATCCCCTGGGATCACGTGGGCCATGGAGAGCCAATGGCAGCAGACCATCTTTCATTCATAGATTTGACAGGAGACCTGTCAAATCTGTGAATTGAAATCGGCCCCAAAAGAACAGCTAAACTTCAAATAAATTTTTAAAAAACATCACATTTTTAAAATAACTATAAGTTAAATAAATTAACTACTTTAAACAAAAATTTAAATTTTTGAAAAAATTAAAATACTTTTTAACAGTGCTAAAAATAAACTTACCTTTCTTTAAAGTATCTAAAAAAGATAAACCTGTTGAAAATTTTTTTTAAATTATACTTAATTAACCACTTACCTTGTTGAAAACGGGTCTTGCGCCTCCTTTATAAAAGCGCAGGTTCTTCAATACTTACCCTCCCGTAGAAACCTGAAAAAAACCCTAAGTTCGCTGCGTGCGCGCAGCCTCTCCCGCGCACGCGGTTCACCTATGAACCCCTCCCTTCACCAGACCGGAAGTTCCGGTTTCCCGCGCATGCGCAGTGCATGCAGGAAACCGGCACTTCAGGAGGCCTTACGGGTGAGTACACAGCGCGTACTTACCCGGCGAGTGCCGAATTTTTGGCCCGTCGTTTCTAAGGCCGACGCTATTTCTTCCACCATTTCCACCAGGATCCAACCATAATATGCCCTCTCCTTCAACTTTCCTTTCTTTCTAACCTCCTCCTGCTGAAACTTGAAGTTGCTATCCTTTTTCAATGGTATATATACCATGCAACTTTGCAATCTCCTTTTTAAGAAATCACCTTGTTGATCCATTACCCCACTGGGCTCGCTGACCTACATTGGCTCCCGGACCGGCAACGCCTCGATTTTAAAATTCTCATCCTCGTTTTCAAATCCCCTCCATGGCCTCCTCGCCCCCTTCCTATCTCTGTAACCTCCTCCAGCCCTACAACCCTCCGAGATCTCTGCTCTCCTCCAGTTCCGGCCTCTCGCGCATCCCCAGATTGCCATCGCTTCACCATTGGCGGCCGTGCCTTCAGCCGCCTGGGACCCAAGCTCTGGAATTCCCTCCCTAAACCTCTCTCTCCTCCTTTAAGAAGCTCCTTAAAACCTCGCTCTTTGACCAAGCTTTTGGTTACCTGTCCTAATATCTCCTGATGTGGCTCAGTGTCAAATTTTGTCTGATAATCGCTCCTGTGAAGCGCCTTGGGACGTTTTACTACGTTAAAGGCGCTATATAAATGCCAGTTGTTGTTGTTGATCTATCGCCCATGTGCCAATTTCTCTTTCAACCTCACCTCACCAAGCTCATTCCTCATCTTGCTAAACTCTGTTCGATTTGAAATCTGGTGTCCTGGTTTCTGTGCTAACTTTTTCCCGTCAATTTGGTCAGCCGTGGCTCAGGGGGTAGCTCTCTCTCTCTCATCTCTGAGTCGGAAAGTTGTGAGTTCAAGTCCCCCCTCCAGAGACCTGAGCCCCATAATCTAGGCTGGCACTTCAATGCCAGTACTGAGGGAGCGCCGCACTGTCGGAGGGGCGGTACTCAGGGAGCGCCGCACTGTCGGAGGGGCGGTACTGAGGGAGCGCCGCACTGTCGGAGGGACAGTACTGAGGGAGCGCCGCACTGTCGGAGGGGCGGTACTGAGGGAGCGCTGCACTGTCGGAGGGGCGGTACTGAGGGAGCGCCGCACTGTCGGAGGGGCGGTACTGAGGGAGCGCCGCACTGTCGGAGGGACGGTACTGAGGGAGCGCTGCACTGTCGGAGGGGCGGTACTGAGGTAGCGCTGCACTGTCGGAGGGGCGGTACTGAGGGAGCGCCGCACTGTCGGAGGGGCGGTACTGAGGGAGCGCCGCACGGTCGGAGGGGCGGTACTGAGGGAGCACCGCACTGTCGGAGGGGCGGTACTGAGGGAGCGCCGCACTGTCGGAGGGGCAGTACTGAGGGAGCTCCGCACTGTCGGAGGGGCGGTACTGAGGGAGCGCCGCACTGTCGGAGGGGCAGTACTGAGGGAGCTCCGCACTGTCGGAGGGGCGGTACTGAGGGAGCGCCGCACTGTCAGAGGGGCAGTACTGAGGGAGCTCCGCACTGTCGGAGGGGCAGTACTGAGGGAGCGCCGCACTGTCGGAGGGGCAGTACTGAGGGAGCTCCGCACTGTCAGAGGGGCAGTACTGAGGGAGCTCCGCACTGTAGGAGGGGCGGTACTGAGGGAGCGCCGCACTGTCGGAGGGGCGGTACTGAGGGAGCGCCGCACTGTCGGAGGGGCAGTACTGAGGGAGCGCTGCACTGTCGGAGGGGCAGTACTGAGGGAGCGCCGCACTATCGGAGGGGCAGTACTGAGGGAGCGCCGCACTGTCGGAGGGGCAGTACTGAGGGAGCGCCACACTGTCGGAGGGGCAGTACTGAGGGAGCGCCGCACTGTCGGAGGGGCAGTACTGAGGGAGTGCCGCACTGTCGGAGGAGCAGTACTGAGGGAGCGCCGCACTGTCGGAGGGGCAGTACTGAGGGAGCGCCGCACTGTCGGAGGGGCAGTACTGAGGGAGCGCCGCACTGTCGGAGGGGCAGTACTGAGGGAGGCCGCACTGTCGGAGGAGCAGTACTGAGGGAGCGCCACACTGTCGGAGGGGCAGTACTGAGGGAGCGCCGCACTGTCGGAGGGGCAGTACTGAGGGAGCGCCGCACTGTCGGAGGGGCGGTACTGAGGGAGCGCCGCACTGTCGGAGGGGCGGTACTGAGGGAGCGCTGCACTGTCGGAGGGGCGGTACTGAGGGAGCGCCGCACTGTCGGAGGGGCGGTACTGAGGGAGCGCTGCACTGTCGGAGGGGCAGTACTGAGGGAGTGCCGCACTGTCGGAGGTGCCGTTTTTCGGATGAGACGTTAAACCGAGGCCCCGTCTGCTCTCTCGGGTGGACGTAAAAGATCCCGCAGCCACTATTGGAAGAAGAGCAGGGGGGAGTTCTCCCCGGTGTCCTGGGGCCAATATTTATCCCTCAACCAACATCACTAAAAACAGATGATCCGGTCATTATCACATTGCTGTTTGTGGGAGCTTGCTGTGCGCATATTGACGTTTCCTACATTACAACAGTGACCACACTTCAAAAAGTACTTCATTGGCTGTAAAGCGCTTCGGGAGGTCCTGAGGTGGTGAAAGGCGCTGGAGAAATGCAGGTTGTTGTTGTCACTGAAGGGGATATCTAACATGTGCCTGACTGCACTTCTTCATTTTCAAAGGCTCGCTCTATCTGACCGCCTCGGAGAAGAAAAAATACGTCATCGGCTTCTCCAAGATTCTGCGTCAGGCCATAACGGTCCTGGTCATCATTCTCCTGGATTACAGCATCTACTGGGTATTTGATATGGTCAGTTATCACCTGCAGGTAGAGATCATCGCACGATGTGAGTCCTTCCGCCGGCAGTCTGGGGGGGTACCGAACGAGCCTTGCGACGCGAATTCTTTTGCCGCAGCCCCAATTGTTCAGGCCGCTCTCGGCTAACATGTCGAGAAAGCAGGTCGCGTGATGCCTGCAGCACAGGGAACAGGCCATTGGGCCCATCTGCTCCGTGCCGGTGTTTATGCCCCACACCAGCCTCCTCCCACCCCTCTTCATCTCACCCCATCAGCAGATCCTTCGATCCCTTTCTCCCTCATGTGTTTATCCAGCTTCCCCTTAAATGCATCCACGCTATTCGCCTCAACCACTCCCCGTGGTAGCGAGTTCCACATTCTCACCACTCTCTGGGTAAAGAAGTTTCTCCTGAATTCCCCATTGGATTTCTTAGTGACTCTCTTATATTGACGGCCCCTAGTTCTGGTCTCCCCCACAAGTGGAAACATCTTCTCTACGTCTACCCTATCGAAACCCCCTTCATCATTTTAAAACTGAGAAGTCGCACAACACCAGGTTATAGTCCAACAGTTTTATTTAAAATTAGGAGCTTTCGGAGCTGTTGCCCCTTTGTCAGGTAAAGGTACAATGAGGGAATCTATTACACAGTATATATACACAGAGAACAATTTGTCTGCAGAGATACAATCTGTTAGGGAGGCATCACATCAAAGACACATCAGAGTACAGCTAAGACAATGAGATGGGTCACAGGGGGTCCAACGTGTCAAATCCTGCCGTCTGCAGTTGAGCTTTGAACTTTTTTTTTGTTTTTTTGGTTTATTTTGTGGTTTTTTTTAAAAACTGGAAAGACAGACAACGATGTCGAGTCACGTTCTGTAGCGTGACATGAACCCATTTTAAAACTATCAGGTCGGCCCCCCCTCAGCCTTCTCTTTTCTAGAGAAAAGAGCCTCTTGGCTTAAAAAAAGAGCGTCTTGAGGACAATAGAGGTATCAACAGAAGCCCCGACAGTGACTCTGAGTAAACCTGAGCAAAGGAAACAGAAATGGCAATTATATGGATTTAATATGGGCTGAGAATGTGGAACTGGCTACCACAGGGAGTGGTCAAGGCGAAGAGCGTAGATGCATTTAAGGGGGAAGCTGGATAAACACATGAGGGAGAAAGGAATCGAAGGATCTGCTGATGGGGTGAGATGAAGAGGGGTGGGGAGGAGGCTGGTGTGGAGCATAAACACCGGCACGGAGCAGTTGCCCGAATGGCCTGTTGCTGTGCTGGGCGTTCTATGTAACTCTATGATTTGGAACAGGGCGCTGTTTGTGGGAGAGTGATTTTAAAGTATGAATGGAGGACTATTAAATCAGCTTAAAAAGTGTTGATCACGTTACAAAATGTTACAAAATCTGAATCCTGCCCCCAACCCGCCCGTTGCCGGTTTTAACGGAGGCGGGGGGCGGGCAACCAACCCGCTCCCAGGAGGCGGGCTGGCGATTTAAATATTATAACGAGGCCGCGTGCCTCATGTTTAACCACCATTTTGAATTTAACCCTGGCTGACCGGCCGGGTTTTCCAGGCCTCGGGAAACCCGGCGGCTAAAGGGAGACGAGGACTGCTGGACCCAGGAGGTAAGTGCCTTTTCACTTACCGGCTGGATCCAGCGTCCCTGCTTTAGCAACCCCCCTCCCTCCCCCAACTCACTCTTCCGATTACCCCCCACCCAACCCTTCCGATTACCCCACCGACCCTTCCGATCTCCCCGTCCCCGACCCTTCGCATCTCCCCCTCCCCGACTCTTCCGATCCCCCTTCAATTCTTCCAATCTCACCCTTGCTCCGGCCTCTGATATTCCTTCCAGCCTACAATCTCCCCCCCACCGCCACCCCTCCAGCCTCCGATCCCTCCCTTCCCTCCCTCCTCTCCGCTCCGCTCCCCCGACAGCCTCTCAATCTGGCTGGTTGCGTCCGGGAAGCGGAGGCGAGAAAAAAGTGCCAGTCGGGTCCTGCCGTTAAATTCGGCTGGACCTGTGGGAAACCCGTTCTTCCTGGTTTCCCGGCATCGGAGCAGCCCGCCTCCCCCGCCCCTGCCTCCGAGTTAATATCCAGCCCAAAGGAGCGGGAGGAGGCCCATTCAATCAGGTCACGGCTAATCCGCATCCCAACTCCATCCACCTGCCTTGGTTCCGTGACCCGCAACACCCTTGCAAAAATCTATCAGAGTTCTGAAGATAAAAAAAGCATAAGAAAAATGTGTTGCTCTGCCAACAGCAGATACAATAAAGGGGATGCAGTCCCCTCTACATTGGGGAGACCAAACGCAGACTGGGTGACCGCTTTGCGGAACACCTCCGTTCAGTCCGTAAGGGGGACCCCGAGCTCCCGGTCGCCTGTCACTTTAATTCTCCGCTCCACTCCCACTCAGACCTCACCGTCCTCGGCCTCTCACACTGTTCCAAGGAAGCTCAACGTAAGCTCGAGGAACAGCACCTCCTCTTTCGATTAGGCACTTTACAGCCCTCTGGACTCAACATAGAGTTCAACAATTTCAGACCATAACCTCTGCCCCTGTCCTTTTTTTTCCATTTTTATCTCTCTCTCTCACATGGCAGCTGTCTTTCATTCTGCCAGTTACACTTCATCTAGAGCCATCTTTTGTTTCTTAACTTGTCCCATTACCATCTCCTTTTGCCTTGCACCATCATCCCTTTTGTCTCTTAATCTCTCCGGCCTTCCACCCTATCACAGACCTTCCCTTTTGTTCTTTCCTCTCCTCCCCCCTTTCCCGGCCTCTACACTTGCTTAAAAACCTGTTCCGTCTCCAGCTTTTTTCAGTTCTGACGAAGGGTCATCGACCTGAAACGTTAACTCTGTTTCTCTCTCCACAGATGCTGCCTGACCTGCTGAGTGTTCCCAGCATTTTTTTGTTTATATTTTACAATAAAGGGGAGACTTGCTGCATGCAGGAGGGAGGAATGGAATAGGGGGATACGGGCGGGATGGGAAGAGGCAGTTAGAGCGGGAGGAGGCTGGTGTTAGCATAGAAGATAGGAGCAGGAGTAGGCCATTCGGCCCCACGAGCCTGCTCCGCCATTCAATGAGATCATGGCTGATCATCCAAATTCAGTACCATGTCCCTGCCTTTTCCCCATATCACTTGATCCCTTTAGCCTTAAGAAATATATCCAACTCCTTCTTGAATATATTTAATGAATTGGCCTCCACTGCCTTCTGTGGTAGAGAATTCCACAGGTTCACCACTCTCTGGGTGAAGAAATTCCTCCTCATCTCAGTCCTAAATGGCTTGCCCCTTATCCTTAGACTGTGACCCTTGGTTCTGGACTCCCCCGCCATCGGGAATATCCTTCCTGCATCTAGTCTGTCTAGTCCTGTTAGAATTTTATAAGTTTCAATGAGATCCCCTCTCATTCTTCTAAACTCTAGCGAATATAAGCCTAATCGACCCAATCTCTCCTCATACGTCATTCCTGCCATCCCAGGTATCAGTCTGGTGAATCTTCGCTGCACTCCCTCAAGAACATCCTTCCTCAGATAAGGCGACCAAAACTGCACACTATACTCAAGATGTGGTCTCACCAAGGCCCTGTACAACTGCAACAAGACATCCTTGAGTGTTGGGATATAAACACCGACCTGGACCAGTTGGGCTGAATGGCCTTTTTCTGTACCGTAAACTCGATATAATTCAATGCAATACTTTTGTTGATTACCAGCCCATCTCCTGTGGCGCTAGTTGGAGTAAATGGTGCGTCGTTTAGCTGTGTTTGTTGGAACAAATGTGAGAAGTCGCACAACACCAGGTTATAGTCCAACAGTTTTATTTGAAATCACAAGCTTTCGGAGCGCTGCTCCTTCGTCAGGTGAAGTGAAGAGATGCATATAGGCACAGCATATATAGTCAGAGAACACTGCCAGATGATTACAGTTAATCTTTCTGCCGAGGTGTGATAAAGGGCAGTTGGAAAGATTAACTGTAATCATCTGGCAGTGTTCTCTGACTATATATGCTGTGCCTATATGCATCTCTTCACTTCACCTGACGAAGGAGCAGCGCTCCGAAAGCTTGTGATTTCAAATAAAGCTGTTGGACTATAACCTGGTGTTGTGCAACTTCTCACATTTGTCCACCCCAGTCCAACACCGGCATCTCCACATCATCGTTGGAACAGGCCAGGGGAGGTGACAGCACCACCTCAGGAGGCAGTAAGAACAGCAGGTGTTACTGTCAGAGGTGACACTGAAACAAAGATTCACGTTTCTCCAGCGCCTTTCACAACCACAGGACATCCCAAAGCGCTTTACAGCCAATGAAGTAATTTCTGAAGTGTGGTCACTGTTGTAATGTGGGAAACGCGGCAGCCAATTTGCGCACAGCAAGCTCCCACAAACAGCAATGTGATAAATGACCGGATCATCCGATTTTTAGTGATGTTGGTTGAGGGATAAATATGGAGGACACCGGGGAGAACTTCCCCCTGCTCTTCTTCCGATAGCATCCGTGGGACCTTTTACAATCCACCCATTGAGGCCAGTTTTAGTGCCTCTGCTGACGACGCTATCCTGGCCATTCTCCCGCCTTCCGCCCTCCGCAAACTTCAGCTCATCCCAAACTCCTGCTGCCCCCGTGTCCTAACTCACACCGAGTCCCGTTCACCCCTCATCCCCCACTGTGCTCGCTGACCTACATTGGCTCCCGGTCCGGAAACGCCTCGATTTAAAAATTCTCCATCCTTGTTTTCAAATCTCTCCGTGGCCTCCTCGCCCCACTCCCAGTCTCCGTCACCTCATCCAGCCCTACAACCCTCCCAGATCTCTGCGCTCCTCCAATTCTGGCCTCTTGAGCATCCCCTGATTTCCATCGCTCCACCATTGGCGGCCGTGCCTTCAGCCGCCTGGGCCCCGAGCTCTGGAATTCCCTCCCTAAACCTCTCCGCCTCTCTCTCCTCCTTTAAGACTCTCTCAGGTGGACATAAAAGATCCCACGGCCACTATTGGAAGAAGAGCAGGGGGGAGTTCTCCCCGATGTCCTGGGGCCAATATTTATCCCTCAATCAACATAACAAAAAAGCAGATGATCTGGTCATTATCACATTGCTGTTTGTGGGAGCTTGCTGTGCACAATTGGCTGTCGCGTTTCCCACATTACAACAGTGACTACACTTCAAAAGTACTTAATTGGCTAAAAAGTGCTTTGGGACGTCCGGTGGTCGTGAAAGGCGCTGGAGAAATGCAAGTCTTTCTTTCTCTCCTGAAAACCTACCTCTTTGACCAAGCTTTTGGTCGCCTGTCCTAATATCTCCTTACTATTTTGATCAAACCAATAACGTAACTGTAACTAAATAAAACTTTAAAGGAAACTTAACAAATCAAATTAAAATTTGGTAGTCCGGGGTGACGATGCACTCCAGCCCCCGCGGCGCCCACCGGTCGCGGAAAAACTCAAGCGTGCCGGCGGACACCGCGTGCTCCATCTCCAGGGCCACCCGGGTGCGAACATGGCCGCGGAAGAGAGGCAGGCAATCGGGCCGAACGACTCCCTCGACCGCCCGCTGCCTGGACCAATTAATGGCTTTCTTAGCCAGGCCCAGGAGCAGTCCCACGAGGAGGTCCTCCGACCTGCCCGCTCCCCTCCGCACCGGGTGACCGTAGATCAGGAGCGTGGGGCTGCCTAATATCTCCTTATGTGGCTCGGTGTCAAATTTTGTCTGATAATCGCTGCTGTGAAGCACCTTGGGACGTTTTACTACGTTAAAGGCGCTGTGTAAATGCAAGTTGTTGTTGTTGTTGAGCGGGCTGGCGACAGAAATCCCAACGCCTGCAATGTATGTTCCGCAGCCCCCGTGGTATTAGGAATCTCCGTCAACGGAACGGGGTACGCCGCGGACATTTACCGGAACGTGGTGGACTCGTTCGACGTCGTGCAAGGCGGCAACATCACCGTGGTGTCCAGGAAATGCACCATCATCCCGTCAGCCCCGAACTACAAGATCTACACGCTAATCGGTGAGAAGATTATATCGAGAAACGTCATCGGAAAATGTAACATACGCTGACCGTCTCTGTAGAATATACACTGACAATCTGGATACAATATGCACAGGAACATAGGAACAGGAGGAGGCCATTCAGCCCCTCGAGCCTGTTCCGTCATTCAATGAGATCACGGCTGATCTGCGACCTAACTCCATCGACCCGCCTTTGGCCCATATCCCTTAATACCTTTGGTTAACAAAAATCTATCAATCTCAGATTTAAAATTAACAATTGATCTAGCATGTTTGCGGAAGAGAGTTCCAAACTTCTACCACCCTTTGTGTGTAGAAGTGTTTCCTAACTTCACTCCTGAAAGGTCTGGCTCTAATTTTTAGACTCTGCCCCCTAGTCCTAGACTCCCCAACCAGCGGAAATAGTTTCTCTCTCTCTACCCCATCTGTTCCCCTTAATATCCTGAAAACTTCGATCAGATCGCCCCTTAACCTTCTAAATTCCAGGGAACACAATCCTAGTTTGTGTAATCTCTACTTGTAATTTAACCCTTGGAGTCCGGGTATCAGTCTGGTAAACCTACGCTGCCCTCCCTCCAAGGCCAATATATGGATTCGGGTTGAAATCTGCAACTCATGCAGGGAGGATGTTTCCCCTCGTGGGGGAATCTAGAACTAGGGGGGGCGTAGTTTCAGGATAAGGGGTCGCCCATTTAAAACGGAGATGAGGAGGAATTTCTTCTCTCAGAGGGTGGTGAATCTTTGGAATTCTTTACCCCAGAGCGCTGTGGAGGCGGAGTCATTGAATATATTCAAGGTGGAGATGGACAGATTTTTGAACGATAAGGGAGTGAAGGGTTATGGGGAGCGGGCAGGGAAGTGGAGTTGAGGCCAAGATCAGATCAGCCATGATCTTATTGAATGGCAGAACAGGCTCGAGGGGCCAAATGGCCGACTCCTGCTCCTAATTCTTATGATCTTATATCCTTCCTAAGTTGTGGTGCCCAGAACTGCTCACAGTGCTCCAGGTGTGGTCTAACCAGGGCTTTGTACAGCTGCAGCAATAACTTCTACCCCCTTGTACTCGAGTCCTCTAGATATAAAGGCCAGCATTCCGTTAGCCTTTGATTATAAGAACATAAGAAATAGGAGCAGGAGTAGACCATTCGGCCCCTCGAGCCTGCTCCGCCATTCAATGAGATCATGGCTGATCTTCTGCCTCAACTCCATTCACCGGCCCTATCGCCATATCCCTTAATGCCCTTACTAGTCAGAAATCTATCGACTTCTGTTTTGAATATACCCAATGACTGAGCCTCCACAGCCCTCTGGGGTAGAGAATTCCAAAGATTCACCACCCTCTGTGTGAAGACATTTCTCCTCATCTCAGTCCTGGATGGCCGACCCTTTATCCTGAGACTGTGACCCCTGGTTCTAGACTCCCCAGCCAAAGGGAAACATTCTCCCAGCATCCACCCTATCAAGCCCTGTAATAATTTTGTATGCTTCAATGAGATCCCCTCTCATTCTTCTGAATTCAAGAGAATACAGGCCTAGTTTACTCAATCTCTTCTCATACGACAGTCCCGCCATCCCAGGAATCAGTCTGGTGAACCTTCGTTGCACTCCCTCAATGGCAAGTATATCCTTCCTTGGGTAAGGAGACCAAAATTGTACACAGTACTCCAGGTGTGGTCTCATCAGGGCCCGATATAATTGGGATGTGGAGATGCCAGTGTTGGACTGGGGTGGACAAATGTGAGAAGTCGCACAACACCAGGTTATAGTCCAACAGCTTTATTTGAAATCACAAGCTTTCGTCACTTCACCTGACGAAGGAGCAGCGCTCCGAAAGCTTGTGATTTCAAATAAAGCTGTTGGACTATAACCTGGTGTTGTGCGACTTCTCTATATAATTGGAGTAAGACTTATTTTCTGTACCTGTTCATGACATTTTAATGATCTATGGGGGAAAAATTCAGTATCGCCCCGTTTGGGGCGCAATTATCGGCCGGGCGCACAATTATCGGTAAGGCAGGGGGCGCCACTCAATATCCGCTCCGGGGCGCTACCGGGGCGTTGCGCACTCGACTGATGTCACGATCCGCCGGCGCAGGAGATCGTGGAGGTAATGTTTAGCGCCGCCGCAAAATGTCTAGTTAATTTCGCGAGCGGCGCAAACATCGCCGCGCCCGGGCGCTAGTTGCTTTGCACCCCATTAGCGCCCTCTTAAGGCGCTAACGAGAGGCGCAACCAACTGAATTTTTCCCCCTATGTACCTGGACCCCCAAGTCTCTTTGGACCTCCACTGTTTTTAGCTTTTCACAGGACAATAACCATCGGTATACAATAGGCACAGACTCACTGAGAGGCAGAGGGGGGGCATTACAGGAATCATGTGACTGAAAAGCTTCCAAACCTGTCACCGCAGTCTGTGTCTGTTTTCTTGCAGGAGTTTTATACGGAGTTGCGTTTTTCATCGTATTATTCGGCAGTTACATCTCGAGAGTCAGGAGATACGTCTGCTCCATTTACTACCCGTCGAGGGAGCGGGTAAGTCAGCTCAAACAACCCGCTCGTGCCTCCCCCACGCACAGAGCACAGCCCCATCAATGTCAGAACGCGCAGCGGAAAAGTTAGAAAGAAAGAGAGAGCGAAAGGACAAAAGAAAGAGAGAGAGACAGAAAGCAAAAAAGAACAAGAGAGAGAGAGAAGGAAAGAAAGGAAAAAGAGAAAGAACAAAAGAGAGAAAGTAAAAGAGAAAGATAGAGAGAAAGAGAGAGAAAGAAAGTAGAAAAGAGAGAGAAAGAAAGTAGGAGAGAAAGAAAGAAAGAAAGAAAGAAAGAAAGAAAGAAAGAAAGAAAGAAAGAAAGAAAGAAAGAAAGAAAGAAAGAAAGAAAGAAAGAAAGAAAGACGACACCTCCGACAGTGCGGCACTCCCTCAGTACCGTCCCTCCGACAGTGCGGCGCTCCCTCTGTACTGCCCCTCCCACAGTGCGGCGCTCCCTCAGTACCGCCCCTCCGACAGTGCGGCGCTCCCTCAGTACCGCCCCTCCCACAGTGCGGCGCTCCCTCAGTACCGCCCCTCCGACAGTGCGGCGCTCCCTCAGTACTGCCCCTCCGACAGTGCGGCGCTCCCTCAGTACCGCCCCTCCGACAGTGCGGCGCTCCCTCTGTACTGCCCCTCCGACAGTGCGGCGCTCCCTCAGTACCGCCCCTCCGACAGTGCGGCGCTCCCTCAGTACCGCCCCTCCGACAGTGCGGCGCTCCCTCAGTACTGCCCCTCCCACAGTGCGGCGCTCCCTCAGTACCGCCCCTCCGACAGTGCGGCGCTCCCTCAGTACTGCCCCTCCGACAGTGCGGCGCTCCCTCAGTACTGCCCCTCCGACAGTGCGGCGCTCCCTCAGTACTGCCCCTCCGACAGTGCGGCGCGCCCTCAGTACCGCCCCTCCGACAGTGCGGCGCTCCCTCAGTACCGCCCCTCCGACAGTGCGGCGCTCCCTCAGTACTGCCCCTCCGACAGTGCAGCGCTCCTTCAGCATTGGCACTGGGAGTGTTGGCTTGGATTATGGGCTCGAGTCTCTGGAGTGGGACTCGAACCCACAACCCGCTGACTCAGAGGTGAGAGAGAGAGAGAGAGAGAGAGAGAGAGTGCTACCCACTAAGCCACGGCCGGCACCGTGAACATTTCTGCGCAGCAATAGGAAGAAGAGTGCGAGGGATCGAAGGCCACACTGACTGCGCTCCTCAAACTCTTGTTGTGTTACCGCCAGGAAAGGATCTGCTACCTGTACAACCAAATCCACTCCAAGCGCACCTCGCTGGTGAACGCCCTCTTCAGATCAGTGCAGAAAAACTCCACCGACGCAGGTCACACCAGCATCTTACTCGTCCTGGCAGCAAGGTAAGGCCCACTGCTCCAGGCTTTTACACAGAATCACATCGAATGCCAAACACAGAAACAGTCCATTCGGCCCCACTGGTCCGTGCCGGTGTTTATGCTCCACGCCAGCCTCCTCCCACCCCTCTTCATCTCACCCCATCAACATATCCTTCTATTCCTTTCACCCTCATGTGTTTATCCAGCTTCCCCTTAAAAGCATCTCATAGAGTCATAGGGGGAGAAATTCGGAATCGCCCCATTTGGGACGCAATTATTGGCCGGGTGCAAAGTTTAGCGCCTGGCGTTAATTATCGCCTCCGACTGCAAACTTGGCTTCTATCACCCCTGGAGGTGATTGGAGCGCTAAATCAGGCGCTACATACCTCAGAGCGCTGGCGAAGCTCATGTGATGTCAGTCAGCAATGGAACACAGACACACTGGCGCCGGCCAGTTCTTAAAGGGGAGGGGCGATCTTGCTCTCCATCCACATCCTGCTCATTGCAGCCTTGAATCTCGGCCTGGAGAGACCTGTACATCAAATCTGCTGGAAAGAACAATGGAGAGGCCCAGGAAAGAGCTCAGAGTGCAGCCCCCACAGTCTCTTCGAAATCGATGCAAGGAATGGCAAATCAAAATGAACCTGCAAAGTGCTGCTCAGTACCCGAAACTCCTTCACACAGCATTGAATCTCTCCAGAAGTCTCTCTCTCTCTCTCAGAATGCGTGGTGCAAAAATGTCGCCGACAAAAAAAGGCAGGAAGCGGCCGCCTTTAAATAGCGCTCCCCCAGTCCCTTCCCGACTGCAAAACGTTCCCCTCAACCTATCGTTGCTAGCGGCAGGTGGTAAGGCAGGGGGCGCCACACAATATCCGCTCCGGGGCGCTACCGGGGCGTTGCGCACTCGACTGACGTCACGATCTGCCGGCGCAGGAGATCGTGGCGGTAGTGTTAGGTCAATTTCGTGAGCGCCGCAAACATCGCCGCGCCCAGGCGCTAGTTGCTTTGCGCCCCATTAGCGCTCTCTTAGGGTGCTAATGGGAGGCATTAATCAACTGAATTTTTCCCCCATAGAGTCGTAACGGCACAGAAGGAGGCCATTTGGCCCATCGAGTCCGTGCCGGCTCTCTGTAGAGCGATCCAGTCAGTCCCATTCCCCCGCTCTATCCCCGTAGCCCTGCAAGTTTATTTCCCTCAAGGGCCCATCCAGTCTCCCCGTGAAAACATTGAGTGTCTCCGCTTCCACCACTTCCGTCAGCAGCGAGTTCCAGGTCCTCACCACTCGCTGCGTAAAAAAGTTTTTCCTCACATCCCCCCCTGTATCTCTTGCCCAAAACCTTAAATCTGTGTCCCCCTAGTCCTTGTACCATCAACTAGTGGGAACAGCCTTTCCCCGTCTAGCCTATCCCAACCCGTTATAATCTTGTACACCTCTATCAAATCACCCCTCAACCTCCTTTGCTCTAATGAAAACAAATCCAGCTTCTCCAACCTGTCCTTGTAGCTAAGATCCCCCATCCCCGGAACCATTCTGGTAAATCTCCTCTGCACCCTCTCAAGGGCCTTCACATCCTTCCTAAAGTGTGGTGACCAAAACTGGACGCAATACTCCAGTTGTGGCCTAACCAGCGCTTTATAAAGGTTCAGCATAACTTCTCTACTTTTGTACTCAATATCTCTATTTATGAAACCCAACTATGCTATTCGCCTCAACCACTCCCTGTGGTAGCGAGTTCCACATTCTCACCACTCTCTGGGTAAAGAAGTTTCTCCTGAATTCCTGATTGGATTTATTAGTGACTGATGTAATAAAACTACTAGGCACTTGGTCTAAGCGTTAAACAAAGCTTTAATCAACTGTTTTTCAACATGGAGATCTAGTTGTGTCCTTCACTAGTTCCTGTTGAGGAATGTCCTAAGCAAGCTAGGCCCATGCCCGAGTATTTATACTCTCCCTGGACAGCGCCACCAGCAGGCCGCCCAGTATTACTTCATACATGGATGACAAGATTCATGTCAGTGACTGTCTTATATTGACGGCCCCTAGTTCTGGTCTCCCCCACAAGTGGAAACATCTTCTCTATGTCTACCCTATCAAACCCTTTCCTAATTTTAAAGACCTCTATCAGGTCACCCCCTCGGCCTTCTCTTTTCCAGAGAAAAGAGCCCCAGCCTGTTCAAACTTTAATGATTGTTATAACCTCTCAGTTCTGGTATCATCATCCTTGTGAATCTTTTTTTGCAACTTCTCCGGTGCCTCTATATCCTTTTTTATAATATGGAGACCACAACTGTGCACAGCAACTCCAAGTGTGGTCTAACCAAGGTTCGATACAAGGTTAACATAACTTCTCTGCTTTTCAATTCCACCTCCCTCGAAATCAACCCCAGTGCTTAGCGTTTTAGAAGGATAGGCTGATGGGGTGAGATGAAGTGTCGTGGGAGGAGGCTCCTGAGGAGGCTGGCCTGGAGCAGTTGGACCGGATGTCCTGTTTCTGCGCTGTACGTTCTACGTAAGTATAGGTAATTTTTAGACAGGGTTTAGATTACAGCAGCATCGTAGTGACTGTAGATACTTAGGGGGAGAAATTCGGTATCGCCCCGTTTGGGGCGCAATTATCGGCCGGGCGCAAAGTTTAGCGCCTGGCGCTAATTATCGCCTCCGACTGCAAACTTGACTTTTATCGCCTCTGGAGGTGATTGGAGCACTAAATCAGGTGCTACACACCTGTCTTAAGGCGCAAAGGCCGAGGAGCGAGGCGCTACCTCAGAGCGCTGGCGAAGCTCATGTGATGTCAGTCAGCAATGGAACACACACACACTGGTGCCGGCCAGTTCTTAAAGGGGAGGGTCGATCTTGCTTTCCATCCACATCCTGCTCATTGCAGCCTTGAATCTCGGCCTAGAGAGACCTGTACATCAAATCTGCTGGAAAGAACAATGGAGAGGCCCAGGGAAAGAGCTCAGAGTGCAGCCCCCACAGTCTCTTCTAAATCGATACAAGGAAGGGCAAATCAAAATGAACCTGCAAAGTGCTGCTTAGTACCCAAAACTCCTTCACACAGCGTTGAATCTCTCCAGAAGTCTCTCTCTCTCTCTCTCAGAATGCGTGGTTCAAAAATGTCACCAACAAAAAATGGCAGGAAGCGGTCGCCTGTAAATAGCGCTCCCCCAGTCCCTTCCCGACTGCAAAACGCTACCCTCAACCTGTCGTTGCTAGCGGCAGGCGGTAAGGCAGGGGGCACCACTCAATATCTGCTACGGAGGCGCTACCGGGGCGTTGCGCACTCGACTGACGTCACGATCTGCCGGCGCAGGAGATCGTGGCGGTAGTATTTAGCGCCGCCGCAAAATGTCTAGTTAATTTCGCGAGCGGCGCAAACATCGCCGCGCCCGGGCGCTAGTTGCTTTGCACCCCATTAGCGCCCTCTTAAGGCGCGAACGGGAGGTGCAACCAACTGAATTTTTCCCCTTAATGCTGAAATATAGCTCGTCAAAACTAACCTGTATAAAATGTAGCGGTGCATTGTTGTACAGCTGCTCAGCCCCCTGCAAGGCCCTGAGAGGCTCCTGTGGGTAAACAGGCATTTTAACCAACAACAGCCTGCATTTCTATAGCGCCTTTAACACAGTAAAACATCCCAGGGCGCTTCACAGGAGCGATTATCGAACAAAATTTGACACCGAGCCACATAAGGAGATATCAGGACAGGCGACCAAAAGCTTGGTCAAAAGAGGTCGGTTTTAAGGAGCGTCTTAAAGGAGGAGAGAGAGGCGGAGAGGTTTAGGGAGGGAATTCCAGAGCTCGGGGCCCAGGCAGCTGAAGGCACGGCCGCCAATGGTGGAGCGAAGGAAATCGGGGGATGTTCAAGAGGCCGGAATTGGAGGAGCACAGAGATCTCGGGGAGTTGTAGGGCTGGAGGAGGTTACAGAGATAGGGAGAGGGGGCGAGGGCCATGGAGGGATTTGAAAACAGGGATGAGAATTTTGAAATCGGGGCGTTTGGTGGAGTGGGAGAAAATGTAAAAGGAAAGACTTTCACCACCTCAGGACGTCCCAAAGCGCTTCACAGCCAATGAAGTACTTTTTGAAGTGTAGTCACTGTTGTAATGTGGGAAATGCGGCAGCCAATTTGCGCACAGCAAGCTCCCACAAACAGCAATGAGGTCATGACCAGATCATCTGTTTTTAGTGATGTTGATCGAGGGATAAATATTGGCCCCAGGACACCGGGGAGAACTCCCCCTGCTCTTCTTCCAATAGTGGCCGTGGGATCTTTTACATCCACCTGAGAGAGCAGATGGGGCCTCGGTTTAAAGTCTCATCCGAAAGACGGCACCTCCGACAGTGCGGCTCTCCCTCATTACCGCCCCTCCGACAGCACGGCGCTCCCTCAGTACCGCCCCTCCGACAGTGCGGCACTCCCTCAGTACCGCCCCTCCGACAGTGCGGCTCTCCCTCAGCACTGCCCCTCCGACAGTGCGGCGCTCCCTCAGTACCGTCCCTCCGACAGTGCGGCGCTCCCTCAGTACCGCCCCTCCAACAGTGCGGCACTCCCTCAGTTCCGCCCCTCCAACAGTGCGGCGCTCCCTCAGCACTGCCCCTCCGACAGTGCGGCGCTCCCTCAGTACCGCCCCTCCGACAGTGCAGCGCTCCCTCAGTACTGCCCCTCCGACAGTGCGGCGCTCCCTCAGTACCGCCCCTCCGACAATGCAGCGCTCCCTCAGTACCGCCCCTCCGACAGTGCGGCGCTCCCTCAGTACCGTCCCTCCGACAGTGCGGCGCTCCCTCAGTACCGCCCCTCCGACAGTGCGGCACTCCCTCAGTACTGCCCCTCCGACAGTGCGGCACTCTCTCAGTACCACCCCTCCAACAGTGCGGCGCTCCCTCAGCACTGCCCCTCCGACAGTGCGGCACTCTCTCAGTACCGCCCCTCCAACAGTGCGGCGCTCCCTCAGTACCGCCCCTCCGACAGAGCGGCGCTCCCTCAGTACCGCCCCTCCGACACTGCGTCTCTCCCTCAGTACTGCCCCTCCGACAGTGCGGCACTCTCTCAGTACCGCCCCTCCAACAGTGCGGCGCTCCCTCAGTACCACCCCTCCGACAGTGCGGCGCTCCCTCAGTACCGCCCCTCCAACAGTGCAGCGCTCCCTCAGTACTGCCCCTCCGACAGTGCGGCACTCTCTCAGTACCGCCCCTCCGACAGTGCGGCGCTCCCTCAGTACCGCCCCTCCGACAGTGCGGCACTCTCTCAGTACCGCCCCTCCAACAGTGCGGCGCCCACAGGGACCTGAGGGCCGGCAGGTTGTCTGAACAGCACGTTGGAAATTTTCTAAGTTACAAGTGTCCTGAACATTCCCTCTCGGTGCCATCCTCGATTCTGTCCGTTGTCTTAACCCCCCCCCTCAGGCCGATTCCTCACTGGTTTATTTTCATTTCCAGGTACAAGGTATTCGCTTGGATAGCCGGGCTCACAGGAATCTACCAAGACTACTGCATGGCTTGCGGTCGGATGGCAGAAGGAGAGGAATACCAGCTGTTTGTCCCCTGCATCACTCCCGGGTGTAAAGGTACCACCTCCCACCTAGAAGGACAAGGGCAGCAGGCACATGGGAACACCACCACCTCCAAGTTCCCCTTCAAGTCAAACACCAGCCTGACTTGGAAATATATCGGCCATTCCTTCAGCGAAGATTCACCAGGCTGATACCTGGGATGGCAGGAATGACGTATGAAGAGAGATTGGGTCGATTGGGCTTATACTCGCTGGAGTTTAGAAGAATGAGAGGGGATCTCATTGAAACTTATAAAATTCTAACAGGACTAGACAGACTAGATGCAGGAAGGATGTTCCCGATGGTCGGGGAGTCCAGAACCAGGGGTCACAGTCTAAGGATAAGGGGTAAGCCATTTAGGACTGTGATGAGGAGGAATTTCTTCACCCAGAGAGTGGTGAACCTGTGGAATTCTCTACCACAGAAGGCAGTAGAGGCCAATTCATTAAATATATTCAAGAAGGAGATAGATATATTTCTTAAGGCTAAAGGGATCAAGGGATATGGGGAGAAAGCAGGGACAGGGTACTGAATTTGGATGATCAGCCATGATCGCATTGAATGGCGGAGCAGGCTCGAGAGGCCGAATGGCCTACTCCTGCTCCTATCTTCTATGTTTCTATGATTCTATGATCGTCGCTGGGTCAAAATCCTGGAACTCCCTCCCTAACAGCGCTGTGGGAGCACCTTCACCACACGGACTGCAGCGGTTCAAGAAGGCGGCTCACCACCACCTTCTCAAGGGGCAATTAGAGATGGGCAATAAATGCTGGCCTTGCCAGCGACGCCCACATCCCATAAAAACGAATAAAAAAACACTTGTGGGGGGAGACCAGAAGTAGGGGCCGTCAATATAAGAGAGTCACTAATAAATCCAATGGGGAATTCAGGAGAAACTTCTTTACCCAGAGAGTGGTGAGAATGTGGAACTCGCTACCACAGGGAGTGGTTGAGGCGAATAGTATAGATGCATTTAGGGGGAAGCTGGATAAACACATGAGGGAGAAAGGAATAGAAGGATATGTTGATGGAGTGAGATGAAGAGGGGTGGGAGGAGGCTGGTGTGGAGCAGAAACACTGGGCATGGACCAGTTGGGCTGAATGGCCTGTTTCTGTGCTGTACATTCTGAGTAACATCCCTGGACGCACTTCCCTGCCCGCCACGCTCAGCAACTCCTCAGCGGGATTCGTCCGACCTGACCGACCCATCGCTAATCCACGCCCGACTCTCGCTCAGGAGCTCCCGCCTGTCCCGGCGCTCAGTCACTCTGTCCCTGGAGACGGGGCCGTGCGTTTACAACTGTAACAACAACAGAAAATTCTGGAAAAACTCAGCAGGCCAGGCAACATCCGTGGAGAGAGAAACAGAGTTAACGTTTCAGGTCGAAACCCTTCGTCAGAACTGAGAAAAAAGCAGGAAATGAAACAGATAAAAAAGCAAGGGGGAGGCTGGAGGGAGGAATAAAAGAACAAAAGGGGTGGTCTATGGTAAGTAGAGACATTAAGAGATGCTCAAGGCAAGACGAGATGGTAATAGGACAGGTTAAGAAACAAAAGGTGAAGTGTGAAATGCTGGCAGAATGAGAGGCAGCTGCCGTAGGGGGAGAGAGAGAAATAAAAGGAAAAAGGCACGGACCAAAAGGGTGGATAAAATGTAAATATATGTGGTAGGGGCCGAGGTTATGATCTGAAATTGTTGAACTCGATATTGAGTCCGGAAGGCTGTAAAGTGTCTAAACGAAAGATGAGGAGCTGTTCCTCGACTGTGTTTGTTTGTTCCCGCCAGGTTTCTACTGCACCGACTGCTACCAGCACATGAACAACATCTGCTCAATCTGCATGGGTCCGCTGGCCTACCAGGGAGATATTGACGAGGAGGTGTAAGTGCACTGCTGTTCTTGATAGTCATCTGTGGCTCTCCTGTAACCGTCGCTCCGCTCGTCTCCCACTCTGTGGCCTGGATATTAACAGGGGTGGGTTGCGTAGGCGGGATCAGCGGAGTTTCGAACGGGAAACCGCGAAGTCCCTGCACAGCGAGCGTCTTTTCTCCTTGATATGTTTCCCCCGCCCCGCGGGCAGCCTGATTGACAGGCTTGGCTTCCAGTCGGGCAGGGAGGACCCCGGAGCAGGTAGGTCCGATTCACGATGCAGGGGTCTTTGTACGGGGGTGGGGGGGAGCTTAGGGGGCCGGGGGGGGGGGCTGGGTGGGGAGTACTCCTGCTCCTCCTGGCCCAAAAGCAGTGCTGTAAAGGCACTTAGCTTCTCCCTGAAGCTGTCCTCACCTCCCTTCCGCTGCCAGGTTTTCCGAGGCCTGGGAAACCCAGCCAGCCAGGGTTAAACCTGTACGACGGGTTAAATCGGAGGCTGCCCGCCCCCTGTCCCGCCTCCGTTAAACCAAGAGATTCCAAACCCAACCCCAACCCACCCATTTTGGGGGTTAAAATTCGTCCCACATCTTCCTTTCTGTCTCTTTCTAGGCGGTTTCTGAGGCCCCTCCTCTCTCTTATTCTTGGTAATTGGCTAATGTTGGTGGCCGACACTCCCAGTGCCAGTACTGAGGGAGCGCCGCACTGTCGGCGGTGCCGTTTTTCGGACGAGACGTTAAACCGAGGCCCCGTCTGCCCTCTCAGGTGGACGTAAAAGATCCCGCGGCCACTATTGGAAGAAGAGCAGGGGGAGTTCTCCCCGGTGTCCTGGGGTCGATATTTATCCCTCAACCAACATCACGAAAAAAACAGATTATCTGGTCATTATCACAGTGCTGTTTGTGGGAGCTTTGAGTCAGAAGGTCGTGGGTTCGAGTCCCACCCCAGAGACTTGAGCACAAAATCCAGGCCAACACTCCCAGTGCCAGTACTGAGGGAGCGCCGCACTGTTGGAGGTGCCGTCTTTCAGACGAGACGTTAAACCCGAGGCCCCGTCTGCTCTCTTGGGTAGACTCTAAGCTCTGGAATTCCCTCCATAAACCTCTCCGCCTCTCTCCCCTCCTTTAAGACGCTCCTTAAAACCGACCTCTTTGACCAAGCTTTTGGTCGCCTGTCCTAATATCTCCTTATGTGGCTCGGGGTCAAATTTTGTCTGATAATCGCTCCTGTGAAGCGCCTTGGGAAGTTTTACAACGTTAAAGGCGCTGGATAAAGGAAAGTTGCTGTTGACATAAAAGATCCATTGGCCACTATTTTCGAAGAAGAGCAGGGGAGAGTTCTCCCCGGCGTCCTGGGACCAATATTTATCCCATCAGCCATCACCACCAAAAAACAGGTCCTTTATCACATTGCTGTTTGTGGGAGCTTGCTGTGCGCAAATTGGCTGCCGCGTTTCCTACATTACAACAGTGACCACATTTCATAAAGTACTTCATTGGGTGTAAAAGCGCTTTGGGACGTCCTGAGGTGGTGAAAGGCGCTGGAGAAATGCAAGTTCCATCTTTCCTTGTGGTTGAGCTTGTGATTCCTTTCCTCTCCGCCCCCCCCGACAGGGATTCCAGCGACTCGGGCAAAGTCAAGCTGTGGATCAGCGCCATGGACACCATGAAGACCCGGCAGGACAAGGCCAAGCGGGAAAGGAAGGAGCTGCGCGCCCTGCTGAAGAAGAAGATCAAGGCGGCGCTCTACCAGGACCTGAGCCTCACCGAGGAGAAGGACAAGGCGCTCAGGGCCCTGTTTAGACAGATGAAGCTGGGCGAGGAGTTCGAGGAGGGGAGGCCGAGCCAGGGGAAGCCCGTGAGCCCGCCGAGCGACCTGGAATCCGGAGACTCCCAGCGTTACGGCGCGAGAAGGTATAGCCGGAATGTCGCGGCCACGGCTAACAGAATGGGTGGAAACAGAGAAAGATTATAGCACGGCAGAGGCCGACGCTGGCCTTTAATGACTAGAGGGCTAGAGGGGAGGAGGTTCTGCTACGCCTATATGAACATACGAACTAGGAGCAGGAGTAGGCCACTCGGCCCCTCGAGCCTGCTCCGCCATTCAATAAGATCATGGCTGATCTGATTACTCCACATTCCCGCCTACATAGAAACATAGAAACATAGAAGATAGGAGCAGGAGCAGGAGTAGGCCATTCGGCCCCTCGAGCCTGCTCCGCCATTCAATGAGATCATGGCTGATCAACCAAACTCAGTATCCTGTACCTGCCTTCTCCCCATATCCCTTGATCCCCTTAGCCTTAAGAAATATATCTAACTCCTTCTTGAATATATTTAATGGCTTGGCCTCAACTACCTTCTGTGGTAGAGAATTCCACAGGTTCACCACTCTTTGGGTGAAGAAATTCTTCCTCATTTCTGTCCTAAATGGCTTACCCCTTATCCTGAGATTATGACCCCTGGTTCTGGACTCTCCGACCATCGGGAACATTTTTCCTGCATCTAGTTTGTCCAGACCTGTCAGAATTTTATATGTTTCGATGAGATCCCCTCTCATTCTTCTATACTCCAGCGAGTATAAGCCCAATCGACCCAATCTCTCCTCATATGTCATTCCTGCCATCCCAGGTATCAGCCCTGTGAATCTTTGCTGAACTCCTTCCATGGCAAGAACATCCTTCCTCAGATAAGGCGACCAAAACTGCACACAATACTCAAGGTGTGGTCTCACCAAGGCCCTGTACAAGTGCAGCAGGACATCCTTGCTCCTGTACTCAAACCCTTTCGCTATGAAGGCCAACATACCATTTGCCTTCTTCACTGCCTGCTGCACCTGCATGCTTACCTTCAGCGACTGGTGCACAAGGACACCCAGGTCTCGTTGCACTTCCCCTTCTCCCAATCTATTGCCGTTCAGATAATAGTCCCCCGATAACCTTTCACCCCCTTGCTCGCCAAGAATCGATCTACCTCTGCCGTCAAAATATTCAAAGACTCTGCTTCCACCGCCCTCTGAGGGAGAGAGTTCCAAAGACTCACGACCCTCTGTGAGAAAACAATTTCTCCTCATCTCTGTCTTAAATGGGCGACCCCCTTATTTTTAAACAGTGACCCCTAGTTCGAGATTCTCCCACAAAGCCCTGGTTAGACCACATCTGGAGTTTGGTGCTGGGCATCGCATCTCAGAAAGGATTTATTGGCCTTGGAAGGAGTGCCTCGCAAGTTCATCAGAATGTTACCGGGGCTCCCAGGGTTAGATTCTGAGATTACATAAACCCAGGCTCGTATTCCCTGGAATAGAGAAGGTTTACGGGATACGGTAGCATAGTGGTTAGGTCACTGGACTAGTAATCTAGCGGCCTGGACTAATGATCTGGTAGTACATGAGTTCACAATCCCACCATCACAGCATCTGGGGAATTTAAATTCAGTTAATTAATAAATCTGGATTAAAAAGCTAGTATCAGTAATGGTAACCATAAAACTACCAGACCCATCTGGTTCACTAATGTCCTTTAGGGGAGGAAATCTACCGTCCTTACCCGGTCTGGCCTATATGTGACTCCAGACCCCACAGCAATGGGGTTGACTCTTAACAGCCCCTCTGAAATGGCCTAGCGAGACACTCAGTTGTATAAGGCGGCTCACCACCACCTTCTCGAGGGCAATTAGGGGATGGGCAATAAATGCCGGCCTTGCCAGGGACGCCCACATCCCGTGAACAAATAAATAATATTTTTTTAAATTTGATTGAGGGGGTTTTGACGAGGGGGGCCATAACCTTAAAATCCGAGCCAGGCCGTTCAGGAGAGAGGTTCGGAAACACTTCACACAAAGTGGTGGTAGAAGTGTGGAACTCTCTCCCACAATAAAACATTTTAAACCTGAGATCGATAGGTTTTTGCTGGACAAGGGGTATAAAAGGATATGGAGCCAAAGGCAGGTGGATGGAGTTAAGATACAGATCAGCCACGATCTCAGAGAATGGCGGAGCAGGCTCGAGGGGCTGAGTGACATACTCACGCTGGGTAATGTCCCCCCAACAGGACCCCTTTTAAAGGTGTGGCCTTTATATAGAGGCGCCGGAGAAGGTGCAAAAAAATGATTCACAAGGACGATACCAGATACTGAGAGCTTATAACTATCAGGAAAGGCTGAACAGGCTGGGGCTCTTGTCTCTACAAAAGAGAAGGCTGAGGGATGACCTGATCGAGGTCTCTAAAGTTATGAAAGGGTTCAATAGGGTAGACGTAGAGAAGATGTTTCCACTTGTGGGGGAGACCAGAACTAGGGGCCGTCAATATAAGAGAGTCACTAATAAATCCAATCGGGAATTCAGGAGAAACTACTTTACCCAGAGAGTGGTGAGAATGTGGAACTCGCTCCCACAGGGAGTGGTTGAGACGAAGAGCGCTGATACATTTAAGGGGAAGCTGGATAAACACATGAGGGAGAAAGGAATCAAAGGATCTGCTGATGGGGTGAGATGAAGAGGGGTGGGAGGAGGCTGGTGTGGAGCAGAAACACCGGCACGGAGCAGTTGGGCCCAATGGCCTGTTTCTGTGCTGGAAATACTATGTAATTACTTAATGGGCAGTTTTACTCGGATTTCCATCGCTCCACCATTGGCGGCCGTGCCTTCAGCCGCCCGGGCCCCGAGCTCTGGAATTCCCTCCCTAAACCTCTCCGCCTCTCTCTCCTCTGGAAAGGGAGGGTGAAGAGCCAGCTGTCGTGGTGCATGTAGGTACCAACGATATAGGTAAAAAGCGGGAAGAGGTCCTACAAGCAGAATTTAGGGAGCTAGGAGCTAAATTGAAAAGTAGGACCTCAAAGGTAGTAATCTCTGGGTTGCTACCAGTGCCACGTGCTAATCAGAGTAGCATGAACAGGATAGCGAGATTAAATACGTGGCTTGAGCAGTGGTGCAGGAGGGAGGGATTCAAATACCTGAGGCATTGGAACCAGTTCTGGGGGAAGTGGGACCTGTACAAAAGGGACGGTCTGCACTTGGTCAGGACTGGAACTGATGTCCTCGGGGTAATATTTGCTAAGGCAGTTCGGGAGGATTTAAACTAATATGGCAGGGGAATGGGAACCTATGTAGCGAAACAGGGGGAAGTAATATGCAGTCAGAAACAAATGTTAGAAGGGTGAGAAACAATAAGGGAAATCCGAGTAAACAAAGGCAAGAAACACAAAGGGCCATACTAAATCATAAGTCTAAAAGGACAAAGGGTGTTAATAAAACAAGCCTAAAGGCTCTGTGTCTTAATGCAAGGAGTATCCGTAATAAGGTGGATGAATTGACTGTGCAAATTGATGTTAACGGATATGATGTGATTGGGATTACAGAGACGTGGCTCCAGAACAATCAAGGCTGGGAACTGAATATCCAGGGGTATTCAACATTCAGGAAGGATAGAATAAAAGGAAAAGGGGGTGGGGTAGCATTGCTGGTTAAAAAGGAGATTAATGCAATAGCTAGGAAGGACATTAGCTTGGAGGATGTGGAATTAATATGGGTTGAGCTGCAGAACACCAAAGGGCAGAAAACGTTAGTGGGGGTTGTGTACAGACCTCCAAACAGTAATAATGAGTTGGGGGAGGGTATGAAACAGGAAATCAGAGGTGCATGCAAAAAAGGCGCAGCAGTTATCATGGGTGACTTTAATATGCATATAGATTGGGCTACTCAAACTGGAAGCAATACGGTGGAGGAGGATTTCCTGGAGTGTTTAAGGGATGGTTTCCTAAACCAATATGTTGAGGAACCAACTAGAGGGGAGGCCATCCTGGACTGGGTGTTGTGTAATGAGGAAGGACTAATCAGCAATCTTGTGGTGCGAGGCCCCTTGGGGAAGAGTGACCATAGTATGGTGGAGTTCTACATTAGGATGGAGAAGGAAACAGTTAATTCAGAGACCATGGTCCAGAACTTAAATAAGGGCAACTTTGAGGGTATGAGGCGTGAATTGGCGAGGTTAGATTGGCAAGCGATATTTAAGGGGTTATCAGTGGAAGGGCAATGGCAGACATTTAGAGATCGCATGGATGAACTACAGCAATTGTACATCCCTGTCTGGCGTAAAAATAAAAAAGGGAAGGTGGCTCAACCATGGCTAACAAGGGAAATCAGGGATAGTATTAAAAGCAAGGAAGTGGCATACAAATTGGCCAGAAGTAGCAGCAAACCCGGGGACTGGGAGAACTTTAAAACTCAGCAGAGGAGGACGAAGGGTTTGATTAGGGCAGGGAAAATAAAATATGAAAGGAAGCTTGCGGAGAACATTAAAACGGACTGCAAAAGCTTCTATAAATATGTAAAAAGAAAGAGGTTAGTAAAAACAAACGTAGGTCCCCTGCAGTCAGAAACAGGGGAAGTCATAATGGGGAACAAAGAAATGGCAGATCAATTGAACAAGTACTTTGGTTCAGTGTTTACTGTGGAGGACACAAACAACCTTCCGGAAATAAAAGAGATCAAAGGATCTGGTAAGAGGGAGGAGCTGAGGGAAATCCTTATCAGTCGGGAAAAGGTGTTGGGGAAATTGATGGGACTGAAGGCTGATAAATCCCCAGGGCCTGATGGTCTGCATCCCAGAGTACTTAAGGAGGCGGCCTTGGAAATAGTGGATGCATTGACGATCATTTTCCAACATTCCTTAGACTCTGGATCAGTTCCGAAGGAGTGGAGGGTGGCTAATGTAACCCCTCTTTTTAAAAAAGGAGGGAGGGAGAAAGCAGGGAATTATAGACCGGTCAGCCTGACATCGGTGGTGGGTAAAATGATGGAATCAATTATTAAAGATGTCATAACAGACCATTTGGAAAGTGGCGACATGATAGGTCCAAGTCAGCATGGATTTGTGAAAGGGAAATCATGCTTGACAAATCTTCTGGAATTTTTTGAGGATGTTTCCAATAGGGTGGACGGGGGGGAACCAGTAGATGTGGTGTATTTGGACTTTCAGAAGGCCTTCGACAAGGTCCCACACAAGAGATTGGTGTGCAAAGTTAAAGCACATGGGATTGGGGGTAATGTGTTGACGTGGATTGAGAACTGGTTGGCACACAGGAAACAAAGAGTAGGAGTAAATGGGTACTTTTCAGAATGGCAGGCAGTGACCAGCGGGGTACCGCAGGGTTCAGTGCTGGGGCCCCAGCTGTTTACATTATATATTAATGATTTGGACGAAGGGATTAATTGTAATATCTCCAAATTTGCGGATGACACTAAATTGGGAGGCAGTGTGAACAATGAGGAGGATGCTAGGAGGCTACAGAGTGACTTGGACAGGTTGGGTGAATGGGCAAATGTATGGCAGATGAAGTACAATGTGGATAAATGTGAGGTTATCCACTTTGGTGGTAAAAATAGGGAGGCAGACTATTACCTGAATGGTGGCAGATTAGGGAAAGGGGAGGTGCAACGAGACCTGGGCGTCATGGTACATCAGTCACTGAAGGTGGGAAGGCAAGTGCAGCAGGCAGTCAAGAAAGCAAATGGCATGATGGCCTTCATAGCAAGGGGATTTGAGTACAGGAGTAGGGAGGTGATGCTACAGTTGTACAGGGCCTTGGTGAGGCCACACCTGGAGTATTGTGTGCAGTTTTGGTCTCCTAACTTGAGGAAGGACATTCTTGCTATTGAGGGAGTGCAACGAAGGTTCACTAGATTGATTCCTGGGATGGCCAGACTGACATATCAAGAAAGACTGGATCAACTGAACTTGTATCCTCTGGAGTTCAGAAGAATGAGGGGGGATCTTATAGAGACGTTTAAAATCCTGACTGGTTTAGACAAATTAGATGCGGGCAGAATGTTTCCAATGTTAGGGAAAACTAAAACCAGGGGTCACAGTCTAAGGATAAAGGGGAAGCCATTTAAGACTGAGATGAGGAGGAACTTCTTCACCCAGAGAGTGGTGAATCTGTGGAATTCTCTACCACAGAAGGTTGTTGAGGCCAGTTCGCTAAATATATTCAAAAGGGAGTTAGATATAATACTCACAACTAGGGGGATCAAGGGGTATGGCGAGAAAGCAGGAATGGGGTACTGAGGTAGCATGTTCAGCCATGAACGCATTAAATGGCGGTGCAGGCTCGAAGGACCGAATGGTCTACTCCTGCACCTATTTTCTATGTTTCTATGTTTCTATGTTTAAGAGGCTGCTTAAAACCTCCCTCTTTGACCAAGCTTTTGGTCACCTGCCCTAATATCTCCTTATGTCGCCCGGGGTCGAATTTGTGTCTGATTTAAGCTCCTGTGAAGCGCCCTGGGACGTTTTACTACGTTAAAGGCGCTATATAAATGCAAGTTGTTGTAGTATATATTTAACAGACGAAGGAATCTCGGGCAAAATCCCTGCCATTCTGGAGTGCTGCCAACAACTTCTCAACCTTGGCGTCAATTCGATGCCGTGTCAACCCTCTATTCATATGACTTAATATCGCTGGCACAGAAAGCGACCCTTTCAGTGTGAGCCATCAGGGAGGAGAGCTCCCGAACTCCAGTTTATTGGTGGTTGTCCAGCCTGACCCCAAGTAGGGTGGGGACGGGGTAGGTCTGCGCCACTCCCAATCTTGCTTCCCAAAATTTGTCCCTGAAACTCATTTCAGCTGAGGAAATAATCCTCCAATCCCGCTCTGAAATGGAAAACAGATTCCATTGGGCGTCTTGCCTCCATAAACTTGAGGTCATCCAAAACTCCACTGCCCTGTGTCCTAACTCGCACCGAGTCCCATTCACCCATCACCCCCTGTGCTCGCTGACCTGCATTGGCTCCCGGTCTGGCAACACCTCGATATTAAAATTCTCATCCTTGTTTCCAAATCCCTCCATGGCCCTCACCCCACCCTCTATCTGTAGCCTTCGCCAACCCTCCGAGATCTCTGCGCTCCTCCAATTCCGGCCTCTCGCGCATCCCCCGATTTCCATCGCTCCACCATTGGCGGCCGTGCCTTCAGCTGCCTGGGCCCCGAGCTCTGGAATTCCCTCCCTAAACCTCTCCGCCTCTCTCTCCTCCTTTAAGACGCTCCTTAAAACCGACCTCTTTGACCAAGCTTTTGGTCACCTATCCTAATATCTCCTTATGTGGCTCGGGGTCAGATTTTGTTTGATAATCACTCCTGTGAAGTGCCCTGGGACGTTTTACTAGGTTAAAGGCGCTATATAAATGGAAGTTGCCGTTATTGTTGTTGCCTGATTACACAGATAAGCCAAAGACGATTCCATAAGATGAGACTGTTACTTGGACCTCGAAGGACATGTGTTCTGCGAGACATTGTTTTTCTGAGGAATGCTAAATGGTTAAAGGAATTAATTTGGGATCACCAGTATTCTGCAGAAAGAAACCTTTCGAGTTGCGTCAAAGAATACTCACTGATGGGGTGGCTTCTTCGGCAGCACCTCCCAAACCCGCGACCTCCACCACCTAGAAGGACAAAGGCAGCGGGCGCACGGGAACACCACCACCTCCCGAGTTTCCCTCCAAGTCACACCCACCATCCCGACTCGGACATATATCAGCCATTCCTTCATCGTCGCTGGGTCAAAATCCTGGAACTCCCTCCCTAACAGCACTGTGGGAGCACCTTCATCACACGGACTGCAGCGGTTCAAGAAGGCGGCTCACCACCACATTCTCAAGGGGCAATTAGGGATGGGCAATAAATGCCGGCCTCGCCAGCGATGCCCACATCCCCAGAATGATTTTTTTTTATAAAGAGACGTGTATTCGCCATCCTGCGTGTGTGCAGATGTTGTATCGTGACTGGGTGTTGTGGTGTGGTCCCACCAGCAACATCTGGTTTCTCAGTAGTACTCCATGCTTGGTCCTTGATGGAGAGCGTTGACGAGAGGTCAACGTCAATGTCCAGCCCACTCCCATCTCACCAAGTTCCACACCCATGCCCTTCCCAGCTGCAGTGATGGTGATCAGGAATCTGACAGCACAGAAGGATCCCATTCGACCCATCGTGCCTGTGCCGGCTCTTTGAACGAGCTCTCCAATTTAGCCCCACTCCCCCCTGCTCTTTCCCCACAGCCCTGTACATTTATCCCCTTCAAGTATTTCTCCAATTCCCTTTTGAAAGTCACTATTGAATCTGCTTCCACCGCCCTTTCAGGCAGCGCGTTCCAGATCACAACAACTCGCTGCGTAAAAAAACATTCTCCTCATCTCCCCCTTTGGTTCTTTTGTCAATTATCTTAAATCTGTGTCCCCTGGTTACCGACCCTCTGCCACTGGAAACAGTTTCTCCCCATCTACTTTATCAAAACCCTTAATAATTTTGAACACCTCGGTTAAATCCCCGTGTTAACCTTCTCTGCACTAATGTGAACAATCCCAGCTTCTCCAGTCTCTCCATGTAAGGCTTGTGACCCCTTGAGTTTAGAAGATTAAGGGGTGATCTAATTGAGGGGTGTTTAAGATGATTAAAGGAGTTGATCGGGTAGATAGAGAGAAACTATTTCCTCTGGTGGGGGGAGTCCAGAACAAGGGGGCATCACCTTAAAATTAGAGCCAGGCCATTCAGGGGTGATGTCAGGAAGCACTTCTTCACACAAAGGGTGGTGGAAATCTGGAACTCTCTCCCCAAAAAAATGCTGGGGGTCAATTGGAGCTTTCAAAACTGAGATTGATAGATTGTTGTTGGGTAAGGGTATTAAGGGTTACGGAACCAAGGAAGGTAGATGGAGTTGAGGTGCAGATCAGCCGTGATCTGATTGAATGGCAGAAACATAGAAAAATAGGAGCAGGAGTAGGCCATTTGGCCCTTCGAGCCTGCTCCGCTTGATGTGGAGTATTTTAAACCAACACTCGACACAAGGTTTTCCGATCGATAGCCAAGTTGTCTCTATTACACCGGTGGGGAGACAGTCTGCTCTGTCTTTAGCCAGACTTCTCCAAATTGTTACAGCACGCCCTACATTTTTATACATTCAAATAAGCATGGCGGCCTTATGCACAATTCATTCCCGCAACCTGATTGGATCTTGGCCCGCATGCGCCTTCACGGATTGGGTTACATGTCCTAAGGTAAACAGGTGTAAGCTGCATACTCAATGATTAGCCCATACTGCTGAACGCTGATTAAAAGATAACTTGGAAGCATTGTGACCCAGATAATAAAACCCTCTGAGTTGTTTTTAGTCTCAAAGGTCAGTTATCTTGACCACACCTTATGGATGCGGTCTTTCATGTTAGCAACTGTCTCTCTTACACCATTCTGTGAGCTGCCAGCGATGTTATTTAACTCCTTCCCCACTTCATCCACCATTCAATATGATCATGGCTGATCCTTTATCTCAATACCATATTCCCGCTCTCTCCCCATACCCCTTGATGCCTTTTGTGTCTAGAAATCTATCTATCTCCTTCTTAAATATATTCAGTGACTTGGCCTCCACAGCCTTCTGTGGTAGAGAATTTCACAGGTTCACCATCCTCTGAGTGAAGAAATTTCTCCTCATCTCAGTCCTAAATGTCCTACCCCGTATCCTGAGACTGTGACCCCTCGTTCTAGACCGCACCCCCCCCCAGCCAGGGGAAACATCCTCCCTGCATCCACTCTGTCTAGCCCTGTCAGAATTTTATACGTTTCAAAGAGATCCCCTCTCATTCTTCTAAACTCTAGTGAATACAGGCCTAGTCGACCCAATCTCTCCTCATACGACAGTCCTGCCATCCCAGGAATCAGTCTGGTGAACCTTCGCTGCACTCCCTCTATGGCAAGTATATCCTTTCTTAGGTAAGGAGACCAAAACTGCACATAGTACTCCAGGTGTGGTCTCAACAAGGCCATGTATAACTGTAGTAAGGCATCCTTGCTCCTGTACTCAAATCCTTTTGCAAAGAAGGCCTACATACCATTTGCCTTCCTAACTGCTTGCTGCACCTGCATTCAGTTTGCTTTCAGTGACTGGTGTACAAGGACACCCAGGTCCCTCTGTACATCAGCATTTTCCAATCTATCACCAGAACAGGCTTGAGGGGCTGAATGGCCTCCTCCTGTTCCTAAAACAGAAGCCCCTCATCCCTGTTAGGCTGGAGTGGGTTTTCCTTTTGAAGATACTTTGGTTCTGTCTTCAGAAAGGAGGACACAAATAACCTCCCAGAGATGTCGGGGAACATAGGGTCTAATGAGAGGGAGGAATTGAATGAATTCAGTATTTGTAGGAAAATGGTGTTAGGGAAATTGATGGGATTGAAGGCCGATAAATCCCCAGGGCCTGATAATCTACATTCTAGGGTACTTAAGGAAGTGGCCCTAGAAATAGTAGATGCATTGCTGGTCATCTTCCAAAATTCTATAGACTCTGGAACAGTTCCCATGGATTGGAGGGTAGCTAATGTAACCTCACTATTTAAAAAAGGTACTAGAGAGAAAACGGGGAATTATAGACCAGTAAGCCTGACATCGGTAGTGGGGAAAATGCTAGAGTCCATTATAAAAGATGTAATAGCAGAGCACTTGGAAAACAGTGACAGGATCGGACAAAGTCAACATGGATTTACAAAAGGTAAATCCTGCTTGACTAATCTACTGGAATTTTTTGAGGATGTAACTGGTAAAATAGATAAGGGAGAACCAGTGGATGTGGTGTATTTGGACTTTCAGAAGGCTTTCGATAAGGTCCCGCATAAGAGATTAGCGTGCAAAGTTAAAGCACATGGGATTGGGGGTAAGGTACTGACTTGGATAGAGAACTGGTTGGCAGACAGGAAGCAAAGAGTTGGAATAAATGGGTCTTTTTCCGAGTGGCAGGCAGTGACTAGTGGGGTACTACAGGGATCGGTGCTAGGACCCCAGCTATTCACAATATATATTAATGATCTAGACGAGGGAACTAGATGTAATATCTCCAAGTTTGCAGACGACACAAAGCTGGGTGAGCATGTGTGCTGTGAGGAGGATGCAGAGAAACTCCAGTATGATTTGGACAGGTTGGGTGATTGGGCAGATGCATGGCGATTGCAGTATAATGTGGATAAATGCGAGGTTATCCACTTTGGTGGCAAAAACAGGAAGACAGATTATTATCTGAACGGCAATAGATTGGGAAAAGGGGAAGTGCAACGAGACCTGGGTGTCCTTGTGCACCAGTCGCTGAAGGTAAGCATGCAGGTGCAGCAGGTGGTTAAGAAGGCAAATGGTATGTTGGCCTTCATAGCGAGAAGATTCGAGTACAGGAGCAAGGATGTCTTGCTGCAGTTGTACAGGGCCTTGGTGAGACCACACCTTGAGTATTGTGTGCAGTTTTGGTCGCCTTATCTGAGGAAGGATGTTCTTGCCATGGAGGGAGTGCAGCGAAGATTCACCAGACTGATACCTGGGATGGCTGGAATGACATATGAAGAGAGATTGGGTCGATTAGGCTTATATTCGCTAGAGTTTAGAAGAATGAGAGGGGATCTCATTGAAACTTATAAAATTCTAACAGGACTAGACAGACTAGATGCAGGAAGGATGTTCCTGATGGTGGGGGAGTCCAGAACCAGGGGTCACAGTCTAAGGATAAGGGGTAAGCCATTTAGGACTGAGATGAGGAGGAATTTCTTCACCCAGAGAGTGGTGAACCTGTGGAATTCTCTACCACAGAAGGCAGTTGAGGCCAATTCATTAAATATATTCAAGAAGGAGTTGGATATATTTCTTAAGGCTAAAGGTATCAAGGGATATGGGGAGAAAGCAGGGACAGGGTACTGAATTTGGATGATCAGCCATGATCGCATTGAATGGCGGAGCAGGCTCGAGGGGCCGAATGGCCTACTCCTGCTCCTATCTTCTATGTTTCTATAAAACGATTACATTGGCTGTTTTTTTTCTGCGTTTGGCAGTGAAAGCGAGCTGGATTTCGAGTACCAGGACAAGTCGGCAGCGGACGAGACGACGTCGGAGGAGCCGTACGACCCCAGCGAGTTCATCGAGAAGAGGAGGAACCGGGACGTCGTCACTGTGGCCGACCTGGAGCCGGCGGGGCGGCGGGGCGGCCGCTCCCGGAGCGGGACGGCCAGCGGCGGCGACAGCAGCGGCCCCGAGGCCGGGCTGCGGCCGGGGGAGAGCCGCGCGGGCGCCGGCACCCTGTCCCCCACCGTGACCACCATCTCCTCCCAGGCGCAAACGGACGAGACGTACACCGACAGGGACGACAACTGGGAGCTGGTGGCGTCTGAGCTCAGGAGGTTATCACCCTGAACCCACGTGAAGGACAGGGGAGAGAGAGAGAGAGCGACAGAGAGAGAGTCGCATTAATGTAAGGGACTTTTCGGAGAGGGGGAAAGAAAGAGAGGGGTAAGAAAGAGGGGCAAACGCAGGGAAGCGAGAATCGTTGTACCCCATTCCTAATTAAAAAAAACTGGAATCGGACGGATAAAAGACAGGCTGTAAGATCAAAAAATATCCAATTAGACTGGGGGCTTTGTCACGATTATATTAGACCGCACCACTGCGAACGGCCAATCTGAATAAATATTTTTTTGAATTAAAACACGATGTTTCCATGTTGTCTGTCTAATTTCAGATGAAAGGCGAACCTAATTCCTTCCCTCCTTTTTTTTTAACCTTCTCCCGCGCCCCCCACCTCCTTCCTCTTGCCGAGGGTCCCGGCCCCTCCGTGACATTCTTCCCGAGCCCAGCTCTTCATGAGCTCAACCGTGGTCGGCAGGCTGTACAACCGTGGGGAGAGCGTGGCGGGGGGGGCAGCGCCGATTCTGTCCGCGTGCGCTCTTGCGCAGCAAGGGTTAAGGCAGCGACTCTCTCTCGACAGTCGCCCCCTTCCCTCCCCCAGTCAGCTCGCTGGCCTGGAGAGGTAAGCGACTGACCCAGTATTTTTCCTCTCATCGTTTCATTTGCTCTTCATAGCCTTCCGTCCTCAACATGGAGCTCACCAACTTCAGAGAACTCCCCCCCCCCCCCCCCACCCGCCCTGCTCTACTTCCAATAGTGGCCATGGGATCCTTTACGTCCACCTGATGGGGCAGACGGGGCCTGGGTTTAACGTCTCATCCGAAAGACGGCCCCTCCGACAGTGTCGTGCTCCCTCAGTACCGCCCCTCCGACAGTGCGGCGCTCTCTCAGTACTGCCCCCCCGACAGTGCGGCGCTCCCTCAGTACTGCCCTTCCGACAGTGCGGCGCTCCCTCAGTACCGCCCCCCCGACAGTGCAGCGCTCCCTCAGTACCGCCCCCCGACAGTGCGGCGCTCCCTCAGTACTGCCCCCCCGACAGTGCGGCACACCCTCAGTACTGCCCCCCCGACAGTGCGGCGCTCCCTCAGTACTGCCCCTCCGACAGTGCGGCACACCCTCAGTACTGCTCCTCCGACAGTGCGGCGCTCCCACAGTACCGCCCCTCCGACAGTGCGGCGCTCCCTCAGTACCGCCCCTCCGACAGTACTGCCCCCACGACAGTGCGCCGCTCCGTCAGTACTGCACTGGGAGTGTCGGCCTGGCTTATGGGCTCGTCTCTGGAGTGGGACTCGAACCCACGACCTTCTGACTCCGAGCCACGATCAAGAGTATTTGACTGTGTAGGGTGGAACGGCGAGCGAGACTGACCAGGCAGCCACAAGACTCCCAATCTCCAGATGAGGAGCATTGGGTAGAGATGCTTCTTCGGCAGCACCTCCCAAACCCGCGACCTCCACCGCCTAGAAGGACAAGGGCAGCAGGCACCCGGGAACACCACCACCTCCACGTTCCCCTCCAAGTCACACACACCATCCTGACTTGGAAATATATCGGCCGTTCCTTCATCGTCGCTGGGTCAAAATCCTGGAACTCCCTCCCTAACAGCACTGTAGGAGCACCTTCACCACACGGACTGCAGCGGTTCAAGAAGGAGGCTCACCAGCACCTGCTCAAGGGGCAATTAGGGACGGGCAATAAATGCTGGCCTCGCCCACGACGCCCACATCCCCCAAACAAATTTTAAAAATGATGATGGGTGGAAACCAGATCGAAGAGACTAATCGTAGCATCCAACGAAGAGTAGCTGCAGAGCAAAGATTGAAGCCGGGAGGGGCCTTCTTGAGCGGTGTGGCTCGCTTAACCACCACCGTGGTGTGGCAGGGGGGAGCAATATACAGGGGCCGAGGAACAGGGTGTGGGTCTGTTTTTGCGCTCGGCCGCCTAAGTCCATTAACATAAATGGGGGAAAGGTGGAGAGATGGGGAAATAGCAGGCAAGCGAGAACGCAAGTGGAAATCTACCTTCCTTACCCGGTCTGGCCGATGTGAGTCCAGAGCCACAGCAATGTGGTTGACTGCCCTCTGAAATGGCCTAAGCAAGCCACTCAGTTGTACCTCACCGCTACCAGAAACTAGAATAAGACCTTCACCACACGCACTGCAGCTGTTCAAGAAGGAGGCCCACCAGCACCTTCTCAAGGGCAATTAGGGGATGGGCAATAAATGCCGGGCCCTTGCCAGCGACGCCCACATCCCGTGAATGATAAAGAAAATGAGGGAGAAAGGAATAGTGCTGAGAGGGCGAGGTGAAGTAGGGGTGGGAGGAGGCTCGAGTGGAGCATAAACACCGGCACGGAGCAGTTGGCCGAATGGCCTGTTTCTGTGCTGTAAATTCTCAGTAAAATCCCAAACGCGCACACACACACCAGTGAACCACTGCGGGGAAATAACCAGAGACGACTCGTGAAAATCGAACGCAAGATCAGTAAATCAAAATTTTATTCCACTCCCATCAGTTATTGAACAGATCACCATATTAAGGCACATTCTTTTAAAACATTTACAGCCATCAGGAGAGAGAAAAAAAGAATAAATTTTCTTGCGTTACAAACAAGTGCATTCTTTATTTAAAAACACAAGAACCTCGTCTCCTTTTTAAAAACTAAACGTAGAATTAAATATCTTTCCCCCCCCCCCCCCAAGAGGAACAAAATAAACCGAAAGGAATGTCTCGTTATACACCCCCCACTCGCCCCGGTTCCCCACATCTCCCCCCGTGTAAAGTCTACAAAGCCCAAGGTGCTCACCGTAGTCCCGGGGTAAACAAGAAAAAACATTAAGGATCACCTCTTTGAACCAGATACACAGGCTAGAGAGAGAGGGAGGGAGAGGGGGAGAGAGAGAGAGAGAACTATTAAAGTGCAACAAGGCTATGTGCTAATGATAAAGCTATGGGGTAGCTAGTGCAAGAACCGTACAGTCGAGCTTCCAGACTCAGACTGGTGGCTGTGATAAGCCGCCCCACGCTCGTCTTCTTTAGAGGCTTGACAGAGCCCATTAGCTCCCTCTTCCCCAATCCGTGACTAATCCCTAACATTTTTACACAGGACTGGAAAGCCAATTTATTTTTTTTGCGGGGGGGGGGGAAGGGAGTTCGTCTGGAGATTAAGTGTGTCAACATGATAGGCGTAATCCATATTTTTCCATTGGGTTCCCAGTTCTCCAACGACATCACCGGCCACAAAGCGAACCTCGGTACTGTACTCATGATCCAAAGAGAGAGAACAGGGCGGGCTCCATTGTGCCTCCTTCCCGCCCCGATTTTCCTGTGCGCGCCATGGCCCGGGCGACCCAAGAGCCCCGGGCGCGGGACCAGGAAAATCCGCCCTTCTTTCGGTGATGAGGTGCGGGCCGCCCTCCCCCCCACCCCCGACTCGCACGCAAAGATCAGCAAAATCCAAACTTCCCAGTTTGGAACCCGCATCAAAAACCTCCACCATCTTGAAGTGCGCCCGCCATTTCGACAATGACAGAATTTTGGTTCCCGGGGTTGAGAGAGAAAGGCTTGCATTTTATATAGCAACGCGGCAGCCAATTTGCGCACAGCAAGCTCCCACAAACAGCAATGTGATAACGAGCAGATAATCTGTTTTTAGTGACGTCGGTTGAGGGATAAATATTGGCCCAGGAGGATACCTTATTCTTATATACATATATACGCTCTCGGCTGTGCGACTGCCCGTCAGAGCGGACAGTTTCGACAATCTGTGTTGCGCCAGGCCCCGCAAAGTGCAACGAGTAAAGGGGTCAGGAACTATTTGCAAGTCCGTCATTTTTAAGCAAAAAAAACCAAAGCTCTTAAAGTATTCAAAGTGCTGTCAAAGTTACAATTGCTGCAAATGATCGATGTCTTTTGTTTTAAAACTACCAGTTTAAGTAAGAGGCAGGGCCGGGGCAGAACATGCTCTCGGGTGCCACTCTGTGAATGGGAAGGTGCGTCCACCGCGTGATCACCAGGTTAAAAAACAAATGGCCGCCAGGCCAGAAATTTGAAACAGAACTCTCGACTCCTTCGGCGCTGTGCGCGAGTGCAAAAACAAGCCCAATCCCGTACGGCCCGCAGAAACGTACGTCTTAAAACAGCGGCCAGATGCCTCACTTCATTTGTGTGCGCCCGAAGTTCTGGAATTCCCCTCCCTAAAACTCTCTCTCTCTCTCTCTTCCTTCAAACCTCTTTGACCAAGCTTTTGGTCGCCTGTCCCAATATCTCCCTCTTTGGCTCGGTCTCAGCTTTCGTCTGATTTACGCTCCTGTGAAGCACCGTGGGACGTTTTACTGCGGGTCAGGCCGCTGTATAAATGCAATAGTTGCCGTTGACTTTTAAACTATCCATTTAAAAAAAAAGTTAATGGAAATTACTAAGGCAGCCGCCCAGAAACCTTACTGACCAGTTCAGACAGAACCGGATGAGTGGCCAGTGGGGTTTAAAAAAAAGAGAACAGACCGGCGACGTCAGTGACTGTACATTTAGGGATCGTGGGGTAAATCAGTAGAATGCACTCAACCCCTGGGGTGGGTCACAGCTGCCTGGTAGAACAACTGGTGGCATTTTACCAGGGTTTGTAAACAATCAAATCAACAATTGTGTGAAAATACAACAATTTGCATTTATATAGCGCCTTTAAAACGTCCCAGGGCGCTTCACAGGAGCGATTATCAAACAAAATTCGACACCGAGCCACATAAGGAGATATTGGGACAGGCGACCAAAAGCTTGGTCAAAGAGGTCGGTTTTAAGGAGCGTCTTAAAGGAGGAGAGAGAGGCGGAGAGGTTTAGGGAGGGAATTCCAGAGCTTGGGGCCCAGGCGGCTGAAGGCACGGCCGCCAATGGTGGAGCGATGGAAATCGGGGGATGCGCAAGAGGCCGGAATTGGAGGAGCGCCGAGATCTCGGAGGGTTGTAGGGCTGGAGGAGGAGGAGGTTAGAGAGAGACGGGGAGGGGTGGCGAAGCTATGGAGGGAGTTGAACAGCCCTGAGGGCATCATAAGGGGCTTGTACTATATGAAAAAAAAACTTTGAAAAGGCCGTGGCGAAAAGTGCAGATTTCCCCAGGGACATCAATTCAGAGTTGCCACATGACCCGCGCATATGGAGGCCAAAAGCCCAACGAGCTGTCCTGAGAATTTTTTTAATTAAAAGATGCAATTTGGGCAACAAGAAAAAAATAAAAAGCCCTCGATTTTCTTCTATTTACCTCTGGGATACGCAGACTGGTCGTTGAGGTATGCAGCGTCAAACCAAAGGAGCTGTGAACACATCTGCTTTGTCCTGCTCTGCCCCGGCAGACCCGTTCCTGGGGACCCACCCTCCCTCCCGATCAGAGCAACGCTGCTCCTATGAGTGCGGTAAACCCGCAGAGCGATTGGAACGTGGAATCAAAACAGAGAAAAGGCTTAAAGTACTCGGTCAGCAGGTCAGCCAGCCTCTGTGGAGAGAGAGGGGAAAAACCAGAGTTAACGTTTCGGGTCGATGACCTTCTCGGTCGAAAGGTCACCGACCCGAATCGTCAACTCGTTTTCTCTCTCCCCAAATGCTGCCGGAACTGCTGAGTATTTTCAGCATTTTCTCTTTATTTTAGATTTCCAGCGTCCGCATCATTTTGCTTCTGTGTTAGAATGTGGAACTCGCTACCGGGTAGAGTCATAACGGCACAGAAGGAGGCCATTCGGCCCAGCGAGTCCGTGCCGGCTCTCTGTAGAGCGATCCAGTCAGTCCCGTTCCCCCTGCTCTATCCCCGTAGCCCTGCAAGTTTATTTCCCTCCAGTGCCTATCCAGTCTCCCCTTGAAAACATCGAGTGTCTCCGCTTCCACCACTTCCGTCGGCAGCGAGTTCCAGGTCCTCGCCACTCGCTGCGTAAAAAAGTTTCCCCTCACATCCCCCCCTGTATCTCTTGCCCAAAACCTTAAATCTGTGTCCCCTAGTCCTTGTACCATCAACTAGTGGGAACAGCCTTTCCCCGGCTAGCCTATCCAAACCCGTCATAATCTTGTACGCCTCTATCAAATCACCCCTCAACCTCCTTTGCTCGAATGAAAACAAATCCAGCTTCTCCAACAGGGAGCGGTTGAGGCGAATAGCATCGACGCATTTAAGGGGAAGCTGGATAAACACACGAGGGAGAAAGGAATCGAAGGAGATGCTGATGGGGTGAGATGAAGTAGGGGCGGGAGGAGGCTGGTGTGGAGCAGAAACACCGGCACGGAGCAGTTGGGCCCAATGGCCCGTTTCTGTGCTGTACATTCTACCATACCCTACTGCTCCCATTTTAGTATTCTTCACCGCATTGTGAAAGTGCCTGTGGTCATTGTTCCCTGTGAGCTGTGCCTTGTTCTGCGCGGCCTGTTCCTTCTAACGCGCGGTCCCGTTAAATTTCAGCGCGTGCGCGGTACTTACAGCGGAAAAGCCCGTGGTCGGCCTGCGCGGGACCTTGCAGATTACCGCGCGGCCGCGCACAGCTTAGAGGGAACATTGCCTGTGGTTTGCGTCACCACTAACCCCAGCGGATTAGTCCCGGGGTCGAGTTAGGGTCCTATCTAAATACATGCATCACAGCGAGTAGAACGGGCCTTTTGGTTTGCGCGTTCTGGGAGGATAACAAGTGACCAGCAGCTTTCCATGTTGAGCAATGTTGCGTTGCATCCCCCCCCCCGCCATGTCCTGGTGTCTTTGGTGTGACGCTGATGTCACCAGTTCAGGGCTCATTCTGATGGGGGGGGGGGTGGGAAGGAGCCCTTAGATTTGGAGGTGGGTGGAGGAAGCTTCTTGGTGTTGAGTTTAAGTGTAGGCAAAGCACACACACACACCCACCTAGCGCCTGTAAACCAACAGGAAAAATAGACCTTGCATTTCTCCAGCGCCTTTCACGACCTCAGGACGTCTCAAAGCGCTTTACAGCCTTTTTTTGAAGTGTGGTCACTGTTGTAATGTGGGAAACGCGGCAGCCAATTTGTGCACAGCAAGCTCCCACAAACAGCAATGTGATAAATGACCAGATCATCATGTTTTTAGTGATGTTGGTTGAGGGATAAATATTGGCCCCAGGACACCGGGGGGGGGGGGGGGGGGGGGGGGGAGAACTCCCCCCTGCTCTTCTTCCAATAGTGGCCCTGGGATCTGTTACCGAGAGAGCAGACGGGGCCTCGGTTTAGCGTCTCGTCCGAAAGATGGCACCTCCGACGGCGCGGCGCTCCCTCAGTACTAGCACCGGGAGTGTCGGCCTGGATATTGTGCTTATATCTCTGGAGTGGGGGCTCGAACCCACGACCTTCTGGCTCGGAGGCCAGCGATACCGAGCCAAGGCTGACCCCAGTTCAGCCCCACACCAAAGATGCCACCACACGCGGTCGAATAGCTCAACATGGAAAGCAGCAATTAGTGTAGGCGGGACCTCTTAATCCACCTCCCTCGTCCCGGGGCACAAATTGCCTCAACTCTTAAACACGCATTACTCCCACAGTAGGTCCAAAAATCACAATGTATTAAACCCACAAGCACCGTGCAAATCAGGAGTGCGTAAACTGAAGAAAACTTTTAAAACTTGGATTTGAAGCTTTAAAAAAATAAGTGTTGTGCGACTGCTCTGGTGCCATCTAGTGGCAGGGACAGAGAACCTCAATAGAATAGATATTACAGGCCATTCGAGTGAGGGAGGTGATAAAGCTGCAGCCCCAGCGTCCGTCAAGCCCTGCCAGTCTAGACCTTGAAGCCCAGACAGCTCACTTGTACTTCCCCCCCTGCCCCCTGCGCCCCCCACCCCCCCCTCGCCCTTGATATTTCGCGCTCATCCGTTTGTCCCGTTTTGAATTTTCCTGGGCCTGGCGGTTTGGAAAAGGCTCTTCCTAGCACCTTAAATCCTGAATCAGTACACCGAGATCCGTTAGTATAAGCAACTTGAGATACATGGGGATTAATGGGGACAGGTTTCAGAGACGGAACAGGCTGGGGCTCCTTTCCGTAGACAAGAGAAGGCTGAGGGGAGACCTGATAGAGGTGTTTAAAATGATAAAGGGGTTCGACAGGGTAGATAGAGAGAAGATGCTTCCACTTGTGGGGGGAGAGACCAGAACTAGGGGCCGTCAATATAAGAGAGTCACTAATAAATCCAATGGGGAATTCAGGAGAAGCTTCTTTACCCAGAGAGTGGTGAGAATGTGGAACTCGCTCCCACAGGGAGTGGTTGAGGCGAAGAGCGTAGATGCATTTAAGGGGAAGCTGGATAAACACATGAGGGAGAAAGGAATCGAAGGATCTGTTGATGGGGTGAGATGAAGAGGGGTGGGAGGAGGCTGGTGTGGAGCATGGACCAGTTGGCCTGTGTCTGTGCTGTCTATGTAAATGCAAAAATGCTTGAACATTTATTTTATATTTTAATAGGTAGTGAGTAGATAAAATACTCATATAGACATAGGGGAAAAATTAATATTTCTGTCTCCATTTTATTCTTCTGCATGTTCGAGGGTCTCTGTTATGTTTGGGAGTTTGCCCCAAATTATTAATTGCCTCACCAACCGACTCCTCCCGCATTTCAGGTTAGACCAGGCTTAAACAGCTGGGCCGAATGGCCTGTTTCTGTGCTGCACATTCGATGTCTATGGGCCCCCACCGAGACTCCATGCTGCGCACTTAAGTGACCCAAGATGACAAAAGCTGGGACACGGTGTTAGAGGAATACTTTCTGCTGGGCTAGACCCAACAATAAATGAATCCCAGACCAGCAGACTGTGGAATTTGAACTCCCTGCATATGCAATGTTTTACTGTGCAGTTAAACCCAAATTATTATTTTATTTAGTCAAAACCTACTCTCAGAAAGCTGCCCTTCAAATGCAAGCCCTCACTTTTGCCTTGAATGGGGAGCTGGGTTTCATCAACAGCTGTCGGCAGGGGCCCAGTGGCTAAGAGATGGTGGGGAAAGGAAGGACGATCATTTCAGAAAGGGATAAAGACTCGATGGCTGGGAAGGGAAGGAGTGGACAGAAAGCTGGTGCCCAAGCAAGAGAGAGGCCGAAGGGGAGGAAGGAGAGGGAGAGCAAAGGGGCCAGCGAGAGTGCACGAAAAGAGAGAGAACAGAGTAGAATGCGTGCAGGGAGAGTGAACGAGAGAGAGAGAATAAGGTGGAGAGCGTGCAGGGAGAGCAAGAGAAAATGAGCGAGAGGGACAGAGGACAGGGTAGCGTGCGTGCAGGGAGAGCGAGTGAACGAGAGAGAGAATAAGGTGGAGAGTGTGCAGGGAGAGGGAGAGAGAGAGAGAGAGAGAGAGAGAGAGAACAGGGTAGCGTGCGTGGAGAGTGAGAGAACAGGGTAGAGAGCGTGCATGGAGAGAGAGAGAGAGAGAGAGAGAGAGAGAGCAGGGTAGAGAGCGTGCAGGGAGAGTGAGCGAGTGAGAGAACAGGGTAGAGAGCGTGCAGGGAGAGTGAGCGAACAGGGTAGAGAGCGTGCAGGGAGAGCGAGAGCCAGGGAGAGGGGGCAGCGATTGAGAGCCAGAGCACGTGTGCGCGAGAGACGTTTTCCATCGCCACCAGATGGAAGCACGAGGCAGCGCTAACCCTATTTTCCAGTACCACCAGCCAGAGATTGCCAAGGACGGTGGCAAGCACTGAGCACAGCCCACGCTGCCTCCTGCCCTGCCTCCCACATACTGAGGGCACTCATTTCATCCATCACGGCTGGGCCCTTCCGGCATCGGCACTCGAGTCGACCAGTCTGGCGCTGGAGCAACTGAGCAACCCAAGGCTCACTGGACAGGAAGATTAAAAATTATTTTAAAAATACAAACAGCCATTGGGGGCACGCAAAAAGGATCTAAAGAACAGGGTGCGGTTGGAGAGTCTTGAGAGTTTTATTAATCATTCCAAGCTGTATGAGTCACCTCTTCAGAGCTTTACTGGGTCGCGAAGAACGGAGTTAACAGTTACAGAAGGAAATCAGGCCCTGTACATCTGAGGAATGCATTGCTACTGCAGCTGAGACCCACACACATCAGGAAATGAAGGATTTATACGCACTGTATGATTGAAGAGTTCTTTTGCTTCAAACTTTTCCTTTGTGCTTATCAACATGAGAGATGTTGGTGCTGGGAAATGGACACACTCCCACTTCAGGCATCCAGGGCAGGTACAGTACGGGGTTAGATACAGAGTAAAGCTCCCTCTACACTGTCCCATCAAACACTCCCAGGACAGGTACAGCACGGGTTAGATACAGAGTAAAGCTCCCTCTACACTGTCCCATCAAACACTCCCAGGGCAGGTACAGCACGGGGTTAGATACAGTGTAAAGCTCCCTCTACACTGTCCCATCAAACACTCCCAGGGCAGGTACAGCACGGGTTAGATACAGAGTAAAGCTCCCTCTACACTGTCCCATCAAATAGTCCCAGGGCAGGTACAGCACGGGTTAGATACAGAGTAAAGCTCCCTCTACACTGACCCATCAAACACTCCCAGTGCAGGTACAGCACGGGTTAGATACAGAGTAAAGCTCCCTCTACACTGTCCCCATCAAACACTCCCAGGGCAGGTACAGCACGGGTTAGATACAGAGTAAAGCTCGCTCGACACTGTCCCATCAAACACTCCCAGGGCAGGTACAGCACGGGGTTAGGTACAGAGTAAAGCTCCCTCTACACTGTCCCATCAAACACATCCAGGGCAGGTACAGCACGGGTTAGATACAGAGTAAAGCTCCCTCTACACTGTCCCCATCAAACACTCCCAGGGCAGGTACAGCACGGGTTAGATACAGAGTAAAGCTCGCTCGACACTGTCCCATCAAACACTCCCAGGGCAGGTACAGCACGGGGTTAGGTACAGAGTAAAGCTCCCTCTACACTGTCCCATCAAACACATCCAGGGCAGGTACAGCACGGGTTAGATACAGAGTAAAGCTCCCTCTACACTGTCCCCATCAAACACTCCCAGGGCAGGAACAGCACGGGTTAGATACAGAGTAAAGCTCCCTCTACACTGTCCCAGTATCTGGAAGAGAGACAGACAAGTTGATACCTGTGCTGGAGAGGCCCCCCCACAGGCCCTGGGAAGGGGCTTCAGCCCACATCATTGGCCTGTCTTCCTCTGATGCTCATGGTCGTACTTTGTACTTCCAACAATTTCGGTGTTTATTTCCTAACTTCGGCAGTTGTGATTTTTTTCATACTTCTTATTTAACCCGATTATAAATTTGGAACTCGAACGATAAAAAAACGTTTGGACTCCTTTGTGAAAAGTGCGTTCAGTGCACGGTTTGAAGCTCTCCCTTGAGGGTGCGCTGGGTGAGTTAGTCTCGGTTTTGGACATGATCGCTCCTTGCTAATCTGCAAGCAATAAATATTCCTTCTCCTTCAGCTCGTTAGATCCCATTGATGAGCTGCATCCCTTCCCTCTCCTTCTCCTGTGCCTAAAACTGCGTAACATTCAAAACCAGGAGCTCAATGCATTTGGTCAAAGCTCAAGTAACAATCTTTGGAGTGGAAAAGTTGAAGTAGATTTTTTTTTTAAATACAGTTCTACGCCTGCAAAGCACCGAGTAATCATTTTTTAAAAAAGGACGACGAGCGGGAACAGCGAGCTAACGGCACGCCGATAGAAACGCAAGTTAAATTGTTCTCCCAACTGCACAAAGGTGGTGACCCACAGCCAGCAGTGAACAGCAGGGCGGGAATTCACATCGAGTGACTCCCAGGACAGCGCAGTCCAGGAGACTAAAGCTCGGACAAAAATCAAGACACTGAATTCCTGCTCTGCATTTCTCGGGGCGGTTTGCCAAGGGTCGTTCTGGTCTTTGGTGCTGGAGAATGGTTCATCATTCACGCCCAGTAGCAAAACACTCCCGGGTCAGATTTAGCATGAGTTAGACGCGGTCCATTCAAATGGCACCTTGCCCACTGCTTCGCCTCGCGTGAAAGACCGTTTCCACATCGCTTTTTATTCTTGTAAGAGAAACCGAGGTGCTTTGGGGCAGCCAATCGGCGTACGAATATGGGAGATTGGTTGCGGAAGTTTGAGTCTTGCGTCCTACTCTTTAGGAAGGATGTCAAGGCCTTGGAGAGGGTGCGGAGGAGATTTACCAGAACGGTCCCAGGGGATGAGGGACTTCAGTGATGTGGAGAGAGACTGGAGAAGCTGGGATTGTTCTCCTTAGAGCAGAGAAGGTTAAGGGGAGATTTAATCGAGGCGTTCAAAAATGATGAGGGGTTCTGATCGAGTAGAGATCGGGGAGAAACTGTTTCCAGTGGCAGGAGGGTCGGTAACCAGAGGACACAGATTTAAGGTAATTGGCAAAAGGACCAGAGGGGGAGATGAGGAGAATTGTTTAACGCAGCGAGTTGTTGTGATCTGGAACGCGCTGCCTGAAAGGGCGGTGGAAGCAGATTCAATAGTGACTTTCAAAAGGGAATTGGAGAAATACTTGAAGGGGGGAAAATGTGCAGGGCTGTGGGGAAAGAGCAGGGGGGGGAGTGGGACTAATTGGAGAGCTCTTTCAAAGAGCCGGCACAGGCATGATGGGCCAAATGGCCTCCTTCTGTGCTGCATGATTCTACAATTAATATTGCACAATGTCAAATCAATTGTCCTAGTTATTGGTACCCCCAAAAAAAGTGCATTTGGAGATTTCTCTGTCGGGGCGAGGGGTACGAGGAGTGATCAACAACCTCAGTTTTAAGTTCACATCACAGTGTTCGGTAAGTGAGTAAAGATGAAAATAAAGCAGTCTGACTCGCCACTTGGCGAGCAACTCTTGGGAGCATCGATCTGTGGCCAGCATTGGTTTGGAAATAGGAAAGTGCTCACCGGGCAAACTACATGCCTCGAACAGAGAGAGCGAGAGCGGAGAGGGAGGGGAGAGAGAGAGAGAGAGAGAGAGAGAGAGAGAGAGAGAGAGAGAGAGAGAGAGAGAGTGTAGGAGCGAGAGAGAGAGAGAGAGAGTGTAGAAGCGAGTGAGCGAGAGAGGAGGAGGAGGAGGAGGAGGAGGAGGAGGAGGAGGAGGAGGAGGAGGAGGAGGAGAGAGAGAGAGAGAGAGAGAGAGAGAGAGGAGAGAGAGAGAGAGGAGAGAGAGAGGGGGAGAGGGGGAGAGAGAGAGAGAGAGAGAGAGAGAGAGAGAGAGAGAGGAGAGAGTACATTAAAAAGAGGCAGCGGTGTACAGTGTGCAATCATACTGAAGGTACATCAAGATTTCTAAACCTCAGGTTTTGAATAAAGGTTCCATTCCTGATCAGAATTTAAATAGGTTGCTGTTAATATGTCGCTGATATTGTCTCACATTCACGCACACGCACACAAGCATAGGGCAGCAAAATTTATACCTTTTTTTAATATATTTATATATATATAATTTAGATATATATTAATCCTTCAAATCTATGTCTACTTTAGTCACCATAAGGTCAGGTGACAAACCTGTGGATTCACATCTGCTATCCCAATGATCAATAACGTCATTACCGTTTAGTGATCCCGCTTTGCAATCTATTGCAAAAAAAGAGCGGGCACACTAGATTCCTGGCGAGTGACTTGTTCAGTACTCCACCCATTTGCCCTCTCATATATCTATATATATATAAAAAAGAGTGTAGACGTTTCAAGTGAGATCGGTGTAAATGAGGAAAACAAAATGTAAGTCCTCCTGTGATTTGAAAATGGTCGCTGCAACAGCTGAACAATGGGGGTTTAGTACAAAAGGTGCATCAACATTGATCAACGCCTGCCGTTTCCTACGCTGTCCGGTGCCAGCATGCAGTCAGTAAAGGGCAGCAGCAGCAGCAGCAGCGAAGGGGAGGCACCTTCCAAGAAGAGGGAGGCGAGAGGAGCGGAAGCCAAGAGGGCAGAAGTTCCCGTCGGCGTGGCGCACTGGTTTATCTCAAAACGCATTTTGGTAAAAGAAGCAAGTTGGCGTGACAAAATACCGCCGAGGGCAACTTCTACCCTCTGGTCCCAGCCGCTGCACACCTCGCAGCCACTGCTTCACAGAAAGCGCGCCTCTCTCCTTTCCCCCGCTCCCTGCAAGAGTGCCCGATACCGCTACCTGTGGATAACTAGATTCCGCCGCACGTGCGCGCTAGGGGGTGCGGCCTACACTTACGCTTGCGCGCTGGACACATCAGCGGAGAGGACGACAAACACCATCCGTCGCAACACCATCAGTCGCTGCCAGTGCGCGCTGGCCGAACGGTCAACGCGAGACCACGTATCGGATATTGCCCAAAAAAAAACCGAAATATAGTTAACTTTAAATTATTCTAGAGAGAGAGAGAGAGAGAGAGAGAGAGAGAGACACAGAGAGAGTGTTTCATCTCAATGGTTGCCACTTAACCCAAGAATAAAAAGGTGCATAGGGGTAGACGCTTGTGACCAGCGGCTTAAAGCATACCAAAACCCTGCCTCATACAGCCCTTGTTCACGGCCAGTGACATGGACAATGTGCAACGGTTTTAGCGGGAGGGGGCGGGTTTTTTTCGCAACCCTTTTTATAAAAATATATCTTTGCTCTATAAGATTACGACGGATCCACCAGGATGCCTTCCTCGGGCTCGTGATCCCAGGCGGTGCTGACGTGGCCCCAATCCTGCATACCATCAACGTCAAAGTTTCCATCTGTTGGCGGGGGCTCCCTCTTGACCTTGTACTCCTCCGGAAACCCTCCGTCTGTTCCGGGGGGCTCCCTCTTCATCTCGTACTCCTCCGGAAACCCTCCGTCTGTTCCCGGGGGCTCCCTCTTCATCTCGTACTCCTCCGGAAACCCTCCGTCTGTTCCCGGGGGCTCCCTCTTGATCTCGTAATCCTCCAGCAGCCCGCCGTGTATTCCCGGGGGCTCCCTCTTCATCTCGTAGTCCTCCAGAAACCCGCCGTCCAGCCCCGGCCGCTCCCTCTTGATCTCGTACTCTTCCGGCAGCCCGCCGTCGATCCCCGGGGGCTCCCCGCTGGCCTCGCCGTCGCCCGGCGCCTCGCCCTCGCCCTTGCGCTTCCTGGTCCGGATCTCCAGGCAGTTCTGCCCCTTCAGGTGCCGCTGCAGGTGGTCGAGCCGCACGAAGGCCTTGCGGCACTGGCTGCACTCGAAGGGCCGGTCGCCGGTGTGGAGCCGCGCGTGGTTCTTCAGGTCGTAGCTGTGGAGGAAGCGGGCGTCGCAGCAGCTGCAGGAGTACGGCCGCTCCCCCGTGTGCTTCCTCATGTGGATCTTCAGCTTGTCGTTTCTGCAGACAAGGGGGAAACAAGACCGAGTCAGTGCAAGGACAGCTCCACGCCACTCTCGCCCACTCCCGATCGCCCTCCGCTCCCCCTGTGCTAGAACAGGTGCGCGCGAATTTCAGGTGCGGGCAACGTAAGGCTCGACCTGTGATGCCTTTCACGGTCGAATATCCAACTGACGCCCATTGTCTGGGTGACCAAGTGGATGACGGGTGTGGTGCTGGAGGGTGAATGGTGCCCACGGCACGACGGCAAGCATGAGTCAGCATCTTTTGGGGGGGGGGGGGGGGGGCGAAGGGGTGAAGTGAGACGAGACTGGAGGGGAGGGGGGGGGGGGAGA
>CM059447.1:52239694-52464863 GCA_030390025.1 Squalus acanthias | reverse complement strand
GGGAGGGAGAGAGGGAGAGGGAGAGAGAGAGAAATAAAAATGAGAAGTAAATGAAAGAGGAGACAAGAGAACGAGAGCTGAGAGTTGGGTGCGGCGAATGTTTTGTAAAAGATGATTTTGAAATCACAAGAGGGAACCAGAACTGGGAGAGTCACAGATTGCACTGCACAGTCCCAGAGCAGATCTGTGCACTGGGCTTTCATTTCAATCTCTGCACTCAGCTTTTAGTTTCAAAATTTATTCCTCTATCATGTGGTATAAACAACATAAATAATGACAAACTGGGGAAATCTCTCAGTCGAAGGGCTTCACCACAACTTACTCATAACTGGTGCTTGTGACTTGGCCCAGCCACTTAATGGACATAAATCACCTCAAACTGGTCCTCATTATGTATACTTTCCCTGCTGTCTTACTGCCCTGTGCTATCAGCTCCCTTGCCCGTGGCAAAATCGGCAAACAGTTGGCTGGGGGGAACGCCCCGCAAATATTGCCACTCTCACTGATCCCCGTTTCTAAAACTTCCAAATGGGCAAAATTGGACCCACCCCATAAAAGTCATTGCAGCACCGCTGAAAGAATCTCATCGCTACACAACAGAAATGCAGTGAAAGTATCAGAACGACGGGCGTACCGACAGACAGGTTTTCACGCGGTGACCTCAGGATTTGCCCATCCCACTTGTCCCGGGACTCGACCTGGAGCACCCTCTTTCAGGGCACCCCGGAGCTGTACCACCTCGACTTCCAATCCAAGTAAACTGAAAACCATTTTAGACGTTGTAAACTGGGAAGGTAGCTCTCCTGTGCTTTGGATGTTTGACAGAGATTCACAAAATATAAACGGAAAAAAAATTGCATAGAATGTACAGCACAGAAACAGGCCATTCGGCCCAACCAGTCCATCCTGGCGTTTATGCTCCACTTGAGCCTCCTCGCATCCTTCCTCGTCTAACTAACTATCAGGAGAACGCTCGATTCCCTTTCTCTCATGTGTTTATCCAGCCTCCCCTTAAATCCATCGATACTATTCGCCTCAACCACTCCCTGTGGGAGCGAGTTCCACATTCTCACCACTCTCTGGGGAAAGAACTTTCTTCTGAATGCCCTATTGGATTTCTTGGTGACTCTCTTATATTGATGGCCTCTAGTTTTGCTCTTCCCCACAAGTGGAAACACTCTCTCTGTATCCACTCTATCAAAACCTTTCATAATTTGAAAGACCTCTATTAGGTCACCCCCTCAACCTTCTCTTTTCAAGAGAAAAAAAAGAGATCCAGCCTGTTCATCCTTTCCTGATCGGTATGAAGACTTTACCCAGAGGGGATCACTGATTGTGACTGAGGAGACAGGAACCCTGGCTGATTTCTCCACTGGGGTCACTGAAACCAATCGCAGCGGCCCCGAGATCGGTTAACTCAGCACCAACTTGGGGATTGAAGCTGCCACACTTCCCTGCCTCAGTACGGCCACCGCCACTGCATCTACCCACTGAGACACTGGGGTGGGGTTTGGCTCAATTGCTTGCATTCTCATCTCTGGGTTAGAAAAAAAAAATGGATATAACCTTGCATTTCTATACTTTTTTTTAAAATTCGTTTTTATGGGTTCTGGGCGTCGCTGGCAAGGCCGGCATTTGTTGCCCATCCCTAGTTGCCCCTTGAGAAGGTGGTGGTGAGCCGCCTTCTTGAACCGCTGCAGTCCGTGTGGTGAAGGTGCTCCCACAGTGCTGTTCGGGAGGGAGTTCCAGGATTTTGACCCAGCGACGATGAAGGATCGGCCGATATACTTCCAAGTCAGGATGGTGTGTGTGACTTGGAGGTGGTGGTGTTCCCATGCGCCTGCTGCCCTTGTCCTTCTAGGTGGAAGAGGTCGCAGGTTTGGGAGGTGCTGCCGAAGAAGCCTTGGCAAGTTGCTGCAGTGCATCTTGTAGATGGTACACACTGCAGCCATGGTGCGCCGGTGGTGGAGGGAGTGAATGTTTAAGGTGGCGGATGGGGTGCCAATCAAGCGGCTGCTTTGTCCTGGATGGTGTCGAGCTTCTGGAGTGTTGTTGGAGCTGCACTCATCCAGGCAAGTGGAGAGTATTCCATCACACTCCTGACTTGTGCCTTGTAGATGGTGGAAAGGCTTTGGGGAGTCAGGAGGTGAGACACTTGCCGCAGAACACCTAGCCTCTGACCTGCTCTTGTTGCCACGGTATTTATGTGGCAATGCTTCCACGACGTCCCAAAGCGCTCGACAGTCAATGAAGTACTTTTTTTTTTGCTGTGTAGTCGCTGTTGCAATGTCGGAAAAAGCAGGAAGGACTTTCGAGTGCAACAAGTAACGCCATTGTGGGAGCAACATCACTACAAGGACAGCAGTGGTTGAAGGCGGCGGCGGCTTACCACCACCCTCTCAGAGATAGACAAGAAATGCCTGTGTCGCCACGTCCCAAGAGCAAATATGAAATCTCACTGCAGAGATTTGATGCATAAATCCAACATCCCTCTCCTCTTTGACCTCCAAAGAAATATTAACGGTCCCGCACAGAGCGCACTTCACATGCGAGGTAGAACGCTTGCGCCAAAATGTCATGCTTTTCTGATTGGTTCGAGCTAATCGCCTCATATTCTGATTGGGAAGTGCTGAGGTGTTACTTTGCCTCAAAAGTTCTCTCAAACCACTGACTTCCCTGCGTCTCACCACATCCCTTCTGACTAAGAAACGAGACCGTTGCCAAATAAGCCAAGGTGACAACAGTTGAAACCAAAATGACAACCTGCTGTTCATCTGCAGAGGTCTTGCTCGCGCCACCCTAGCCGGAGGCGTATCGACAAGTGCTTCCCGACATCGATGCTGAACTTGCCTTTCGTCATTTTGCGGTGACCTGTCGTTGTGGTTTAACTTGAAATCCAGAATTAGCTTTTCTAATGACCCTTAGTGTTTTGCAGGGTAAAAGGAGATAAGGGCTGAAGAGTGCGAGTGTCAGCCATGGGCTCGGTGGGTAGCATTCTCATCTCCTAGCCAGAACGTCCCACTCCAGCGACTTGAGCCCATAATCCAGACCGCCACTCCCAGTGCAGTGCTGAGGGAGCGCTGCACTGTCAGAGGTGCTGTCTTTTGGATGAGATGTTAAATCGAGGCCACGTCTGCTCTCTCTGGTGGACATAAAAGATCCCATGGCCACTATTTGAAGTGAGAAGTCGCACAACACCAGGTTATAGTCCAACAGTTTTATTTGAAATCACAAGCTTTCGGAGTGGCTGCTCCTTCGTCAGGATCACTGACAGCAAAACTGTTGGACTATAACCTGGTGTTGTGCGACTTCTCACTTTTGAACACCCCAGTCCAACACCGGCATCTCCGCATCATGGCCACTATTTGAAGAGCAGGGGAGCTCTCCCTGGTGTGCTGGACCAATATTTATCCCTTAACCAACATCACTAAAAAAAACAGATTAACTGGTCATTATCACCTCGTTGTTTGTGGGAGCTTGCTGTGCCCAAATCGGTTGCCGCATTTCTTACATTACAACAGTGATTGCACTTCAAAAAGTACTTAGTTGGCTGTGAATACTTTGTGACGTCCAGAGGTTGTGAAAGGCGCTGTAGAAATGCGAGTCTTTCTTTTTTCCAGCTTTCCCTCAGAGCTCTGTCCTCTGAAACTAGGCATCAACTTCGTTGGATGTTCTCTGCGCTGCCTCCAGTGCTTGGGTGCTTCCCCTTGTGCCTTGGTGACGAGAACTGAGCACTGTACTCAATCGCCGGAGCTTCCACGCGGCTGTCCCCTGCCCCACTCGCATCTTTCCTCCCTCGCTACTCGACGACAAAAAGGCACCTTTCATTTCCTTTCGTGTTTCACGCGCTCTGGTTTCAAATGCGCTTTGAACTGGCCAGAAGAAACTAACTTCTTGCAGACCTCTCCAGCTCCGAGGGAACATAGAAACATAGAAGATAGGAGCAGGAGTAGGCCATTCGGCCCCTCTAGCCTGCTCCGCCATTCAATGCGATCATGGCTGATCATCCGAATTCAGTACCCTGTACCTGCTTTCTCCCCATATCCCTTGATCCCTTTAGCCTCAAGAAATATATCTAACTCATTCTTGAATATATTTAATGACTTGGCCTCAACTACCTTCTGTGGTAGAGAATTCCACAGGTTCACCACTCTCTGGGTGAAGAAATTCCTCCTCATCTCAGTCCTAAATGGCTTACCCCTTATCCTTAGACTGTAACCCCTGGTTCTGGACTCCCCGACCATCGGGAACATCCTTCCTGCATCTAGTCTGTCTAGTCCTGTTAGAATTTTATAAGTTTCAATGAGATCCCCTCTCATTCTTCTAAACTCCAGCGAATACAAACCCAATCGACCCAATCTCTCTTCATAAGTCATTCCTGCCATCCCAGGTATCAGCCTGGTGAATCTTCGCTGAACTCCTTCCATGGCAAGAACATCCTTCCTCAGATAAGGCGACCAAAACTGCACACAGTACTCAAGGTGTGGTCTCACCAAGGCCCTGTACAACTGCAGCAGGACATCCCTGTTCCTATACTCAAACCCTCTCGCTATGAAGGCCAACATACCATTTGCCTTAACAACAGAAAACGCTGGAAAAACTCAGCAGGCCAGGCAGCATCCGTGGAGAGAGAAAGAGAGTTAACGTTTCAGGTCGATGACCTTTCGTCAGAACTGTGAAGAGCCGGAAATCAAAAAAAAAAAAAAAAAAAATTTGCCTTTTGCCTTCTTCACCGCCTGCTGCACCTGCATGCTTACCTTCAGCGACTGGTGCACAAGGACACCCAGGTCTCGTTGCACCTTTCATTTCCTTTCGTGTTTCACGCGCTCCCCCGCCCCAATCTGAAAACATGTTACAGTTCCAATTTGCAGGAGAGAACAGAGAGGAGGGTAGGGAGCATGGGGCGAGGAGAAATCCACGTTAGAGGGGCAAGGGTCTATGTAGGGACGCAGGAGGTGAAAACAAGGGTTTGCCCCGTCCGGAGTCAGTGAACGCCTCCCTTGCCTTGCGTCCCGGCGTGGACCCGTGCTCCTCGAACGTGGACATCTCCTCGCCTCTTGCTCCCTCCTCTCTTCTCCGTTCTCTCCTGCCATTTGCAACTCCTCCCTCCCACCTGTTGCCTGCCTGCATGAACGTGCCTTCGAGTCCCTAGCCAAGAATCTCCATCTCCCTTCCCCATGATCACTGTCCATTGTAAACCGCGGAGACATCTTCCTGTACGTGAAGAGCTTTTTAAAAAAATTCATTCTCGGGAAGTGGGCGTCGATGGGAAGGTCGGCATTTATTACCCACTCCTATTTACCCAGAGAGAGCAACGGAGCGGATTGCTGGATCACTTCGGAGGGCTTCGAACAACAACTCGCATTTATAAAGCGCCTTTAACGCAGCAAAACATCCCAAGGCGCTTCACACGAGCGTTATCAAACAAAATTTAATAAATTTAAGAGTCAACCACGGTGGTATGGGTCTGGAATCATATATAGGCCAGACTGGATCAGGACGGCAGATTTCCTTCCCTGAAGGACATTAGTGAACCAGTTGGGTTTTTACGACAGGAAAACCTAACAGAATTCAAATTCTCAAACTGTTCCCAATGTGGGATTTGAACTCGCGATTACTAGTCCAGTAACATAACCACTACACTCCACCCTGTATAGATGCAAGTTATTGTGCAGTGCTCGACTTGTGTTGCTGGAGCAGGGGTAGTGATGTTTCCCTCCAGTGACACGCAGCTGCAGAGTGCACAAGCGCCACTCGGCAGTTGTTAGGACCCGAAGGGGACGTGCTTAACCACGAGGGGCACGCGTTGCTAAGAAAACACTTTTTTTTTTCCTTTGTAAACAATTACTTCTCCCCTGCGTCACTTTGTGTCAGAAAACACACGGACGGGCTCGAGTCTGTAAATAGATGCTACCTTTTCCATAGCTGGCAGCAATCGCGCTGCCGTAACGGTGGGCAGGGCGGCCGGGGACACATTCGCCAGTTCAACACGGGAAAGGGGCCGGGCACTGTGGTGTGTGGGAGTGGAGTGAGTGGAGTGAGGTGAGGGGAGTGAGGGGAGTGAGGGGAGTGAGGGGAGTGAGGGGAGTGAGGGGAGTGAGGGGAGTGAGGGGAGTGAGGGGAGTGAGGGGAGTGAGGGGAGTGAGGGGAGTGAGGGGAGTGAGGGGAGTGAGGGGAGTGAGGGGAGTGAGTACCCAAAAACAAACCCATAACGTTTGCAAGTTAGCAGCCTGGCACCACTCAACCACTCGTTCTCAATTTCTCTTACTTGATAGGTCTGGGCCACTCCCTCGTTCTTCTGTTAAATAAGCAAACGGTAAACTTGTTACAGTCGCACAGACAACCAAATTCCTTGAACCACACCTGTACCTGAATATATTTAAGGAGGAGATCGATAGATTTCTAGACGCAAAAGGCATCGAGGGGTATGGGGAGAGAGCGGGAATATGGTATTGAGATAGAGGATCAGCCATGATCATATTGAATGGCGGAGCAGGCTCGAAGGGCCGAATGGCCGACTCCTGCTCCTGTTTTTCCTCTGTTTCTATGTACCAAAAATCCATTCCCTCCCCACTCCATCCCCGCAACTATTTCTATGGCTTGCGATGAGCGGGCATCAATCGTTAAGGTTAGCCAGGGTAATTTGATGAATTTATCAGCACACCTCACAACCCAAGCCCTGACGCCAGACTGTCCCCTATCCTCATGATGCCGTCTGTCTGGTTTTGGGCATGGCAACAATTTGCCATCCCTACGTTGGTGCAATGGCCACTGAGGGAATGAAATTGAGAGGTCGCACAACACCAGGTTATAGTCCAACAGTTTTATTTGAAATCACAAGCTTTCGGAGCTATCGATTGCTCCTTCCTCAGGTGAAGTAAATTACATCTAATTTACTTCACCTGAGGAAGGAGCAAATCGATAGCTCCGAAAGCTTGTGATTTCAAATAAAACTGTTGGACTATAACCTGGTGTTGTGCGACCTCTCAATTTTGTCCACCCCAGTCCAACACCGGCATCTCCGCATCATGACCACTGAGGGAATGGCCATTGTCTGATGCTGCCACTGCAAGTTCAAAAATCCAAATAAGTAGTAGGAGCAGGAGTCGGCCATACGACCCTCGGGCCTGCTCCGCCATTCAATAGGATCATGGCTGATCCGAACCTAGACTCACGTCCACTTCCCTGCCCGCTCCCCATAACCCTTAATTCCCTTATCAGCTAGGAAACTGTCTGTCTCCGTTTTAAATTTATTTAATGTCGCAGCTTCCACAGCTCTCTGAGGTAGCAAATTCCATCGATTTACTACCCTCTGAGTGAAGAAGTTTCTCCTCATCTCAGTTTTGAAACGGCAGCCCCTTATTCTAAGATTATGCCCCCTAGTTCTAGTCTCACCCATCAGTGGAAACATCCTCCCCGCCTCCACCCGATCAAGCCCCCTCACAATCTTATATGTTTCGATAAGATCGCCTCTCATTCTTCTGAATTCCAATGAGTAGAGGCCCAACCTACTCAACCTTTCCTCATGTCAACCCCCTCATCTCCAGAATCAACCGAGTGAACCTTCTCTGAACTGCCTCGAGAGCAAGTATATCTTTTCTTAAATATGGAAAGCAAAACTGTACGCAGTATTCCAGGTGTGGCCTCACCAGTACCCTGTATAACTGACTGTACAATTCCCAGCACAGAAATGAGGCCATGAGGCCCAATGTGCCTTCTGGGGCTAGCTCGTCGACTGAAGTTATTTACTCTAATCCCATCCTCTCATATTCTTCCTTTTCAAATAACTATCCAATTCCTTTTTAAAATGACGTTGTGGTCTCCGTCTCCGGAGGCACTTCTGTTAAAGAATGTCGCGATCTGATAACAAGCTAACGTTCCCCTTCGCTTTTCTCCCGATAACCCGCGGTGCATGCCCCCCGACACACGAGGGAGTGTGCTGATCAATGCTCCCCCCTAATTTTTTTTGTGCGCGCAGTCCATTTAACGGACTGTGCGGCCCATTCAAAATTCTGCGCACGCATGTGCTAAATGTCCCATTGAGAAGCCGGCAAGCGGCCTGCACGGGACCTCCAGACAGCAGCGCAGCTGGACGGCAACATTGGTGCTGATGCATTCCAGGTTTCTGAATCTGTGGCAAGTCCGCCAGAGGAATGGTTACGGAAATAAGATACAGCGCAGCACGAGTTGGCAGGTTAAGAAAAAAATTAGACTTGTATTTCTCCAGCGCCTTTCACTACCTCAGGACGTCCCAAAGCGCTTTGCAGCCAATGAAGTACTTTTTGAAGTGCGGTCACTGTTGTAGGAAATGCGGCAGCCAATTTCGGCACAGCAAGCTCCCACAAACAGTAATGTGATAATGACCAGATCATCTGTTTTAAGAACATAGAAATAGGAGCAGGAATAGGCCACTTGGCCCCTCGAGCCTGCTCCGCCATTCAATAAGATAATGGCTGATCTTGGGCTCAAAGCCACTTCCCTGCCCGCTCCGCATAACCCTTCACTCCCTTATCTTGCAAAAATCTGTCTATCTCCACCTTATATGTATTTAATGACCCAGCCTCCACGGCTCGCTGGGGCAGAGAATTCCACAGATTTACGACCCTCAGAGAAGAAATTCCTCCTCATCTCAGTTCTAAAAGGGCGACCCTTTATTCTGAGACTATGCCCCCAGAGTTCTAGATTTCCCCACGAGGGGAAACATCCTCTCTGCACCTACCTTGTCGAGCCCCCTCAGTATCTTATATGTTTCAATAAGATCACCTCTCATTCTTCTAAACTCCAATGAGTATAGGCCCAGCCTGCTCAACCTTTCTTCATAAGTCAACCCCCTCATCTCTGGAATTAACCTAGTGAATCGTCTCTGAACTGCCTCCAATGCAAGTATATCCTTCCTTAAATAAGTACGCAGTACTCAAGGTGTGGTCTCACCAATACCCTGTACAGTTGCAGCAGGACATCCCTGCTTTTATACTCCAACCACCTTGAAATAAAGGCCAACAGTTCATTTGCCTTTTTTATTACTTGCTGTACCTGCATGCTAACTTTTTGTGTTTCATGCACAAGGACCCCCAGGTCCCTCTGAACTGCAGCATTTTGTAGTGCTACATGTTTTTAGTGATGTTGGTTGAGGGATAAATATTGGCCCCAGGACACCGGGAGAGAACTCCCCCTGCTCTTCTTTCAATAGTGGCCGTGGGATCTTTTACATTCACCGGAGAGAGCAGACGGGGCCTGGGTTTAACGTCTCATCCCAAAGACGGCACCTCAGACAGTGCAGCGCTCCGTCAGTACCGCCCCTTCGACAGTGCGGCGCTCCCTCAGTACTGCCCCTCCGACAGTGCAGCGCTCCGTCAGTACCGCCCCTTCGACAGTGCGGCGCTCCCTCAGTACTGCCCCTCCGACAGTGCGGCGCTCCCTCAGTACTGCACCTCCGACAGTGCGGCGCTCCCTCAGTACTGTCCCTCCGACAGTGCGGCGCTCCCTCAGTACCGCCCCTCCGACAGTGCGGCGCTCCCTCAGTACCGCCCCTCCGACAGTGCGACGCTCCCTCAGTACTGCCCCTCCGACAGTGCGGCACTCCCTCAGTACTGCCCCTCCGACAGTGCGGCGCTCCCTCAGTACCGCCCCTCCAACAGTGCGGCGCTCCCTCAGTACTGCCCCTCCGACAGTGCGGCGCTCCCTCAGTACCGCCCCTCCGACACTCCCTCAGTACTGCCCCTCCGACAGTGCGGCCCTCCCTCAGCACTGCACTGGGAGTATCAGCCTAGATTTTTGCACTCAAGTCTCTGGAGTGGGACTTGAACCCACAAGGGATATTCTAAAAAAAACCAAATAGAAGTGAAACACTCCAGAGCGGTGTCGTGATTACAAAGCACTGCACTTAATTAGACACCAACGTTTGAGCTCTCACCTAATACTAGACCTCTTTCGGGGGGTTCCAAGTGCAGTAGATGTTTCAAGTTAAGTTTTCTTTTGAAGATCGATATCAGAAACCAAAGTTTAAAGAGACAAGTTCAAACGCTCAGATTTTAGTCGCAAGAACTGAACATATGTGGAGACATGAGAAGCGAGTTTATAATTTAGGAACATTGATACTAGCTAGTGCAGTAGGGGTTGAGCAAATAAGATTCTCACTACCCCCTCCCAGCACAATCGCTATGTTCTCCAGTGAACGTCTACTCTTAAGTTACGGTTTAACCAGCTTAGCGCAATAACCTATAGCCGGTTTAAACTGCGCCACCTCACGAAGGTTAGCTATGAAGGGGCTGAAGGACAAGAGAGAGAGAGACAGAGAGCGAGAGAGACAGACAGAGAGCGAGAGACAGACAGAGAGCGAGAGACAGACAGAGAGCGAGAGACAGACAGAGAGCACGAGAGACAGACAGAGAGCACGAGAGACAGACAGAGCGAGACAGAGACAGAGACAGAGACAGAATCACCCCACTCTCCTTGAAGAAATTTTTGTACTTATAGAATGATACAGCACGGAAGGAAGCCATTCGGCCCATCGTGCCTGTGCTGGCTCTTTTAAAGAGCTCTCCAATTAGTCCCACTCCCCCCTGCTCTTTCCCCACAGCCCTACAAATTTTTCCTATTCAAGTATTTATCCAGTTTTGTTTTGAAAGTTACTATTGAATCTGCTTCCACCGCCCTTTCAGGCAGCGCATTCCAGATCACAACAACTCGCTGCGTAAAAAACATTCTCCTCCTCTCCCCCTCTGGTTCTTTTGCCAATTATCTTAAATCTGTGTCCTCTGGTTACCAATTTCTCCTTGTTCACTATCAAAACCCTTCATAATTTTGAACGCCTCTATTAAATCTCTTCTCTACCTTCTCTGCTCTAAGGAGAACAAACCCAGCTTCTCTCGCCTCGCCACGTGACTGAAGTCCCTCATCCCTGGTGTCATTATAGTAAATCTCCTCTGCGCCCTCTCCAAGGCCTCGACATCCTTCTGAAAGTGCGGAATGTATCCCATGTTTGTGTCTCGGACACTTGAGTAATCCACAATCCATTGCACGTTTGCTATCTGACTGCCTGCTCGGATTTGAGTGTGACCCACAGGTCCCAGTTAGTACAAGGTGAAGTTGTTGCTTCAGTTCTCAGCGAGACGTTTGAACTGTTCGGAAATGTATTTGCTACGGATCTGACTGGAGGGGAGAGGGAGGAGAGAGATGAGAGGGTGGAGAAGGAGGGAGGGAGGGAACAAAACAAAAAAAATGACTTGCATTTATATAGCGCCTTTCACGACCACCGGACGTCCCAAAGCGCTTTACAGTACTTTTTGGAAGTGTAGTCACTGTTGTAATGTAGGAAACGTGGCAGTCAATTTGCGCACAGCAAGCTCCCACAAACAGCAATGTGATAATGACCAGTTTTAGCGATGTTGGTTTCGGGATAAATATTGGCTCAGAACACCAGGGGAGAACTCCCCCTGCTCTTCTTCAAAATAGTAGCCACGCGATTTTTTACGTCCACCTAAGAGGGCAGGCGAGGCCTCGGTTTAATGTCTCATCCGAAAGACGGCACCTCCGACAGTGCGGCGCTCCCTCATTACTGCTCCTCCAACAGTGCGGCGTTCCCTCAGTACAGCCCCTCCGACAGTGCGGCGCTCCCTCAGTACCGCCCCTCCGACAGTGCGGCGCTCCTTCAGCACCGCCCCTCCGACAGTGCGGCGCTCCCTCAACACCGCCCCTCCGACAGTGCGGCGCTCCCTCAGTACTGCCCCTCCGACAGTGCGGCGCTCCCTCAGTACCGCCCCTCCGACAGTGCGGCGCTACCTCAGTACTGCCCCTCCGACAGTGCGGCGCTCCCTCAGTACTGCCCCTCCGACAGTACGGCCCTCCCTCAGTACCGCCCCTCCGACAGTGCGGCGCTCCCTCAGCACCGCCCCTCCGACAGTGCGGCGCTCCCTCAGTACTGCACTGGGAGTGTCAGCCTGGCTTTTTGTGCTCATGTTCCTGGAGTAGGGCTCGAATTCACAACCTTCTGACTCAGAGGCGAGGGCGCTACCCACTGAGACACAGCTGATACTCAAAGATTATCAAACAGATATATGATATGATTATACCCATGCAGGTTGTTGGAAATTTCTGAGAGAAATATTTGATACGGCGATAAAATTCCGTGGTAAAAGAAATCCTTTCATTACGTTACCAGCGATAACACTTAATCATCTTTATTGCAGGTTACTTGTTCTGCAGACCCACACAAAGATAATGCCAGTTATATTTAGATAGAGCATGCAGTGTCAAGATCTGGGCCTACTTTCCTACTCGCACCTTCAACCGCCACACCTCAGAAAAATACTGCACTTTAGTCAGATCACTTTTCTACTTCCAGGATGAGTCAATACGACCGTTTTTAAAGCAATGAATACTTGTTTTGTTTGAGAGGAAAGTGACACTTTGCAGAAACATATTTCCCTGCGTCATTTTCACATTTTGGAAAGTTGGGAGCGCAGTCCCAAAGTCTGCCCGGCCGAATTGAACAGCAGTGCCAATGATAAATGCAGCTCAGCCGGAACATCTGTGCCCGTCTGTGTGGGCGCCGCACTCTGGGAGCTTGCTAATAGCCCCTTCACTGGGACCACGCCCTGTGATTAAGAAGCTCTTCAAACAGTGCAGAGTCGTGCCTGCGAGAGGGGGCAGGATCAGAGGGGCGGTGGGGGGGGGGGGGGGGAGGCCAGTAACAGCGGGGCAACTTAGTATGAACACAGTAACAGCAGAGCAGATCCCTCGCATTACAAGAGCAAGTTGAGAAGACAGACTGGAGAAACACGGGCACTGAAAGGAGGTGAGCAAGAGGGGGACTTGCAGATATGAAACAGAGAATCCACATCGTAGAATCATCGCATGACACAGCACAGAAGGAGGCCATTCGGCCCATCATACCTGTGCCGGCTCTTTGAACGAGCTCTCCAATTAGCCCCACTCCCCCCGCCTGCTCTTTCCCCGTAGAACTGTAACATTTTTCCCCTTCAAGCATTTATCCAATTGCCTTTTGAAAGTTACTATTGAATCTGCTTCCACCGCCCTTTCAGGCAGCGCATTCCAGATCACAACAACTCGCTGCGTAAAAACCTGTTTCCTCATCTCGCCTCTGGTTCTTATGACAAATCACCTTTACTCTACGTCGTCTGCCACTGGAAACAGTTTCTCCTTATTTACTCTCAACCGTTCATGATCTTGAACAGATCTGTCAAATCTGTTTCACCTTCTCTGCTCCAAGGAGAACGACCCCAGCTTCGCCAGTCTCTCCACGCCACTGAAATCCCCTCAACCCCTGGGACCATTCTGGTAAATCTCCTCCGCAGCCTCTCTAAGGCCTTGACATCCTTCCTAAAGTCTGGGTGGCCTTCAAAGGAAGCTAAGATGAGAGGACAGGGGAGTGACAGGTTCAAACTGGACAGCGTCCCCACTGGCAAAGGCCAATCGAAGCTCTTCACGCAAGAGGTGATTAGCACTTGGAATGGCCATGCGGGCAAGGGCAAAGGAAGGGACGTCGCTGGAGCCATGTAAAAGGCAGTTGGTTGATGTGAACATGCAAAGGCCTGAGCGGATGAAATGGGACAAGTGGCCCTCGACTTGCTTATTTAAAAAAAAAAGCATATTATCTAAATGGTGAGAGATTGCAGAGCTCCGAGATGCAGAGGGATCTGGGTGTCCGAGTGCATGAATCACAAAAGGTTACTATGCAGGTACAGCAAGTAATTAGGAAAGCTAATAGAATGTTATCGTTTATTGCGAGGGGAATTGAATACGAAAGTAGGGAGGTTATGCTTCAGTTGTACAGGGCATTGGTGAGACCACATCTGGAGTACTGTGTACAGTATTGGTCTCCTTATTTAAGGAAGGATGTAAATGCGTTGGAAGCAGTTCAGAGAAGGTTTACTAGACTAATACCTGGAATGGGCGGGTTGTCTTATGAGGAAAGGTTGGACAGGCTGGGCTTGTATCCGCTGGAGTTTAGAAGAGTAAGAGGTGACTTGATTGAAACATACAAGATCCTGAGGGGTCTGGACAGGGTGGATGCGGAGAGGATGTTTCCTCTTGTGGGAGAATCTAGAACTAGGGGTCACTGTTTAAAAATAAGGGGTCGCCCATTTAAGACAGAGATGAGGAGAAATTTTTTCTCACAGAGGGTGGTGAGTTTTTGGAACTCTCTTCCTCAGAGGGCGGTGGGAGCAGAGTCTTTGAATATTTTTAAGGCAGAGGTCGATCGATTCTTGGTAAGCAAGGGGATGAAAGGTTATCGGGGGTAGGTGGGAATGTGGAGTAATCAGATCAGCCATGATCTTATTGAATGGCAGAGCAGGCTCGAAGGGCTGAGTGGCCGACTCCTGCTCCTAATTCGTATGTACATATGCATCTTATGAACATGGAAAGCTGATTAAAGGTATTTCTCTCCTGTACCGAGAGATCAACTATCAGTGCTTTGTGTTCTGTGTTCCACTTACTCCCCAATTTTCTTCACAATTTAAAAAAAAACCTTCAATAAACTCCTTCAATAAACTCCGAGTTTCCTCACACCAAATGCCATCCACAGGCGAGTGTGTGTGCCCTGCGCCCACACCAGCGCCAGCCTGAAACCCGCAGAAGAAATTGGCTTGGGGAGGGTTGTGCCTCCGATCTTCCCTTGCTTATACTGGTGCCCGAGATCTGCACCTCAGCATGTGGGGATCTTGGGCACAAAGCCATCTGACTAGTCCATGATGACGTGCGTCGAGACCTCAAAGGATAGAACAGCTGTTGCTTTTAAGACTTAAAACCACCAGCACCCAGTCACATCAACCTCACAACTTAAAAACAACACAAAATATGTTTAGCGACAGGAAAAGGCCAGCAGGTTCAATCAGCCCGTCACCTTTTTTTCCCCCAAGAGTTCAACTCTCCCGACCTGTTGTACCACAGCCATGGCTCAGTGGGTAGCACTCTCGCCTTGGAGTCAGAAGGTTGTGTCCTGGGGCCAATATTTATCCCTCAACCAACATGTAAAAACAGATGATCTGGTCATTATCACATTGCTGTTTGTGGAAGCTTGCTGTGCGCAAACTGGCTGCCACGTCTCCTACATTGCAACAGTGACCACACTTCAAAAAGTACTGTCATTGGCTGTGAAGCGCTTTGGGACGTCCTGAGGTCGTGAAAGGCGCTATAGAAATGCAAGTTCTTTCTTTCTTTGGTTGGATATGGTACTGTAGTGATCATGGTACTGGACTAGCAACCCATGGGTTGTGACTTCAAATCCCACCATGGCAAATTGCGAAACTGAATTCAATAAATCTGGTGATTGGTGGGCTGGCACTGGTCCACGAAAGTCCTTGAAGGAAATCCACCAGCCCCGCCCTACGTGGCCTAGTCTAACTGCCTTCTGAACCGGACTAGCAAGCCAGTCAGTTGCTAGGGCAACTAGGGAGGGGGCAATAAATGTGCCCAGCACTACCCCCATACAGAGAACGAATGTTTAAAAAATGACGACCAGGAAATTATGCACTTGGAGAGATTATTGATCATAGATTTTTTTTTATTCGTTCCTGGGATGTGGGCGTCGCTGGCAAGGCCAGCATTTATTGCCCATCCCTAATTGCCCCTTGAGAAGGTGGTGGTGAGCCGCCTTCTTAAACCGCTGCAGTCCCGTGTGGTGAAGGTGCTCCCACAGTGCTGTTAGGGAGGGAGTTCCAGGAATTTGACCCAGCGACGATGAAGGAACGGCCCGATATATTTCCAAGTCAGGATGGTGTGTGTGACTTGGAGGGGAACTTGGAGGTAGTGGTGTTCCCATGCGCCTGCTGCCCTTGTCATTCTAGGTGGTAGAGGTGGCGGGTTTGGGAGGTGCTGTCGAAGAAGATCTGCAAATATTAGTGATTCCCCACCAACACCACAATTAAGCACTTGCCCCTTTTGGCAAAAAGTAGCGAGAGAATCTTTCGTGGTCACTCCTGCCCCCATTTGAATTTCCAGAGGTGAGAAAAAGCAACTTGCCCGATAAATCCCTCCCTCCATTCAGAGTCCGTGTATGATTATTCCATCAAAAACTCCCCCCCGAACACTCCCGATCCCACCTTTTGCTGACCGTGAAAGATTCAAACGAACAATGTAATCTATTCCTATGCTCTCCGAAGACAAGGATGGAGACGCAGAAATGCAGCTTTAAAATTAACATTCCACGGGATTTAAACCTTTTATTGTGTCCGACCAAGTCTTTGACACACTCAATGTCAAAAAAACCCCCAGATATTAACCAGTTTCCCCTCTGGGTGGAGACATAGGGCTGGATTTTCATTGACCCGTGGAGGCGGGTGGGGGGTTAAAATTGCAAAAACTGGCGGGCGGGCACAAGTCCGCCTCCATGCAATTTTCATTAAATCGTGTCTGCTGGTCCCGACTCCGTCCCGCCTCTAAGAGACGGGATAGGCTGTTAAGGCTCTTAACAAGCACTAAATTGGCTCTATAATGCCATTTTGAAAGGCCTTTGTGATTTTAACCCTTGTTCTCTGTGAAGCACGCCTGTTCTGAACCACGATTGTGAAACCTGGCGGGAGCACATTTGGATAGCTGACCATCAGTGACTGGGGCTGGCAGGCATCTGGGATGGAGGAGCTGTATCTGGGAGTGGTGGTGCAAAAAAAATTCTCTCTCTCTCTCTCTCATTTTGCATCCAGGTCCTCTCACAGCAAAGGCCAGGCAGTCTCTGACCTTCAATGCAACAGCAATGATGACATCATCAGAGGCGACTTTCAGACTGAAAACACTAATTGGTTCATGGGTTCCCACATGCTGGAACTCAATTGCCCAATTAGGTGAAAATCGCATCAATCTCCCACATACAATTGCAGTCGGGTGGATAACACGAAAAGCGGATGACACGACCCCAACCCGCCCCAGTATCAAAATCCAGCCCATAATCTTCATCGATCCTGACTCTACAAATTGTAAAGGAAACTCAAGATCCTTATAGGCCTCTAGTCACGCACACTGTCCTAGATGATTCATTATGGTCTGACAAGTGTTGTGAACAAGACCCCCCAGAAATGAGGTCGTTCCTTCAAAACACCAGATGCCAACTTTTGGGACCGTAAGCATGTAGCTAAGCAACTTGGCCCAATTGTCCCGTTTCCCTCTCAGGACTATCTCGTTTTCCAATGCATTGGGAAAAAGAAGTCAACAGGCACGAATCGCACATCCTGCAGCTCAGCGGAAAATAAACAAGAGAGTCAGCTAAATTGCACCCAGATACATTAAACCCAAACGCATCCTGGGAATGATCAATTTAACCATTTTGTTATTTCTGGCTACAATACAAATCTACAAGCTATATATAAAAAGGTTAAATAAAACAAAAACCTTAAATCGGACGCGATTAAACCAAATCCTACGTAGATACGTGTACAAGAATAGGGTATTTTACAGGGTGCACCATCCTCACTCTACACGTGGAATTGTCAATCGCAGGCAATGGTCATCCAGTTGCATGCTGTCGTGGAAGGACTGCAGAGGCCACTCGACCTTTGGCCAGCAGAGGGCTTGACGTTAGTCCACGTGCTATAGATAAGAGGCTTTAAAACAGCACAAGTACAAATTGGGGAAGTAGGAGGGGACCGAAAATAAATTCAAAAATGGGTGACGCTGTTGGAATTTTTGTTGTATTCCCACCACGCAAGTCCCCAAATAAACCAGCGTGAGAAATAACATGTTAATGAAGGCTCGTTTATCGTCACTGCACGAACACAATCAGAGTTTCTTAAAACTACAACGGGGAATCGTTGAGAGAAATGTAGCGCCATATAACCTCAATTATTGGGTCAAAAAGGATCGGAGAGGATTCCATATGTGTTGTTGGAGCTGGGCTATGTTAGGCTGCAGAAGGCTATGTTGGAGTGCAGTAGGATTGGACCAAATTGGGTGAATGTAGACAGGGCTGGTTCTGATTGGGTTGCGAGTGGAGTAGAACAGAATGAAACTGGACTGGGTTAAGTGTAGTTAGGGCGTGGCTGGATTGGAGTGCAATAGAATTGGGCTTTGTGTTTCATTGTGGAGTTCCACGTGCCCTCAAGCCAGAAGTTGACCCAGGAGGGCACAAGCGATCAGGAGGTTTATTTTCAAACTGAGAAACCCAAGTGGAGAGGCAAAGCCCACAGTGCAGGAGTAAGTCAAGGCTCAGAAGATTGCATCGGAACAGGAGTAGGCCATTTAGCCTGTTCCCCCATTCAACGAGATCATGGCTGATCTGGGACCTCACTCCATATCCCTCAATACCTTTGGTTAACAAAACTCGATCAACCATCTAGGCAAGTGGAGGGCACTCTGTCGCACTCCTGACTTGTGGCTTGTAGGTGGTGGAGAGGCTTTGGGGAGTCGGGAGATGAGCACTCACTGCAGAATGCCCAGCCTCTGACCTGCTCCAGCATTTATGCGGCTGGTCCAGTTGAGTTTCTGGCGACGCCTGCTGGAAAGTGACCATGTGGACATGGAGGCGACAACCGGTACGAGCTCGGCTGTGATGGCCCCAGTCAGTCGCCTGCTTACAGTCGATCTGAGCTCATGAGGACCTTGCCCAGGTGATCAGTTTCCACGGGCGAGTCTGGACAGCAAGCGTTAGCGGCCTATCTAACCAGTGGGGACATTCTCAGCCCAGTCCAACCATTCCCCACTTGGTGTCCACTCGCCTGCATTTTTAGAAGCCGTCTCTGGATATAATGAGCAGCAGGATCCCTGGTCGATTTTTGATGAGAATAAAATATAATTTTTATAACAATGTAATATAATTGCAGCGAGTTGTTATGATCTGGAATGCGCTGCCTGAAAGGGCGGTGGAAGCAGATTCAATAGTGACTTTCAAAAGGGAATTGGATAAATACTTGAAGGGGGAAAATCTGCAGGGCTACGGGGAAAGGGCAGGAGAGTAGGACTGATTGGAGAGCTCTTTCAAAGACTAACACTAACACGATGGGCTGAATGGCAAGATTCTATACCCTGGGCAGGTGGTGGGCGAGGGGCGGGGATGGTTGGGTGGGGGGGGGGCAGAGACAAAGTATAGTGCTCTTAATGTCACCCAAGTTGAGATCAGTTAACTCAGCAGACACCAGCAGTCGAGCATATGCGTCAGCCGTGGGTAGGACCCTCTCCTGAGTCGGAAGGTCGTGGGTTCGAGTTCCACTCCAGAGACTTGAGCACAAAAATCTAGGCTGACACTCCCAGTGCAGTGCTGAGGGAGCGCCGCACTGTGGGAGGGTCGGTACTGAGGGAGCGCCGCACTGTCGGAGGGGCAGTACTGAGGGAGCGCCGCACTGTCGGAGGGGCAGTACTGAGGGAGCGCCGCACTGTCGGAGGTGCCGTCTTTCGGATGAGACGTTAAACCGAGGCCCCGTCTGCCCTCTCAGGTGGACGTAAAAGATCCCATGGCACTATTTCAAAGAAGAGCAGGGGAGTTCTCAATCAACATCACGAAAAAAAACCAGATGATCCAGTCATTATCACATTGCTGTTTGTGGGAGCTTGCTGTGCGCAAATTGGCTGCCGCGTTTCCTACATTAGAACAGTGACTACACTTCAAAAAGTACTTCATTGGCTGCAAAGCGCGGTGAGACGCCTGGTGGTTGTGAAAGGCGCTGGAGAAATGCGAGTCTTTCTTTCTGTCTATGGCTAAGTACTGCATGTATCCACGGAACCTTGGGCTTGGAGGAGTGGGTCGGGAGATTCATCTGATGCCAAAACTGGTCGGCGGCACGACTGAATTGTATGACACGCAGGAATTTATCTCGACGGCACTGAAGAAGAACCTACTTGGACTTGCTGTGGTCGATGTCAAAACTCCCCACCTCGGTCATCGACAATAACGAATTAGCAGGTCGTTATATGAGTCACAGTATTAATCGGGGCCAGAGCAGCAGGTTTCAGAAACAGCAGAGCAGTGCTGCTTGCAACCGGAGTCACGCTAACTATGGGTTAGGACTTGTTACATCTCTTTGCTGCTTTTAATTTTCATGGTGGGCTGTTGCTGCAGCAAATATTGAGCAGGCCAGGATCAGAGGTCGACAGCGATGCTCAAGTTAAGTCAGGGTACAGCAGCTTGGAGCACACAATGAGGAAAAAGCCGTGGATGCGCTAGTTGGTGAGAGGGTTTAAGCGCAATGCTTTCCCTGGACTCGCATGAAACGGGGGTGGGGGGGCTGGCGGAGATGAAGTTTAGATGGACAATTCAAGCAACTTGTATCGGCAGATAACTGGAATTACTCTGCTCTGTAGAACACCTATCCAGGGTGTTCGGAAGAGGTGAAAGACTTGGAATTTATGCAGTGCCTTACGGCACCACTCACAATGTCACAAAGCCTTGCACACTTGGTAAATTACTTTCACGTGCACCCAGCGAGGTCCTACAAACAGCACTAAGATGAACAGCCATTTAATATTACATAGAGTGTACGGCATAAAACAAGCCACTCGGCCCAACTGCTCCGTGCCGGTGTTTATGCTCCACACCAGCCTCCTCCCACCCCTCTTCATCTCACCCCATCAGCATATCCTTCTATTCCTTTCTCCCTCATGTGTTTATCTAACCGCCCCTTGAATGCATCTATACTCTTCGCCTCAACCACTCCCTGTGGTAGCGAGTTCCACATTCTCACCACTCTCTGGGTAAAGAGGTTTCTCCTATATTTTAGGTGGCGTGGTTGCGGGAGGAACGTTGGCCTGGACTCCTTGCTCTTCTTCATCGAGTATCCACCTGAACAGGCAGCAGAGTCTCCATGCAATGTTACATCCAGATCACGGCACCTCTGGCAACACAGCACTCCCTCAGTACTGCACTGTGGAGGGTCAGCCTCGATCTACATGCTCAAACGCTGGAGTGGGATTTGAACTCGCAACCTTCTGATTCCGAAGAGAGAGAGACAGACAGACAGACTTGCATTTCTCCAGCACCTTTCACAACCACCGGACGTCTCAAAGCGCTTTACAGCCAATGAAGTACTTTCTGAAGTGCAGTCATTGCTGTAATGTAGGAAACGCGGCTGCCAATTTGCGCACAGCAAGCTCCCACAAACAGCAATGTGATAATGACCAGATCATCTGTTTTTAGTGATGTTGATGGTGATGGTGACAGTGCGGTGTTCCCTCAGCACCGCCTCAGCACTGCCCCTCCGACAGTGCGGTGTTCCCTCAGTACCGCCCCTCCGACAGTGCGGTGCACCCTCAGTACCGCCCCTCCGACAGTGCGGTGTTCCCTCAGTACCGCCCCTCCGACAGTGCGGTGCACCCTCAGTACCGCCCCTCCGACAGTGCGGCGCTCCCTCAGTACCGCCCCTCCGACAGTGCGGCGCTCCCTCAGTACTGCCCCTCCGACAGTGCGGTGCACCCTCAGTACCGCCCCTCCGACAGTGCGGTGTTCCCTCAGTACCGCCCCTCCGACAGTGCGGTGCACCCTCAGTACCGCCCCTCCGACAGTGCGGCGCTCCCTCAGTACCGCCCCTCCGACAGTGCGCCGCTCCCTCAGTACCGCCCCTCCGACAGTGCGGTGCACCCTCAGTACCGCCCCTCCGACAGTGCGGCGCTCCCTCAGTACTGCCCCTCCGACAGTGCGAGGCTCCCTCAGTACCGTCCCTCCGACAGTGCGGCGCACCCTCAGTACCGCCCCTCCGACAGTGCGGTGCTCCCTCAGTGCTACACTGGGAGTGCCAGCCTATATTTTTGTGCTCAAGTCTCTGGAGCGGGACTCGAAGCCACGATCTTCTGACTTAGAGGCGAGAGTACTTCCCACTGAGCGACGGCTGACACTCTTGTATTTTAAACTTATTGGGGTGAGCGGGGGGGGGAGGGGGTGCAAAATTATGGATAATGACAAGGACATAAAGAAACAACATGCGGCAAATAAAGAAAATTGAAGAAAAATGAGAGGAAAAAGCAAATAGTGCTCTTTTGCAAAGTTACAGAAACAGTGCCAAAATAGAGAAACAGACATATGGTTCTGTATCAAATCTGTGCTGCACTATACACACACGATTCTGGCTACCAAAACTTGCCTGAGCTGTCAGCGTGCATCATGCATGTTCTTAAGCTTAAAGAAAGATATTTCTGGGAACAGCGCAGTGCACTGCGTACCTCCCAACTGTCCTAGTTTCATTCTGGAAGCATCACGGTGCACTTGATTCCGTTGCTGGCATAAGACCAGTTCCCAATTCTGGAGAAAACGTTTCTCCTGTCTCAAGTGTCAGCTCAAATTCCATCCTTTGCAAGTATTGCAGGTTGAGGGTTATGTCACACGGAATCTCAACAAGACTGAACAGGCTGGGGCTCTTTTCTCTAGTAAAGAGAAGGGTGACCTGATGGAGGTCTTCAAAATTATGAAAAGGTTAGATAGGGTGTCCTTGAAGCGTTTCCTCTGCCCACCTGGGGCTCTCTTGCCGTGTCGTAGCTCCGAGTAGAGCGCTTGTTTTGGGAGTCTTGTATCTGGCATGCAGACGATGTGACCCGTCCATCGGAGCTGATCGAGCGTGGTCAAAGCTTCGATGGGCAGAGGAAACGCTTCAAGGACCCCCTCAAAGCCTCCTTGGAAAAAGTGCAACATCCCCTCCGACACCTGGGAATCCCTGGCCCCAAGACCGCGCAAAGTGGAGGAGAAGCATCCGGGAAGGCGGCGAACACCTCGAGTCCCTTCGCCGGGAGCAAGCGGAAGCCAAGCGCAAACAGCGGAAGGAGCGCACGTCAACCCAAGCACCCCACCCACCCGCTCCTTCAACCACTGTCTGCCCCACCTGTGACAGAGACTGTAGGTCCCGCATTGGACTCATCAGTCACCTGAGAACTCATTTTTAGTGTGGAAGCAAGTCATCCTCGGTTCCGAGGGACTGCCGAAGAAGAAGATAGGGTAGACGTAGAGAAGATGTTTCCACTTGTGGGTGGGGGGAGTCCAAAACTAGGGGCCACAAATATAAGATAGTCATCAATAAATCCAATCGGGAATTCAGGAGAAACTTCTTTACCCAGAGAGTGGTGAGAATGTGGAACTCGCCACCACAGGGAGTGGTTGAGGCGAAGAGCAGAGATGCATTTAAGGGGAAGCTGGATAAACACATGAGGGAGAAAGGAATAGAAGATTTAGGTAAGGCCGACTTCAACGGGAGGAAAGAGAGACTGTCCACAATCGGTTAATGGGTAAAACGACAGAAGATCAGTGGGAGATGTTCAAAAGAGAAATTAATGTGGTACAGAACTAGTTTATACCCCTGAGGGGCCAAGAGCTCTACTGGCCAAAAACAACAGCCATGGATGAATAAAGAGGTAAGGGACAGCATAAAACTAAAAGAAAAAGCATAGAAAAATGCAAAAAATAGCACAGATTCTGGCGAATGGGAAAGATACAAAGAACAGCAAAGGGTCACAAAACCGATAGTAAGAGCTATAGAAAGGGAGTATGAAAAGAAACTTGCAAGGGATATCAAAATCAACACAAAGAATGTTTACAATTATATCAGAAAAAAGAAGGTAGTCAGGAGCAATGTTGGCCCCTTAAAAACTGAAAGTGGTGATATTGTCAATGATAATAAGGAAATGGCGGACATGTTGAATAATTACTTTGCGTCAGTATTTACAGTAGAGGAAGAGGATAGCATGCCAGAAATGCCAAGGAAACTAATATTGAATCAGGGACGGGGATTCAATAAAATAACAGTAATGAAGAAAATAATGGGACTAAAGAGTGACAAATCCCCAGGGCCAATGGTTTCCATCCCAGGGTTTTAAAGGAAGTAGGTGAGCACGTTGCAGATGCCCCAACTATAATCTTCCAAAGTTCTCTCAAATCAGGAACCGTTCCTTTAGATTGGAAAATTGCACATGTCACTGCGCTATTTAAGAATGGCGAGAGAGGGAAACCAGGGAATTATAGACCAGTTAGCCTAACATCTGTTGTGGGGAAATTGCTAGAGTCTATAATTAAGGATAGGGTTGACTGAACACCTTGAAAATGTTCAGTTGATCAGAGAGAGCCAGCATGAATTTGTGAAAGGCAGGTCATGCCTGACAAACCTGATTGAATTTTTTGAGGAGGTGTCTAAAGTAGTGATCAGGGGAATGTCTGTGGATGTTATTTACATGGACTTCCAGAAGGTATTTGATAAAGTCCCACATAAGAGACTGTCAACTAAGGTAGAAGCCCACGGAATTGAGGGCAAATTATTGACCTGCTTAGGAAATTGGTTGAGCGGCAGGAGACAGGCAGTAGGGATAATGGGTAGGTACTCAAATTGGCAGGATGTGACTAGTGGTGTCCCACAGGGATCTGTGTTGGGGCCTCAACTATTCACAGTATTTATTAACGACTTAGATGACGGCATAGAAAGTCATTTATCCAAATTTGCCGATGACACAAAGATAGGCAGCATTGTAGGCAGTGTAGATGAAAGCATAAAATTGCAAAAGGGATATCGATAGATTGTGAATGGGCGAAACTGTGGCAAATGGATTTCAATGTAGGCAAATGTGAGGTCATCCACTTTGGACCTAAAAAGGATAGAACAGGGAAACTTTCTAAATGGTGAAAAGCTAAAAACAGTGGAGGTCCAAAGAGACTTGGGGGGTCCAGGTACATCGATCATTAAAATATCATGAACAGGTACAGAAAATAATCAAAAAGGCTAATGAAATGCTGGCTTTTATATCTAGAGGACTAGAATACAAGGGGGTAGAAGTTATGCTGCAGCTGTACAAAGCCCTGGTTAGACCACACCTGGAGCACGGAGAGCAGTTCTGGGCACCACACCTTAGGAAGGATATATTGGCCTTGGAGGGAGTGCAGCGTAGGTTTACCAGAATGATACCTGGACTTAAATTATGAGGAGAGATTACACAAATTAGGGTTGTATACCCTATTTAGAAGGTTAAGGGGTGATCTGATCGAAGTTTTCAAGATATTAAGGGGAACAGATAGAGAGAAACTAGTTCCGCTGGTTGGGGAGTCTAGGACTAGGGGGCAGAGTCTAAAAATCAGAGCCAGACCTTTCAGGAGTGAAGTTAGGAAACACTTCTACACACAAAGGGTGGTAGAAGTTTGGAACTCTCTTCCGCAAACGGCAATTGATGCTGGGTCAATTGTTAATTTTAAATCTGAGATTGATAGCTTTTTGTTAACCAATGGTATCGAGGGATATGGGCCAAAGGCGGGGAGATGGAGTTAGGTTGCAGATCAGCCATGATCTCATTGAATGGCGGAACAGGCCCGAGGGGCCGAATGGCCTCCTCCTGTTCCTATGCTCCTTTTAAGCCGATAGGGTGCGATGAGGAGGGGTGGGGAGGAGGCTTGAGTGGAGCTGCTGGGCCGAATGGCCTGTTTCTGTGCTGTACCTTCTACGTAATTCAGAAAATGGCAAAAAGTGCATCGTTCCCACTTTGAATTACTAGCCAGAAACCCGTGCTGGAAAGTCTGCCTGCCCTGGCAAGGGCAGGAGAGCAACTGGTGGTGATGCCATTCTCTCTTTCTCCGCCCCGGCCTCCAACCACAGCTGAAGAATCTGTAGACACTCAACAACAACAACTTGTATTTCTACAGCGCCTTTAATGCAGTAAACCGTTCCAAGGCATTTCACAGGAACCTAATCAGACAAGATTTGACAGCGAGCCACACTTGGTCGAGGCTCACACATGCAGAAGGTTCACTTGGGTTGGATACCAGAGAACAAGCTAGCACCCATGGACCCATATTCCAGCACGATGACAGCACCGTCTGAAGGAGGGAAGGAGGAGAATTTAGCGGTGGAGGAGGAAGTTTCCACAAAAGAAAAGTTACAATATTTTCTGACGGTTCTGTTGCTGGTTTTAGCTAGCTTTCTCTATATTACACCCTTCTAAGAACCTTGCAACATTATTGGCATTACAATAAACTCTTGCGGTATTGAATCAGACAATGCAAGGCTTTGAACTCGTCAGCACAGCTTTCATTTTGAGAACATCGTATGATCAACAAGAAAGGGCCGGGTGATGGAGCGAGTTAGTCACCGACCTTTCACCTCTGGAACAAGGGTTGAAATCCAACCAAGAGGTGCCGCCAGATCAAAGTCCTCGATCTACTGGCTGCAATGGTCCGATGCAATGAGCTTGGACCATCTGAATCCAGTTTCTCGTGGTCTTGAGCCAATAGTGCAGTGCCCCTAGATTGGCACCAAATTGGAAATGGTATTTTTTATTTTAAAACTGGCACACTAGGGGTGATCTTCTAATGGTGGTGCTTTACTCTGCTTCTAACCAGGCTATAACTAATCTCAGAGTCCCTGACACGGGCTAGCTGAAATAGAAATCCCATCTCTCAACTGCAGTACAAAATTCAGATGTTTTTAAAGAAATATAGACATACTTTAGGAAGGACATGAAGGCTTTGGAGAGGGTACAGAGATGATTTACGAGAATGGTTCCAGGGATGAGGGACTTCAGTTAAGTGGATAGACTGGAGAAGCTGGGGTTGTTCTCCTTAGAGCAGAGAAGGTTAGGGTGAAGATCTGATAGAGGGGTTTAAAAATCATGAAGGGTTTCGATAGAGTAGCTAAAGAGAAACTGTTTCCAGTGGCTGAAAGGTCGATATCCAGAGGGCACAGATTTAAGCTGATTGGCAAAAGAACCAGAGGCGACATGAGGAAAAACCTTTTTACGCAACGAGTGGTCAGGATTTGGAACGCACTGCCCGATAGGGTGGTGGAGGCAGATTCAACAGTAGCCTTCAAAAGGGAATTGGATAAATACTTGAAGGAGAAAAAAACTGCAGGGATATGGCGCAAGAGCGGGGGGAGTGGGACTAACTGGATTGCTCTTCGAAAGACTTGATGGGCCGAATGGCCTCCTTCTGTGCTGGACTGTTCTATGATTCTTTGGTAAAGCATGAATGAATTGGCGAGTTAATCTGATTCCTTAGTGCAAGCTATTACTCATAACTGACCATGTCCTTCCCACAAAAAACAGGACAAATCCAATCCAGCAAATTACCACCCAATCAGCCTACGACAAATCATCAGCAAAGGAAACGTCAACAGTGCTATCAAGCGGCACTTACTCACCAATAACCTGCTCACCGATGCTCAGTCTGTAATCGAACAGGACCACTCGGCTTCAGACCTCATTACAGCCTTGGTCCAAACATGGACACAAGAGATGAATTTTGGAGGTGAGGCGAGAGTGACTGCCCTCGACATCAAGGCAGCATTTGACCGAGTGTGGCACCAAGGAGCCCTAGCAAAACTGAAGCTAATAGGGATCAGGGGGAAAAGTTTCCAGTGGCTGGAGTCATACCTGGCACAAAGGAAGATGGTTGTGGTCGTTGGAGGCCAATCATCTAAGCCCCAGGATATCCCTGCAGGAGTTCCTTAAAACAGTGTCCTTGGCCTAACTGTCTTCAGCTGATTCAATAATGGCCTCCTCCATCTTAAAGTCAGAAGTGGGGCTGTGCAGCACCATTGACAATCCCGCAGATAGTTAAGCAATCCACGCCCTCAAAGACTTGGACAACATCCAGGCTTGGGTTGATATGTGGCGCAAATGTTACTTGTCACCTAAGTGCCAGGCAATGACCATCTCCAACAAGAGAAAGCCCAGATACCTCCCCTTGACATTCAATGGCATTACCATCGCCGAGATCCCCCCCACCCCACAAACATCCTAGGGGTCACCACTGACCAGAAACTCAACTGGAACAGCCACATAAATGCTGTGGCTACTAGAGCAAGTCAGAGGCTGGGTATTCTGTGGCAAGTGACTCACCTCTTAACTACCCAAAGCCTCTCCGACACCTACAAAAGACACAAGTCAGGAGTGTGATGGAACACTTTCCACTTATCTGGATGAATGCATCTTCAACACACAAGAAGCCCAACAACATCCAGGACAAAGCAGCCCGCTTGATTGGCACCCCATCCACCACCTTAAACATCCACTCCCTCCACCACCGGCGCACCGTGTCTGGAGTGTGTACCATCTACAAGATGCACTGCAGCAACTCACTTTGGCAGGACCTCCCACCACCTAGAAGGACAAGGGTGGCAGGTACAGGAAAACACCATCACCACCAGGTTCCTCTACAAGTAATACCCCATTCTGACTTGGAGATATATCAGCCGTTCCTTCATCGTCACTGTGTCAAAATCCTGGAATTCCCTAACCCAACAGCACTGTGCAAGTACCTTCACCACACAGACTGCAGCAGTTCAAGAAGGCGGCCCACCACCACCTTCTAAAGGGGCAACTAGGGACAGGCAATAAATGCCGGCCTTGCCAGTGACGCCCACGTCATAAATTCTACAAATACCATTAGCCCTGAACCAGCCTTTCCAACGCACCCACTGCGATGCCAGAGCATTAAAGATTACACTTATACATCCAATTAGTGTGGATTTGCTCAGGGGCATCCCACTTCATGAATAATTCACTGTGTCACCATGGGTGCATTTGTTGTGTGTTGATGCCTTGGGACAAAGCAACAACTGGCATCTGAATTATAGAAGACGCAGCTTCTAAAAAAGGTGAATGCAGTAACAGGCGGCATTTTTCAGAACAGGCCAAGGCCATTAGGCCGAACAAGCCTGTCCATTTTGATTGGTCAGCCTCACATCTCCATCATATCCCTCAATCCCTCTCGAAATTGTAACCTCATTTAGAATCATACAGCACAGAAGGAGGCCATTCGGCCCATCGTGCCTGTGCCGGCTCTTTGAAAGAGCTCTCCAATTAGTCCCACTCCCCCCCTACACTTTCCCCATAGCCCTGCAATTTTTTTCCCTTTTCCAAGTGCATATCCATCTCCCTTTTGAAAGTTACTATTGAATCTGCTCCCTCCACCCTATCAGGCAGTGCGCAACAACTCGCTGCGTAAAACACATTCTCCTCAATTCCTTCGTCAATCATCATATTTATTTATGCGGTCTGCTTGCTGCACCCATCTGGTTTTCAAGAATACAAGAGCAAAACACTGCGGGTGCTGGAAATCTGAAATACAAACAGAAAATGCCGCAAGCACTCAGCAAGCCAGGCGGCATCTGTGGAGAGAGAGAGAGAGAGAGAGAGAGAGCAGAGACAGAGACAGAGACAGAGACAGAGACAGAGACAGAGACAGAGACAGAGAGAGAGAGAGAGAGAGAGAGAGAGAGAGAGAGAGAAACAGAGTCAACGTTTCAGGTCGGCGGCCTTTCGTCAGAACTGGAAAATGTTAGAGATCTAACAGGTTTTGAGCAAGTGCAGGGGCGGGGAAAGGAGGGAGGAAAGAACAAAAGGGAAGGTCTGCGATAGGGTGGAGGGCAGGAGAGATTAAATGCTTTTGCCTCGCACCATCAACCCATTTGTCATTTAATCTCTCCTGCCCTCCACCCTATCGCAGACCTTCCCTTTTGTTCCTTCCTCCCCTCCCACCCTCCCCTTTCCCTGCCCCTGCACTTGCTGAAAACCTGTTCCGTCTGTAACTTTTTCCAGTTCTGATGAAGGGTCACAGACCTGAAACGTTAACTCTGTTCCCCTCTGCACAGATGCTGCCTGACCTGCTGAGTGTTTCCAGCAATTTCTGTATCTAGTCTCTGGTAATCACCTTTGGTTGAAAATTTCCATCTGCATTTTTTTTGGTGCTCCCCATATCCCCTAGTATTTGAACTTTTCACCATCGCGAGCAAGTTACCTGGATCAGAATCATAAATCTGACAACCTTGAAAACTTCTTCGAAGAGAAGCGAGTCCAACTTGCTTAACCTCAACCTTTTGGTTGCTTAAGTGTCAGCCGTGGCTCAGTGGGTAGCACACTCGCCTCGGAGTCAGAAGGTTGTGGGTTCGAGTCCCACTCCAGAGACTCCAGCACAAAATCTAGGCAGACGTTACCCAGTGCAGTACTGAGGGAGCGCCGCACTGTCGGAGGTGCCGTCTTTCGGATGAGACGTTAAACTGAAAAAAAAGGGACAAAAGGAAATTTTGATTCCATTTACGGAAGAGTTTAAGTGGATAAATGAGTCGAAGCATTGAGTGTTTGAGATAAAACAGTCCCTGGTTCCCCCACAAACAGGTCAGAACGTGCTCCTGGCCTCAGAGCCACTTGCCGACACCAACCAGAGTAACTGGTATTTTTGTTAATAAAACTCTAGGTTAAATGGATACTGCACCTGGACTATGGTAAACACCCACCTGCTAACACAAGCAGTCACTGTCAAAAGGGATGGGTCAGCAAACAGAAATCCAAACTTTTTAAGCAGCCATCTGCCTGAATGGCACCGCTAGCTAAAAACCAAATAAAAACATACTTTAGTGCCAAGAAATGTAACGCTCCAATTTGAACACCCATTATTAATTAAGGGGTGATCTAATCGAGGTGTTTAAGATGATTTGATAGGGTAGAGAGAGAGAGAGAGAGAAACTATTTCCTCTGGTGGGGGGAGTCCAGAACGAGGGGGGCATCACATTGAAATTAGAGCCAGGCCGTTCAGGGGTGATGTCAGGAAGCACTTCTTCACACAAAGGGTGGTGGAAATCTGGAACTCTCCCCCCCAAAAAGCTGTTGAGGCTGGGGCGGGGGGAGGGTCAATTGAAAATGTCAAAACAGAGATGGATAGATTTTCTATTTTATTTTTTCATCCACCCTTTTCCCCCCCCCCCACTTTTTTTCCCTCCCTGAAGCTGGCAGCTGTCCTTCATTCTGCCAGTGCATTTCACACTTCATCTAGCCTCAACCTGTCACATTAACACCTCCTCTCGCCATGATTATCTCTTAATGTCTCTCAATGTCTCTTAATCTCTCCTTTTGTTCTTTCATCCCCTTTTCCCAGCTTTATCCTTGCTTTAAATCTATTTCATTTCCTGCTATTTCCAGTTCTGACGAAAGGTCTTCGACCTGAAACGTTAACTCTGTTTCTCTCTCCACGGATGCTGCCTGGCCTGCTGAGTTTTTTCAGCGTTTTCTGTTGTTATTATGGATAGATTTTTGTTTGACAAGGGTATTACGGGTTACGGAACCAAGGCAGGTGTTAAGATTCGGATCAGCCATGATCTAACTGAATGGCGGAACAGGCTCGAGGGGCTAAACGGCCTCCTCTATTTCTTAAGCCAATTATCTTTAATCGTGCCCTCTGGTTACTGGCCCTCCTGCCGCACAAGCAGCCACATGAAAGCGAGAGAAATTTTCTGGATTCGGAATTGACTGATAAATTAATATATCGATGGTTAAGTGCCGCATTTGATGGATACCATCTTTTAAAAATGAAATGGCTGAGAGGAATCATGACGAGTGTTAAAGATCCTGCAGGTCATTTTCTTGGAGGAGAGGGGGCGTGCAGCTTTCTGCTGACTGTTTATGTTTAAATGTCGATGTCATTGGCGCAACGGGCAAGATACTCTAGTTGCGGATTTGGTTTAATCTCGTAGGATTAAGGTTTCTGCTTTCTTCTAACTGGCTTGTGGATTTGTACTGTAGCTTGAAATAATGGCATGGTTTAAAGTTGTTCAGTCTCAGGATGCGTTCGGGTTTATTGGTGCTGTTCAGCTGCTGCTGAAAGTGCAGGGCGTGCGAATCGTTTTGTGGCCACATTGTGAAACGAGATTGCCAAGGCAGTCTTGAGATAAGAAGTGGCACAATAGGACAGGATGATTAGTTGCATCCTAGATGGTAAACAATTTGGCATCTGGTGTTTTTGAAGGAACTCTCTCATTTCTGGAGGTCTTGTTCACAACAACATTTGTCATGCCATTATGAATCAGCAATGAGAGTGTGCGTGACTAGAGGCCTATAAAGATCTTGAGCTTTCCTTAACAAGTTGCAGAGAGAGTCAAGATCGAAAGGATCGACGCGGTTACCTCGCTACCTAGGGGAACATGGAGTAATATTGTTAATTTTTCTGTAGGTCTACTGCTCAAAGACATTGCATGTGTCTGGACTTGGTCAAACACTATAAACGGATTTGTTGTTGCAAACCATATTTGGTGTCGGATTCGAACTGTCTTACAAATGCCAGATAGTGGGACAGCCATCAGTAGATGCATAACCCACCAGCTCATCATTTTCAACATTTATTTCACTCCCTTACATTATTCATGATGTGGAGATGCCGGTGTTGGACTGGGGTGGACAAATGTGAGAAGTCGCACAACACCAGGTTATAGTCCAACAGCTTTATTTGAAATCACAAGCTTTCGGAGCGCTGCTGCTTCATCAGGTGAAGTGGAGAGATGCATATAGGCACAGCATATAAAGTCAGAGAACACTGCCAGATGATTACAGTTAATCTTTCCAACTGCCCTTTATCACACCTCGGCAAAGATTTCAAATAAAGCTGTTGGACTATAACGTGGTGTTGTGCGACTTCTCACATTTACATTATTCAGACAGTAAAACTCCTCCCCATCAGTTCCTCAATGATGTCTTTCAAATAGAATGAATCAAAATAAACAGCATCAAAAATGGAAGACAACCACAATTTATGGTACTAACTCGACGAGTTTGCACACTGGAACTGGCCACAAAGTGCAGGGGTTTACCTCCATTTTAAGGCTACTGCGGTGGTTAGACTTGTTCCCGTGTATCAGAACCCTGAAGTGTTAAGCCATGCACTTCTGTCACGAGAGAATTGAGAGGTAAAGAGATGCCAGAGGTGAGATGGCATGAGGATTTTTTGTTACAGTGAAGAGGGAGCCTGCGAAGGTTCAGCATTGGACACCAGGATACAACAGCTGACTGCAGGTGAGGTCGGCCTGGCAGAGCACTGGTTAAAGTTTCACGGCCTCAATTAGGGGAACCTTTGCTGTGGGATTGTATACTCTGAAATGTTAGGAATAAAATTCCATTTGTGAAGAGGGGAGAGAGAGATGATGTGTCAGCCAAGATTTTCAGTTTTAGTTTTATTAGTTTCAGGAGAAAAAAATACACCAGGAACCAGCACACTGCAAAGTCACAGACCTGCAAGCAAGCCAATATCAGGGTAGGGAGGAAGAGAGGAGATTGAGCGAGAGGGGAACGAGGGAGGGGGGGAGAGCGAGGGAAGGGGAACGAGGGAGGGGGGGAGGCGAGGGAGGGACGAGGGAGGGGAACGAGGGAGGGGGGGAGAGCGAGAGAAGGGGGGGGGGGAGAGCGAGAGAAGGGGGGGGGAGAGCGAGAGAAGGGGGGGGAGAGCGAGAGAAGGGGGGGGAGAGCGAGAGAAGGGGGGGGGAGAGCGAGAGAAGGGGGGGGAGAGCGAGAGAAGGGGGGGGAGAGCGAGAGAAGGGGGGGGAGAGCGAGAGAAGGGGGGGGGAGAGCGAGAGAAGGGGGGGGGAGAGCGAGAGAAGGGGGGGGGGAGAGCGAGAGAAGGGGGGGGAGAGCGAGAGAAGGGGGGGAGAGCGAGAGAAGGGGGGGGGAGAGCGAGAGAAGGGGGGGAGAGAGCGAGAGAAGGGGGGGGGGAGCGAGAGAAGGGGGGGGAGAGCGAGAGAAGGGGGGGAGAGCGAGAGAAGGGGGGGAGAGCGAGAGAAGGGGGGGAGAGCGAGAGAGGGGGGGAGCGAGAGAGAGAGCGCGTGAGAGAGATGACGCGTCAGCCTAGATTTTGTGCTCAAGTCTCTGGAGTGGGACTCCACGACCTTCTGACTCGGAGGCGAGAGTGCTACCCACTGAGCCACGGCTGACACCGAGAGAGTAGCCACAGGTGAAACAAATGCACATCTGTCTTCAGTTCGAATTAAGGCAACTCACAGGGCAAGGTGGCACCTCGGCACTCTCTCACTGAGAGCTGCTGTCAATGCAGCAGTCTCATTTGCCAAATCTCGTCAGTCTGTAGAAAGCTGGGGCGGGAGAATCCTGGAGTTGGTATTTCCCCGTGTTAACATGGGAGATTTACAGGAATTATTTGATGTAAACTTCAAGTACTGAAATTAAAGTTAGCAACCCTCACATTCATATAGAAATACTGAGGTTATGTTATGCCATTTTCTCATATCTCAACTATTTTAACACATTTTTGCTCAAGTGCACCTAAGCGTTTTGCGGTTGTGGTCGAGCCATGCGCACTGCTTCTAACAGGGTTTTGGAATAAAATCATATCGTACTTTCAGTGGGGAAGTAAGTGTCACTGACGAGAGGGGCTCTGCTTAAAAGATCAATTGCTATTTATAGAGCATGTCAATATGGTCCGTGAGCTGTCAAAACAGAATCCAATTAAAATGCAGTTTTGTGGAAATAAGCTAGGCATAAGTGCACTCTGCCAATTCGAGGGCCAGTCACTGTACACGCTGTATTCCAAGTGCTCCCAAAGAGTATTTGCAAGCTGGGGGGGGGGGGGGGGGGGGGAATAAATCACAAGGCCCAGCCATTTTACAGTAGACCAACTTTGCATCATATCCCTCAATCTTTTCTTTCCAGGGACAAATATCACAGAAGGCATGGCCATCGTGCCTGTGCTAGCTCTTTCAAACAGCTGTCCAATTCGCCCCATTCCTCTGCTCTTTGTCCATAGCCCTGCAAATGTCTCCAAATCATCCAAGATATTTCGTAAACCCATTCATACCACTTCCCCAAGACAAAAAAAACACCGGATGCCCCTCCAACTCCGAATGGTCCCCACCTGCATGTAAACTGAGTCTCAGGCTTGTTCAGCGGGCAGGGCCCAGGCCTAATTTTGTTAAAATTTCATTTAGAACTTCAATTTTTACAGTTACTTAGCTAATCTTTCAGTTGCAACTTTTAAATGGTTTAGATTTATCTCAACTCGCGAAGGCTGAGGGGGTGGCCCGAGAGAGGTCTTTTAAGATTATGAAGGGGTGCGATAGGGTAGACGTAGAGAAGATGTTTCCACTTGTGGCCATCAATATAAGAGAGTCACTAATAAATCCAATCGGGAATTCAGGAGAAACTTCTTTACCCAGAGAGTGGTGAGAATGTGGAACTCGCTATCACACAGAGAGCGGTTGAGGCGACGAGCATAGATGCATTTAAGAACACAAGAATTCGAAGCAGGAGTCGGCCATTCGGCCCTTCGAGCCTGCTCCGCCATTCAATATGATCACGGGTGATCTTCCACCTCAACTCTACTCTCCCGCCCGCTCCCCATATCCCTCGGCTCCCCTCGAGTCCAAAATTCTATCGACCTCGGTCTTGAATATACTCAACGACTGAGCATTGAAGAGGAAGCTGGATAAACACATGAGGGAGAAAAGAATAGAAGGGTATGCTGATGGGGGGGGGAGAAGTGAAGAGGGGTGGGAGCAGGCTCGGGTGGATCCAAGCATAGCATAGACCAGTTGAGCCGAGTGGCTTCGTTTCTGTGCTGCAGCCTGGACAGAACCAGATTAAATTTTCAGTATTTGCTGTGGAACTAGCACGGTGCCTCCTGTGGTTCTCGTTTTTAAAACTGCTGCTCCCTAGTATTTGAGCCCTGTGGTATATAGTGAAGAATTTGATTGAATCAGCCTCGTCGCACTCCTTCATTTGGGGTTTTTTTTTTGGTTTCCTTTTCGACTTTTGGTTTCGGCTTCTCATCACCTGGCTGTACTTGCCTCGCTCAGCTTCACTCCTGCCGCAACCGAACTGCAACCAGTGCACAATTCAGAAAGTTACGCAGCGCCCAGCTTTTTCCGGGTTTTTTTTTTGCCCCCGCGTGCCACCAAACAGCTGACTGCCCAGTCTGCTGTTAAAAGTTAAAGCCGGACTTTTGGCTGCTGGTTGGGAAGATTCAAGAGCAAGTGTACCTACTCAAAACCTCCCTGGAGAGAGAGAGAGAGCGAGACTGCACCAGGAGTTTAACTGCTAGTTCGACGCAGCTTCAAGTAGATAGGTGCGCTCAAGTATTCCTCTTTCCGGCATCACTACAACATGCTGCTGTTTTATCTCGTTCAATTTGTATGAATTTGCATAACTGATTCCAACACTAATTTCAATGCATACACAGTTGAGACTAAGTAAATATCATTTTGCAAGATGATCAGAATTTCAGTGAAATATTTAGAACTTTCAAAACAATTGCCCCCCCCCCCCCGCCCTTTCTTTCTTAATGTCCTACAAACGCTGACTTATGCTGGGATATAGTTCCACAGGCACTGCCCACTCTCTCGTACATTGGGAGTAGCGGGAGTGAAAACAAGCAGCACTTTGGAACCGCAGGGATAATTTCTTGCAGAACCGAACACGTCAAGTACGTTATGCTTGAGGCTCAATACCCACAAGTTAGTCAGTCATAAAAATCTCTCTCTTTCTGGTCGAGCCTAGACAGCAACAGACTATTCTACCGTGGCGGGTGTCACAGCAAATATTGACACATGCGCACTCGACAGCCACCAGCCAAGCCCGGGGGTACGGAGGTCGACGGCAGTATCCAGGACAAAGCAGCCCGCTTCATCGGCACCCCATCCACCACCTTAAACATTCACTCCCTCCACCACCGGCGCACCGTGGCTGCAGTGTGTACCATCTACAAGATGCACTGCAGCAACTCGCCAAGGCTTCTTCGGCAGCACCTCCCAAACCCGCGACCTCTCCCACCTAGAAGGACAAGGGCAGCAGGCGCATGGGAACACCACCACCTCCAAGTTCCCCTCCAAGTCACACACCATCCTGACTTAGAAATATATCGGCCGTTCCTTCATCGTCGCTGGGTCAAAATCCTGGAACTCCCTCCCTAACAGCACTGTGGGAGTACCTTTACCACACGGACTGCAGCGGTTCAAGAAGGCGGCTCACCACCGCCTTCTCAAAGGAAATTAGGGATGGGCAATAAATGCCGGCCTTGCCAGCGACGCCCACATCCCGTGAATGAATAAAAAAATTAATTCCTGGCGCTGCTCAACTGAGATAAGCTGCACACACCAGAAGATAGCCCGAGCACTATCTTAGCCCATGTTGCTCTTGCAAGAACATGAAAAAGTGTTTTGCTCCATTGAAACGCATCTCTTAACTACACCAACTGCATTTTCAACCCCCTCGCTGATGTCGACACCACTACCACATCTGGTACAATTATTTATCATTCTTTGAGCAAAAAAAAGAAATATTTTAAGACTTTTTAAAAAGTTTACTTCTCGCTAAATTAAATTTAGGCATTGCACCAGAGCTTGGGCACATAACACAGGCTGGCAGTGGAGTACGGAGGAGTCGTCTTTCAGATCAGACATTGAACCAAGAACCCACCTGCCCTCTCGGGTGGATGCAAGAGATCCCATGGCACGATTAGAAGAAGAGCAGGGGGAGTTCTCCCCGGTGTCCTGGCCAATATTGATCCCTCAAGCAGCATCGTAAAAAAAAATTATATACTGAGGCTATATTAACTGGGGTCTCACCTTGTGCGGTTTGTGGGATCTTGCTGCGCACAATTTAGCTGCTGTATTTGCCTATATTACTACAATGACCATGTTTCAAAAGTAATTCATTTGCTGTGAAGCATTTTTAGACCTCCTCAGCACGGGATAGGTGCTGCATCAATTGCAAGTCGATAGAATCATAGAGCGATACGTCACAGCCCATCGTGCCTGTGCCGGCTCTTTGAACGAGCTCTCCAATTAGTCCCACGCCCCGCCCTGCTCTTTCCCCACAGCCCTGCAAATTTTTCCCCTTCAAGTATTTATCCGATTCCCTTTTGAAAGTCACTATTGAATCTGCTTCCACCGCCCTTTCAGGCAGCGCGTTCCAGATCACAACAACTGGCTGCAGAAAAAAATGTTTCCTCCTCTCCCCCTCTGGTTCTTTTGCCAATTATCGTAAATCTGTGTCCTCTGGTTACCGATCCTCCTGCCAGTGGAAACAGTTTCTCACTATCTACTCGATCAAAACCCACTCATTCTGCTGGCTTCATTTTTTCTACTCAGCGACACTGGATTCCTCTCTCACACCAGTGCAGGGTTGTCGGGCGGACTGGTTATTCTGTAGTTCTATTTCACTCTATTTCCTACATTCCAACAGTGACTACACTTCAAAAGTTAATTGGCTGTAAAGCGCTTTGGGACGTCCTGAGGCGGTGAAAGGCACTGTAGAAATGCACAGGATTACATAGGATATACGGCACAGAAACAGGCCATTCGGCCCAACCAGTCCATGCCGGCGTTTGTGCTCCACTCGAGCCTCCTCCTGTCTTTCCTCATCTAAATCTATCAGCGTAACCCTTTATTCTTTTCTCCCTCGTGTTTATCTAGCCTCCCCTTAAATGCATCTATACTATTCGCTTCAACCACTCCCTGTGGTAGCGAGTTCCACATTCTCACCACTCTCTGGGTAAAGAAGTTTCTCCTGAATTCCCGATTGGATTTCTTGGTGACTATCTTATATTGATGGCCTCTAGTTATGCTCTTCCCCACAAGTGGAAACATTCTCTCTGTATCCACTCCATCAAAACCTTACATCATTTTAAAGACCTCTATTTAGGTCACCCCTCAGCCTTCTTTTTTCAAGAGAAAAGAGACCCAGCCTGTTCATCCTTTCCTGATATGTGTACCCTCGCATGTCTGGTATCATCCTTGTAAATCTTCTCTGCACCCTCTCCAGTGCCTCTATATCCTTTTTATAATATGGCAACCAGAACGCAGTACTCCAAGTGTGGACTAACCAAGGTTCGATACAGGTTTAGCATAACTTCCCTACTTTTCAATTCTATGCCTCTAGTAAACCCTAGTGCTTGGTTTGCTTTTTTTTGGCCTTGCTAACCTGTGTCGCAACTTTTAGTGATTTATGTATTTGTACTCAGAGATCCCTTTGTTCCTCTACCCCACCTAGACTCGCACCCTCCAAGTGATGAGTGACCTACCAAAATGTAATACCTCACATTTATGTGTTGAACTTCATTTGCCAATTATATGCCCATTCTGCAAGTTTATTAATGTCTTCCTGTAATTTGTTGCAGTCCTCCCCAGTATTGACTACCCCCCTCCCCCAATTTGGTGTCCTCCGCAAATTTAGAAATTGTGCTTTTGATTCCAAAGTCTAAACCGTTAATGTAAATTGTGAACAGCAGTGGTCCCAGCACTGATCCTTGTGGAACACCACTGCCCACCTTCCGCTACTGTGAATAGCTACCCTTTACTCCTACTCTCTGCTTTCTGTCCTGAAGCCAGCCAGCAATCCATTCTGCTACTTGTCCCCTGACTCTGCATTCTCTGACCTTGTTCATCAGTCTATTATGGGGTACCTTATCGAAGGCCTTTTGAAAATCCAGATAAATTACATCTACTGCATTACCATTGTCTGCTCTCTCTGTTACCCCTTCAAAAAATTCAATAAGGTTGGTCAAGCAAGACTTTCCCTTTTGAAATCCATGCTGACTATTATTATATTTTTGGTTTCATAGAATCATAGAAATTTACAGCACAGAAGGAGGCCATTCGGCCCATCTTGTCGATGCCGGCCAACAAAGAGCCATCCAGCCGAATCCCACTTTCCAGCTCTTGGTCCGTAGCCTTGTAGGTTATATCCAAGTACTTTTTTAAATGTGAAGTCGCACAACACCAGGTTATAGTCCAACAGATTTATTTAAAATTACAAGCTTTCGGAGCTATCGCCCCTTCCTCAGGTAGAGTTACAATTGTAACTCTACCTGAGGAAGGGACGATAGCTCCGAAAGCTTGTAATTTTAAATAAATCTGTTGGACTATAACCTGGTGTTGTGCGACTTCTCATTTTTGTCCACCCCAGTCCAATGCCGGCATCTCCGCATCATGACCACTTTTTTAAATGTGATGAGGGTCTCTGCCTCTACCACCCTTTCAGGCAGTGAGTTCCAGACCCCCACCACCCTCTGGGTGAAAAAATTTCTCCTCAAATCCCCTTTAAATTTCCGACCAATTACTTTAAATCTATGCCCCCTGGTTACTGACCCTTCCGCCAAGGGGAAATAGGTCCTTCCTATCCACTCTATCTGGGCCCCTCATAATTTTATACACCTCAATTAGGTCTGCCCTCAGCCTCCTCTGTTCCAAAGAAAACAACCCCAGCCTATCCAATCTTTCCTCATAGCTAAAATTCCCCAACCCAGGCAACATCCTCGTAAATCTCCTCTGTACCCTCTCGAGTGCAATCACATCCTTCCTGTAATGTGGTGACCAGAACTGCACGCAGTATTCTAGCTGCAGCCCAACTAGTGTTTTATACATTTCAAGCATAACCTCCCTGCTCTTATATTCTATGCCTCAGCTAATAAAGGCAAGTACCCCGCACGCCTTCTTAACCACCTTACTACCTTCAGGGATCTGTGGACATGCACTCCAAGGTCCCTCTGATCTTCTGCACTTCAGTGTCCTACCATTTATAGTGTATTTCCTTGCCTTGTTAGCCCCACCCAAATGCATTACCTCACACTTCTCCAGATTGAATTCCATTTGCCACTGTTCTGCCCACGTGACCAGTCCACTGATATCTTCCTGCAGTCTGCAGCTTTCTTCTTCAATATCAACCACACGGCCAATTTTTGTATCATCTGCAAACTTCTTAATCATAGTTCCCACATTCAAGTCCAAATCATTGATATATACCACAAAAAGCAAAAGGACCCTGCGGAACCCCACTGGAAACAAAAACACCCTTCGACCATTACCCTTTGTTTCCTGCCTCTGAACCAATTTTGGATCCAACTTGCCACTTTGCCTTGGATCCTATGGACCAGTCTTCCATGCGGGACCTTATCAAAAGCCTTGCTAAAATCCATATAGACTACATCAAATGCACTACCCTCATCGACCCTCCTTGTTACCTCCTCAAAAAATTCAATCAAGTTAGTCAGACACGACCTTCCTTTAACAAATCCATGCTGAGTGTCCTCGATTCATCCGTGCCTTTCTAAATAAAGATTTATCCTGTCGCTCAGAATTTTTCCAATAATTTTCCCACCACCAAGGTTAGGCTGACTGGTCTGTAATTACTCGGTCTATCCCTTTCTCCCTTTTTAAACAACGGTACCATGTTAGCAGTCCTCCAGTATTGAGTCCTCGGTATCTGTCATAAGCTTCCCTTTTTTTCCTTTATCCTACCATGTATGCCCCTTGACATCCAGGGAGCTCTAGATTTGTTAGTCCCACCCTTTTTCTTTAAGGGAACATACTTGCTCTGAACCCTCACTATCTCCTCCTTGAATGCCTCCCACTGCTCTGACACTGATTTACCTACAAGTTTTTGTCTCCAGTCCACTTTGGCTAAATCACCTCTCAGCTTAGTAAAATTAGCTTTTCCCTAATTGAGAGCTTTTATTCCTGGTCCATCCTTGTCTTTTTCCATAACTATCCTAAATCTAACTGAATTATGATCACTACCACCAATATGCTCTCCCACTGATACCCTTTCCACCTGCCCAGCTTCATTCCCTAAAACTAGGTCCAGAACCGCCCCCTCTCTTGTTGGGCTTGCTACGTACTGGCTAAAAAAGTTCTCCTGAATGCATTTTTAAGAATTCTGCTCCCTCTATGCCTTTCACACTAACTTTATCCCAGTTACTATTAGGGAAGTTGAAATCTATTACTGCCCTCTTTTTGCACGTCTCAGAAATTTGCCTACATATTTGCTCTTCTATCTCCCTCTGACTGTTCGGAGGTCTATAGTACACTCCCAGCAGTGGGATTGCCCCTTTTTTGTTTTTCAGTTCAACCCATACGGCCTCATTTGATGATCCTTCTAAGATATCCTCCCTCCTCACAGCTGTAATTGATTCTTTAATCAATATTGCAACCCCCCTCCTTTTTTATCCCCCTCTCCATCTCCTCTGAAAACCCTGTAACCAGGAATGTTGAGCTGCCATTCCTGCTCTTCTTTCAGCCATGTCTCAGTAATAGCTATATCATACTCCCACGTGTCTATCTGTGCCATCAGCTCATCTGCTTTATTCCCTATGCACCTTGCGTTGAAGTATATACCATTTAGCACAGTCAAACTCCCTTGTTGTCTATTTTCTAGCCTTTGTATCCTCTGCCTACCAAACTCGCTTACTAATTTTCTGCCTTCCATTTCCAGCCTTGCTTCGCTCCCTTCTGAATCCACTCTCAGGTTCCCATCCCCCTGCCAAGCTAGTTTAAACCCTCCCCAACAGCACTAGCAAACCCTGCCGCGAGGATATTGGTCCCGGTTCTGTTGAGGTGCAACCCGTCCGGCTTGTACAGGTCCCACCTCCCCCAGAAATGGTCCCAATGCCTCAGGAAGCTAAAGCCCTCCCTCCTGCACCATCTCTCCAGCCACACATTCATCTGCTCTATCCTCCTGTTTCTGTACTCACTAACACGTGGCACCGGGAGTAATCCGGAGACTACTACCTTTGAGGTTTCTAGATGTTCTTCTATTTTCTCCTTTAGTAGGGATTCCATTATTTTTCCTACCACTGATGTTAAGCTGACTGGTCTATAATTCCCTGGACATGTTCTATCCCCCTTCTTAAATATCGGTATTGCGTTAGCTATCCGCCAGTCCTCTGGCACAACATCTTTTTCTAACGAATTATTAAACATGCGTAGTAATGCCTCTGCTATCTCTTCCCTAGATTCTTTTAAAATCTGGTCCAGGGGTTTTATCCTCTTTTGACTTTATGATTAGTTTATTTAATATATCCCCTTTTTTTTTTAATTTTAAATGCACTTATCTCATTACTAATCTCATCATCCAATGTCATGTCCACCTGTTCTATCTCCCTGGTAAATACTGAAGCAAAATAATGGCCCAGAAATTCATCTCGCTCTGTTCCCGCGGGGGTAAGGCTTCCCCGCGATCTCTCACCTCGCTTGTGCTTTTTCAGATCCAGCTCGCACGAACTTGATGTTCCAGACATCAGCTGGGCAGTGCTTGCGTATCCCAGCGGCGTAGTGAATTCGTGCGAGCTGTGGGATCACGTGACTCAGTTGGAGCCAATGGCAGCACACCATCTTCCATTCATAAGTTTCACATACGTGCTGTGAAATCTATGAATCTTACACCCCCCCAAAATAACAGCTAAACCTCAATTAAATTTTTTTTTAAAAACCATCACATTAATAAAATAAGTATAGTTAAATAAATTAACCATTTTAAATAAAAAATTAAATTTTTGAAAAATTTTAAATCTTTTAAAAAGTTATAAAAATAAACTTACCTGTCTTTAAAGGCTCTAAAAAAGATATACCTGTTAAAAGAAAATTCAAAAAAATACTTAATTCACTACTTACCTTGTTAAAAGTGGGTCTTACTCCTCCTTTTTCCATTTCCAAAATCTTCCGTACTTACCTGCGCGTCCAAAGCATGAAGTGCACAGCGTGCGCGCAGCCTGTAGCGCGCACGCGATGCACCGAGGAACCGCCCCCTTTTCAAAAGAGCAATTGCCGGTTTTCAGCGCATGCGCAGGGCATGCAGAAAACCGGCAATTGGAGTGGGAATACGCGAGAGTACGCAGTGCGTACTCTCGCGTCGCGGGATCAATTTTCGGCCCAATGATTTAACATTTCTGCCCTCTCTCTATCGTTACCTGTGGTATTATCCTGTCTATCCCTTAATGGCCCTATTCCCATCCCAACCTTCCTTTTTTTTTTAATTGATGCGCCTATAAAATATTTTACTACTATTTTGTTTTATGTTCCTTGATGGCAGTCATAAACTCAGCCCCTATCACATTTATATTTTATTTTTTCATCCACCCTTTTGTTTGCCCCCCCCCGCCCTCTTTTTTTTTCCTCCCAGAAGCTGGCAGCTGTCCTTCATTCTGCCAGTGCATTTCACACTTCTTTTAGCCTCAACCGGTCACATTAACACCTCCTCTTGCCTTGATCATCTCTTAATGTCTCTTAATCTCTCCTTTTGTTCCGTCATCCCCTCCCCCTTTCCCCAGCTTTATCCTTGCTTTAAATCTATTTCATTTCCTGCTTTTTTCCAGTTCTGACGAAAGGTCTTCGACCTGAAACGTTAACTCTGTTTCTCTCTCTCCACGGATGCTGCCTGGCCTGCTGAGTTTTTCCAACGTTTTCTGTTGTTATTTCTTTTTTTAATGCTTGCTGCACCCGGACGAGGCTCCCCTTTTAACTTTTCTTCCTTCGAATCTGTAGTTTACCTTCTCCCTAATCATTCACTTCACACCCTAGGATCGAAATTCCGCACCAGGGAACAAAATTAACAATTGAGGCAAATGGGGAGCTTTGATAAACGTTTAACTGAAAGAGTGTTCCCCCCCCCCCACCCACCCACCCACCCCCATACCACAACTTCTAGCGCACTGCTGTTGGTTTGATATATGCTAATCTATACGTGACCTTTAAAATATCTGAAGCACTCGGTTGCATTTTCACGGGGGTGGGAAGGAGGTGCTCCATTGAAACATGTCTGAAATATCGAGGTACTTAATACTTTGCAAAACACCATGCGGTTCTGGGAACGGGGAAAATATCTACTTCCTCTGCAGGGAAAACGGATTTAGCCGTTTATCAAGTCAGTGCAGCAAGTTTTATTGCAATTGTTGCATTTCCTGTAAGGTTTAATCATTATGCTTCCTGCATTAGAAAATATTATAAAATATATGTACTCTAAATAGAATAGCCTTCCTCCTCCCTGCATCCTCTTAATATCAAGGCTCAGTGTTTCGTTTCTTACTCGGATTCATTCTCTCCAGAAATGTGGAACTCCTCACCTTCTTCACCCCTCCCTTTTCCCGATAATCCGCAGGCTTCTTAAACCCATAAGCTTAACGTCACCTAATCACCACGGCTATAAGAAAGAACTTGCATTTCTCCAGCGCCTTTCATGACCTCTGGACGTCCCAAAGCGCTTTACAGCCAATGAAGTACTTTTTTGGACGTGTCGTCCCTGTTTGTAATGTAGGAAACGCAGCAGCCAATTTGCGCACAGCAAGCCCCCACAAACAGCAATGGGATAATGACCGGTTCATCTGTTTTTAGTGATGTTGGGTGAGGGATAAATATTGGGCCCAGGACACCGGGGAGAACTCCCCCTGCTCTTCTTCCAATAAAGACCGTGGGATCTTTCACATCCTCCAGAGAGAGCAGACTGTCTGATCTGAAAGACGACACCTCCGGCAATGCCGCGCTCCCTCAGTACTGGCACTGGGAGCGCCAGCCAAATTGGGTGCTCAAGTCTCTGGAGTGGGACTTGAACCCACGACCTTCTGACTCGGAGGGCGAGCGTGCTACCCACTGAGCAAAGGCTGACATCTTAATATCTACTTTGTCTTCTCTTCTACAGCTATCAGCCTTGATGCTGTCGCTGTGATCTTGTTCCGTTTGTGAAGCGGCAGCTTGGTGCAACTGGTATCGCTCTCAGCCGCGTCAGAAGTTCAAGCTTCACGCCAGGGCTTGAGCCCATAGCGGAGACTGAGGCTGCTGTCATAACGGTTGTTCTTCAGATGGGAAGTTAAATCCAGGCCCCATCTTGCCTGCTCTGGTGGTTCAAGTGGATGTTAAAGATGCTATTGCACGGTCTGGAGAGGAGGGGGTTTCCCCCAGTGTCTTGGCTGCCATTCCTCCTTCATTCACCACCACAGAACCAGATTAACTAGTCATTCATCTTACTGTTGTTGGTGGACCTTGCTGTGTGCTAAATGGCTGCCACGTTTACCCCATTAACCGAGCAGTATAATTCACTCCGAGACGTGAGAAGGCACTTTAGCCTCTGAGTCAGAAGGTTGTGGGTTCGAGTCCCACTCCTGAGACTCTAGCACAAAAATCTAGGCTGACACTCCAGTGTAGTACTGAGGGAGCACTGCACTGTCAGAGGGTCAGTACTGAGGGAGCGCTGCACTGTCGGAGGGTCAGTACTGAGGGAGCACTACACTGTCGGAGGGGCAGTACTGAGGGAGCACTACACTGTCGGAGGGGCAGTACTGAGGGAGCACTACACTGTCGGAGGGGCAGTACTGAGGGAGCACTACACTGTCGGAGGGGCAGTACTGAGGGAGCGCCGCACTGTCGAAGGGGCAGTACTGAGGGAGCACTACACTGTCGGAGGGGCAGTACTGAGGGAGCGCCGCACTGTCGGAGGGGCAGTACTGAGGGAGCGCCGCACTGTCGGAGGGGCCGTCTTTCGGATGAGACGTTAAACCGAGGCCCCATCTGCCCTCTCAGGTGGATGTAAAAGATCCCAGGGCCACTATTTCAAAGAAGAGCAGGGGGAGTTCTCCCTGGTGTCCTGGGGCCAACATTTATCCCTCAACCAACATCACTAAAACAGATGATCTGGTCATTTATCACATTGCTGTTTGTGGGAGCTTGCTGTGCGCAAATTGGCTGCTGCGTTTCTCACATTACAACAGTGACTGCACTTCAAAAAGTACATTGGCTGTAAAGCGCTTTGGGATGTCCGGTGGTCATGAAAGATGCTGTAGAAATACAAGTCTTTCTTTAACTATATAGATGCAACTTTTTTCTTTTCCTGCTAGTTAACACTTAAGCTCACCAGTATTGCAAGTCTTGAGGCTTTCGAACACATCAGAAATATGAATATAATGTACCACAAACACGCACCCAGTTTATATGAGCCACACTTCAAATTGAGAAACCATATTAAAAGCCATCTCTACACAATGCCCCTCACTGCAACACACTGATATAATATAACTTCCGATACTACACCTCACTAACAGAAACCAGATCAAAACACCCGCTCCCTTTAACACTTGCTAACTCAACCAACACTCAGAATTTCAGCTCTTGCATTCAAATTAAAACAGCTTGTGGAAAAAAAAAACACAGGTCCTGAACATTTCAGCTGGCTACAATACTCCAGCGTATTTGGAGTACAGAATGTTGGCACTGTGGGAAATTGCACTGCCCTGTGTGATGGTGCTGAAAAAGAGCTTGGGTTCAGTCCCTGGTCTGTGCTGCGTTAGTCCATTCGGCTACATCAATTTCTCCGGTGAGACTCGGGTGGCAGGAGTAGGTGCCACCTTGGACACGTCCCAGTACAGTACTGAGGGAGTGCTGCACTCAGAGTCAGAGTTATACAGCACAGAAAGAGGCCCTTCGGCCCATCGTGTCTGCGCCGGCCATCGAGCCCTGTCTATTCTAATCCCATTTTCCAGCACTTGGTCCGTAGCCTTGTATGATATGGCGTTTCAAGTGCTCATCTAAATGCTTCTTGAATGTTGAGGGTTCCTGCCTCTACCACCCTTTCAGGCAGTGAGTTCCCAGATTCCAACCACCCTCTGGGTGAAAAAGTTTTTCCTCAAATCCCCCCTAAACCTCCTGCCCCTTACCTTGAAACTATGCCCCCTGGTTATTGACCCCTCTACTAAGGGGAAAAGTTCCTTTCTATCTACCCTATCTATGCCCCTCATAATTTGGTACACCTCAATCAGGTCCCCCCTCAGCCTTCTCTGCTTTAAGGAAAACAACCCCAGCCTGTCCAGTCTCTCTTCATAACTGAAGCGCTCCAGCCCAGGTAACATCCTGGTGAATCTCCTCTGCACCCTCTCCAATGCAATCACATCCTTCCTATAGTGTAGCGACCAGAACTGCACACAGTATTCCAGCTGTGGTCTAACTAGCGTTTTGTACAGCTCCATCATAACCTCCCTGCTCTTATGTCGGAGGGGCCGTCTTTCAGACGAGATGTTAAACCCAGGCCCCCTTCGGCCCTCTCAGGTGGAGGTGAAGTATCCCACGGCCACTATTGGAAAAAGAGCAGGGGGGAGTTCTCCCCGGTGTCCTGGGGCCGATATTTATCCCTCAACCAACACCATCAAAATCAGACAGCCTGGTCGTTATCACATCGCTGTTTGTGGGACCTTGCTGTGCATAAATTGTCTGCCGTGTTTCCTTCATTATAACAGGGACTACACTTCAAAAATACTTAATTGGCTGTAAAGCGCTTTGGGACATCTCAAGTTCTTTCTTTCACAGGATCAAACAAGCACATTCTCATACCAGCGCTCCCTCCATACTGCACTGGGTTTTGTGCGCAAGTCACTGGAGTGGAACTCGAACCCACGACCTTCCGGCTCAGGAGGAGAGAGTGCGACCCACTGAGCCACGGGTGACACCTTAAAAAGATGCGGAGATGCCGGTGTTGGACTGGGGTGGACAAAAATGAGAAGTCGCACAACCTCGCGAGACCATGCAGACACTGAGACAACGTATGAACGGACACCGCGCAACAATCGCCAGGCAGGATTGTTACCTCCCAGTCGGGGAACACTTCAGCAGTCAAGGACATTCAGCCTCGGATCTGCGGGTTAGCGTTCTCCAAGGCGGCCTTCGAGACACACGACAACGCAAAATCATCGAGCAGAAACTGATAGCCAAGTTCCGCACCCATGAGGACGGCCTCAATAGGGATCTCGGGTTCATGTCACGCTACAGAACGTGACTCGACATCATTGTCTGTCTTTCCAGTTTTTAAAAAAAAAAACAAAAAAAGTTAAAAGCTTAACTGCAGACTGCAGCATTTGACACGTTGGACCCCCTGTGACCCACCTCATTGTCTTAGCTGTACTCTGATGTGTCTTTGATGTAATGCCTCCCTAACAGATTGTATCTCTGCAGACAAATTGTTCTCTGTGTATTCGATTCCCTCACTGTACCTGTACCTGAAGAAGGAGCGGAGCTCCGAAAGCTCGTAATTTTAAATAAAACTGTTGGACTATAACCTGGTGTTGTGTGACTTCTCACCTTAAAAAGAAGCTGTGCGTGGGGGAGAACAATGGAGGGGTCGCAAAGACGCCGCCATGAGCTGCAGCGGAACACACTCCCCGGTCAAACCACCCAGCCTCACTTCCTCAGACCATTGCCGAACATCCTGATCTCAGCCAGCCGGATCACCACCAAACTCAAGCAAGTGAGGGGGGGGCAACCGTTATAGACCGACCAACCACCCCCCTAGTCCTAGCTTCAGGACCGAGCGCCAGGCCAGCCGGCAGGAAATACTCCTTTTGCAAGTACGTGCAGACCGAGGGCTGAAACAATAATGCTTCGAGAAGCGTGGAGACCAAAAATCAGCACAGTATCGTCTAAAGAACCAGAGAGCGACGAGAAAATGGAAACGAAAGGGAACAAAAGAGAAAGTGAAAATTAAAAAAGGTTTTGAGACTGAAAATTTTAAAAAGATGGTAATCCAGAAAGCCACAAGGAAAAAAAACAATCGCAGTACCTTTCTTTCTGATCACAACCTCTCCTCAGAGTTTGAAATCAGTACCTGGAGCTTTGAGGCCAGACCAGTCACCTAGAAAAATATTTCGTACTCCTTCTCATTTCCATTTTCTTGTTCTTTTTTCAATTTTTTTTTTTTTTATAAAAGAGTTGTTTATTTTGTGTTCTGTTTCCCCCCCACTCTCCTGAAGACACCTACTCTTACTGGGGTATGACCCCGATATTTGACATGGCTCCAGCGACATCCCTTCCTTTGCCCTTACTGGCATGTCCATTCCAAGTGCTGATCACTTGTTGCGTGAAGGACTTCCAAAAGTTGGCCTTTTGCCAGTGGGACCCTGTCCAGTTTGAACCTCTCATCTTCGCTTCCTTTGAAGGGATCCAAACGTTAGGATGGATGTCAAGGCCTTGGGAGAGGGTGCGGAGGAGATTTACTGGAATGGTACCCGAGTTGAGGGACTTCTAGTTCTGTGGAGAGACTGGAGAAGCTGGGGTTGTCCTCCTTAGAGCAGAGAAGGTGAAACAGATTTGACAGATCTGTTCAAAATCATGAACGGTTGAGAGTAAATAAGGAGAAACCGTTTCCAGTGGCAGATGGGTCGGTAACCAGAGGACACAGATTTAAGGTGACCAGCAAAAGAACCAGACACGACATGAGGAGAATGTTTTTTACGCAGCGAGTTGTTGTGATCTGGAACGCGCTGCCTGAAAGGGCGGTGGAAGCAGATTCAATAGTGACTTTCAAAAGGAAATTGGATAAATACATGTAGAGAAAAAATTTGCAGGGCTATGGGGAAAGGGCAGGGGGAGAGTGGGACCAATTGGATAGCTCTTTCAAGGGCATGATGGGCTGGATGGCCTCCTCCTGTGCTCCATCATACTATACTATGATTAGCACCAGTCCTCCAGTATCGGTTCCAAGAGCACGTTCTTTCTGCGAGTGTGTGGACAGCATCGTGGCCCAGCCCAATCCTGGCATCCTCACAAACACAGGAGTCACTCGATAGAGCTCAGGAACGGGAACCGTGGCTGATTTTTTCCCCTCCCTAGCCCTCTGGCCAATCGCAGTGCCCCCTACTTTCACCTTTCTGGTGAGATGTTAAACCGAGGTCTGCCCTCTCAGGTGGACGTAAAAGATCCCACGGCCACAATTGGAAGAAGAGCAGGGGGAGTTCTCCCCTGTGTCCTGGCCAATATTTATCCCTCAACCAACATCGCTAAAACATATTATCTGGTAATTATCACGTTGCTGTTTGTAGGCGCTTGCTGTGTGCAAATTGGCCTCCACATTTTCTACAACAGTGACTACACTTCAAAAGTACTTAATTGGCTGTAAAGCGCTTTGGGACGTTACAAAGTTGTGAGAGGCGCTCTATAAATGGAAGAAAGTTCTTTCTTTTCTTTAAGAGCAGTATGAAAACTGCAATAAAGACATTGTGATTAAACGCAACACCCACAGAATTAAACCCGGGAACAAAAGGTTTGGCGCTCATCAACGCCACAATTAGAGATGATGAAAGGGAAATGGGGCAGCTTCCAAATTCAAATCGAGACAAGAGTCTCCAAAATTTAGATTGGCTTTGATGGAGCGCCCTAGCTGAAGCAGCAGCACCAACAACTCGGATTTGTATCGAGCCTTTAATAACATGCTAAAAGGTACTTTAAAGAGCAGAGCGCCAAATCAGGGCCAGTGAAATTAAAGGGAGGATTTTGAAGGTTTAGGTAAACAGGTGGGATTCGAGAAGGTTTTTTTTTTAAAAAGGTAGAGTTTGCGAGGCGGCGGGAGGGAATTACCCCCAATGGTGGGGTGCAGGGAGGCTGGGAGCTTGACAGTTAACAGCTCGGACTGGGTGGCCGTGCACAAAGAAGAAAAAATCCGTTTTGATTGCAGAGAATGCTTTGGGGATGGTATTCCCATTCCATCTGCTTTTCCACAATAATGGGAAAACTGTTCGGGTGCCTCGAGCGCACTAAAGATTCCCCTGGTCCCTATAACCAGGGTCATGGGCTCACGGAGACTGAATTGGATAAATTCCAGGTTTTGCTGGATGGAATTCCGAGCAGATGAGAGAGATTCCATCCACTTTCCCAGCAGCGAACTTGCCATCTTTACAGGCACTGACGGACCAGCTGCGCGCATTTCCAGGCTTTCCTGCTCTCGCTTCAGATTTTCACGGTGCTCGTTACATTTTTCAACTCGAGATCGCGGGCTTTAAGCTAGTTTTCATCCCAAAGTTAAATTACTGTGTGGTCGAGCAGGAGGTAGGGGTGGGGGAAAAAGAGAGAGCGAGTTTTGCTTTATTAATTGCTTTTAAAAAAGTGACTTATTGAAATGCCCGGCAGATACTGCATCACAAAGCAAGCGGGTACAGCAGCTAGTGCAATTCTTCACTAGATTACATCTTATTTTACACTGGAAAATGGGCACAATGCATGTACACATTTAAACAAATATATAATACAACAACAACTTGCAGTTATATAGCACCTTTAACGTAGTAAAACGGTCCAAGATGCTTCACAGGAGCGATTATCAAACAAAATTTGACACCGAGCCACGTAAGGAGATATTAGGACAGTTAGGACAGGTGACCAAAAGCTTGGCCAAAGAGGTAGGTTTTAAGAAGTGTCTTAAAGGAGAGAGACAGAGACACAGAGAGACAGACAGAGAGAGACAGACAGAGAGAGACAGACAGAGAGAGACAGACAGAGAGAGACAGACAGAGAGAGACAGACAGAGAGAGACAGACAGAGAGAGGTTTAGGAAGGGAATTCCAGAGCTCGGGGTCCAGGCAGCTGAAGGCACGGCCGCCAATGGTGGAGCGATGGAAATCGGGGGATGCGCAAGAGGCCAGAATTGGAGGAGCGCAGAGATCTCGGAGGGTTGTAGGGCCGGAGGAGGTTACAGAGATAGGGAGGGGACGAGGAGATAAATGGAGGGATTTGAAAACACAGGTGAGGATTTTCAAAAATGGAGGCGTTGCCGGACTGGGAGCCAGTGTAGGTCAGCGAGCACAGGGGGTGATGGGTGAATGGGACTTGGTGCGTGTTAGGATACGGGGGCAGCAGAGATTTGGAGGAGCTGAACTTGACAGAGGGTGGAAGATGGGAAGCCGGCCAGGAGAGCGTTGGAATAGTCGAGTCTGGAGGTAACAAAGGCACGGATGAGGGTTTCAGCAGCGGATGAGCTGGGAAATACTGGGAAAAGTGCACCGTTGCACACACTAAAAAAGAAGTCTACACAAATCTAGTTGACGCAGAGGGTTGGAACCCCATCAAAGGCCGACAGGAGCCTTACTGTAAAGTAACCGGACTTGCAAATTAAAAATAAATGGAATATTTAAACACGCAGAAAGCTCCGACACAGTAGAGGAGATCGCATGTACGACTTGCAATCAAAGCTTACAGGGGCCATGGGGAAAGAGCGGGGGGAGCGGGACTAGCTGAGGCGCTCTTGCAGAGAGCCGGCACGGGCTCGACGGGCCGAATAGCCTCCTTCTGTGCTGTAACCATTCTATGATAAATGCACATGCTCGTTTGTTGCCCTTCTCTTGGCATCCCATCCCCTCTTCAAAAAAAAAAGTGCACAACACGTTTAAAATGTTGAGGAGAACACCAAGTCACGTACGCAAAAAGTAAGAACTGTAAACCTGGGTTGTCGAGCCAGCTGATGCAATTATATATCAGCTCTGCTTTAATTCCAGAGTCCAGGAGGCTGACATCTGTGGAGCAGCTCCATGAGAGTGCAATATTAAATCAGCCTCTTATCCCTGTGGTAGAACGGAACAATATAAAAGCTGCTTAAAGGCTCTGTCATATTGAAGGAGTGCAATCAATAAGCTGACGTGCAGTGCAGTCAGTACTCCTGCCTTCGACTCTTTTAACGTACAGGATCCAACCTGCGGAGACCTGTGGGTCTCGGGAGCTGCAGTCAAGCCTCCACTTAACAGCGCGCGCACACACACACACACACACACCCGCCCCCGTTGCCTATGGGAATCACGGGCCTACAGCCCCGGTCAGCCTTGATTGGCGAGGTGGCAAGGATCAAGACAAACAGGGGGGGAAAAGAAAGACTTGCATTTCTGTAGCGCTTTTCACGACTGCGAGACCTCTCAAAGCGCTGTGCGGTGAATTAAGTACTTTTTTTGAAGGGTAGTCGCTGTTGTAATGTAGGAAAGGTGACGGCCAATTTGCGCACAGCAAGCTCCCACAAACACCGAAGAGATAATGGCCAGATCATCTGTTTTAGGTGATGCTGGCTTTGGGGATAAATATTGACCCCAGGACTCCGATCATAGAATAGTACAGCACAGAAGGAGGCCATTCGGCCCATCGAGTCTGCGTCGGCTCTGTTGAAGAGCAATCCAGTTAGTCCCACTCCCCCCGCTCTCTCTCCACATCCCCGCAATTTTTTCTGATGTACGATACCTTCTTCTTACATACATAGGATTTGGTTTAATTTTTTTTTAATGTTTTCTTTTGACTTATAGTTTGTAGATTTGTACTTTAGCTCGAAATAATGAAATGGTTAAGCTGTTCATTCCCCGGATGATTCAAGGTATGGATCACATTGAGAAAGGAAGGGCTTTGTCAGCAGGGAGAGGGTCTTTTGTTGGCAAGGACTGTTTAATAAGGGTATTGAGGTGGGAAACTGGACAATGGGCTCAAGATGTCAGACAAGATTGGCCATCTGGTGTTTTGTCAGGAAATACCTCATTTCTGGTCGGGGGGGGTCTTGTTCACAATAAGTCCTATCACGCCATAATGAATCATCAAGGACAGTGCATGACTAGATCCTTATAAAGATCCTTCACAAATTATAGACAGAGGCAAGAACGAAAGGATCGATGATGGTTACGACTCTCTGCCCAGAGGAAAGGAGGGGCAATATTGTTTACTGCTCTGCAGGACTACTGCTTGGACATTGAGTGTGTCAAGACTTGGACGAACACAATAAACCGTTTCGTTGCAACCATATTTAGTGTCGGATGAAAACGGGGCCTCGGTTTAATGTTTCATCCGAAAGACGGCCCCTCCAATAGTGCAGCACTCCTGCCCCTCAGTACTGCACTGGAGTGTCAGTCTAGATTACGTGCTCCAGTCTCTGGAGTGGGACTCGAACCTACAACCTTCAGACTCAGAGGCGAGAGTGCTACCCACTGAGCCATGGCTGTCACCCTAAAGGGCAGTGCATGGAGCCTGCAGGTCTCAGTTTGTGCAGACATTCCCTGGGACCCCTTCCATGAATGTACAAAGTGATTACGCACGCACGCACACAAAAGGACCATCAACTCAAGAATATCCATCACATACAACATACTTTTCCTGACCCGTTCAAAACAGTTACATACCAGACAAAGCAAGTGTTAGTGGGGACCAGCAGTGTAAAATATTTATTTCTGGGGAAGAGAGAGACAGGATCATGTCATCAGGGTTTGACGTAGGAACAGGAGCAGGCCATTCAGCCCCTCAACATCTTCTGCAGATGCGCACTGAGCTTCTCCGCAAATGAGGAAAGTTTCAACTGGGACCACATGGGGCAGATGTGTGGAGAAAGCGCTCATAATAAAAACAAGAGATGGACAACAACCAGGTCCCACTGTATTCTAGGCCAAGACTCATTCCACACTGCTATATTGGTAGTTACTCCGAAATATTCCTGAACAAGGTAGCACTGAGACACAACCCTTAGTCCAAATCCAGATCGACAATTCTTCCTCCCTCCCTTCCCCCTAACCCCCAGTTCTCCAAAACCCTTTCCACACCTTAGGAAGGATATATTGGTCTTGGAGGGAGTGCAGCATAGATTTACTAGAATGATTCCTGGACTGGGTTAAATTACGAGGAGATATTACACAAAGAGGAGAACTCCTCTGCTCTTCTTCGGAATAGTGCTGTGGGATCTTTTATGTCCACTTGTGGGGGCAGATAGGGCCTCGGTTTAACGTCTCCAAAAGACAGCCCCTCCAACAGTGCAGCACCTCTCCCCTGATTCCCTGGAATTTAGAAGATTAAGGGGTGATTTGATCGAAGGTTTCAAGACATTAAGGGGAACTGATAGGGTAGATAGAGAGAAACTATTTCCGCTGGTTGGGGAGTCCACGACTAGGGGGTAGAATCTAAAAATAAGTGCCAGACCTTTCAGGAGTGAAGTTAGGAAACACTTCTACACACAAAGGGTGGTAGAAGTTTGGAATTCTCTTCCTCAAACGGCAATTGATGCTGGATCAATTGTTAATTTTAAATCGGAGATTGATAGATTTTTGTTAACCAAAGGTATTAAGGGATATGGGGCAAAGGCGGGTAGATGGAGTTAGGTCACAGATCAGCCGTGATTTCATTGAATGGCGGAACAGATTCGATGGGCTAAATAGCCTTCTCCTGTTCCTATGTTCCGATACAGTCCAACAGGTGCAAGCCTTCAAATGGCTCAATTTTAAACTTGCGAATGCCAAGGAACTTCACAAATTGTTCCGAAAAATGGAGTCCCCACCCAGGGCTGCATGTTTGGGGTTTTTTTTTAGGGCCGAGTTCAGACAGCAGAAAAAGATGCAGTGGTTTCATGTTTTTGTGGCATTTTATATTGGTGCTAGGACATGGCGTCCACGCGCGTCCTGTGACGTTTGAGTGCCAATCTTCCTGGTTTTACTTTACCAGTACTGGGCTCGTCTCTTTGCCACCTGTTGCGGGGCCAAGAGGGGAAGAGCCCTGGGCTTTCTGCTGTCTCAGATCGCGGCTTGTGGGACCTACCTTGCCTCCAATGTAAGAGGAATTACTGTGCACCAACACGCCATCAACAAGAGCAGCCAGGACTCTCTTTTACCCCAATGAAGACCACCAAAATTAAGTTGTTCCTTCTCAACGTAGGGAGCATGGCCAGTGGCACCAACCACTGCAACAAGGCCCTAGCCCCAGTAACAGTGGAAGATAGGCATTGCAGCTCCCATCATGCCCAATACTCTGTGGATAATTAATTGGTTTGGTTGAAGCCGAGAGAGAATTTAGATAACCAGAATGTAGTTGGAAGCATTAGAATTCAACCAGGGTCACTGATGCACAGACTAGGCGTGTATTCCCTTGCGTACAGAAGATTAAGGGGGTGATCTAATCGAGGTGTTTCAGCTGATTAAAGGAGTTGACAGGGTAGATAGAGAGAAACTATTTCCTCTGGTGGGGGGGGGGGGGAAGTCCAGAACAAGGGGGCGTCACCTTAAAATTAGAGCCAGGCCGTTCAGGGGTGATGTCAGGAAGCACTTCTTCACACAAAGGGTGGTGGAAATCTGGAAACCCTCTCCCCCAAAAAGCTGTTGAAGCTGGGGGGGGCGGGGAGGGGGTGTCAATTGAAAATTTCAAAACTGAAATTGCTAGATTTTGGTCAGGCAAGAGTATTAAGGGATACGGGACCAAGGCAGGTAAATGGAGTTAAGATACAGATCAGCCATGATCGAATTGAATGGCGGAACAGGCTCGAGAGGGTGAATGGTCTCCTCCTCTTCCTAGGTTTCGGGAAAAAGAAAAGGGTTTGGAAAATATGCTGCATTGTTTTACCATGTCAGGTAAACGCAAACAGATGTTGTGTAGGGGTGAAACCATTCATTCAAACAAGCCAACGTTCTTACTGCAGGGGATAGGCATCATGCCTGGGCAGTCCTGCCCTTGCCCAACCGCCTGCCGAGGCTTGCGCCTCGACACCCTCAAAGAATGCTTCACTTGGCCGAAGTTCCCGGAGGCTGATGGTGCCCCTCGAACCCTACCCCATCGAGAGGCAGCACCCTCAAGAGAGACACGTGGAGGTGCAATTGTAAAAATTCTTACTGAAGTTGAAACGATCAACACAGGGCAACACGGTGGCATAGTGGTCAGCACTGTTGCCTCACAGCGCCAGGGACCCGGGTTCGAATCCGGCCTCGGGTGACTGTGTGGAGTTTGCACATTCTCCCCGTGTCTGCGTGGGTTTCCTCCGGGTGCTCCGGTTTCCTCCCACAGTCCAAAGATGTGCGGGTTAGGTTGATTTGGCTATGATAAATTGACCCTTAGTGTTAGGGGGATTAAATACGTGGGGTTACGGGGATAGGGTGGGATATGTGTCGGTGCAGGCTTGATGGGCCGAAATGGCCTCTATCTGCACTGTGGGGATTCTGTGATTATGTTTCAATGCAAGTTCAAATTTTACAAAAAACTGCATTACGCTATGCATAACCATTTTTAAAACTATATGCTGAAAGATTCACACCCGAGAGAGATGTTAAATATTTATTTTACACCCTGCACCGCAGTTTTATCTCTTTTAAGCAGATTGCATTTTCTTCCACTGCCGACTCAACTTTTAATATCTGATTGCACACCTCAAATTTCTGAAGGTTTCCGAGTATCTCTCTTCCCTTCACTGACTCCTTCCTCGCTTCCATAATTCATTAGAACGCCATCAAAAGATTAGGACCTGAAAGGCCTGGGCTCAGGATTAGTGAGCATTGGCACAGAACGCGCCGGCGGCTTCTCTTCCACCTCCCCTTCAGTTTTGCAATAAGGCTCAAAACCGGTTTTGCAATAAAAAGAGAGTCATTTAGAGAGTGTGGTTAACAAAAAGAGAATGCATCAGGAGATTCGGGAGATTTTCATCTGTTTCACAACAATACAAAAGAGAAGTCGGGGGAGTTGGCGGTGGGGGGGGGCCGGGGAGAAAGAGAGACGTTAATGCTCAATTTACACAAAGGCATCAGCATTTTTCAACAGCACACTTTGACATAATGGGGAAAAGTGTTCTCTGTATCCGTGAAGACCCAACTGCCCGTCACCTACTCCAAGCTTAAAGCCTCCCCAACTGATCCAGCAACTGTCTATGGTGCTTGTTACACTTCGTTGTGCAAACTCCTGAATAGGTTTAACCATTGTTGGACTCTAATCTTTTTCACTGAGGTGCATTTGCTTCAGCTGCACTCATTTGACGTAGGACACTTGAGATACCGGGACTTCTTCCATTGAAACAGAGAGGGCGAAGAGGACATTTAGTCAATGGTAGGATAAATAGGGAAAGCCCACTTGCTCTGGTTGAAGAGTCAGTGATGAGGAGTCATAGAATGGTTACAGCACGGAAGAAGGCCATTCGGCCCGTCGAGCCCGTGCCGACTCTCAGCTAGTCCCACTCCCCCCGCACTTTCCCCGTAGCCCTGCAGTTTTCTTTCCTTCGGGTACTTATCCAATTTCCTTTTGAAAGCAGTGATTGAATCTGCCTCCACCACCCTTTCAGGCAGTGCATTCCAGATCCTAACCACTCGCTGCGTAAAAAAGTTTTTTTCTTCGTGTCACCTTTGGTTCTTTTGCCAATTACCTTAAATCTGTGTCCTCTGGTTCTCAACCCTTCTGTCCAGACCCCTCATGATTTTGAACACCTCTATCAAATCTCCTCGTAATCTTCTCTGCTCTAAAGGAGAACAACCCCAGCTTCTCCAGTCTATCCACGTAACTGAAGTCCCTCATCCCTGGAATCATTCTCACAAATCTTTTCTGCACCTTTCCGCCAATGGGAACAGTTTCTCTCTATCCACTCTGTCTAGACCCCTCTTGATTTTGAACACCTCTATCAAATCTCCTCTCAACCTTCTCTGCTCCAAGGAGAACAACCCCAGCTTCTCTGTCTAGCCACGTAACTGAAGTCCCTCATCCCTGGAACCATTCTCACAAATCTTTTCTGCACCCTCTCCAAGGCCTTCACATCCTTCCTAAAGTGCGGTGCCCAGAATTGGACACAGTACTCCAGTTGAGGCCGAACCAGTGTTTCATACAGGTTCACCATAATGTCCTTGCTTTTGTACTCTATACCTCTATAGGAGATTTATTTTCACCTACGATCCTTTGAGAAGATGACTCGTAGCCCTGGGTCACTTGGGCCTCAGGCTTCACAGGCAGCCCCACCCCACCCCGCCACCGCCCCAAGTATAATTAATTCCCTGACAAATCAATTTGTAATTGTCACAAAGAGAACAAGGTGGTAGATTAAGGGAAGAGACTTTACGCAGAAGTCTGTTGGGAGCAAAAATGCTTTGACGTGGGCGTATTTGAAGCAGAGACCAGTGCATCTTTTAAGGGAAGAGTGAGCAAACGTTCGAAGCAGAGGACGATACAGGGCTATGAGGAGCGAGTGGGGCAGTGGAATTAGTTTTAGATTCCACTGGCAAAGAACTAGCACAGACACGCTGGGCCGAATGGCCTCCTTCTGTGCTGCAGACCTCTAGATTTATAATCTATTAAAAAATACAACATTCAACATCTTCAAAATCACCCAAAAGAAATTACTCAAATACTGTGTCGATATGCTGCTTCGTGCCTACAAGGTTTTAACACACAATCCCATGCTAAAAGTTGGCCAAATAATGAAATAGAAAATATATGGTTTAAACACACCATAATACTTTTCTGGAGCAGGGGGAGCCTTAAAAATTACATCTACAATTCTGGCCTCTTGCACATCCCGATTTCAATCGCTCCACCATTGGCGGCCGTGCCTTCAGCTGCCTGGGCCCCAAGCTCTGGAATTCCTGCCCTAAACCTCTCCGCCTCTCTCTCCTCCTTTATTTAAGACGCTCCTTAAAACCTCGCTCTTTGACCAAACTTTTGGTCACCTGTCCTAATATCTCATGTGGCTCGGTGTCAAATTTTGTCTGATAATCGCTCCTGTGAAGCGCATTGGGACGTTTTACTACGTTACAGACGCTGTATAGATGCAAATCGTTGTCCTACAGCAACTGATGACCATTGGCATGAAGCGACTCCACGTACCGCTAGCCTGCAACCCCAGCGTGCCCATTTTAGTCTGATTGTTACGTTCCAAAACAGACATTTCAAATAGCTATTGGATTTCAACCTGGGAGGTGGTTCTAACAAATATGTTGTCTCGAGGAATTTTAATTTCTACAGTATTTATCCTTTGGTGATTAATTTCTTCAAGCAATAACAAAGCACGTATTTAAATTTCTAGCACAAAGCCTATAAATTGTTTTAAGTAGAATACGACATATCCAGCCGTCATACTGTAAATATCAGCAGTGGGAGGCAAGCATTGGTAAATGTTTTAGAGCCTTTCCATGCGTTGTCCAAGAATGTGCTAACATCATAGGCATTATTCGTATCATGTGATGCATGCAATCTTTGACCCAAACTGACCAGACTGAGGCCAGCAAAGCTGTAACCGAACCCACACGTCTCCTGTTTCACTCCAATCTCGACCCATAAAGACAGACTTGCATTTCTCTCGCACCTTTCACGACCACCAGACGTCCCAAAGCACTTTACAGCCAATGAAGTACTTTTTGGAGTGTAGTCACTGTTGTAATGTGGGAAACGCAGCAGCCAATTTGCACACAGCAAGCTCCCACAAACAGCAATGTGATAATGACCAGATCATCATGTTTTAGTGATATTGATTGAGGGATAAATATTGGCCCCAGGAGAACTCCCCTGCTCTTCTTCGAAATAATGCCATGTGTCTTTTATGTCCACCTGAGAGGGCAGACGGGGGCCTTGGTTTAACGTCTCATCCGAAAGACGGCACCTCCGACAGTGCGGCGCTCCCTCAGTACTTCACTGGAGTGTCAGCCTAGATTTTTGTGCTCAAGTCTCTGGAGTGGGACTTGAGCCCATAACCTTCTGACTCAGAGGTGAGAGTGCTACATTTGATAAAGACCCTTCTCTCACCTGGAGTCTCCAACCTCTGTTCATATCTCCCAATCCTCCCTTGCTGTGGCAGCCTTGACTATTTTATTGATACTGTGCTCGGTGTCTCTCAATGTTCCTCCTAAGCTCCAAACACCCCATCCTATGCACTTCCACCTCCTGCATTGAAATAAGGTCTCATCACCTTTTCTCCAACTAAATCATCAGCTCAGAAACAGCAGAATTAACTGCCTTCCTTTTCCTCTACAATCTTCAGGCTTTCAAATCCCAAACTTAGTGGCACCTAGTCGCTGCTTTCTGATTTCCCTCGTCTTCTCCCTACTCTTCAACTTTGTAATGTTCTGCACAAAGGACCTTAGCCCTTACCTAGACTTGGCAATTTAAAAATAAAACATCTACAAAATGCAAGGCCTCGCACGTAAATCCTGGCTTCCTCACCACCAGCACAGCTTGTCCCACTCTCAAGTACTGACTCCACTGCTCTGGTGGGCTAATGGTTTACAAAGATCGGTTTGTGTAAAGAAGACCTTTCAGTCCATTTAATAAGAACATTAGAATTAGGAGCAGAAGTAATCTCGTCCTTCCCGCACCCCAACCTTGCAATGACAACATCCAGCAGTTCCTTCAAAACGATCTCCGGGTCCTAGCCTCAACCACCCTTCCAGGCAACCCTCTGCAATAAAGAAATGCATCTCTCCCCAACATGCCCTTCATGACGCTGAATCTGTGCCCTCTTGTCCGGCTATACTGCTGTGTTTGAAAGCATTGTTGCAGGTTTACTTTATCCCACCGAGTGGCTTGCAAACCTCGAGAATGGGCGTCTCGGAGGCTGGAGAGCGCCAGCTTAATAAGCCGCTCCGCAAAGGCCCTTCCCTCCGACACCTGGGATCCTCCTCATTATTCACCCCCTCTAGGGTCCCCTTGTGTCGTGGGGACGGGAGTTGTGCACAGTGGCATATGGCGTGCACACACACACACAAATTCAGGACTCGCTCAGCAGTGCATACAACAGCTGGCACAGGCACAGACACCTTGCGCACGCTTGACATGTCTGTGGAAGCATGCATGCACGTCAATTTCCCGACAGTGCACGTCAATTTCCCGACAGTGTACGTCAATTTCCCGACAGTGCAGCGATTTACAAGCCAAAGTGCTCACCTTTGAAAGGTTAGCACCATTTGAATTTTTAACAAATCTAAGAAACTAGGAGTGATGATAGGGCTCTAACTACATCCACTAACATCACATCATAATCTGAAGGAGGAGAAGCATCCGGGAAGTCGCCGAACACCTCGAGTCTCTTCGCCGGGAGCAAGCGGAAGCCAAGCGCAGGTAGCGCAAGGAGCGCACGTCAACCCAAGCACCCCGCACCCACCCGCCCCTTCAACCACCGTCTGCCCCACCTGTGACAGAGACTGCAGGTCCCGCATTGGACTCATCAGTCACCTGCGAACTCATTTTTAATGTGGAAGCAAGTCATCCTCGGTTCCGAGGGACTGCCTAAGAAGAAGATAATCTGAAGCCAGGGACTGATTACAACTTTGAAATCACATTTGAATGTTTGTTTTTTTTAAATGAAACTGAACTCCTCGGGCTAGTTTATGAAGTCTTGTATCCCCCTTCTGTGTTGGCAGTCTGAGCGGTCAGTGCACTTCGCGCCCTTGATAGACAAGAAATAGGTCAATGATTTCGATGCAAGCGTTGCAACAGGAAGAAAGAGTTAAGCTGACCCAAATGGCGCCATTTACAACACAATACCCCAAAAAGATGCGAGCTAGCTGATCTCAACCCCGGCAGTGGTGAAGGTGCTACAAGTGGTCACAGCAACACTGGACATTTTCTGGATCACAGATTAAAGAGCATCAAAAGGTTAAAATGTTCCTTTCAAGCCCACTGTAAAACCAGAAGCATTTGTAGGAACGTCGAATAGTGCTACACTACAGCACCCTAGCTAGTGGGAGGGGGAGAAAATCCGCAGCATTTGTTCAAACAGTTATGAACAGAAAGGCGAGGACAGGATCAAGTTTGGTTGTGATGCCCTCCCCAGTCAAATACCCTGACCATTCACTGTCCAGACTCTTGCATGAAGAACAGCCACTTGGGCAGGTATCACAGTGTCCATATACCTCAGCCAACACACTCAACAATTGTCAGGAATACAAGAGGAAGAATTTTTTTTTTAAGTCATGATATAAAGATAAAAGAAAGGGGGCTTGCATTTATGTAGCTCAAAAAACTTTGCACACAATTCATTGAAAGCACTGCAACTTAAGTAGGCAAACACAACAACCATTTTGTGCACAGGGAAAATCACACAAGTGGGAACGAGGTGAAGGATAAAATTCAATCTATTATTGGTACAGATACAGGTCAGGAACCGAGAGCACTCTCCACTCTCCAAGGTAGCACCACAGGATCTGGCCCACAGTTCAAGCAGACAGGGTTTCGGTTCAGTGTTTCATCTGAAGGACTGTGGCACCTCCGACAGTGCAGCACTCTCTCAATGCTGCACTGGCGTGCCGGCCTGCATTACATGCTCAAGTCTCTGGAGCAGGAGTCGAGAATACAACCTACCGACCGAGTCACGGCAAATTACTATTTCTTTTAGGTGATCGATACTCATCTCGCCAAACCCCACCCAGGGGCTTTTCTATTCATCTAAAAGCCTTCAATACATCTTCAAAGCGACTAAACCACTGAACTAGCAGCATACCCGACTTGCAAAAAAATAAGATACACAAATTTCAAAATTTGCAGATGACACAAAACTTGGAAGTGTAGTGAACAGGGAGGAGAATAGTGATAGACTTCAAGAGGACATAGGCTGGTGGAATGGGCGGACACGTGGCAGATAAAATTTAACGCAGAAAAGTGCGAAATGGTCGCAAGAACGAGGCGAGGCAATATAAACTAAAGGGTACAATCCTAAAAGGGGGTGCATGAACAGAGAGACCTGGGGGTATATGTGCACAGACCGTTGAAGGTGGCAGGACAGGTTGAGAAAGTGGTTAAAAAAGCATACAGGATCCTGGGCTTCATAAATAGAGGCACAGAGTACAAAAGCAAGGAAGTTATGATGAACCTTTATAAAACACTGGTTCGGCCTCAACTGGAGTATTGTGTCCAATTCTGGGCACCGCACTTTAGGTAGGATGTGAAGGCCTTAGAGAGGGTGCAGAAAAGATTTACGAGAACGATTCCAGGGATGAGGGACTTCAGTTACGTGGATAGACAGAGAAGCTGGGGTTGTTCTCCTTGGAGCAGAGAAGGTTGAGAGGAGATTTGATAGAGGTGTTCAAAATCAAGAGGGGTCGAGACAGAGTGGATAGAGAGAAACTGTTCCCATTGGAGGAAAGGTCGAGAACCAGAGGACACAGATTTAAGGTGATTGGCAGAAGAACCAAAGGCGACATGAGGGAAAACTTTTTTACGCAGCGAGTGGTTAGGATCTGGAATGCACTGCCTGAAAGGGTGGTGGAGGCAGACTCAATCGTGGCTTTCAAAAGGGAGTTGGATAAGTACCTGAAGGAAGACAATTTGCAGGGCTACAGGGGGAGTGGGACTAGCTGAAGTGCTCTTGCAGAGAGCCGGCACGGGCTCGACGGGCCAAATGGCCTCCTTCTGTGCTGTAACCATTCTAATGATTCTATTCTATGCGTGCTTTTCACGACAGACTCAGAAAGCCTTCCAAAACAATTTGCGACTCGAGTTAAACAGAGATACCATACTTCCTTTCGCGACACAAGAACTGTGACATTTTTTCAGTGAGTTGCCACAGCTCAGTTCCTCAACCAGAAGGCACCAGCTGCAGCCGTTGGGGCTGGGAGCAGCGCTGTATGCAAAGGGCTTTGCAGAGAAGCATCATGGCGTGACCGGAACTTTTTACGGGTCTCGGTTGAACAAGAGCGATATTTAGCAAGCCTAAAAGGAAGGATTATAGGGGCGGAAAGTCCCGCAACCAGCAAAAAAGGGTTACTGAGGGGGCAACCACTCTGAATTTAGACGGCGGTCCTAACATTACTTCAGGGCTTCAAAAAGTTAAAATAAAGGTCCAGATTCATTAAGAGTTACAAGCTTATTCTTCACTCTTTTGAGGTCCATATTCATACAAATGTCCCATTGATTTTATTTCTCTTTTTCAGTCCCATTTTTCTCTTGCCCTCTCCACCCCGAGGGCCAGACCCTTGCTGGGCTTTGGGTCTCCAAGTGCCAGCTGCCCACGAGTACTTTGTCATTCTTCATTATGAGCCGAATGGCAGGAGGTTGACGACGACAATACGAGCTTCAGGGCACCCCAACAGAACCCAATGCTGTTCCTCCCCACAATGGGACAGGCGCGCTGGCTAATTTCTTTCTCCCTCCCTCGCCCGGTGGCCGACTGTAGCTTCCCCAGCAGAGGTCAGTGAACACCGTCGTCTGGTCTGTACGGCTCAAACCATCAAGGAAGCTAAGATACTAAAACTAGTTAGAAACCGACAATCTTCTGCATTCATTCACAGAATGACACCTCTTCTCCCACTCCTCAGTTTTATATCAGCAAACCTGTATTTTCTTTTTATTAATTCTCCTTATGGCCTGGCCCAATGCCGAGGATGGAGGAAAAGGGGAGTTGGGGGGGTGGGGGGTGAGGGGGGGGGGGGGGCGCGGTGGGGAAGCAATTGGTCAACTCTGAATCGATGAAACCAATGAATGGCCTCGCCCCCCCCTCCCTATCTCTGTAACCTCCTCCAGCCCTACAACCCCTCCCCACCACCCCCGAGATCTCTGAGCTCCTCCAATTCTGGCCTTTTGAGCATCCCCGATTTCCATCGCTCCACCATTGGCGGCCGTGCCTTCAGCTGCCTGGGCCCCAAGCTCTGGAATTCCCTCCCTAAACCTCTCCACCTCTCTATCCTCCTTTAAGACGCTCCTTAAAACCCACCTCTTTGACCAAGCTTTTGGTCACCTGTCCTAATATCTCCTTATGTGGCTCGGTGTCAAATTTTGTTTGATAATCGCTCCCGTGAAGCGCCTTGGGACGTTTTACTGCGTTAAAGGAGCTGTAGTTGTTGTTATTGGGGAGGGGGAAAAAAGAGAGGCACTGCCATTTCAGGTCTTGAGAAGTCTTTTTAAAAAATTTAACACTTGTTTTGCGCTTTGCATTTCATCCATCCATTCGACACAAATGGGACGTAGAAACCTGACCAAATTGGCAGAGTAGCCAGCACCGAAACTAGCCAACCTCTTGGCCTTTTGTCGTAATAAACAGCACACAGGCCTTCAAATGCACCCTCATATCTTTTTTTTTTAAATATACCTGTAGTCAGTCAGTCAATCAGATAAAATAAGTGAAGGGCTCGAGATAACCCAAAGCTTCTAAGGGAACTGAGGCGCCCCCGAATGCTTAACTCCTTTCACTACACTGAAGCACGTCTGCACCCTTACAAATGAGAAAATGTTCAGGCTCGTCTTCTACCGTCCTGGTAATTCGCCTGTTACAACGATAATTTCTCTTGATTCGTCTAGAATAGACAGACACAGACATGAGGCGAGCAAAACCTCGAGTTTTGTGGAGTTGGGGGTGGGGGGGGAGCGCGGCAATAGGGTCCCCCACTCCCAATAGACAGAGACACACAAGTGGAAGAATATCGGACTAGAGGGGCATGTTTCTAAACAAGGAATGGCTATCCCCACCAAGCAATCCCGACTAACAAAGTGGTCCAGGTTCCAACTTTAACTGGCCCAGATGAAGCAGCTTTAATCTGGAACAGTCAAAATGGCAACGGCCCAAATTCCAATTTTTTTTTCTTTTTAGGGACAAAAAAACCCAAGAGAGGGAGGTCCGACGCTGGGCATTTTAAACTTTTATTGCAGGACCCTCGCAGTGCTCTACAGTTGTCCTTGGCAATTATATTGGGAAAGGAAACAAAATCGCACACATTTCCAAGGCTGGCTCGGGCACTGAACACACAAGCAGAGCAGTTTTTTTTTTAAAATACGTTCTACGACATTTATTTGCTCTGGCACAACTGAAATAGAATTGCCCAGATTGCAGCCAGGTTAACAGTGCGACACGCACAATGCCACACACCTTCCAAAATGGCTCTGCAAATGCAGCCCAACCGCCCGATCCAGAGGCTGGTATCTTAATGTTTCTTCTCCTCCGACACTTCATTCGGTGGCCATGCTTTCCCTAGATTTAAAACACCGCACTTGCAGAGACTGAAACTGCTGGCATCTTCACTTACCTTCCGGTTCAGTGTGAAGAATGGACTTCTTCAAATGCCAAAAGAGCTGCGAGTCAAACTACTTTTTTTCCCTCTCTCTCTCTCTCTCTCTCTCTCTTGGTTTTGTCCTGGCAATTCACTGAGTAATTTGACTAGACCAGCTCCCCACCTCTGAAAGTATGACTGCTACACCCACGCCCCAGGGTCGCGTCCCATACAGCTCAGTGAATTGCTTTTAACCCTCTCTGGGCTGCGTATGGGTAACCAGGGCAGCATTTCCTTCTTTGGCAAAACGACATCAAAATATATATGTTTTTTTCCTCTTTAATTCGGAAGAGTTGGGTTGCTCTAGCAGGCAGTCGCTGCTTGCAGCTCAACTCCCGCCTACTCAGTGATCTATTTATATCCAAACTTTTAATAGAGGTTTTGATACCATTTATGACGAGGAAGTTATAGCTGAAATTGTGGACACTGTAATTGCAGAAGTCGAAACTGATCAAATATAGGCCAGGCCCATTTCAAGGATATGGTAGCTGCAGGTTTAATACTGGCTGCAAATCACAACAAGTCAAGCTGCTGCAGAGCTCACAAATTGAAGCTTTGTATTGTCACGGTCCCAAACACAAGATGCTGCCTTTATCACAATATTTATATGTACTTCGCGTCCCACCCCCCCGCCTCTCGTCCCTCTGATTTTCTCCACCACCACCTTCCCATCATCGCTTCATGAGCCAGACGTGGAGTGCCGAGGGGCTATTTGACCAAGTGGGTGCGTCCTTGCGTGCACCCTTTCCAACAGGAGACCATGGAGAACGATCAGTCGAGCGGCCCTTTGCTGTGTATTTCATTCCCCCCTCCGTGTAATAAAAACGTAGACTGGTTATATAGGAGATAACACGGTATCAAGGGTCTGCGGCAAAAAAGGGAGCAGGCCCAACTGTAAGTCTATAAAATAACAGGCTGAAAGCCAAATAATTCCAGGTGCGGAGAAGAGCTATCGCTTCGTAATAATTGCCTCTGAACTTCAAACCATAGGGTCACGTTGGGAGTTCTACAGAACAAAATCAAATTCTAAAATCGGGCGGGGAGGGGGGAAGGTTGGTTTACAAAGCCTTTGCAGGTGGACTCCTCGCCAGATAATTTTTTCCCTCCCCCTTCCTGTGCTAGTCAAGATACTGACTCGAGTTATTTGCCCCATGGGGAGGATGAGAAAAGGAGATGGGGGGAAATAGCGGAGCCCCAACCCTGCCCTCACCCCAGGCCCATTAATATATTTAATAGTCGTCCGACCACCGGATCTGGGACCTCTTGGTCTGCTGAGCTACCAGGAAGCCAACGAAGGGCGCAGCGCCCCTGGCTCCCGTCAGTTAACAGAAGCACGTGTTGTGAGAAGAAGCAAAAAAAAAAGACTCGCATTTCTCCAGCACCTTTCACCACCTCAGGACGTCCCAAAGCACTTCACAGCCAATGAAGTACTTTTTTTGAAGTGTGGTCGCTGTTGTAATGTGGGAAACGCAACAGCCAATTTGCGCACAGCAAGCTCCCACAAACGGCAATGCGATAATGACCGGATCATCTGTTTTTAGTGATGTTGGTTAAGGGATAAATATTGGCCCCAGGACACCGGGGAGAACTCCCCCTGCTCTTCCTCCAATAGTGGCCGTGGGATCTTTTACGTCCACCCGAGAGGGCAGACGAGGGCCTCGGTTTAACGTCTCATCCGAAAGACAGCACCTCCGACAGTGCGGCGCTCCCTCAGTACTGCCCCTCCGACAGTGCGGCGCTCCCTCAGTACCGCCCCTCCGACAGTGCGGCGCTCCCTCAGTACCGCCCCTCCAACAGTGCGGCGCTCCCTCAGTACTGCCCCTCCGACAGTGCAGCGCTCCCTCAGTACCGCCCCTCCGACAGTGCGGCGCTCCCTCAGTACTGCCCCTCCGACAGTGCAGCGCTCCCTCAGTACCGCCCCTCCGACTCTCCCTCAGTACCGCCCCTCCGGCAGTGCGGCGCTCCCTGAGTACTGGCACTGGGAGTGTCAGCCTAGATTATGGGCTCAAGTCTCTGGAGTGGGACTGGAACCCAGAACCTTCTGATCAGAGACAAGCGTGCTTTCCACTGGGCCACGGCTGAACGAAGATATAACATTAATATGCATGGACAGGAAAACTGCTCAAGTTTGAGACAGTCGCGTTTAATGGGGCAATTACCAGGGTTGTGGGGTGGGGGGGGGGGGGGGGGGGGGTGAGAGGAGGGAGAATGTTGTGGTGCATCATTGAGGTATCTCCCTCCGTGCCAGACTAGCTACCTGGAAATGTTGCAATTTTCCAGGCAAATGAGAAAGGCAGAAAACATGGAAAACAGAAGGAGGCGGAGACTACCCTATGCAAATTCTAGATTATTTTAAGCTGCTCAGAAACCAGATAATCAAGGCTTACATGGGAAAAATGGACGCAACTGTGGAATATGAACCCCCAAAACACTGGCAATATTCCCAGAATACCCCAAATTGGATTGTTTCGGTCACCGCCAGCCCTCCAGATCACCTGATGAGAGAGACATTTTTCCCTTTGAAAATATTAGCCGCAAGTTGAGAAATGGAGGTGCTGGAATCGTTGTCACCAGGTCCGAGCTCCTGGTCACTAACGTTGCGCGTGTGCAGATGTCAGCCGAGGGTACGCCCGGCCTCGACTGGGAGTCCCTGCTCACAGACACACCCCCCGCCCCTAGAACCCAACAGCTGATGCTTAAACTCTCAGGGCTCCCGTGACCGATGCCCCTTTGAGTGAGGGCGACAATGGAACTGCGCTACTCAGGCCCGCCAGCGGGGTGAAAATTGACCCCAAAAAAATAGGCCGTTGATAAATTTGTCCCTCAGCATTTCAGCCAGCAGCAGTTTGGAGCAGTACAACAGCGACTACACTTAAAAAGGACTCCGCTGGCAAGAAAGCACTTTGGGACGTCCTGAGGTTGTGAAAGGCGCTGTATAAATCCAAGCTCTTTCTTTGTATAGAAGGACTCCATTTTTACGACTGAAATGAAATTTGTTCGACAAATGGTTAACGCCATCGATCGGCGAACTGAAGTCGAACACCACTTCCTGATTTTAAAAGGAGCATTATAATATGCCGCGTCATGCATCAACACAGCAAAGCAGAGGCAGCTAAAAAACAAGCTTTCTATGTAAAAAGACAGGCAATTAACCTATTCAGCTTCCTCCATCGGGGGATTTTTTAAAAAATTTTTGCTACCTCTTAAGAAAAAAAGGAAGGGGAAAAAAATACACACTGCTTCGCAGGCCCCTCTGTCTAATGATAATGCCCAGCCCTTTACAGGAAAGCAATATGCTTGGAGACAGACATCGCCAGCTGACATTGTACCTAGTAATTATCAAAATCCCGTGGTTTTTCTTGCGATTATACTGGGAACTGACTTCAAGGCTCAGTTTGTCTCTGAGCAGCCCCAACCAGATATGTGGTTGGGGAGGCAGCCATTTTAAGTGAACGTAATGATCAGCTCTCGAAACCCTCTTTCCCCACCCCCCCCCCCCCCCCCCCCCCTCCCCTGCTCCACGTACAGTAAATCCTGCCTTCAGACGACGGAGAAAGCCCTCCAGGATGAAAAAGAAACGCAGGACGACGCATTTATGGAGCATTTTCACGCAGTCTCGAAGTTGTTTCAGGTTCACGTACAATGAATTACTTTTGGAGTGCAACAACATGATGTGTGGATAACTGCGGCAGCCATTTTGCACAAAGAGCTGGCCAAGCAGCAACGAGCCAAACGGCCATAGGGACAGGAGGAGGCCACTCAGCCCCTGGAGCCGGTTACGCCACTGAATTAGATCATGGCTGATCTGTATCTTAATTCCATCTATCCACTGATCCCTCGATACCCTTACCCAACAAAAAATCTATCTCGGTCTTGAAAGCTCCAACTGACCCCCAGCACCCACAGCTTTTTGAGAGAGCGAGTTCCAGATTGCCACTGCCCTTTGTGTGAAGAAGTGCTCCCTGACATCACCCCTGAACGGCCTGGCTCGAATTTTAAGATTACGCGGTCATGCTTTGGATTCCCCCTGACCAGAGGAAATCTGCATCTAACCTATCGAACCCCCTTAATTATTTTAAATACGTCGATTAGATCACTCTTGACTTTCTAAACACAAGGGAATCCAAGCGAAGTTTATACAAACTGTCCTCATAATTTATCCCTTTTAGCCCCGGTATCATTCTGGTGAATCTGTGCTGCTCCCCCTCCGAGGCCAATATATCCTTCCTGAGGCGCGGGGCCCAGAACTGAACGCAGTGCCCCAGATGGGGTCAAATATTGGGAAGACCGAAGCCATTGTTTTCAGTCCCCGCCACAAACTCTGTTCCCTGGCCACTGACTCCATCCCTCTCCCCAACATCTGTCTGAGGCTGAACCACACTGGTCGCAACCTTGGTGTCATATTTGACCCTGAAATGGGCTTCCGACCAAATATCCGCAGCATAACTAAGACCGCCTACTTCCACCTCCATAACCTCGCCCGTCTCCGCCCCTGCCTCAGCTCATCCGCTGCTGAAACCCTCGTCCATGCCTTTGTTACCTCTAGACTTGACTATTCCAACGCACTCCTGGCTGGCCTCCCACATTCTACCCTACGTAATCTTGAGGTCATCCAAAACTCAGCTGCCCGTGTCCTAACTCGCACCAAGTCCCGTTCGCCCATCTCCCCCTGTGCTCGCTGACCTACATTGGCTCCCGGTTAAGCAGCGCCTCGATTTCAAAATTCTCATCCTTGTTTTCAAATCCCTCCATATCTCTGTAATCTCCTTCAATCCCACCCGCCCCAAAATATCTGCACTCCTCTAATTCTGCCCTCTTGAGCATCCCTGATTATAATCGCTCAACAATTGGTGGCCGTGCCTTCTGTTGCCTCGGCCCTAAGCTCTGGAATTCCCTCCCTAAACCTCTCCACCTCACTACCTCTCTCTCCTCCTTTAAGACGCTCCTTAAAACCTACCTCTTTGACCAAGCTTTTGGTCACCTGCCCTAATTTCTCCTTATGTGGCTCGTTGTCAAATTTTCTGTCTTTTAATACTCCTGTGAAGCACCTTGGAACGTTTTACTATGTTAAAGGCGCTATATAAATACTTGTTGTTGTTGTTGTTGACCAAGGCTCTACAACTGAAGCATCACTTGCTCCTCTTTGTATTCCAACCCCCTTTAGATAAAAGCCCTGAAACTACAGTGAAATACTGCAGCCAAATCCCGTGAATTGATTGCGTCGCATATCAGTGGTTAGCACTCTCGTCTCAGAGTCAGAAGGTTGTGGGTTTGCGCCCCACTCGAGAGACTTGAATACATGATCCGGGCACTCTACTGCAATACTGAGGGAGTGCTGCACTGTCGGAGGAGCCGTTAAACCCGAGGCCCCGTCTGCCCCCTCAGGTGGATGTAAAAGATCCCACGGCGCTATTGCGAAGAGGAGCAGGGCGTTCCCCCCCGGTGTCCTGGCAAATATTTATCCCTCAACCAACACTGCTTAAAGCAGATGTTTTTTTTTATTCGTTCATGGGATGTGGGCATCACTGGCAAGGCCGGCATTTATTGCCCAATCCCCTAGCTGCCCCTTGAGAAGGTGGTGGTGAGCCGCCTTCTTGAACCGCTGCAGTCCGTGTGGTGAAGGTGCTCCCACAGTGCTGTTAGGGAGGGAGTTCCAGGATTTTGACCCAGCGACGATGAAGATTATCTGGTCATTATCTCTTCGGTGTTTGTGGGAGCTTGCTGTGCACAAATTGGTTGCCGTGGTTCCTACATCATAATAGCGGCTACATTTCAAAAGTACTTCATTTGCTGTAAAGCTTCTTGGGACGTCCTGAAAGGGGGGGGGGTAGGGCCGGGGGGGGAGGGGGGAAAGAGAGAGAGAGGGGCGGGGAGTGTCACTGGAGGGCCATCAAGAATTCTCGTCAATCATCTTTCTCCTCCCTTGGCCAGGGACACTCCATCACAGCACACGGACTGTCACCATGGCCAAGATCAGCAAGCTGAATTGAACCTTCGGCTCTCTGGGCTCTGTGGCACTGCAGGGGAGCCCAGTGAAACTACAGCGAAATACTACGGCCAAATCCCGTTAATTGATTCTGTCGCATATCAAACACAAGGAGAAATGTCAAAAGTGTGAAGTCAGCAGCTCACTACAATAATAAGATTGTAACAGGCTGGTCGGTTAATATAATGGAACGCAAATACTCCAGCTTGCCCACAGCTGTTCCAGTAAAATTTTAAGAATAGCTCCATGTCCTAGTTTCAGTTCACCCAGCCAATTCTGCTTCCATTATACGTCAGAACGGAAGTATACCGATGGGGGAGGCGGATGCGAGCAGGCGGCACTTATCATTTAAAGGAATTCTTCCTCCACCCCCTCGCCCCACATCCGTACAGGAATGGAACAGAATGGATAGCGTGCAATATTTCTCATTTAAAAAGAATTCTTCCATTCTCCGGAGATGGGTGGAGGAAGGCGACACCATCCAAATTCAGTGGCCACATACATGCACAATGCATGAACTGGCACGCTATAAAACATTTCAAGTGGGTGTCAACATGTTACATTTGCCCCATCACAAGCAATCACTTTTCCTTCCTCTCCCCCATCCATCTATAAAGAGGAACGAACGAACTTGCATTTCTTTCGTGCCTTTCACGACCTCAGGAGCACATTACAGCCAAGGAAGTACTTTCGAAGTGCGGTCACTGTTGTAATGTAGGAAACGCGGCAGACAATTTGTGCACAGCAAGCTCCCACAAAAACAATAAGAAGATCATCTGTTGATGTTGGTCGAGGGATAAATATTGTCCAGGACACCGGGGAGAACTCCCCCTGCTCTTCTTTTGAAACGGTGCCGTGGGCTCTTTTCCATCCACTTGAGTGAGCAGACGGGCCCTCAGTTTAACGTCTCACCCGAAAGACAGAACTTGTGCTCGTGTTCACTTACTTTTTCCAATTCCAAATACCCATGTCCATATTTACAATGTAAACTGGCTGCGTAAACTGGTCACGCTGTCGTTACAGCCACTCGTCACTGGTGACGAGGAGGAGGAGGGGGCAGGATTAGCGGTGGCTGTGATGCCCTCTACGGTTCAAAAGCCCGATCATCTAGGACGGCACAAAAAAAATGTTGGGTGCCTGTGGAATTGCACCCGCATCTCTCTAAGCTGCGCGACCGCGCAGGAAAGGTCCCGCGCAGGCCGCTCGCCGGCTTTTCCATTTTAAATACCGCGCACGTGCGGAAATTTAAAAGGGACCGCGCGCACTAAAAGAAACAGGCTGCGCAGAACGAAGCACAGCTTACTGGGAGAACAAGAGTTAATGCCTTCGGGAGGGGAGATGAGCAGAAAAGAAAAATATGTTGGAGCCCCTTACAAGCCAGGCTTTCAAACGATGCGGTCTCCTCTACATTGGGGAGACCAAACGCAGATTGGGCGACCGCCTTGCGGAACACCTCCGTTCAGTCCGTAAGGGTGACCCCCTGAGCTTCCGGTCGCCTGTCACTTTAATTCTCCGCTCTGCTCCCACTCTGACCTCTCCGTCCTCGGCCTCTTACACTGTTCCAACGAAGCTCAAGGAACAGCACCTCATCTTTCGATTAGGCACTTTACAACCTTCTGGACGCAACATCGAGTTCAACAATTTCAGACCTATCTTTTTTTTCTCTCTCTCACATGGCAGCTGTCTTTCATTCTGCCATCGCCATTTACACTTCATCTAGAGCCATCTTTTGTTTCTTAACTTGTCCCATTACCATCTCCTTTTGCCTTGCACCATCATCCCTTTTGTCTATTAATCTCTCCGGCCTTCCACCCCATCACAGACCTTCCCCTTTTGTTCTTTCCTCCCCTCTTTCCCTGCCCCTACACTTGCTTAAAAACCTGTTCCATCTCCAGCTTTTTTCAGTTCTGACCAAGGGTCATCGACCTGAAACGTTAACTCTGTTTCTCTCTCCACAGATGCTGCCTGACCTGCTGAGTATTTCCAGCATTTTCTGTTTTTATTTCAATAGTGAGAAGTCGCACAACACCAGGTTATAGTCCAACAGCTTTATTTGAAATCACAAGCTTTCGGAGCGCTGCTCCTTCGTCAGGTGAAGTGAAGAGATGCATATAGGCACAGCATATATAGTCAGAGAACACTGCCAGATGATTACAGTTAATCTTTCCAACTGCCCTTTATCACACCTCAGCAGAGAGATAATCACGGCACCATCCACACCTTTAATTGCCGTGATTATCTCTCTGCCGAGGTGTGATAAAGGGCAGTTAGAAAGATTAACTGTAATCATCTGGCAGTGTTCTCTGACTATATATGCTGTGCCTATATGCATCTCTTCACTTCACCTGACGAAGGAGCAGCGCTCCGAAAGCTTGTGATTTCAAATAAAGCTGTTGGACTATAACCTGGTGTTGTGCGACTTCTCACATTTGTCCACCCCAGTCCAACACCGGTATCTCCACATCATATTTCAACAGTGGCATCCTGTGCTCCAGCTGTGTCTTGTAAAATTCCCATTTATCTGTGAGGTTTACCGTTCTTGTATGCTACGGGTTACTGACAAGTAAGTGGCTTATGAGCCATTTATCACCATCTACAAAGCTATAAGTTAACAGGGAAATCAGAATGCCCGAGAACAGATACGCCCATCAGGAACAAAATCTTGGTGAGAAAGTCTGAATTACTCCGAAGAGGGATTATTCGATATAGACCTGGATGATTAGTGTCTGGCACAGAGTTAGGATTAAGCCTCCCTGACCTGGAATGTGAATCTCAAGTGTCAGCAAAGTCTAGAGACTGAACTAGCGCCTTGGATTTCCCCCGTGAGGCAATTGTTATTATTCGGAATACTGATTGTTGATCCCTTTCTCACGTCTAGGTGTCAGCCGTGGCTCAGTGGGTAGCACACTCTCTCTCTCTCTCTCTCTCGTCTGAGTCAGAAGGTTGTGGGTTCAAGTCCCACTCCAGAGACTTGAGCACACAAGTCGACACCGACACTCCCAGTGGCAGTGCTGAGGGAGCCTCCGCTGGACTGTCGGAGGTGCCGTTAAACCGAGGCTCCGTCTGCCCTCTCAGGTAGATGCAGGAGATCCCACGGCACTAGTCGAAGAAGAGCAGGGGAATTCTCCCTGGGTCAACATTTATCCCTCAATATTAAAACGGACGATCTGGTCATTATCACGTTGCTGTTTGTGGGAGCTTGCTGTGAGCAAATTGGCTGCCGCGTTTCCTACATTACAACAGCGACTACACTTCAAAAGTACTTCATTGGCTGTAAAGCGCTTTGGGACGTCCTGAGGTCGTGAAAGGTGCTGTTCAAATGCATGTTCTTTTTTTCTTCTACTTTATTAATATGTTCAGTGTTGCTCCAAACCTTCCCCCCTCAGCATGCCATCGTATACACTACCTCCGCAATGCACCCTCACCATGTTGAAATCGCACACAGTCTATTCATTTGCTCTCGGCCTCGGGGATCTTTTCTCTACAAAAAGAGAAGACTGGGAGGTGAGCTGATAGAGGTCGTTATGATTATGAAAGGGTAGACGTAGAGGAGATGTCTCCACTTGTGGGGGAGACCAGAACTAGAAGCCATAAATATAAGATAGTCACTAATAAATCCAATCGGGAATTCAGGCGGAACATCTTTACCCAGAGAGTGGCGAGAATGTGGAACTCGCTGCCACAGGGAGTGGTTGAGGCGAATAGCACAGATGCATTTAAGGGAAAGCTGGATAAGTACATGAGGGAGAAAGAATTAGAAGGATATGTTGATGGGGTGAGATGAAGAGGGGTGGGAGGAGGCTGGTGTTGAGCATAAACACCGGCACGGAGCAGTTGGGTCGAATGGCCTGCTTCCGTGCTGTAAATACCATGTAAAACTGTGAGAACTCCTTCTTCCAATCTGCGGGCTGTGAAATCCTAAGCCACAGATCACTTAAATCACTACTTCCCCGATTTATCTAGTCTTCTCCCCTGCTCTTTTCGATCTTGGCTCTCCGCCTTGGGTTTTATGATGGTCTTAATGGTTCCCTGGCTGTGGGCGACGCGGGTAAGCCTGCACTTACTGCCTGGAGAAGCTGATGGTGGGCCTACTTGAGCAAGTGTTTTGACGATCGAGTGGCCAGCTAGGCCACTTTAGAAGGCAGCAAGAGTCAACCATCTTGTAGGCGAGTGGAGTCACACTGGCTGGGTGGAAGGTTCTCTTTGCTGACGGGCAAATGGGTTTATTCGGCATTCCAATCTGGTTGGCAGCCCATAAATGACCGGATTTACGAGATTCAATTTCACGATTTGTCATTGTGGGATTTGGGCACTGACCTCTGGGTTTCGTAATCCACCCAGTACCATCATCGCTACACTGCCATACAAAAATCAAATCAAATACACAAAAGAGTGAGTGAGGTAGGGCCAGATCGCCAAGGTTCCATTTATGTAAGAACATAAGAATTAGGAGTCGGCCATTCGGCCCCTCGAGCCTGCTCCGCCATTCAATAAGATCATGGTTGATCTTCCACCTCAACTCCACTTTCCTGCCCGATTCCCCATATCCCTTGGTGTCCAAAAATCTATTGATCTCAGCCTTGAATATACTCAACGACTGAGCATCCACAGTCTCTGCGGTAGAGAATTCCAAAGATTCACCACCCTCTGAGTGAAGAAATTCCTCCTCGTGCATGATGCTCGCCCTCAATTCCTGCTCATCTACAATTCCTAAACCATGAAAAGGTTCGGAAAAAAACAACTACTGAACCAACGCAGAGAGAAAATAACAATTGCCTTATTCTGTAGCGTATTCTTCAACCCTTCATTAACAGTTAGAGTTTTTCTTAACCCTTTCTAGCACAGGAAGGCGAAAACTTTCATACTGTAGCAAATCCAACGAGCTGAAAGGTTGTCTTAAAACAACTAAAGTCAAGCCTGAAATTCCCAAGTGTTTAGTCGACATATATTTTATCCCATTAAATGCCAAGTACCTCAGTTGGCAAGTCTGTCCCAGGCATCAGATTATTATGTGCAAAGGTTAGCTTGGCTCAATTGGCAGCACCCTTGCCCAAGTCATTAGGTTGTTGGCTGAAGCCCCACTCCAGGACTGGAACACAGAAAGGCTGACACTCCAGCACAGAGTCTCGGGAGGAGTGCTGCATTGTCAAAGGAGCCGTCTTTCAGATTAGCGTTAAAACTCGAAGGAGGAAAGACTGGCATTACTATAGCACCTTTCACGGCCTCAGGACGTCCCAAAGCGCTTTACAGCCAAGGAAATACTTTTGAAGTGTAGTCACTGTTGTAATGTAGGAAACGCGGCACAGCAAGCTCCCACAAACAGCAATCTGATATTGACCAGATCATCTGTTTTTTTTTAGTGATGTTGATTGAGGGATAAATATTGGGCCCAGGACACCGGGGAGAACTCCCCCCTGCTCTTCTTCCAAACAGTGGCCGTGGGATCTTTTCGGTCTACCCGAGAGGGCAGACGGGGCCTCGGTTTAACGTCTCCTCGAACAGTGCGGCGCTCCCTCAGTACTGTCCCTGGGAGTGTCAGCTGACATTTTTGTGCTGAAGTCTCTGGCGCGGGAATTGAACCCTGGACCTTGTGACTCAGAGGGGGAGAGTGCGGCCCACTGAGCCACGGCTGTGAGCGCGACATTGTCGAAGGAGCTGCCCTTCAGATTAGCCGTTAAACCTAGGCCCAATCGGCCTGTTCGAGTGGAGCTAAAAGATCCCACTGGACTATCTGAATCAGAGGACTGTCCTGGCCAACATCCACCAAAAATAGATTCGTTGGTAATGCATTCACTATTCACGGGACCTTGCTGTGCACAGCCTGGCTGCTGTGCTGGTCTACAAAACAACTGATGGCACTTCAAACCCAGTCCTTGGAGGTGAAGTGCTTTGGGACGAATGGAGGGCGAAATGAAGCACTATAAATGAAAGTCCTTTCTTTCTCACCCAATGTAATGGAAAATCTTGCATAACAAATCATAGAAGAGAATCGCGGGATACAGATACTGTGTGAACAAGCTGTAACAAATATAACCAAGGACGCATGATATGAAGATAAACATCCTGGAAGCAGAGGTTTGACAGAAAGCGACTCATTCCACGAATCATGCCCAGCAACTCTAGTCAGTAACCTCCCTCCCCCACCATTAGAACATGAGAAACAGGAGCAGGAGTTGGCCATTCGGCCCCTCGAGCCTGCTCCGCCATTCAATAAGATCATGGCTGATCTTCCACCTCAACTCCACTTTCCCGCCCCATCCCCATATCCCTTGATTCCCTTAGTGTCCAAAAATCTATCGATCTCAGCCTTGCATATACTCAACGACTGAGCATCCACAGCCCTCTGGGGTAGAGAATTCCAAAGATTCACCACCCTCTGAGTGAAGAAATTCCTCCTCAGCTCAGTCCTAAATGGTCGACCCCTTATTATTTGGGACCACTCACGTCTTTCCCACATTTGCAGGTAGGATGTCCCAATACTGAAAAGTAGCCTGTGCACCGTTCAGAGCTCAATGACTCAAATGGAATTTAAAAAAAAAATAAGACTTGCATTAATTTCAAGATATTCAGGGGAACTGAAAGGGTAGATAGAGAGAAACTATTTCCGCTGGTTGGGAATTGTAGGAAGTCGCACAACATCAGGTTATAGTCCAACAGCTTTATTTGAAATCATAAGCTTTCGGAGCGCTGCTCCTTCGTCAGGTGAAGTGAAGAGATGCATATAGGCACAGCATATATAGTCAGAGAACACTGCCATTGTAGGACTAGGGGGGCCAGTCAAAAAATTAGAGCCAGACCTTTCAGGAGTGAAATTAGGAAACACTTCTACACACAAAGGGTGGTAGAAGTTTGGAACTCTCTTCCTCAAACGGAAATGATCTTAAATCTGAGACCGATAGCTTTCTGTTAACCAAAGGTGTTAAGGGATGTGGGCCAAAGGCGGGTAGATGGAGTTAGGTCGCAGATCGACCGAATGGCGGAACAGGCTCGAGGGACTCAGTGGCCTCCTCCTGTTCCTATGTAGGACCCTTCGCAAACTCAGGGCATCCCAAAGCGCTTTACAGCCAATGAAATTTATTTTAAAAAAGGATATACAGAAGGATTTGTTTTCGCAGTGAACTAGCGATCTGCACATCTCGGCTCTGTCTGTACAACAGCAGCTCCCGTCAGAGAAAAAAATAATAATTCGTGCTTTAAACCCTCAACTGACTTGTGACGCGAGTCAGGAACTGGAATCATTGCTTACGGTGGTTTTGTGGGGGGGGGGGGGGGCGGTGGAAAGGGAATGGAGGAAGTGGCGATGGACTGCGGAACAGAAGTAGAAAGGCAACATTCTGAAACACTTCCAATTCATTGGTAAAGATAAGGTGTTATCAGTTCAAAATCGGCAACACTTCACAAATTTATAGGTCAACCAGGGGCGAGAGGAAGAGACTTTTTTTTTTATAAACGCGGCCAGTTGTGATCTGGAATGCACTGCCTGAAAGGGCGGTGGAAGCAGATTCAATAGTGACTTTCAAAAGGGGAATAAATAAAAGGTGAAAAATGTGCAGGGCTATGGGGAAAGAGCAGAGTGGTGGGGCTAATTGGAGAGCTCTTTCAGAGAGCCGGCACAGGTACGATGGGGCTCCTTCTGTGCTGTATTGTTCTATCATCCTATGAACCTCTCACCAAGCCAAAATCCCCACTGCTCTGCTGACTACTGAAGAAAGACAGACTTGCATTTCTATCGCACCATTCACGACCACCGGACGTCCCAAAGTGCTTTACAGCCAATGAAGTACTTTTGATGTGTGGTCACTGTTGTAATGTGAGAAACGCGGCAGCCAATTTATGCACAGCAAGATCCCACAAACAGCACTGTGATAATGACCAGATCATCTGTTTTAGTGATGTTGGCTGAGGGATAAATATTGGCCCCAAGACACCGGGGAGAACTCACCCCCTGCTCTTCTTCCAATAGTGGCCGTGGGATCTTTTACGTCCACCTGAGGGGGCAGACGGGGCCTCGGTTTAACATCTCATCCGAAAGACGGCACCTCCGACAGTGCGGCACTCCCTCAGTACCTGCCCCTCCGACAGTGCGGCGCTCCCTCAGTACTGCCCCTCCGACAGTGCGGCGCTCCCTCAGCACTGCGCTGGGAGTATCAGCCTAGATTTTTGTGCTCAAGTCTTTGGAGTGGGACTTGAACCCACAACCTTCTGACTCAGAGGCGAGGGTGCTACCCACTGAGCCACGGCTGACACACAGAGTGGCCATAGCAACCTGCTCACACCCTACAAGTACCGGTTTCTGCCTCGGCCCAATGCAACACCTCTCACTCACTTCTCTCATCACCCCCAGCCCCCTCCCCCCACCCACTGTACCCGCAAGCAATCGATTAGAGCCAGTACCCCATATCGAGCTGATGTGCTGAGAAAGCAGGGCACTCCGACAAGACTTTGCGCACACGAGAGGGGTTTGCTTCACCCCACTCAAATAGGGAAATCATAAAGCGCTGGCAACAGATACAAAAAACAAAGTCAAGGACAATAGTGCACCTGCTAGCATTCCCAGAATTAGCCTGCGATCACCCGCAACTGGGTTTCGGCATCACACTGTATCATCGACGCTAATGTGTTGCAACCAAGGAACAACTACAATTACAATGATACTTGAAAACTTGCCAATGCCCAAACTTCAAGTCCCAAGCCGAAATACGAGTGGCCTCTATGCTGCTACCGGATGACAGCATCGAATTCCTGCCACTTGGTGTCATCAGCATTGCCCGTGAACGCCTAAGCGAGGCTGAAACTCCAATGCGGTGGGTACTGAGGGAGTGCTGCACTGTCAGAGGTGCCGTCTTTCACACCAGCTGTTAAACGGAGGCCCCGTCCGCCTGTATAGGTGGGCGTTAAGGATCCCAAGGCACGATTTGAAGAAGGGCAGGGTTAGTTCTCCCGGTGTCCTGGGCAACTGTCCTCCCTCAACCAGCACCCACCAATAGAGAGTAACTGGTCACTGACTGTTTGTGAGATCCTGTCCTACGCTCACTGGCTTCCGTGTCTGCCTATCTAACAATAATATTTACAGTAAAATACTAATGCACTGCATGGAACGGCCAGGCTGTGATAAGGCGTTATGCAAGTGTTTTCTTTCGATGTGCCACTGCCATGATTGGTGGGCAACAGGAACTGCACCATTTGATTTTGGAAGGGAGAAGCAATGAACAGTGCGCATCAACGAACTATTTTACCATCTTGGATTTTCTTGCCTCATCCTTGCTTTCCTTTGCTGAAGATGTCGTTACATAGTGGTGGGGGTGGGAGGCGCAAGGCTACACAGAGGAAGCAGCTCCTCCCAGCTACCTTGGCAGAGTGGCTGGACTTGGTGTGTCAACTTGGGCAGTGAGCATTCAACCACGAGGAGCCCGATCTACCCCTCGGCCAACGTTCATGTCCCAACAGGGATCAGGGATTGGAATTCTGGCCTATTTCCACCACCCCAGCCCCAATCCTTGAATGCTACGGCCAAATGCAGCGCCCTATTAACACCTGGAGAACTCAGTGCAGACAGAACCTGGGCCTTCCCAGTCCGTGTGGCCAAGTACCACACTAGAAAGAAAGACATCCATTTCTACAGCACCTTTCACAACCAATGAAGTACTTTTTGAAGTGTAGTCACGGTTGTAATGTAGGAAGCACGGCAGCCAATTTGCGCACAGCAAGCTCCCACAAACAGCAATGTGAGAATGACCAGATCATCTGTTTTTAGCGATGTTGATTGAAGGATAAATATTGGCCCCAGAATAACTCCCCTGCTCCTCTTCCAAATAGTGTTATGGGATCTTTTACATCCACCCGAGAGCGCAGACAGGGCCTCGGTTTAACGTCTCATCCGAAAGATGGCACCTCAGACAGTGCAGCGTCCCCTCAGTACTGCCCTGGGAGTGTCAGCCTAGATTTTTGTGCTCAAGTCTGTGGAGTGGGACTTGAACCTACAACCTTCTGACTCAGAGGCTAGGGGTTGAACTCGACAGCTCAAGAGTTCATCAGTCTTTAAAAGAAAAATGCAGTCCACTGGGCGACTATGTATAATAATCCTGCATCATAGAATCATACAACACAGAAGGGAGCCTTTCGGCCCATCGTGCCGGTGCTGGCTCTTTGAAAGAGCTATCCAATTCATCCCACTCCCCTCCTTCTTCCTCATAGACCTGCAAATGTTTCCTTTTCAAGTATTTATCCAATTCTCCTTTTGAAAGTTACTAGTGAATCTGCTTCCACCGCCCTTTCAGGCAGCGCATTCCAGAAAGTTAAATATTATAACTTATCAGTATCTTCTTCTGTCCGCCCTTGTTTTTGTTCCTGTTCCACTCCGCCCCCTAAAACTAAATTCTGGAAAATGTCCGACAGTGTGACCAGCACCCGAGCCAAAAGCAGTTTGAGTGGAGAACATAGGATCCCACTCAAACATAGGAACAGGAGGCCATTCAGCCCCTCGAACCTGTTCCGCTGTTCAATGAGATCATGGCTGATCTGTAGCTTAACTCCATCTACCCGCGTTGGTTCTGTAACCCTTAATGCCCTTGCCTCACAAAAAAATCGATCAAACTCAGTTATGAAACAATCTCTCTCTCATTGCACATGCGTTCCCATCTCAATCTCGGATTACAATTACTTTGGTTAACCTGCGGAGCAGACGATGTGTGTCAAGTCCCTCCTGCCGCCACCCTGAAGCTCTGTCCCCAGCAAGATTACAAACCTAAAAGGTGAGCATGGCTGGCCCAGGGATGCTCAAGCAACTCCCTCGCTTCCTGAGCAAACACCACTCCCCTCTCACCGGGGCACTGCACAGTGTCAAGCTGTCAATACAAGGCAGGATCTAACCACAAAATGCCTCGCCCCAAACAGGCCCGGTCCAACGGCAGAAAAAGCATTTAAAAAAATGAAACGCAGGAACAACAAGGGACCGGGGGAGGCAACTGTACGGACTTTCTAACATTTAGCATTACTTGGCAAGCACATGGACAACCAGAGGTCTTAAACCAGTAGAATGTTCAGCCCACTAAAGCCCTGCAATTATTTATGTTAGCGTTTTACTGTTCCTTCTTTTACTACCCATTTCAAACAATGATTATATCATCAGGCAAACACCCAGTTCTACTTACTCTTTTGTTTCATCTGAAGCACGCCCCGTGCATGAATGTACCCCTTGGCTCATTATACATGCCATACCTGGTTACGCCATGCCCATCTGATTAGTTGCCAAGGCTTGTAAACATCCATTCTCTGTCTCCAACGACCCAATCCCCTGTTAACACGCACATACCCACCCACTTAAATACCATCTCCAGTTTCAGCAATCTGCAATCTCTCAGGCCCTGTCAAATCCCAAAATGCACCCTTCCCCCTTTCACTAGCAAGTCGGTGACGAGTTAGCTAGTCGCAGCACGGGCGCTACAATCGGTCTCACTGCCTCTGAGCGAGAGCCTGTCCTGCTCCTGATCAGAATCCAGTGATCCCTGCTGGAAAGTAGATGGACTTCGGATGATAATGGGAATGGGGTAGGATACGATGCTCTTCACGGTTGCATGGCCTGCCCACGTGGACACTTGGGTGAAATACTGGGAGGCTCCCAGTGTCCTTCACTCATTATCTTTTTAAAAATAGTCAGCCCTTTCAGAAGAACACATGAAAAGTCAAGGAAAGAAAAATCCATTTTGGCCCATCAAATCTCAATGTCTTCACTCTCCCATCGAAGCCCATCCCTCTAGTACCCTAACTTTCCCACCAAAGCCCATCCCTCTCATCCCCTAATTCTCCCACTGAAGCCCATCACTCTCATCCCCTAATTCTCCCACCAAAGCCCATCCCTCTAGTCCCCTAACTCTCCCATTGAAGCCCATCCCTCTAGTACCCTAACTCTCCCACCAAAGCCCATCACTCTCATCCCCTAACTCTCCCACCAAAGCCCATCACTCTCATCCCCTAACTCTCCCATCGAAGCCCATCACTCTCATCCCCTAATTCTCCCACCAAAGCCCATCCCTCTAGTACCCTAACTCCCCCATCAAAGCCCATCCCTCTAGTACCCTAACTCTCCCATCAAAGCCCATCCCTCTAGTCCACTAACTCTCCCATCGAAGCCCATCCCTCTAGTCCCCTAACTCTCCCATTGAAGCCCATCCCTCTCCCATCAAAGCCCATCCCTCTAGTACCCTAACTCTCCCATTGAAGCCCATCCCTCTAGTACCCTAACTCCCCCATCAAAGCCCATCCCTCTAGTACCCTAACTCTCCCATCAAAGCCCATCCCTCTAGTCCCCTAACTCTCCCATCAAAGCCCATCCCTCTAGTACCCTAACTCTCCCATTGAAGCCCATCCCTCTAGTACCCTAACTCCCCCATCAAAGCCCATCCCTCTAGTACCCTAACTCTCCCATCGAAGCCCATCCCTCTAGTCCCCTAACTCTCCCATCGAAGCCCATCCCTCTAGTCCCCTAACTCTCCCATTGAAGCCCATCCCTCTAGTCCCCTAACTCTCCCATCAAAGCCCATCCCTCTAGTACCCTAACTCTCCCATTGAAGCCCATCCCTCTAGTACCCTAACTCCCCCATCGAAGCCCATCCCTCTAGTCCCCTAACTCTCCCACTGAAGCCCATCCCTCTAGTACCCTAACTCTCCCATCAAAGCCCATCCCTCTAGTCCCCTAACTCTCCCATCGAAGCCCATCCCTCTAGTACCCTAACTCTCCCATTGAAGCCCACCCCTCGAAAACGCCAATTCTCCCAACCTGGATTCCAACTGTGTTTCAAATAAACCTAAAGCCTGTGTCCATACCCTGCCAAGCAGATTACTCCAGAGATTTCTCACCTTGTGTGAAGAAGTTCCTAATGATATATCAGAACCAAATATACTCATTTATATTGATCACATTTGGTCAAACTTTCAAGGCATACATGTTCTGTAGTTGCCTCATCCGAGCTATCTGATGTACTTCAGTGAGGTCCTCCCTTTAGTATATTCTCTCCAAACTGTAAGGTGAGCTATTTTTTGATTTTGCCTTTTACAGGTCATCCCTTCATAACTGGAATCATGCTAGCTGTTCAGTACTTGGACATAGCTTCTGCAGTGTGGTGACCAGGACTGTGCACAGTACACCAAGTGCGCCCGGACTACTATATTGAACCTCAGAATATCAGCGCACATATATCACACCAAGCAGTGCACTTGCCCAAGTAACTGCCAAGGATGCTCTCTCCATTGGCTGATTTATTGACAAGTGCGCCAGACCCTGGCTACTGCACGAAAGAAAGGCTTGCATTTATATAGCGCTTGTCACAACCTCAGGACTTGAGGTTGTTGGTTCGAGTCCCACTCCGGAGACTTCAGCACAAAATCTAAGCCGACACTCCCAGTGCAAGTACTGAGGGAGCGCTGCACTGTCGGAGGTGCCGTCTTTTGGATGAGACTTTAAACGGAGACCCCGTCTGCTCCTCTCAGGTGGACGTAAAAGATCTCACGGCCACTATTCAAAAAGCAGGAGGAGTTCTCCCCAGTGTCTTGGCCAATATTTATCCCTCAACCAACATTAATAAATGCAGTCAAGGACATTCAGCCTCGGATCTGCGGGTAAGCGTTCTCCAAGGCGGCCTTCGAGACACACGACAACGCAAAATCATCGAGCAGAAACTGATAGCCAAGTTCTGCACCCACGAGGACGGCCTCAACCGGGATCTTGGGTTCATGTCACGCTACATGACGTAGAGTCATCCAGACTTGAGTCGTCGTTGGCTTGTTCACAGATGTGATTTCCAGTAAAAAAAAGTAAAAAGTTTAAAGTTTATGGTTTTCCATACAGACTGCATTTGACACATTAGACCCCCTGTGACCCCACCTCATTGTCTTAGTTATATTTTGCTATGTCTTTGATATAATGCCTTCCTGACTGACCTGATTGTCTCTCTGCCGAGGTGTGATAAAAGGCAGTCAGAAAGATTAACTGTAGTCGTCTGACATTGTACGCTGCACAGGCATTGTTCTCTGTCTATATATGCTTTGCCGATTTGTATTCTTCACTTCACCTGACGAAGGAGCTTGTGATTTCAAATAAAACTGTTGGACTATAACCTGGTGTTGTGCGACTTCTAACATTAATAAAAACAGATTATCTGGTCATTATCACGTTGCTGTTTGTGGGACCTTGCTGTGTGCAAATTGGCTGCTACTGAAGTGACTACACTTCAAAAAGTGCTGCATTGGCTGTAAAACGCTTTGAGACTTCATGAGGGCATGAAAGGCGCGATAGAAATGCAAGACATTCGTGTATGTATCGACATATAGTCTGTCCCCCTACTCCTCCGGCACTTTCTCCTCCTTTGAGCATCTCACCTTATTCCACCCCTCTCAACTCTCATTTAAAATTCTCGTTCTCTACCGCCCACCCAAGTACCATAAAAATTTTATTATCGAGGTATCTTCACTGCTCTCCTCCCTCGGCCTCTGCACCGAACAACTTCTCATCCTCAGTGATTTCAACCTCCATCTCAATTCATCATGCTCTCTCTCCTCTGAGTTCACTAGCCTCCTGTCCTCCCTTAATCGCTCCCTCCATGTAAACTCCCCAACCCATAATCATGGCCACCCCCTCGACCTTGCCATCTCTCGTGGCCTCGCTACTCCCATAGTGTCAATCGCAGATAAGGCCATCTCTGTCCACTTCCTCGTATCGTTCTCCACCCACATCCCGACATCCTTCTGTGTCCGCCCCTGGAAAATACTCTCTTACAACTGCACTTATGAAATCCCAACTGTCCAGCCTTTGGCCCTCCATTCACAGTGACATTTCTGCAGCTACCGATCTGCTCAACCACATCCTCACCACCACCTTTGATGTCCTAGTCCCTATTAAAACAATTACCCTCTCTCACCCTGGCCGCTCCCCTTGGTGCGGCCCTCATCTTCACTCCCTTAAGTCCAAGGGTCGCAGACTTGAACGGATATGGCGGACAACTGGTTTAGCCATTCACCGCCAGATCTGGCTGGACCACATAAAGCATTATCAGATCCTGCTCTCGTCTGCCAAAACTGCTCAATATTCCAGAATCATTCTGGAATACAAAGATAAACCCCGGCTTCTATTCTCCACATGCTAACCGTCTTCTTAAACCCCTCTCCTCCACCCTCACCTCCGACAACAAGTGTGAGGAGCTCATGGACTTCTTTGTCTCTAAGATTGAGACCATCCGTTCAGGTGTCTCTACCACTTCCCTTCCTTCCCCTAGCCCACTGGGCCAAACTTCCGCTAAGGTTCCCCCCTGCCCTAGCCCTGAACTCACATCTTTTTCCAGTTTCTCTCCGATCTCCCCTCATGCCCTCTCTGCGCTCATCATGTCTATGAGACCCACTTCCTGCTCCCTCGACCCTATTCTCACCAAACTGCTGACCACCCAACTTCCTTTTCTGGCTCCCATGTTAGCTGATATTGTTAACGGTTCTCTCTCCTCAGGTACTGTCCCCCTCTCCCTCAAATCTGCTGTCATCACCCCTCTCCTCAAAAAACCAACCCTTGACCCCTCCGTCCTGGCAAACTATCGCCCCATCTCCAAACTCCCTTTCCTCTCAAGTCCTTGAACGTGTTGTCGCCTCCCAAATCATGCCCATCTTTCCCACAATTCCATGTTTGAATCCCTTCAATCAGGTTTCCGCCCTTGCCACAGTACCAAAACGGCTCTCATCAAAGTCACAAATGACATCCTTTGTGACTGTGACAAAGGTAAACTACCCCTCCTCATCCTTCTTGACTTGTCTGCTGCCTTTGACATTGTTGACCACTCCATCCTTCGCCAACGCCTTTCCACCGTCGTCCAGCTGGGAGGGACTGCACTCGCCTGGTTCCATTCTTATCTATCTAATCGTAGCCAGAGAATCACCTGGAACGGCTTCTCTTCCCGCTCCCGCATCGTTACTTCTGGTGTCCCCCAAGGATCTATCCTTGGCCCCCTCCTATTTCTCATCTACATGTTGCCCCTTGGAGACATCATCCGAAAACACAGCGTCGGTTTCCACATGTACGCTGACGACACCCAGCTCTACCTCACTACCACTTCCCTCGACCCCTCCACAGTCTCTAAATTGTCAGACTGCTTGTCCGACATCCAGTTCTGGATGAGCAGAAATTTTCTCCAAGACCAAAGCCATTATTTTCGGTCCCCGCCACAAACTCCGTTCCCTAGCCACTGACTCCATCCCTCTCCCTAACATCTGTCTGAGGCTGAACCACACAGTTCGCAACCTTGGTGTCATATTTGACCCTGAAATGAGCTACCGACCACATATCCGCAGCATAGCTAAGACCGCCTATTTCCACCTCCGTAACATCGCCTGTCTCCGCCCTTGCCTCAGCTCATCCGCTGCTGAAACCCTCATCCATGCCTTTGTTACCTCCAGACTTGACTATTCCAACGCACTCCTGGCTGGCCGCCCACATTCTACCCTATGTAAACTTGAGGTGATCCTAAACTCAGCTGCCCGTGTCCTAACTCGCACCAAGTCCCGTTCACCCATCACCCCTGTGCTCGCTGCCCTACATTGGCCCCTGGTTTAGCAATGCCTCTATTTCAAAATTCTCATCCTTGTTTTCAAATACCTCCATGGTCTCGCCCCTCCCTATCTCTGTAATCTCCTTCAGCCTCCCCCCCCCCGCCGAGATATCTGCACTCCTCTAATTCTGTCCTCTTGAACATCCCTGATTATAATCGCTCCACCATTGGTGGCTGTGCCTTCTGTAGCCTAGGCCCCAAGCTCTGAAATTCCCTGCCTAAACCTCTCCGCCTCGCTACCTCTCTTTCCTCCTTGAAGACGCTCCTTAAAACCTACCTCTGTGACCAAGCTTTTGGTCATCTGCTCCAATTTCTTCTTAAGTGGCTCAGTGTCAAAATTTGTGTCTTATAGTACTCCTTTGAATCGCTTTGGGACATTTTACTACATTAAAGGCGCTACATAAATACAAGTTGTTGTTGTTGTCGACGACAAATAGAAAGACTTGCATTTATGTAGCTCGTTTCACAACCTCAGGACATCCCAAAGCGATTTACAACAAATGAACTACTGTTATGAAGGCAAATGTACAGCAATATCCCACAAACAGCAAATAAACAACCAATTCATTTGTTCTTTGGCGGTGTTGCTTGAGGGAGGAACGTTGGCTGGGACACTGGGAGAACTCCCCATTCTTCAATTAGTTTACATCGTTTACATCCACTGAGGCAAGCGCTGGGCAGCTCAGTCGAGCGACTCATCCAAACGATAGCACCTCTGACAATATGCAGGGCTTCCTCTGGAATGCCATCTCAGATTAGGTGCTCAAATCCCACAACTTTCTAACTCGGAGGCGAAAGTGCAACCCGCTGAACCAGGATAACAACGTCGGTCCTCCAAAGACTGCACTCTGTTCTCACGGAGGAACAAGAACACACACTTATTTCCAAGAGGCTTGTCTCGATAGCAACAATATGACAAAGAAAGAATGACTTGTCCCAACGATTCACCCCCATGAAAATTGCCTCCAGATTATTTGTGCTGTTTAACGCCAACATGTGCTGCTTGCTTCTGTGAAAAAATATATACTTTGAACTAAATCTGATTAACAGCTTTGATTAGACACTTCACTGCCTTCCGGACTCAACAGTGAGTTCAACAATTTCAGATCATAACCTCTGCCCCCGTTTTTTCGGACGGCAGCTGTTGATGATTCTGCCATTCCCATTTACACCTCCTCTCGACCCATCTTTCGTTCCTTTACTTCTCCTGTTACCATCTCCTTTTGCCTCGCACCATCACCCCTTTCAATCATTTAATCACTCCTGCCCTTCCACCCGATCACGGACCTTCCCCTTTGTTCTTTCCTCCCCCCCTTTCCCTGCCCCTGCTCAAAACCGGTTACGTCTCTAACATTTTCCAGTTCTGGCGAAAGTTCGTCGACCCGAAACGTTCACCCTGTTTCTCTCTCTCTCTCTCTCCACAGATGCTGCCTGACCTGCTGAGCATTTCCACCATTTTCTGTTTCTTTTATTTCAGATATCCAGCCTCCGCAGTATTTCGCTTCTGATAAATAGCTTGGCTGGTTCCATAAAGTGTCGTCGTGCGCGGCTGCTATTATCTAAAGAGAAGAGGCAGTGGAATTCTGCGTACTATCCAGTGACACAGTCACAGTAAAAAGGGAAGATGTTCCCCTGGTCACCTGCCACATGATGCGGAGATGCCGGTGTTGGACTGGGGTGGACAAAATTGAGAGGTCGCACAACACCAGGTTATAGTCCAACAGTTTTATTTGAAATCACAAGCTTTCGGAGCTATCGATTTGCTCCTTCCTCAGGTGAAGTAAATCCCATAGAAACATAGAAGATAGGAGCAGGAGTAGGCCGTTCGGCCCCTCGAGCCTGCTCCGCCATTCGATGAGATCATAGCTGATCATCCAAACTCAGTACCCTGTACCTGCCTTCTCCATATCCCTTGATACCTTTAGCTTTAAGAAATATATCTAACTCATTCTTGAATATATTTAATGACTTGGCCTCAACTACCTTCTGTGGTAGAGAATTCCACAGGTTCACCACTCTCTGGGTGAAGAAATTCTTCCTCATTTCTGTCCTAAATGGCTTACCCCTTATCCTTAGATTATGACCCCTGGTTCTGGACTCTCCGACCATCAGGAACATTCTTCCTGCATCTAGTTTGTCCAGACCTGTCAGAATTTTATATGTTTCGATGAGATCCCCTCTCATTCTTCTATACTCCAGCGAGTATAAGCCCAATCGACCCAATCTCTCCTCATATGTCATTCCTGCCATCCCAGGTATCAGCCTTGTGAATCTTCGCTGAACTCCTTCCATGGCAAGAACATCCTTCCTCAGATAAGGCGACCAAAACTGCACACAGTACTCAAGGTGTGGTCTCACCAAGGCCCTGTACAACTGCAGCAGGACATCCCTGTTCCTATACTCAAACCCTTTTGTTATGAAGGCCAACATACCATTTGCCTTCTTCACCGCCTGCTGCACCTGCATGCTTACTTTCAGCGACTGGTGCACAAGGACACCCAGGTCTCGTTGCACTTCCCCTTCTCCCAATCTATTGCCATTCAGATAATAGTCTGCCTTTCTGTTTTTGACACCAAAGTGGATAACCTCGTATTTATCCACGTTATATTGCATCTGCCACGCTTCTGCCCATACTTCAAGGTTAAGTTTCAGTTCATCGGACGCACGGGCTTGACGTCAAACCCAATCTCGCCAATCTTCTGCCCTCGCCTCAATAAGTTGAGGCCTTGCTGGGGTCAGGTTTCATGGGCGTCCTCTAGTACGTGGCCATTAATCACGTGTGAGGCTTCAGAGTGAGGGGAGCTGCAGGAGAGCAATCAGCAGCCGAAAGCCTGGCCAATTTTCCTCTCCATCATGGGTCGCTGAGGCCAAATGTAAGGACACCTACTGAGCCAAGCCAATACAGTACAGACCAGGAATCAAACCTCAGCCATTCCTGGCACATACCAGCATTTCAGCTGCAACAATTTGCATTTACACAGCGCACTTAACCTAGTAAAACGTCCCAAGGTGCTTCACAGGAGCAATAATCAAACAGAACTTGATACCGAGCCACATAAGGAGATATTAGGACAGGTGACCAAAAGCTTGGTCAAAGAGGTCGGTTTTAAGGAGCGTCTTAAAAGGAGGAGAGAGGGGGGCGGAATTCCAGAGCTCGGGGCCCAGGCAGCTGAAGGCACGGCCGCCAATGGTGTAGCGATGGAAATCAGGGATGCTGAAGAGGCCAGAATTAGAGGAGCGCAGAGATCTCGGAGGGTTGTTGGGCTGGAGGAGGTGACAGAGATAGGGAGGGGCAAGGCCAGGGAAGGATTTGAAAACAAGGATGAGAATTTTGAAATCGATGCGTTGCTCAACAGGGAGCCAATGTAGGTCAGCGAGCACAGGGGTGATGGGTCAACGGGACTTGGTGCGAGTTAGGACACGGGGCAGCAGAGTTTTGAATCACCTCAAGTTTACATAGGGTGGAAGATTTGGAGGAGCGCAGAGATCTCGGAGGAGGTTACGGAGATAGGGGCGAGGCCAAGGAGGGATTTCCGAGCAATGTTTCCAAACCAAACCAATCTTACAATTCTAGCTTGCCTTCATCAGGGTGTTGTTATTGAACAGTTCAAGGTCACTTTGCTCAAGTGTACTTGGTGCTGGGGCAGTTAGAAAAAGAGGCTACAACAACATGTGGCCATTGCTTCCGGCGCCGCGAGGTGACCACTTCTGCCCACTTCCACAAGGAGTCTGCATTTTTTTTTTTAAAATGCTCCGCACAGTCTGCTGCACTGATGAGGAAGTGAAGGAGCTGTGCTCCACTAACAGCAACCCACAGAGCTTGCCCACCCCAACCGATCAGTGGCTGGTGAACAAGCAGACTATGTTCAAATCAACGAGAGAGGCCATGCTCTGCTGGGTTCCCATCGAATGGCTCAACCAAAGCGCTCGTCCACTTCCTGAGCTTTACAGTAGAGTCCTTATGTTAAGGATTTTTTTTTTTTAATATATCCGTCCTCCCAATTTCTGACCAGCTGACCCCCCAAGTTTCTTTTTTGTGTTTTCAGAAAGCAGACGATGCTGGCGAGACCATATTTATTGCTTATTCCTAGCGTTACAATTGAGTGGGCACCACACTTTAGGAAGGATGTCAAGGCCTTAGAGAGGATGCAGAGATTTGTTCGAACGGTTCCAGGGATGAGGGATTTCAGCGACGTGGAGAAGCTGGGATTGTTCTCCTTCGAGCAGAGAAGGTTAAAGGGAGATTTAATAGTTCTGTTCAAAATCATGAAGGGTTTTGATAGAGTAGATAAGGAGAAACTGTTTCCAGTGGCAGGAGGGTCGGTAACCAGAGGACAGAGATTTAAGATAATTGGCAAAAGAACCAGAGGGGAGATGAGGAGCGAGTTGTTGTGATCTGGAATGCGCTGCCTGAAAGGGCAGTGGAAGCAGATTCAATAGTAACTTTCAAAGGGAATTGGATAAATACTTGAAATGGAAAAATTTGCAGGGCTATGGGGGAAAGAGCAGGGAGAGTGGGACTAATTGGAGAGCTCTTTCTGGTACAAGCACGATGGGCCAAATGGCCTCCTTCAGTGCTGTAAGATACTGGCCCAAAAATTCGGCCCTTCCCGGGTGAGTACGCGCTCTGTACTCACCCGTATTGCTTCCCGAAGTGCCGGTTTCCTGCATGCACTGCGCATGCGCGGGAAACCGGAACTTCCGGTATGGTGAAGGGGGCGGTTCCTAGGTGAACCGCGTGTGCGCTAGAGGCTGCGCGCACGCAGCACACTTAGATTTTTTTTCAGGTTTCTACGCGAGGGTAAGTATTGAAGATACTACGCTAATGAAAAGGAGGCGCAGGACCCATTTTGAACAAGGTAAGTGGTTAATTAAGTATAATTTTAAAAATTTTTCAACAGGTTTATCTTTTTTAGATACTTTAAAGAAAGGTAAATTTATTTTTATCACTTTTAAAAAGTATTTTAATTTTTTCAAAAATTTTAATTTTTGTTTAAAGTGGTTAATTTATTTAACTATAGTTATTTTATAAATGTGATGGTTTTTTAAAAAATTTATTTTAAGTTTAGCTGTTCTTTTGGGGCCGATTTCAATTCACAGATTTGACAGGTCCTGTCAAATCTAGGAATGAAAGATGGTCTGCTGCCATTGGCTCTCCATGGCCCACGTGATCCCAGGGGACGCATCGCACTAACTGCGCCCCTGGGACACCCAACTGCCGGCGCGCAGTGCTTGCGAGAGGCCCAGGACCCGAAGTTCCCGTGGGCCCAAAACACAACGGCAGGCGCGGTAGGTAAGAGCGCGCGCGATCCTTACCCCCGCGGCAAGCCGGAGAGGCGAATTTCTGGGCCTCTATGTCTGATTCTAGGAGTGGTTTACGAGGCATTCGGAGTCAATCACGTAGAGTGGCCCATGGGTAAGGGTGGCAGGTTCCTTCTCTGAAGGACATTAGTGAACCAGGTGGGTGTTCAGAGTCATTTTTCAGGTGCTAGCACTCAAATGATCACGATGAGCCTGGACCTCACAACCTCTGGGTCGCTAGTCGAGAACTCCCGTGCTCTTTATCGAAATAGCGCCATGGGATCTTTTACGTCCACACGACAGGGGAGACAGGGCCTCGGTTTAACGTCTCATCCGAAAGACGGCACCTCCGACAGTGCAGCACTCCACTGGAGCGTCAGCCTAGATTTTTGTGCTCAAGTCTCTGGAGTGGGACTTCAACTCACAACCTTCTGACTCAAACGTGAGGATGCTACCCACTGAGCCACAGCTGACAAGATAGCAATCAGAAGTGTACTTCCCTCCTTAGCACCTCAGGGGCGCTGAAGCTAATTATGCCCCAACTGCGATCAGATAAATCAGCACAGCATAGGGATTGATACTTTAAAGTATTCCTACAAAGCGCGTACAAACCGAACGCCCAAACACTCAGCCACCTTTGGCGAAGTAAAAAGAAAAAAAAACCACTGGTGACCTTTTCAAATTTTCAGAACATACATTTTTGTTTCTCATGCAAAATTTTTCAAAAAAAAATTAGGGAGAATCCCTGCTGGTACCAGTTTTGCATACAGTGCCTATCGATGACTCTCACAAGCAGATTATAGCCCCCGAAACAACCACCACACAACTGAACCCAGCATGCCGGAGGTCACAGAGGTTAATTTTTCTTTGCGCCTTCTCGCCAAAGTGAGGATGGGCAGTGCATCAAAGAAGAGATCCCATGGCACTATGTCAAAGAGCAGCAGGGGCGTTCTCCCCCGGTGTCCTGGGGCCCAATATTTATCCCTCAGCTAGTGGCTCAGTTGGTAGAACTGTCGCCTCTGAGTCAGGAGGTTGTGGGTTAACCGAGCAGTATAATTCACTCGGACGTCAGAAGGCACGTTAGCTTCCGAGTCAGAAGGTTGTGGGTTCGAGTCCCACTCCAGAGACTTCAGCACAAAAATCTAGGCTGACACTCCAGTGCCAGCACCGAGGGAATGTAGCACTATCGGAGGTGCCGTCTTTCGGATGAGACGTTAAACCAAGGTCCCGTCTACCCTCTCAGGTGGACGTAAAAGATCCCACGGCAACTATTTGAAAGAGGAGCAGGGGAGTTCTCCCCGGTGTCCTCGGGCCAATATTTATCCCTCAATCAACAGAACAAAAAACAGATGATCTGGTCATTATCACATTGCTGTTTGTGGGAGTTTGCTGTGTGCAAATTGGCTGCCGCGTTTCCTACCTTACAACAGTGACTACACTTCAAAAAGTACTTCATTGGCTGTGAAGCGCTTTGGGACGTCCTGTGGTCGTGAAAGGCGCTGTATAAATGCAAGTCTTTCTTTATTTTCAACCAACATCACGAAAAAATAATGATCTGATCATTATTTCATTGCTGTTTCTGGGACTTTGCTGTGCGCAAATTGGCGGCCGTGTTTCCCTACATTACAACAGTGACCACACTTCAAAAGTACCTACCTCTTTGACCAAGCTTTTGGTCACCTGCCCTAATATCTCCTTATGTGGCTCGGTGTCAAATTTTTGTCTGATTTACGCTCCTGTGAAGCGCCTTGGGACGTTTTACTACGTTAAAGATGCTGTATGAATACAAGTTGTTGTTCATTGGCTGCAAAGCGCTTTGGGACATCGAGGTCGTGAAAGGCGCTGGAGAAACGCAAGTTCTTTTTTTTTTTAAAGTAGCATGCTCAAAACTGGACACAATATTCGAACGGCCAGTGGCTTCAATATTGAGAGAGAGCCTTTTCCACCACTCGTTGACCCAGCCCCCAGTTCACAGCCGTGAAAATACGACTCAATCCCTGCAGTACGCCGAGCTCGTTGATTGCAAGCTCTCCGGTCACCGGCCTGATTATAGAGGGACAGCTCCGAACAAAATTAACCTGCTATTCTGCGTCTGCAAAAGGGCTCGGGCTTCAAATTGATGCTCGCGTCCTGTGGCGACGGTGTCAAGTGGCAGGCACATTAAACAGCTCATCCTGGTTAATAATTTAACCTTGGATCAAAAGGTTTCTATATACTTGCTTAAAAGTTTTTTTTAAATAAAAAACAGTCCAAGCTAGCGTTTTCTAAAATACCCATGCGCCTGCTCTATTCCCATATCCCTTTATTCCCCTTTCCGTTGACTACCAATCTAAAATGTTGACAAATCTCTGTAGCAATCACTGATGCATTCCACAGCCTCACAAGCCCCCTTGTGTGAAACACGTTTCTCCCGCTCGGTCCTAAATCCCTTACATTTCAGCTTATATCTATATGTCCCTTGTTCTAGGATTCTCAATCACTGGATGCAAGGTATTTCATATATTGCGGCAATTCTTCCACATTTCTCCCCTTTTTGCACAAACTCTACCATTACAGGATGGTTTTACATGCAATGGCAGTCCTCCTACGCACATCTGTTAGGTCTCAACCATTTCAGACACATTTCAGCCCAGGAGGTAGTCTTTTGGCCCATCATTCCAGCACGAACCACATCATAGCTATCTATTTTAATCTTATTCTTTAATGTTTTTCTTCAAGTGTTCAACTCGCACCAAGTCCCGGTCACCAGTCACCCCCTGTGCTCGCTGACCTACATTGGCTGCCGGTCCGGCAACGCCTCCATTTTAAAATTCTCCATCCTTGTTTTCAAATCCCCTCCATGGCCCTCGCCCTCTCCCTATCTCCGTAATCTCCTCCAGCCCCGCAATCCTCCAAGATCTCCGCGCGCCTCCAATTCTGGCCTCTTGCCCATCCCCGATTTCCATCGCTCCACCATTGGCGGCCGTGCCTTCAGCCGCCTGGGCCCCAAGCTCTGGAATTCCTTCCCCAAGGGCCAAATGGCTTACTCCTGCTCCTAGTTCTTATGTTCTATGTTCGAAACCTCTCCGCCTCTCTCTCCTCCTTAAAACCTACCTCTGACCAAGCTTTTGGTCACCTGTCATAATATCTGATGTGGCTCGGTGTCAAATTTTGTCTGATAATCGCTCCTGTGAATCACCTTGGGACGTTTTACTACGTTAAAGGCGCTATATAAACGCACATTGTTGACGTTGATCTAAATCCCACTCAAGTGGTGTGATCGACTCATCTTCAACACCACATTGCGGTAACGCATTCCACATTCTGTGCCAGAAAAACATTTCTTCTAACCGTCCCCTTCACGCTTCTCGTACTGTGTGTACGTTTCTGGAGTGTGAGTCACTCATTTTTGGTTTGAAATGTCACTTATTCTGGTACAACTCTCTCTCTCTGACAACACAGCTCCATGTGTTTAACTGCGCTTGTGATCTCAACCTTGTATCTCACTCCCAACACTTCCTCAGTCTGGGCAGTTGGGCGAGCATAGCGCTCAAGTGTGCGAACCAAGGGAGCAGCATGCGACTCAGAGATTGAGGAGGGCATCGTCGCCCAGGCCCATCCTGCCCTCATTCACACACGCGCACTGATCAGCAGGGGATTGCGATCAGGAGTGGGAAGCCAGGCTGATTTTGGCCCTCCCTAGCCCCAAGGGCATCCCCTCCCTCCCAGTTGCCACCTGGTAATGAAGATCAAAGCTTTTCCAACTTCCCACTGCATTAAGGGGGGGGGGGGAGCATAAATTGACACAAACTGACAAGAACGCAGAGGGGAAATGAGGGCGACAACACAGTGGCAGAACTGGTCCAGCCAGTGTCACTATAAAACCAACCCTTGATCATTAGCTACAGGATTGTTTTTCTCTTTATTCATTCTCAAGGTGTGGGCGTCACTGGCAAGGCTGACATTTATTGCCCATCCCCGGTTTCCTTTGCTAGCAAGCCAGACGACTTCAGAGGGCAGTTAAGAGTCAACCACGTTGGTGTGGGACTGGAGTCACATATATAACAACATAAGAAATAGGAGCAGGAGTCGGCCATACGGCCCCTCGAGCCTGCTCCGCCATTCAATCAGATCATGGCTGATCTTCGACCTCAACTCCACTTTCCCGCCCGATCCCCATATCCCTCGATTCTCCTAGAGTCCAAAAATCTCTCGATCTCAGTCTTGAATATACTCAACGACTAAGCCTCCACAGCCCTCTGGGGTAGAGAATTCCAAAGATTCACCACCCTCTGAGTGAAGAAATTCCTCCTCATCTCAGTCCGAAATGGCCGACCCCTTATCCTGAGACTGTGCCCCCTGGTTCTGGACTCCCCAGCCAGGGGGAAATATCCCCCCAGCATATAGACGCAGACCGGGTAAGGACGGCAGGTTTCCTTACCTAAAGGGACATTAGTGAACCAGTTGTGTTTTTAACGACAATCAGACAGCTTCATGATCACCATTACTGATACCAGCTTTTTATTTTGAGAGGTTTTAAAACGGAGTTCAAATTCTGAAGCTGCCATGGTGGGACTCGAACTCCCGTTCTCTGGATTATTAGTCCAGGCCTGTGGATTACTAGTACTAGTTGTCTCCAGAAAACCTACCCAACTAAAATTCCTGACCACCACAACTCTCGCTGTTAAAATGCTCAAGCATTCCATTACTTGAACAGCAGAGACTGGAAATCAAGTCAAGTCTAGCAGCCGACGAAAAGTCATGAGCCCGCAATTTCAAAATCTGAAAACGTAAAAGTTTTAAAAAACAGACCAGCCCGCCAACCTAATAGAAACTTTTAACTGAAAAAAATAACCCACTGTAACTGGCATGGAAAGCTTCTGGTTGCAAGGCAGTTGGTGAAAAGCCTGCACAATGTCGCTTCCTGCATGTGGGAGCACAGCACAGCACTGCAAACACATGAGAAGGATGGAATTCACTCAGCGTCCTGCCAATGACTCACTCACAGCACCGTCGTCGTTGCCCAGTGTGCGGCCGGTCGCCCTGGCTTTCAGTTTTCCTCCCCGCACTGTGCTAGAACGCAGTTCCAAGGGTGGGCTCGCTCAACTGGAATTCCTCATTTGGAAGGCTAGACGGTGTGGAGGGCATCTCATACAAGTTCAGTCCTGTCCTCATCCAGCTAATAAAGGGTGAATGCTCATTGGATCGCAATCGGGAGCAGGAACTCCGGTTGATTTATCCCTCCGCTAGCCTAGGGGGTGGGCTGAGGCCAACTGGAGCACCCCAACCAATAGCTCGACTAGCTAACTCGGCACACATCCAAGCAGGCGCCTGCATTGCTCAGTGCTGCAGCAGGCACGGCCTTGACTCATGTTGCATGCCCCAAAACATGAGGAGTTAAACAATCTCAGCCAGGGCGGTGGTTGGCACGCTACAATTGGAGTCAATGCATCGGAGTGGGGAAGTGAGGAGTAGGGGGGGGGGGGAGGGAGGGAGGAGGAGAAATCCCGCCCATGACCACTATCCGGCAACTCGTGTTGCCAACTCAGATTGTTCCTATTCCTGGAGTTACCACATGACCTCCTGCCTCCAACCGCCCCTGCCCCCCACACTCCCGCCATTGGTCGCCCAGCACGTCCATCCTCGCAGCGCCCCGCCTTCCTACGGCCAATTGGAAAGCGAACAGACTCTTCATCACCCCATTGAATGAATCTTGACCGTCAATCAAACAGCCTATTTCCCCTCATCACCCAATTTTTTTTTTAGAACTAATAAACAAGAGTCTTTGAAGAGAATGGAGTGAGGAAAAAACCAAACACTTTTTTTTTTAAATGCCCCTGTGACTTTTCTCCAGGATTGCTCGCAGCAGTGTTCTGGAGACTAATCTTTAATTCCTGGAGAATCCAGGAGGGTTGGCGACCTATGAGAAGCGCCCGCTTGTGCGGGTGTGTGGCTATCAGGGGAGGGCAGGATCGTGCTGGCCGTTCCTGCCCCTGTTCCCCCCCACACAGCCAAACAGCTTCCCAACACTCGCCCATGAGGAATGGCCGTCTGGACACCGTGCCGGCTTTTTGGAACCGTACGCCAGCAAAGGTCAGTAGCTTTTGGGAGGGGTGGGGGGCGAGGAGAAATGGAGAAAGATAATTCAATTGCCAGCAATTAAAAATAAAAACTGCAGACAGTTACAGCACGTTTTGAAAGCATTGTGAACAGATTTACAGTTTTCAACTCCTCAATTGTCACAAGATGATTTTTTTTTTTTTTTAATTGTCAATCTCAGCACCCAGCCAGAGTGCTAATCGTTGGCAATGCAGCTCTCCACCCAGTTCCTTCCTGGACAGAGGATTTTAAAATATCCGCAGACTGCATTCAGTTGACAGATTTAAAACCAACAAGTCGAACAAGGCCAGCAGTGGACGAGCACAGGCCAGGGGCGGTCACTGGCACAAACGGCATCATTCGCCAATTTTTGTTCAAAGGACGTTTGGTCAGGATTACCATATCAGCATTTCACGCTACATTACCAGAACCATTGGTTATGAGAAAGAAGAAAAAAAATGACTTGCATTTCTACAGCGTCTTTCACAACCTCAGGACGTCCCAAAGCGCTTTACAGCCAATGAAGTACTTTTTGAAGTGTGGTCACTGTTGTAATGTAGGAAACGCGGCAGCCAATTTGCGCACAGCAAGCTCCCACAAACAGCAATGTGATAATGACTAAATACTCAGTAGATAAATAGTGATGTTGATTGAACAACAACAACTTGTATTTATATAGCACCTTTAACGTAGTAAAACGTCCCAAGGCGCTTCACAGGAGTGTCATAAAGACAAAAAATTGACACCGAGCCACATAAGGAGAAATGAGGGCAGATGACCAAAAGCTTGGTCAAAGAGGTCGGTTTTAAGGAGCGTCTTAAAGGAGGAGAGAGAGAGACCGAGAGGTTTAGGGAGGGAATTCCAGAGCTCAGGGCCCAGGCGGCTGAAGGCACGGCCGCCAATGGTTGAGCGATTATAATCAGGGATGCTCAAGAGGGCAGAATTTGAGGAGCGCAGATATCTCGGGGGGGTTGTGGGGCTGAAGGAGATTAGAGAGATAGGGAGGGGTGAGGCCATGGAGGGATCTGAAAACAAGAATGAGAATTTTGAAATCAAGGCATTGCTTAACCGGGAGCCAGATATCTCGGGGGGGTTGTGGGGCTGAAGGAGATTACAGAGATAGGGAGGGGCGAGGCCATGGAGGGATTTGAAAACAAGGATGAGAATTTGAGGGAGAAATATTGGCCCAGTAGAACTCCCCTGCTTTTGTACGAAATAATGGCCATGGGATCTTTTACATCCACGAGAGGGCAGACGGGGCCTCGGTTTAACGTCTCATCTGAAAGGCGGCACCTCCGACAGTGCGGCGCTCCCTCAGTACCACACCAGGAGTGTCAGCTTAGATTTTGTGCTTGTCTCTGGAGTGGGACTAGAACCCACGACCTTCTGACTCAGGCGAGAGTGCTACCCACTGAGACGCAGCGGACATGTCGGAATCAGCTCACCGGTGAAAATATTTAGTTACCTGGCCTCTCCTTTCAGAACACCTGTAGAGAGTTTTCCACTGAACAAAACAGTGAATGAAAGAGTGGCTTTTGAAGTTCTCGAACGATAGAAACCCAGGTGAAGCTGCCTTATGATGTGACAGCAATCTTCATTTGCACTGGTACTTCCCCCACACACGAGCTACAAGTGTCAGTTAAGTTCAGTTGGTAGCACGCTCACCTACAAGTCAGTAGGTTTTAGGATTTCAGCCCCGCTCCCGGCTGACGCATCAGTGCACTGAAGGCGGGCTGCATTTTCAGAGGTACCGCGCTTCAGATGAGACATTGCACCAAAGCCCCGTCTCCCCGGAGCACTATTCAAAAGATCAGGGGAGTTCTCCCCATGTCCTGGGCAACATCTCCCTCTCAGCCAACGCCAGAAACAGATTAACTGCTTACTAATTTTATTGCCATTTGTGCAATCGTGCTGTGTGTAAAACGACCACTGCGGTTGCCTAAATGACAGTGCTGGGCTTGAAGTTCAAAGTAATTTTATTTTTCATGAGGCGCTTTGTGACCTTTGAGACAAGATAAGGGGCGATGCAAATACGAGTCTCTTTTAACATGCACCCAACAAGGATGTTCCAGGGTCAGAACCACTCCTTCCACCGATATAATTTCTACAAACTTGACACCACATATTGAACAAGAATCGACTGGAGAGCTCACACCTCTACCAAGAGTTCCAAAAGATAGAAACGCTCAGCTCCTCTCAGTAAATTGAAGACCGCATCTTGATCTCTGGATTCAGATTACGAACATAAACCCCACTCAAGTTTCACGCTACGGCTTCTGGTGTGACTCGAGCTCCATAGTTAGATTAGAGTTTTGTAATTTAGAGTGTGGACGAAGTTACCAGGAAAGGCCATTGAATCAGACAGTACAGATTGTTCACGACACATTTCTGGAGTGAGAGAAGCAGAGAGACAGACAGACAACAAAGAGACAGACAAACAGACAGAAAGAAAGAGATGCACGCAGAGAGCTCTGCAGAAAGAGGCAGAACGAGAGAGAGAGACACACAGTGGGAGTGAGGGAGAGACACAGAGAGAGGGAGATGCAGAAAGAGAGAGAGACAGAGAGACACAGTGGGAGTGAGGGAGAGACACACAGAGAGAGGGAGATGCAGAAAGAGAAACAGAGAGACACACACAGAGGCAGACAGACAGACGCGGGGGAGAGACAGAGAGACACAGAGAGACAGAGATGCAGAGAGAAACAGAGATGAACGCAGAGCAAGAGAGAGAGACAGATGCACAGAGAGAGACAGGCAGACAGAGGCGCAGACAGGAGAAGGCAAGTCATTGCAACCTCATCCGTCAAAAGGAACATCCTGAAAGGTCTTGTTCGGTACAGGAGATAGCGAGTATGATCCACATCATTTGGAGGAGCAGAGGCCAAAATACTTATATAAATGATACGACAGCTCTGCCCAACATCTTGAAACACTAAACACCGCAGTGAAGAATTTCAACAGAGGTTTCAAACTTCTGCATTTTTTTTTCCTGGCTTTTTGCATCTAACCCCAGACAAGTCTGTGGCACTTCAAGTCACAAGTATTCCTGGAGGATGAGGTGGGGGGGGGGGGGGGGCGAAATGAGAGAAAGGCAAAGGAAGTGGAAAGACAAAGAACTTTTTCCAGTCTAAAGCACTACCTCCATCTAAAATGGAAGTTTCTCTGAATTGGGAGACTCTCTGCTCTGGTTCAGAAGGGTTCAAACCCCACTCCAGAGACTTGAGCACACCACCCAGGTTGGCACAGCACTGAGGGAGTGCTACATTGTCAGAGGTGCCGCCTTTCGGATGAGACCGTTAAAAATGTGTTCAGGTGGCCCCGTGGCGTCCGAGCCTTCGACCAACGCTACCAAAACAAGATTCATCAGGTCAGTCGCTGCATTAACTGCTGTGGGATCTTACTATGCACAAATTTGAGAAGTCGCACAACACCAGGTTATAGTCCAACAGCTTATTTGAAATCACAAGCTTTCGGAGCTGCTGCTCCTTCGTCAGGTGAAGTGAAGAGATGCATATAGGCACAGCATATATAGTCAGAGAACACTGCCAGGTGACTACAGTTAATCTTTCTAACTGCCCTTTATCACACCTCGGCAGAGAGATAATCACGGCAATCAAAGGTGTGGATGGTGTCCAAACAGGTCAGTCAGGAAAACATTCCATCAAAGACAATGAGGTGGGGGTCACAAGGGGTCAAATGTGGCAGATGCTGGGGTCTGGATGGAAAACAACAAACTTTTTTTTGCTGGAAATCACAGCAGGTCCGGCCGCATCTGTGTAGAGAGAACAAGCCAACGACGACTCGAGGCTGGATGACTCTACGTCAGGTGGGGTTACATGTAGCGTGACATGAACCCAAGATCCCGGTTGAGGCCGTCCTCATGGGTGCGGAACTTGGCTTTCAGTTTCTGCTCGACGATTTTGCGTTGTCGTGTGTCTCGAAGGCCGCCTTGGAGAATGCTTACCCGAATTGGCTGCCGTGCTTACTGGCCCAGCAGTGACCGCACTTCGACAGAGAACTTCTTTTTGAAGCGAGGAAGCAGCCTGCCGGGGGCACATCCAGTTTCCCCATCTTACCGCAAATGGGTCCATTCTTAAGTCACCCTGGACTCGAGTTACTGCCTCCAAGGACACCAGCTACTCCAAAACCATCTACAAACTGCTCCCTTTTAACTGGCCGCTAAGAGGCTATGCATTCGATTCACAGGCCTGTCCAAATCCTTGCCCCCACCCACCCTGGGCAAATAGTCCAGCAGCCTCCACTCAACACACCTCATAGTATAATCGCAAGGGAACTGGGTGTGGGTCGGAGGAGGGGGGTTGTAAGAGAAAAGAGCACGAACGAAGCCCATGGCCCCCAGGAAGGACGCGCGTTGGGGCCTGTGCGATGGATCTATCTTTAGGTAGCATCCATCAGGTTACAGAGTAAGATCCTGCAAATCCATTGGCAGGATAGGCGCACCGACGTCAGTGTTCTCGCTCAGGCCAACATTCCCCAGCATCAAAGCTCTGACCACGCTCGATCAGCTCCGATGGACGGGCCACATCATCCGCAGGCCCGATACAAGACTCCCAAAACGAGCGCTCTACTCGGAGCTCCGACACGGCAAGAGAGCCCCAGGTGGGCAGAGGAAACGCTTCAAGGACACCCTCAAAGCTTCCTTGAAAAAGTGCAACATCCCCACCGATACCTGGGAATCCCTGGCCCAAGACCGCACAAAGTGGAGGAGAAGCATCCGGGAAGGCGGCGAACACCTCGAGTCTCTTGGCCGGGAGCTAGCGCAAGCCAAGCGCAAACAGCGGAAGGAGCGCACGTCAACCCAAGCACCCCACCCACCCGCCCCTTCAACCACCGTCTGCCCCACCTGTGACAGAGACTGTCGGTCCCACATTGGGCTCATCAGTCACCGGAGAACAAATTTTTAGTGTGGAAGCAAGTCATCCTCGGTTCAGAGGGACTGCCTAAGAAGAAGAAAGAGTAAAGCCACACTTCTACCAGGGTACTGATGTCAAGTCATGTACTCCTGCACAAGGAACTTGTTCCTGGCCAGGCAGAATACTGCACCACTTACCCGAAATGCTAAGCAACAGGTGCCAGCGGTGGCTCAGTGGGTAGCACACTCTCTCTCTCGCCTGGGAGTCAGATGGTCATGGGTTCGAGTCCCACTCCAGAGGCTTGAGCACAAAATCTAGCCTGGTTCAGTGCTAGCACTGAAGGAGCGCTGCACTGTCGGAGGTGCCGTCTTTCAGAAGAAACGTTAAACCAAGGCCAAGACAGAAAAGATCCCACGGCCACTATTGGAAGAAGAGCAGGGGGATTTCAACCCGTTGTCCTGGGGCCAATATTTATCCCTTGACCAGCATCATTAAAAACAACAGATGATGTGGTCATTATCTCATTGCTGTTTGCGGGAGCTTGCTGTGCGCAAATTGGCTGCTGTGTTTCCTACATTACAACAGTGACCACACTTCAAAAGTACTTCAGTGGCTGTAAAGCACTTTGGAACGTTGTGAAAGCCGCTATATTGGTGCGAGTCTTTCTTGTGTGAACACAAAAAACAGTCACACCAGGCTTCCTCCGTCCTCGGCAGCACGAAAGATTCAAACCAAGCAGAATGTGGCGGGCTCAAACCCCGGTCTCTGCGGGAGCAGCTTCCTTCGGTGGCCCCTGGGCCAGGCAGGCCATCAGAAGGCCGGTGAAGAGGGGGGAACACAACACAAAATGGCAGCTCACAGGCTGCCTGCGTGTAACAGTTCCAAAAAACAAGCCTGGCAGAGAGAGTGGTAACCATTCAGCGGGTTTCAGTTCCCCCTGGGCAGTATTTTTAGCGCACCTGTTATGTTCACCTACATTCCCAACTGTGATGCCTGAACGCAAACCTTAACCCATTTTTTTTGACAGGAAATTATGTGAAAGCCTTAATATGCATGCTAAAAATAATGCACAGAGCATTGTAAGCCCACAGATCCTTATTCAATTTAATGTAGAAATTCGAACAAATGCACTTCCTTCTTTAAGAACATGGCAGATAATTGTTCCATCCACGTTTATCCAATTCAACAGAACAGCAGTAAAGTTATACCACCATGTTTCACTTTCCCCCACCCCTCCCAGCTGCAAGTACCCTCGTGCTCCAGGGTGACAGGGCACCCTTTCGTCTTGCCATCTGCCTCGCCAATCTCAGAAGTCACAGACTGTAACTCAAGCCCCCGACTGAGCGAACAGATCATTTTACCTCAATGGCGGCGAGGGTCAGGAGCTGGGTATTCCCATTTAGGTCAACAGCAGCTTTCAGTAGCTGACAGCGACTCTGCAGGCACACACAGCACCGGCTTTTCCAGGTCATCGCTGAAAACAGCACAGCACCTCTTGCTGCCCGCCAGCCCCCCCACCCCGGCTCCAGAAGGTTTGACTCTTGCTGGGGTGCAGTCCACTGGTATGTCGCCAAGGGCCTGTTCGGCTTGCGTGGGCCAGACACCGGGTGGTGTAGAAACATAGAAAAATAGGAGCAGGAGTAGGCCATTCGGCCCTTCGAGCCTGCTCCGCCATTCAATATGATCATGGCTGATCCTCTATCTCAAGACCATATTCCCGCTCTCTCCCCATACCCCTTGATGCCTTTTGTGTCTAGAAATCTATCTCCTTCTTAAATATATTCAGTGACTTGGCCTCCACAGCCTTCTGTGGTAGAGAATTCCACAGGTTCACCACCCTGAGTGAAGAAATTTCTCCTCATCTCAGTCCTAAATGTCCTACCCCGTATCCTGAGACTGACCCCTCGCTCTAGACCCCCCCAGCCAGGGGAAACATCCTCCCTGCTTCCAGTCTGTCTAGCCCTGTCAGAATTTTATACCTTTCAATGAGATCCCCTCTCATTCTTCTAAACTCTAGTGAATACAGGCCTAGTCGACCCAATCTCTCCTCATACGACAGTCCTGCCATCCCAGAATCAGTCTGGTGAACCTTCGTTGCACTCCCTCTATGGCAAGTATATCCTTTCTTAGGTAAGGAGACCAAAAGTGCACACAGTACTCCAGGTGTGGTCTCACCAAGGCCCTGTATAACTGTAGTAAGACATCCTTGCTCCTGTACTCAAATCCTCTTGCCATGAAGGCCAACATACCATTTCCCTTCCTAACTGCTTGCTAAAGCTGCAGGGCATCACAATCCTATCCTTACTCAACAACTACAACACACATTTTCCACCAGGAGTCAGTGGACAATAAGCAGAAGCCGGCGCCCTCGCAATTCTGCCTATCCCTATCCCAAGGCACTGTCCAGAATGAGAGGTGATCTCATTGAAACATGCAAAATTCTTACAGGGCTTGACAGGGTAGATGCTGGGAGGATGTTTCCCCCCCTGGCTGGGGAGTCTAGAACCAGGGGTCACAACCTCAGGATAAGGGGGTCAGCCATTTAGGACTGAGATGAGGAGGAATTTCTTCACTCAGAGGGTGGTGAATCTTTGGAACTCTCCACCCCAGAGGGCTGTGGCGGCTCAGTCGTTGAGTATATCCAAGACAGAGATCGATAGATTTTTGAATATTAAGGGAATCGAGGGATATGGGGATAGTGCAGGAAAGTGGTGTTGAGGTCGATGATCAGCCATAATCTTATTGAATGGCGGAGCAGGCTCAAGGGGCCAAATGGCCTACTCTTGCTCCTATTTCTTATGTTCTTATGTCACCCCCAACACACCAGTCAGAATGAAAGACCTGCATTTCTAGAGCGCCTATCACGACCTTAGGACGTTCCAAAGCACTTCCGCTTACGCACACGTATAGACACACAATTAATTCATTCTAAACGACTGGATCAAGTGTAGTCAGCGGAATTTCTGGAAGCAACCCACTAATGTCCACCTGGAACCAACTTATTTACAGACAGGCAGGACATCGCAGGATCACGTGCTCCAGTGTAACCCTACGAGGTCGATCAACAACTTCCATTTAAGTACTGAAACAGACCATTCGGCCCAACTGGTCCGTGCCGGTGTTTCTGCTCCACACGATCCTCCTCCCACCCCTCTTCATCTCACCCCATCAGCATATCCTTCGATTCCTTTCTCCCTCATCTAACCTCCCCTGAAATGCATCTCTGCTCTTCGCCTCAACCACTCCCTGTGGTAGCGAGTTCCACATTCTCACCACTCTCTGGGTAAAGAAGTTTCTCCTGAATTCCCGATTGGATTTATTAGTGACTATCTTATATTTATGGCCCCTAGTTCTGGTCTTCCCCACAAGTGGAAATACTCTCCGTGTCTACTCTATCGAACCCTTTCATAATTTTAAGGACCTCTATCAGGTCACCCCTCAGCCTTCCTTTTTCTCAAGAAAACAGCCCCAGCCTGTTCAATCTTCCCTGATGATTCTAACCTCTCGGTTCTGATATCATCCTTGTAAATCTTTTTTTTGCACCTTCTCCAGTGCCTCGATGCGCTTTTTATAATCTGGAGACCAATGTTTCCTCTAATTCTTTTGTGCGTGGTCCTTTTAACTGGCTGCGCGGCCCAATCAAACTTTCGCGCGTGCGCGGTTTCTTCCATATAAAAACCAGTAACCGGCCTGCGCGGGACCTCCAGAACACTGCGCGGCCATGCAGCTTGGAAGGAACGTTGATGGGGACCGGAACTGCACACAGTACTCCAAGTGCAATCTAACCAAAGTTTGACACAAGTTTAACTTCTCTGTTTTTCAATTCTATCGCTCGAGAAATGAACCCGTGCTTTGCTTTTATTTTTAACTGGCCTTATTATCCTGCATCACTACTTTCAGTGACTTGAGTATCTGTACCCCTAGATTCCTTTGCTCCTCTACCCCATTTAGACTCTTGTACAGTGCCTTTAACATAGTAAAACGTCCAAAGACACGTTGACAAAAAAATTAACACTGAGCCAAAGAAGGTGACGTTAGGACACCTTAAACATTCACTCCCTCCACCACCGGCGCACCGTGGCTGCAGTGTGTACCATCTACAAGATGCACTGCAGCAACTCGCCGAGGCTTCTCCGGCAGCACCTCCCAAACCCGCGACCTCTTCCACCTAGAAGGACAAGGGCAGCAGGCGCATGGGAACACCACCACCTCCAAGTTCCCCTCCAAGTCACACACACCATCCTGACTTGGAAATATATCGGCCGTTCCTTCATCGTCGCTGGGTCAAAATCCTGGAACTCCCTCCCTAACAGCACTGTGGGAGCACCTTCACCACACGGGACTGCAGCGGTTCAAGGCGGCGGCTCACCACCACCTTCTCGAGGGCAATTAGGGATGGGCAATAAATGCTGGCCTTGCCAGCGATGCCCACATCCCATAAGCGAATAAAAAAGTGTGACCAAAAGAGGTAGGTTTAAGGAGCGTCTTAAAAGGAAGAGAGAGGGAGAGGCAGAAAGGTTTAGGGAGGGAGTTCCAGAGCTTAGGGCTCAGGGAGCAAACAAACAATCAGCAAACAAGATCTGCTGGGACTTTCACAGGTGCAGAGTGGCAAGAGGTCCCAGTCGGAGATGCGCGCGACACTGCAGAATAAATCCGCCATCACTGAAGCACAACAGTGTTGCAAGTGGTTACGGTGCTGGACTAACAACCCAGGTGCAGTGATATCTCATTCCGCCACGTCAAATTGTGATATTGAATTCAATAAATTTGCGGGCTGGCATCCCGCACAAAACAAAATAAGGAAACAGGAAAGCTGATCGGATTGTCCTGAAAACCCACTAATGTCCGTCAGGGAAGGGAACCTGCCACCCAGCCAGCCTGGCCGACACGCGAGTCCCGTCCTACGTCACGTGGTACGCAAAGTAGCTTCGCACGCCTTTCGATTGTAAAATAAAATGGTTAGAAGGCCGGCCACCACTTTCTCTTTGGCAACTGGGGATGGGCAATAAAACTAAAAAAAAAAATCCAATCAGGATAATCTCCAGCTCAGTTCGCTCTCTCACCCCCATACCATTAGAGTAAGCAGGTTATAAGAACATAAGAAATAGGAGCAGGAGTCGGCCATTCGGCCCCTCGAGCCTGCCCCGCCATTCAATAAGATCATGGCTGATCATCGACCTCAACTCCACTTTCCCGTCCGATCCCCATATCCCTTGATTCCCCGAGAGTCCAAACATCTCTCGATCTCAGCCTTGAATATACTCAACGCCTGAGCATTCACAGCCCTCTGGGGTAGAGAATTCCAAAGATTCACAACCCTCTGAGTGAAGAAATTCCTCCTCATCTCAGTCTTAAATGGCCGACCCCTTATCCTGAGACTGTGACCCCTGGTTCTAGACTCTCCAGCCAGGGGGAAACAACCTCTCAGCATCTACCCTGTCAATCCCCTTCAGAATCTTGTATGTTTCAATGAGATCACCTCTCATTCTTCTAAACTCCAGAGAGTATAGGCCCATTCTACACAATCTCTCATCATAGGACAGCCCTCTCATCCCAGGAATCAATCTAGTGAACCTTTGTTGCACCGCCTCCAAGGCAAGTATATCCTTCCTTAGATAAGGAGTCCAAAACTGTGCACAGTACTCCAGGTGTGGTCTCACCAAGGCCCTGTGCCATTGTAGCAAGACTTCCTTACTCTTGTACTCCAACCCCCTTGCAATAAAGGCCAACATGCCATTTGCCTTCCTAATTGCTTGCTGTACCTGCATGCTAGCTTTCTGTGTTTCTTGCACGAGGACACCCAAATCAAAAGTTAATATTACTCAGTATTTTCGAGGCTCTGGGACTTGTTCTGCAAAAGTGCACAATGTTGCCCACGGTAAGTATAGAGACCTGCAGAATGTGGCACAGGATGTTGCTGAATCATTCATCATCGCCCACTCCGTGTGTTAAACAGCCCGCTGAGGGAAATAAGCGGGAAAAATGAGGATTCTTCCTGCGATTAAAAAAAACATTTCCTTCGCCACCCCTGCCCCCCAAAAGGAGCGGGTGGATTAACAGTGAGCGTCTCGTACATGCCAAGCTCTTCCCTGCCTTCTCAATGAGGTTTAAAACAAGACTCCGCACCCAGATCCTATTCGAACTCGTTCTTTCCTCAAAACTGTGGAACTCCTCACCTCCCTTGGGCTCTCTTTCGTCCTGCAGTCCTTTGAAACCAAGTTACCAAACCACCACTTCTTGATCTCTCTCATCTATTTCTTTCCGTCTTGAAGGGTATGGGCCTTGACCTAGATTTATCCAATTAGCAGCGGCAGTTTTCAGAGGTGCTGTCAGTTTTCTGGAAAAATTACACTTGGTCGCGAGAGGAAATGGCCATCATCTTACTGCAGAAAGCAAAAAAAAAGTGACTTGCAACCCGTCACGATTGCTATCTGACAATTCAGACTGTCAAAGTTCCTGGGATCACAGACACACACAAGGAGCTCAATTCTTCCTCTGCTGATACTCTGTGCAGCAAAGGCAATTAAAAAAAACCCCACAAAATCCCAGTGCCCTGTTTTAGCACAGAGGACAAACATTTAATTTCTGACAACAGAGCAAATGTTGTATAATCACACTCCCTTCCCGGTTTCTAAACATTTTAGATCTGAAACACACCTTGGTGCGATCTTATTTTTCCATGTAAAGGATACGGTGTTACATTAAACAGAAAGACTTGCATTTCTATCACACCTTAGCTCAACACCATCCAGGACAAAGCAGCCCGCTTGATTGGCACCCCATCCACCACCTTAAACATTCACTCCCCCCACCACCGGCGCACCGTGGCTGCAGTGTGTACCATCTACAAGATGGACTGCAGCAACTCGCCAAGGCTTCTTCGGCAGCACCTCCCAAACCCGCGACCTCTTCCACCTAGAAGGACAAGGGCAGCAGGCGCATGGGAACACCACCACCTCCAAGTTCCCCTCCAAGTCACACACCATCCTGACTTGGAAATATATCGCCGATCCTTCATCGTCGCTGGGTCAAAATCCTGGAACTCCCTCCCTAACAGCACTGTGGGAACACCTTCACCACACAGACTTTTTTTTTATCAGTTTATGGGATCAGGGCGTCGCTGGCAAGGCCAGCATTTATTGCCCATCCCTCGTTGCCCTTGAGAAGGTGGTGGTGAGCCACCTTCTTGAACCGCTGCAGTCCGTGTGGTGAAGGTACTCCCACAGCGCTGTTAGGGAGGGAGTTCCGGGATTTTGACCCAGCGGTTCAAGAAGGCGGCTCACCAGCACCTTCTCAATGGCAATTAGGGATGGGCAATAAATGCTGGCATTGTCAGCGACGCCCACATCCCATAAACAAATTTTAAAAAAGGACATCCCAAAGCGCCTTACAGTAAATGAAGTACTTCCGACGGGCGGGCCACATCGTCCGCATGCCAAATACGAGACTCCCAAAACAAGCGCTCTACTCGGAGCTCCGACACGGCAAGAGAGCCCCAGGTGGGCAGAGGAAACGCTTCAAGGACACCCTCAAAGCCTCCTTGAAAAAGTGCAACATCCCCACCGACACCTGGGAATCCCTGGCCCAAGACCGCACAAAGTGCAGGAGAAGCACCAGGGAAGGCGGTGAACACCTCGAGTCTCTTTGCCGGGAGCAAGCGGAAGCCAAGCGCAAACAGCGCACGTCAACCCAAGGACCCCACCCACCCGCCCCTTCAACCACTGTCTGCCCCACCTGTGACAGAGACTGTAGGTCCCGCATTGGACTCATCAGTCACCTGAGAACTCATTTTTAGTGTGGAAGCAAGTCGTCCTCGGTTCCGAGGGACCGCCTAAGCAGAAGACGACTTTTGAAGTATGGTCACTGTTGTAATGTAGGAAACACGGCAGCCAATTTGCACACAGCAAGATCCCACAAACCACGAGATCATAATCAAATAATTAATGATGGCGGTTCAGAGATAAATATTGGGCCCATGACACCGGGGAGAACTCCCCCTGCTCTTCTTCCAATAGTGGCCGCGAGATCTTTTACAGCCACCCGAGAGAGTAGACGGGGCCTCGGTTCAACGCCTCATCCGAAAGACGGCACCTCCGACAGTGTAGCGCTCCCTCAGTACTGACACGGAGTGTCAGCCTGGATTATGGGCTCAAGTCTCTGGAGTCCGACTTGAGCCCACAAGAATTTAGTCATAAGCGCAGGATGGCGAGTAGGAGCAGGAAACTGAGCAGAGCTCCGCTCTCTATAACCATGGGGAGTTCAGCACTAACCAAAGATTGGACCTGGGACCTTCCTGGTCTGTGTGGGCCCGCCCGGTGGGTGCTAGTTTTCATCCTACTTTAAACCAACTGATTGTAGTTTCGCCTGCATTGAACTAGAGAAAACTTGTATTCATCCAAGACTTAATGGCCCAGAAATTGATCTCGCTCTGTTCCCGCGGGGGTAAGCCTTCCCCGCGATGTCTCACCTCGCTTATGCTTTTTCTGATCCAGCTCGCACGAACTTGATGTTCCAGACATCAGCTGTGCTGGGCTTGCGTATCCCAGCGGCGTAGTGAATTCGTGCGAGCTGTGGGATCACGTGACTCAGTTAGAGCCAATGGCAGCACACCATCTTCCATTCATAAGTCTCACAGCATGGCTGTGAGACTTATGAATCTTACACCCCCCCAAAATAACAGCTAAACCTCAATTAAATTAAAAAAAAACCATCACATTAATAAAATAAGTATAGTTAATTAAATTAACCATTTTAAATAAAAAATTAAATTTTTGAAAAAATTTAAAATCTTTTAAAAAGTTATAAAAATAAACTTACCTGTCTTTAAAGTCTATAAAAAAGATATACCTGTAAAAAAAAATTCAAAAAAATACTTAATTCACTACTTACCTTCTTAAAAGCGGGTCTTACTCCTCCTTTTTACATTTCCAAAATCTTCCCTACTTACCTGCGCGTCCAAAGCATGAAGTGCACAGCGTGCGCGCAGCCTGTAGCGCGCACGCGATGCACCCAGGTCCCGCCCCCTTTTCGGAAGAGCAATTGCCGGTTTTCAGCGCATGCGCAGGGCATGCAGAAAACCGGCAATTGGAGTTGGAATACGCGAGAGTATGCAGTGCGTACTCTCGCGTCGCGGGATCAATTTTCGGCCCATTGTCAGGCACAACATGATGTATTTATACAGCGCCTTTAACGTAGTAAAACATCCCAAGGCGCTTCACAGGAGCGATTATCAGACAAAATTTGACACCGAGCCACATAAGGAGATATTAGGACAGGTGACCAAAGCTTGGTCAAAGAGGTCGGTTTTAAGGAGCGTCTTAAAAGGAGGAGAGAGAGGCGGAGAGGTTTAGGGAGGGAATTCCAGAGCTAAGGGCCCAGGCGGATGAAGGCACGGCCGCCAATGGTGGAGCGGTGGAAATCAGGGGATGCTCAAGAGGCCAGAATTGGAGGAGCGCAGAGATCTCGGATGGTTGTGGGGCTGGAGGAGGTTAGTGAGATAGGGAGGGGGCGAGGGCCATGGTGGGATTTGAAAACAAGGATGAGAATTTTAAAATCAAGGTGTTGTTTAACCGGGAGCCGGTATAGGTCAACGAGCACAGGAGTGATGGGTGAACAGGAACTGGTGTGAAATAGGACACGGGGCAGCAGAGATTTGGAGGACCTCAAGTTTACCTCAAAGCACAACAGGTTTGGAATCAGAAGAGGTGGAAAGGTAAAGCTACAAGCCATTAGCACACAAAGGAAAACTGATGTGGATAATGTCACCACGGGACAGCGTATAGACAATTATTTGGAAGGATTCACACAGATGGTTACCGTGAGTACAAGGGAGGGAAGACTGGTAATGTCATCTTTGAGACAAGTACGAATGGAAGCAGGAGAGCGCGGTGGCAGGCTGATGGACTGCTGAGAAAAATTGAAGGAGGATAGATTGATCAACAGTGTCAAAGACAGCAGAGAGAAGGATAAGGAGGGATAGTGAGTCACAGAGGAGATCATTAACAAACTATGGCCAAAGCAATCTCCGTTATTTTGGCTGACTGCAGGGCCTCAAACAGGGAACAGTGTGCAAGGTGGGCGTGTAGCTGCGAGGCAACACATTGTAGGATTTGAGGGGAAGGAAAGATTTGGTATAGGGTGATAATTGAAGAGGTCGAGGACGTTGACGGCAGGTTTATTTTTTTTTTGAGTGTGGACAGTGATGGCTATTGTGAAGAAAGAAAGAATTGCATTTATATAGCGCCTTTCACGACCACCAGACGTCTCAAAGCGCTTTACAGCCAATGAAGTACTTTTTGAAGTGCAGACACTGTTGTAATGTGGGAAACGCGGCAGCCAATTTGCGCACAGCAAGCTCCCACAAACAGCAATGTGATAATGAGCAGATCATCTGTTTTTGTTATGTTGGTTGAGGGATAAATATTGGCCCCAGGACACCGGGGAGAACTCCCCCCTGCTCTTCTTCGAAATAGTGCCATGGGATCTTTTACGTCCGCCTGAGAGGGCAGACGGGGCCTTGGTTTAACGTCTCATCCGAAAGACGGCACCTCCGACAGTGCGGCGCTCCCTCAGTACTGACCCTCCGACAGTGCGGCGCTCCCTCAGTACCGCCCCTCCGACAGTGCGGCGCTCCCTCAGTACCGCCCCTCCGACAGTGCAGTGCTCCCTCAGTACTGCACTGGGAGTGTCAGCCTAGCTTTATGTGCTCAAGTCCCTGGCGTGGGACTTGAACCCACAACCTTCTGACTGAGAGGCAAGTGTGCTACCCACTGAGCCACAGCTGACACAGATGAAGGAAGTAGGGTGGGGAATTTGGGCGATTAGGAGCTGAAGTAACTGTGGTGGCAGGCTCCGTCACCAAGATGAGTTTAATGAGGACAACATTGGTGGTGCCCTGCACTATGGGTCTTGGTTCTTCACTCAAACTTCCTCAATTTTTTTTTAAAACATGGGGGAGCTAACAAGCAGGAAATTACATAAGATACAAAAGTCGTCCAAAGTATACTCAAGTTTATGATGTCATCTCCCTGCTGTGCTAGTACCCTGTAACTCATTATCTGTCCTTTTCTTAATGCTTAAAAAGGAATATATATACGTACTGAAATGATATACAGGTTGAAGCTCAGGGAACATTAACTGCAGAGATACTGAGTTCCAGCCATAAACCACAGTGCTATTACAGCAGGTGGCGCGAGCTCTGCGTTGTGACCACTCTGTAAAATATGCCTTCTACACGGTCAAACACAGGATGGGTAACGGGTGGGTGAATGATCTCATCGCTTGCAAACAACTATGTAAACGTTCACAATCAGTTCAAGACAGTACGTTTTCCCAATGGCCTAGTGGGTGAAGGCAGTGCCTGGTGTGGCTCTGAGCCATTCAGACCAGGCGTTCCCAGGTCTGCACCGAGTTAGCGGATTACAGTTAAAGAAAGGTTCGCCTTTCTCCAGCGCCTTTCACGACCGCAGGACATCTCAAAGCGTTTTACAGCCAATGAAGCACTTTTTGAAGTGTGGTCACTGTTGTAATGTGGGAAACACAGCAGCCAATTTGCGCACAGCAAGCTCCCACAAACAGCAATGTGAGAATGACCAGATCATCTGTTTTTAGCGATGTTGGTTGAGGGATAAATATTGGCCCCAGGACACCGGGGAGAACTCCCCCCTGCTCTTCTTCCAATAGTGGCCGTGGGATCTTTTACGTCCACCTAAGAAAGCAGACGGGGCCTCGGTTTAACGTCTCATCCGAAAGATGGCACCTCTGACAGTGCAGCACTCCCTCAGTGCTGCCCCTCCAACAGTACAGCACTCCCTCAGGTGCTGCACTGGAGTGTCAGCTGGAATTTTTGCGCTCAAGTCTCCGGAGTGCAACTCGAATCCACGATCTTGTGACTCGGAGGCGAGAGAGTGCTGCTCACATCATCAAAGATAAAGACAGGCTCAAGCTCAGCTCTGACTTCACCCACTCGCCACCACCCTGTCCCTCGAATAAAACAGCCTGCCAGCATTACAATAGATTCGCACGAGAAGGAGGAACATCTGTGTGAGGACGGCCGGTGGGGGAGGCGTGTAACGAGACTGACACCCATGGAACTGTACACCAACGTTGCTCACCACCTTCAGCAGAGCAGTGGAGAAAACTGAAGGTCACACATACACCTTCCTTAAAGTTACACGGAGTACCAGGAATTTGTTCTGCAAGCTGCCACCTAGCAGGTACAGCGTAGGAGCCAACATCAAAAGCAGAGACATCAAAAGAAGTAGCTTTTAAAAAAAAAAACAATACACTTACCGGTTTAAAACCTTGGCATAGGATTACTGGCAATAATCCAACCTCAGGGTTCGACTGCAGCACAAACCTTACGAGCCTCGTTCTTGCAGGTTACGACATCGTCCACGGTTTCCCTCCAACCTATCAGAGATCCAAGAATGAGATTTGGCCAACTACCTCCACCCTTCATTTTATTTTTTCAAACCGCCGGTCGGCTGCGAGACCCTGTCAGCCCCAGAGAAATTCAGAAACCTGAAACTGGATTAGTCTTGTAATCCGCTGCCAATCTCCCAGCTCAAAAGCATTAGCATTGCTGCCACAAGGAGCAGCAATGGAGAATCCCGCAGCCCAGACTGTGAGAGCCGTGACAGCAGCAGCAGGTCAGACAAAATAAAACCACCGTAGCAAATAACTTGTCATTCAATAGCTGACTCTCAAACTTTCCAGCCACAACCTTAAACTCCTATTGGGACACCCAACCTGGTAAAAGAAAGACTTGCATTTCGACAGCGCCTTTCACATCTAGCAGGACGTCCCAAAGCGCTTTACAGCCAATGAAGTACTTTTTTTGAAGTGTAGTCGCTGTTGTAATGTGAGAAACGCGGCAGCCAATTTGCGCACAGCAAGCTCCCACAAACGGCAATGTGAGAACGTCTGTTTTTAAGTGTTGGTTGAGGGATAAATATTGGCCAGAGCACCTGGGAGAACTCTCCAGCTCTTCTTCAAAGCAGTGCCGCGGATTCCTTCACGTCCACCCGAGAGGGCAGACGGGGCCTCGGCTCGACAACACATCCGAAAGACGGCACCTCCGACAGTGCGGCGCTCCCTCAGTACTGGCACTGGAGTGTCAGCCTAGATTTTATAGAAACATAGAAGATAGGAGCAGGAGTAGGCCATTCGGCCCCTCGAGCCTGCTCCGCCATTCGATGAGATCATGGCTGATCATCCAAACTCAGTACCCTGTACCTGCCTTCTCCCCATATCCCTTGATACCTTTAGCTTTAAGAAATATATTCAACTCATTCTTGAATATATTTAATGACTTGGCCTCAACTACATTCTGTGGTAGAGAACTCCACAGGTTCACCACTCTCTGGGTGAAGAAATTCCTCCTCATCTCAGTCCTAAATGGCTTACCCCTTATCCTTAGACTGTGACCCCTGGTTCTGGACTCCCCCGACCATCGGGAACATCCTTCCTGCATCTAGTTTTCCAGACCCGTCAGAATTTTATATATTTCGATGAGATCCCCTCTCATTCTTCTATACTCCAGCGAGTATAAGCCCAATCGACCCAATCTCTCCTCATATGTCATTCCTGCCATCCCAGGTATCAGCCTTGTGAATCTTCGCTGCACTCCCTCCATGGCAAGAACATCCTTCCTCAAGACTGGAACCCACAATCTTCTGGCTCACTGGCGAGAGTGCGGCCTTGGAGCTACGGCTGACACCATGGATTACGTACCTTAAATTTCAGGCTAAACACAAGTCCCAGCCGATGTACCAGCAGCACCTGTACAAAGGTTTTTGCCCCTTTCCGTACAAAAATTTCAGAAGAGGGAGGCGGAAAGGAGGCAAAAATACATCATTAAAAATAGAAAAGCTGGAAATACAAAGCCATGCAGGCCGCGGGACTAACTGGATTGCTCTTCCAGAGAGAGAGAGAGAGAGAGAGACCTGGCGCAGGCACGATGGGCTGAATGGCCTCCTTCTGTGCTGATTCTATGATTTGGTAGCACCCTCGCCGCTGAGTCAGAAGGTCGTGGGTTCGAGTCCCACTCCAGGGACTTGAGCACATAAATCTAGGCTGACACTCCCAGTGTCAGTATTGAGGGTGCCGTCTTTCGGATGAGACGTTAAACCCGAGGCCCCATCTGCTCTCTCGGGTGGACGTAAAAGATCCCGTGGCACTATTTCGAAGAAGAGCAGGGGGAGTTCTCCTGGGGCCAATATTTATCCCTCAATCAACATAACAAAAACAGTTTTTCTGGTCGTTATCACATTGCTGTTTGTGGGAGCTTGCTGTGCGCAAATTGGCTGCCGTGTTTCCTACATTACAACAGTGACTACACTTCAAAAGTGCTTCGGGACGTCCGGTGGTCATGAAAGGCGCTGGAGAAAGACAAGTCTTTCGATAACTGAAATCTGCTAACTCGGTGCAGACCTGGGAACGCCTGGTCTGAATGGCACACTGCCACACCAGGCACTGCCTTCACTCACTAGGCCATTGGGAAACGTACGGTCTTGAACTGATTGTGAACGTTTACATAGTTGTTTGCAAGCGATGAGATCATTCACCCACCCGTTACCCATCCTGTGTTTGACCGTGTAGAAGGCATATTTTACAGAGTGGTCACAACGCAGAGCTCGCGCCACCTGCTATAACAGCACTGTGGTTTATGGTTGGAACTCAGTATCTCTGCAGTTAGTGTTCCCTGAGCGTCAACCTGTACACACACACACAAACAACAACTTGTATTTATATAGCGCCTTTAACGTAGTAAAACGTCCCAAGGTGCTGCACAGCAGTATTTTAAGACAAAAAATTTGACACCGAGCCACATAAGGAGAAATTAGGGCAGGTGACCAAAAGCTTGGTCAAAGAGGTAAGTTTTAAGGAGCGTCTTAAAGGAGGAAAGAGAGGTAGCGAGGCAGAGAGGTTTAGGCAGGGAATTCCAGAGCTCCGGGCCGAGGCAACAGAAGGCACGGCCACCAATGGTGGAGCGATTATAATCAGGGATGCTCAAGAGGGCAGAATTATATAACTTTTTTAAGCACTAAGAAAAGGACAGATAATGAGTTACAGGTTACTGGTACAGCAGGGAGATGGCATCATAAACTTGCGGGAGCTTGCTGTGCACTAATTGAGCTGCCATGCTTCCTACATTACAACAGTGACTGCACTTCAAAAAGTACTTCATTGGCTGTGGTGCGCTTTGAGACATTTGGTGGTTGTCAAAGGCAAGTCTTTCTTTCCTCATCTCAGTCCTAAATGGCCGACCCCGTATCCTGAGACTGTGACCCCCCTGGTTCTAGACTCTCCAGCCTGTGGGGGGAAACAGCCTCTCAGCATCTACCGTGTCAATCAAAGATCAGGAGCGTGGGTGAAAATGGGTGTGTGTGGCACAGGGGGGGGGGGGGGGGAAGAGGGGTGGAGGCTAAACCATTGGAGAGGTGGTGTGGGGGGGGGGGGGGGAAGGCTAAACCCCCCCATTCCCCAATTGTACAAGGACACCCAGGTCCCGTTGATGTACAAAGGGACCTGGGTGTCTTTGTACACCAGTCACTGAAAGCAAACATGCAGGTGCAGCAAGCAGTTAGGAAGGCAAATGGTATGTTGGTCTTCATTGCAAGAGGATTTGAGTACAGGAGCAAGGATGTCTTGCTACAGTTATACAGGACCTTGGTGAGACCACACCTGGAGTAGTGTGTGCACTTTTGGTCTCCTTACCTAAGAAAGGATATACTTGCCATAGAGGGAGTGCAGCAAAGGTTCACCAGACTGATTCCTGGGATGGCAGGACTGTCGTATGAGGAGCGATTGGGTCGACTAGGCCTGTATTCACTAGAGTTTAGAAGAATGAGAGGGGATCTCATTGAAACGTATAAAATTCTGACAGGGCTAGACAGACTGGATGCAGGGAGGATGTTTCCCCTGGCTGGGGGGCGAGAACAAGGTGTCACAGTCTCAGGATACAGGGCAGGACATTTAGGACTGAGATGAGGAGAAATTTCTTCACTCAGAGGGTGGTGAACCTGTGGAATTCTCTACCACAGAAGGCTGTGGAGGCCAAGTCACTGAATATATTTAAGAAGGAGATAGATAGATTTCTAGACACAAAAGGCATCAAGGGGTGTGGGGAGAGAGCAGGAATATGGTATTGAGATAGGAGGATCAGCCATGATCATATTGAATGGCGGAGCAGGCTCGAAGGGCCGAATGGCCGATCCTGCTCCTATTTTTCTATGTTTTTATGTTTGTATTCCTTTCTCCCTCATGTGTTTATCCAGCTTCCCCTTAAATGCATCTCTGGTCTTCGCCTCAACCACTCCCTGTGGTAGCGAGTCCCACATTCTCACCACTCTTGGGTAAAGAAGTTTCTCCTGAATTCCCGATTGGATTTATTAGTGACTCTCTTATATTGATGGACCCGAGTTCTGGTCTCCCCCCACAAGCGGAAACATCTTCTCTTCGTCTACCCTATCGAAACCCCTTCATAATTTTAAAGACCTCGATCAGGTCACTTCTCAGCCCCAGCCTGTTCAGTCTTTCCTGATTGTTGTAACCTCAGTTCCAGTACCATCCTTGTCAATCTCTGTTGCATCTGCTCCAGTGCCTCTGCATCCCTTTTGTAATATTGAAGGCTCAAAGGGCCGAATGGCCTACTCCTGCTCCTATTTTTTTCTATGTTTCTAAATGGCCGACCCCTTATTCTGAGACTGTGACCCGCTGGTTCTAGACCCGCCCCCCCAAGCCAGGGAAGACATCCTCCCTGGCATCTACCCTGTCAATCAAACATCAGGAGAGTGGGTGAAAATGTGTGTGGGGAGGGGACTAAACCATTGGAGAGGTTGGGGGGGGGGGGGGGGAAGGGGGAGAAGGCTAACCACCCCACCATTCCCCAATTGGTCCCGCCCACTCCCTGACCTCTGACCCTCCCCTGAGGCTCCTCTTACCTGTTGTCAAGGTGGGCCTTGAGCCAATTCACACTTTTGGAGGAGGGGCAAAAACAACCTGATTTTTGTTTTAAAAAACTCTAAACCGCACCGCAGATATCAAATAAAACCATTCTATTTCAAATTGCTCATCTCTTACCTGTCGTCCGGCGGGGTTGTCAAGTAATTTTTCTTTCCTTCCCTTTCGATTTCACCGAATCTGACAGACGACAGTTTACGGGACAGAAATAAAAACCTGCGCGATTTAATTTGTTTGGATTTGAGCGTGTTTATTTTTTTTTCCGCCGCCCATTCGCTCGGTCTGACTCTCTATCTTCTGCCACCACCGTCAAGCCAGAAATTCTTCAGCCGACGCAACCTGCCGGCCGAGGTCCCGCCTCCCTCTTTTTCTTTTCCCCGTCGTCCCGGCTTGTCATTGGTTGCGCCTCCCGCCTCCCAGCCAGTCCCATTGGCTCAGGGCGCTGTCCGTCAGGCGACGCCCCTCCACCGTCAGGAAGGTTGTTCACCCCCCCTTCTCCTCACGCCCCTCTCCCCACCGATTGGTCCGGAGCGCTGTCAATCACGAAATACCCCCCCTCCGCATTGGTGTATTCGCCCCACCGCTCCCCCGGACGTCAGTAAGACCCGCCCCCCCCACCGTGTAGGTCACCGGCTTTCGCCCTCCTGCCCGCCCCTCCCTTCCCATTGGTCCAGAGCGCTGTCAATCACGAAACGCCCCCCGCCGCATTGGTGTATTCGCCCGTCCAGGCCGTCAGTCCCCGCCCCCGTCGTCGGTTGTCCTTCAGCAGCCGGCTTGCGCCTCGCGCCCGCCCCTCCATTCCCATTGGCCTAGAGCGTGGTCAATCATGAAAGACCTCATCCGCATTGGTGTATTCGCCTCCCACCCCCTTGCCGTATTTAAGACCCGCCCCCGTGTAGGTCGGAGCCGGCATTCGCCTCGCGCCCTCCCCTTCTATTCCATTGGTCCAGAGTGCTGTCAATCACCAAATACCCCCTCCGCATTGGTGTATTCGACACCCCAGGCCGTCAGTCCCGCCCCCAAGCCCGGCCAGAGTCAGAGGTAGGTTGTCCGCTGGAGCCGGCTCACTTTACAATGAATAATAATCATTAGCGTCTCAATGAATCGGTATTTTTTTAATGTAAGAATACATATTGAAGAAAAATCTGAGGGGACCAGTGGTTGGCGTGCCTCTTTTTTGTTAAATCTGAGTCTGTGGTGCCTGTCAGCTGGCGTCACGTGAGACAAACGCACGTCACCATTGGTTCAGCGCTTTTGTGGGCGGGGCCCTGTGTTAACCACGCCCTTCTTGGCCTGAGTGGGCGGGGCCTAAATGAGTCTTAAAGGCACAGTGACCCTTCTCAGCTGCTTGCAAACCAGCCAAGCCTCTTAAAGCTACACACACGCAAACCTTCCTTCCTGCCTGGCTGGGATGTGCTTCAGTGGATCCTGGCCAGCCTCCATTATCTCAACCCAAGTGGCCATTCTTCCTGTGCGAGTCCAGATGGCAGAGTGGGGCGGGGCGATATTCGACTGTGGCGGGCAGGCGCACCACAGCCAAGCCCCATCGTGTTCTCATCTGATGTCCGGGCTCATGCGCTGGACTGAGGTGTGAGGTGGAGTTTGCAAAAGAAAGAAGAACTTGCATTTATATTGCACCTTTCATGACGTCCCAAGGCGCTTCACCGCCAATGAAGCACATTTGGAGTGTGGTCACTCTTGTAATGCAGGAAACACGGCGGCAGCCAATTTGCGCACAGCAAGCTCCAACGAAACACAATGTGATAATGACCAGAGCATCTGTTTTTAGTGATGTTGATTGAGGGATAAATATCAGCCCCCAGGACACCGGCGGAGAACTCCCCCCTGCTCCTCTTCGCAATAGTGGCCGCGGAATCTTTTACGTCGACCTGAGAGGGCCCTTGGTTTAATGGTACCTCCGACAGTGCAACGTTCCCTCAGTCCTGGCACCGGAGTGTCAGTCTAGATTTTTGTGCTCAAGTCTCTGGAGTGGGACTACGGACCCACAACTTTCTGACTCTGAGGCGAGAGAGTGCAACCCACTTTTTTTTTCATATAAGAACATAAGAAATAAGAGCAGGAGTAGGCCATTCGGCCCCTCGAGCCTGCTCCGCCATTCAATAAGATCATGGCTGATCTGGTCTTGGCCTCAACTCCACTTTCCTGCCCGCTCCCCAGAACCCTTGATTCCCCTGTTTTTCAAAAATCTGTCTATCTCCGCCTTGAATATATTCAATGACTCCACCTCCACAGCTCTCTGGGGTAGAGAATTCCAAAGATTTACCACCCTCTGAGAGAAGAAATTCCTCCTCATCTCCGTTTTAAATGGGCGACCCCTTATTCTGAAACTATGCCCCCTAGACAGACTAGATGCAGGAAGGATGTTCCCGATGGCGGGGGAGTCCAGAACCAGGGGTCACAGTCTAAGGATAAGGGGTAAGCCATTTAGGACTGAGATGAGGAGGAATTTCTTCACCCAGAGAGTGGTGAACCTGTGGAATTCTCTACCACAGAAGGCAGTTGGGGCCAATTCATTCAATATATTCAAGAAGGAGTTGGATATATTTCTTAAGGCTAAAGGGACCAAGGGATATGGGGAGAAGGCAGGGACAGGGTACTGAATTTGGATGATCAGCCATGATCGCATTGAATGGCGGAGCAGGCTCGAGGGGCCGAATGGCCTACTCCTGCTCCTATCTTCTATGTTTCTGTTTCTAGATTTCCCCACAAGAGGAAACATCCTCCCTGCATCTACCATGTCAAGCCCCCTCAGAATCTAATATGTTTCAATAAGATCACCTCTCATTCTTCTAAACTCCAATAAGTATAGGCTCAACCTTTCCTCATCAGACAACCCCTTCAACTGATCCACGGGTACAGGGATTGAGGGCTCCACCCTACATTCTTAGGATAAGGGGTAAGCCATTTAGGACAGAAATGAGGAAGAATTTCTTCACCCAGAGAGTGGTGAACCTGTGGAATTCTTTACCACAGAAGGTAGTTGAGGCCAAGTCATTAAATATATTCAAGAAGGAGTTAGATATATTTCTTAAAGCTAAAGGTATCAAGGGATATGGGGAGAAGGCAGGGACAGGGTACTGAGTTTGGATGATCAGCCATGATCTCATCGAATGGCGGAGCAGGCTAGAGGAGCCGAATGGCCTACTCCTGCTCCTATCTTCTATGTTTCTATGATTCTATGAGTACCCTGGAGGGGGAGTTAGCCTCACAGTGGGCACATCTCTTTGCCAACGCCCGTTAAATGAGGGTCTAGATTAAGCGGCTGTCATCTTGTTGGCCTCGTACGTGAACAACCAGAATATCAAGGTGGCCGCACATTGCAAAGTGCCGGCATAGCTCATTCCACCTTGCTGAAGGCATATGGTCAATGAGGGACCAGAGACAGGGGATGAGAATTGCTGCCAGTTACCTGGAGTCTGGGTATGAGAACTTCCGCTCATGTACGCAGGGTTCACTACACACCACGGTTCAGCTGAAGCTCAGCAGATACAACTGGTGGAGCCAGTGCGCGCTGGGGTTTGGAGTGTGTCAATAGCAACAACAACAAGTATTTAGATAGCGCCTTTAACGTAGTAAAACGTCCCAAGATGCTGCACAGGAGTATTATAAGACAAAAAAATTTGACACTGAACCACATAAGGAGAAATTAGGCCAGGTCATAGAGTCATAACGGCACAGAAGGAGGCCATTCAGCCCATCGGGTCCGTGCCGGCTCTCTGTAGAGCGATCCAGTCAGTCCCATTCCCCCCGCTCTATCCCCCGTAGCCCTGCAAGTTTATTTCCCTCAAGTGCCTATCCAGTCTCCCCTTGAAAACATTGAGTGTCTCCGCTTCCACCACTTCCATCGGCAGCGAGTTCCAGGTCCTCACCACTCGCTGTGTAAAAAAGTTTTCCCTCACATCCCCCCCGTATCTCTTGCCCAAAACCTTAAATCTGCGTCCCCTAGTCCTTGTACCATCAACTAGTCGGAACAGCCTTTCCCCGTCTAGCCTATCCAAACCCGTCATAATCTTGTACACCTCTATCAAATCGCCCCTCAACCTCCTTTGCTCTAATGAAAACAAATCCAGCTTCTCCAACCTGTCCTTGTAGCCAAGATCCCCCATCCCCGGAACCATTCTGGTAAATCTCCTCTGCTCCCTCTCAAGGGTCTTCACATCCTTCCTTAAATGTGGTGACCAGAACTGGATGCAATACTCCTGTTGTGGCCTAAAGGTTCAGCATAACTTCACTAATTTTGTACTCTATTTATGAAGCCAGGTGACCAAAAGCTTCGTCAAAGAGGTCGGTTTTAAGGAGCGTCTTAAAGGAAGAAAGAGAGGCGGAGAAGTTTAGGGAGGGAATTCCAGAGCTTAGGGTCTAGGCAACAGAAGGCACGGCCGCCAGTGGTTCAACGATTATAATCAGGGATGCTCAAGAGGGCAGAATTGGAGGAGCGCAGATATCTCGGGGGGTTGTGGGGCTGAAGGAGATTACAGAGATAGGGAGGGGGCGAGGCCATGGAGGGATTTGAAAACAAGGATGAGAATTTTGAAATCGAGGGGCAACTTAACTGGGACCCAATGTAGGTCAGCGAGCACAGGGGGTGATGGGCGAACGGGACTTGGTGCTGTGGTTCGGAGGATGGTGGGCAATGCACTCTGACATTTTATGGTGAGTTGTCATGGTCACCACGCTGCTGTTGAAGACTTTTCGTGCCTGTGGTCTGCCACGGAAGGTCTCAAACCGACACTTCTGTGTTGTCAAATGAGCAACAAATGACTATCTTCCTTGGGAGGAGGCGGTGAGGTGAGTATGGTCTCATTGGGGCCGAGGTGGCTCTAAGATGACACTGGAAATATGGAGCCAAGTCCACCCTCCGTGGCAGACGTAGCCAGTCCGTTCAGCAGTACTCTAGGACATTGTAAGCGGTTGACCAAACAGCTTGGCTCACTCGTGGAATAAGGAAGGGTAGACCTGTCAATCAGGGCTGGGGTTTCTTCCCAAAACGTTTCAGGAAAATAAAGAAAGTCTTGCATTTCTACAGAGCCTTTCATAACCTCAGGACGTCCCAAAGCGCTTAAATGGTGAGAAACTTTCAAATGTTGGTGTTCAGAGAGATTTGGGTGTCCTCGTGCAAGAAACACAGAAAGCTAACATGCAGGTACAGCAAGCAATTAGGAAGGCAAATGGCATGTTGGCCTTTATTGCAAAGGGGGTTGGAGTATAAGAGTAAGGAAGTCTTGCTACAATTGTACAGGGCCTTGGTGAGACCACACCTGGAATACTGTGCACAGTTTTGGACTCCTTATCTAAGGAAGGATATACTTGCCTTGGAGGCGGTGCAACAAAGGTTCACTAGATTGATTCCTGGGATGGGGGGATTGTCCTGTGAGGAGAGATTGAGTAGAATGGGCCTATACTCTCTGGAGTTTAGAAGAATGAGAGGTGATCTCATTGAAACATACAAGACTCTAAAGGGGCTTGACAGGGTAGATGCTGAGAGGTTGTTTCCCCTGGCTGGAGAGTCTAGAACTAGGGATCACAGTCTCAGGATAAGGGGTCGGCCATTTAGGACTGAGATGAGGAGGAATTTCTCCACTCAGAGGGTGGTGAATCTTTGGAATTCTCTACCCCAGAGGGCTGTGGATGCTCAGTCGTTGAGTATATTCAAGGCTGAGATCGATAGATTTTTGGACTCTAGGGGAATCAAGGGATATGGGGATCGGGCGGGAAAGTGGAGTTGAGGTGGATGATCATTGTCTTTGATGTAATGTTTTCCTGACTGACCTGTTTGGACACCATCCACACCTTTGATTGCCGTGATTATCTCTCTGCCGAGGTGTGATAAAGGGCAGTTAGAAAGATTAACTGTAATCATCTGGCAGTGTTCTCTGACTATATATGCTGTGCCTATATGCATCTCTTCACTTCACCTGATGAAGGAGCAGCGCTCCGAAAGCTTGTGATTTCAAATAAAGCTGTTGGACTATAACCTGGTGTTGTGCGACTTCTCACATTTGTCCACCCCAGTCCAACACCGGCATCTCCACATCATCTTTATTACAGTAGTTTACGGCACTTGAAGTGCGGTAACCTACAGGGCTACGGACCAAGAGCTGGAAAGTCGGATTAGGCCGGATGGCTCTTTCTCGGCCGGCACGGACACGATGGGCCGAATGGCCGCCTTCTGTGCTGTAAATTTCGATGACTCTTCTGATTATTGAGAGTGCAGTGTTCTGCAGTCAAACAGATTGCAGAGGGAATCCGAGGGACAAAAAGCATGAGCAAGGAATGCCAACCTTCCAGGTTCAGTACCAGAGGTTCTGAGTTCTTCCGTGAACTCGGGCTCTTGAAGCGTACTTGGAGTCTTTTGCGCGATCTAAAATCCGCCGCGTGGATGGGAAGAGCTGTGAAGGATGCAGCTTCCCGCCTGAATCCTGCCCGCGGTTTATCGGTGTCATTATCACATTGCTGTTTGTGGGAGCTTGTTGTGCGCAAATTGACTGCCGCGTTTCCCACATTACAACAGTGACTACACTCCACAAGTACCTCATTGGCTGTGAAGCCCTTTGAGACGTCCGGCGGTCGTGGAAGGCGCTGTGGAAGAGTAAGTCTTTTGTTTCTTTAGTGGTGAAAGTCCCAATGATTTTACAATCAAGGCCAGAGCTGCAACAATGCGCGGCCGAACCTTGACGGGGGGGGTAGGTTCGCTGCAAGAGAATCCCGTGATGGGGAAACTGCGGCGAAGCTCGGTTGAGTCAGCTGGCTTTAAAAAAAAAACTCAATGCAAAAGAAGGAAAAGCAACAATAATTCAGCAGCACTGTAAGAGGGGAGGAGAGATTTCCTGCCCGATCCCCATATCCCTTGATTCCCTTAATATTCAAAAATCTATCGGTCTCTGTCTTGAATATACTCAACGACTGAGCCTCTACAACCCTCTGGGGTAGGGAATTCCAAAGATTCACCACCCTCTGAGTGAAGAAATTCCTCCTCATCTCAGTCCTCAATGGCCCTCCCCTTATCCTGAGACTGTGACCCCTGGTTCTAGACTCCCCAGCCAGGGGGTAAACATTCTCCCTGCATCTACCCTGTCAAGCCCTGTAAGAATTTTGCATGTTTCAATGAGATCACCTCTCATTCTGGACAGTGCCTTGGGATAGGGATAGGCAGAATTGCGAGGGCGCCGGCTTCTGCTTATTGTCCACTGACTCCTGGTGGAAAATGTGTGTTGTAGTTGTTGAGTAAGGATAGGATTGTGATGCCCTGCAGCTTTAGCAAGCAGTTAGGAAGGGAAATGGTATGTTGGCCTTCATGGCAAGAGGATTTGAGTACAGGAGCAAGGATGTCTTACTACAGTTATACAGGGCCTTGGTGAGACCACACCTGGAGTACTGTGTGCAGTTTTAGTCTCCTTACCTAAGAAAGGATATACTTGCCATAGAGGGAGTGCAGCGAAGGTTCACCAGACTGATTCCTGGGATGGCAGGACTGTCGTATGAGGAGAGATTGGGTCGACTAGGCCTGTATTCACTAGAGTTTAGAAGAATGAGAGGGGATCTCATTGAAACGTATAAAATTCTGACATGGCTAGACAGACTGGAAGCAGGGAGGATGTTTCCCCTGGCTGGGGGGGTCTAGAGCGAGGGGTCAGTCTCAGGATATGGGGTAGGACATTTAGGACTGAGATGAGGAGAAATTTCGTCATGAGAGGGTGGTGAACCTGTGGAGATCTCTACCACAGAAGGCTGTGGAGGCCAAGTCACTGAATATATTTTAGAAGGAGATAGATTTCTAGACACAAAAGGCATCAAGGGGTATGGGGAGAGAGCAGGAATATGGTATTGAGATAGAGGATCAGCCATGATCATATTGAATGGTGGAGCAGGCTCGAAGGGCCCAATGGCCGACTCCTGCTCCTATTTTTTTTCTATGTTTCGAACAGAGCTGGAGGGAATCCATTATAAAAAATACCAAACTGACACTTGTGGGGTGGGGAGGGGGGTGTGGGGGGTGGGGGGGGAATCCCGGGAGGAGAAACTGATGTGTGAGACGGTTCCTTGGAGGCGGGACAGGGATTACATCCACTTAACTGCCTGTCAACAGGTAGTTAACAGGCAGTTAAGAGGATTATCCCCTTTTTGCCCTCACAAGTGCGGGCTTCCCGAAGGCTCCGAACCCCGCCAGGGTCAGCGAGGCGAGCGGTGGGTCTGCGGGGGTCGGAGGGGCAAAAGTGCGCTGTGGAGGTGAGTGATGGGTGCAAGTGTGGAGAGGTGAGTTTCTGAGGTAAGTGGAAAGTGTTAGAATAAGTTTACTTATCTTTGTTTCTTCCTGACGGCTTCAAGAGTTGGGGATGCAGAGAGTCTCGCACCTCCGCGGCAGAGATGACAGATGGCCGTTGCATTCTCCGATGCAATAACCATCTCATTTCTGCAAAAGAAAGAGGTTTGATGAGGTCTTGAATTCAAGACCTCATCAAACAACAGAGAATGTCAGTGTTTGACAGCTTCACAGAGCTGTCAAAACGATGACAATTCATCTGTCAAAAATTTTTGACAGATGAAACGTCATACGTTGACGTTCTCTGTAACCGGCTTCCCCTGAATCGACCTGCTATGCCCGCTGGGCGGGCTTAACAAGGTCAATCAAGGGAAAATAGCCAGAAGTCGATGGAGGCGGGACTAAAACCCGACCAGTGGGAGGCCCGCCTCCAAAAGCTCCCCATTGAGAAAATCACCCCCCGAGAGATTGCAACACAGGAGCTCATCATTCCAGTGCTCCAGCTCCCTTTAACGGGGTGTTACGCTCTCCGTCTCGATAGCCGCCTGCAAGCATCCCATGTCCTGTGGGGAACCAACTATATCCAATTATTTCAGTTGAACCAAAGAGTTACCACTGTGCAAACACCCTGTGGCAGATACATTGCTGCAATTTGCAAGAGTGCCTGTGGAGACTTTGCACAGGGATAACAACAACAACTTGCATTTATATAGCGCCTTTAACGTAGTAAAACGTCCCAGGGCGCTTCACAGGAGCGATTATCAGACAAAATTTGACACCGAGCCACATAAGGAGATATGAGGGCAGGCGACCAAAAGCTGGGTCAAAGAGGGCCGTAGGTGGTCTTGACTGCGCTAAAGAATCCACGCACGTCGTGGTTGTCGGCTAGCTGCTGGATCTCCTGCGCTTTCTCCACCCACTATCTGTTCTTTAGGTCGCGAGTTTTTTGTTGACCTCGGCCTTCAGGCGTCTGTAGAGCTGCTTTCTTGCCCTCGAGCTGTGTTGCTGTTTCCAGATCAGGAATGCCTTGCGCTTGCGGCTTATTAGCTCCTGGATCTCCTGGTCGTTCTCATCGAACCAGTCTTGGTGTTTCCTGGTCGAGTGACCGAGCGTCTCTTCGCAGGTACTGATTATGGAGGCCTTGAGTGCAGATCAGGCGCTGTGGACAGTCTGTGTCTCTGCATCACTGGGAGTCGTCAGGTTGGTAGTGAGGCGCAGGCTGAATAGGGCTTCCTTAGCGGGGTCTTTGAATGCTCCAGCGTTGATTTTCCTGCGGCATTGTTTCTGTTGCCGGGAGCAAGCGGAAGCCAAGCGCAAGCAGCGCACGTCAATCCAAGGACCCCACCCACCCGCCCCCCTTCAACCACTATCTGCCCCACCTGTGACAGAGACTGTAGGTCCTGCATTGGACTCATCAGTCACCTGAGAACTCATTTTTAATGTGGAAGCAAGTCATCCTCGGTTCTGAGGGACTGCCTAAGAAGAAGAAAAAGAAGAAGAGAAGAAGGTCAAAGAGGGAGGTTTTAAGGAGCGTCTTAAAGGAGGAGAGAGAGGCGGAGAGGTTTAGGGAGGGAATTCCAGAGCTTGGGGCCCAGGCAGCTGAAGGCACAGCCGCCAATGGTGGAGCGATGGAAATCGGGGGATGCGCAAGCGGCCAGAATTGGAGGAACGCAGAGATCTCGGAAGGTTGCGGGGCTGGGGGAGATTACAGAGATAGGGAGGGGGGGCGAGGCCGTGGAGGGGCTTGAAAACAAAGATGAGCACAGGGGGTGATGGGCGAACGGGACTCGGTGCGAGTTAGGTCACGGGCAGCAGAGTTTTGGATGACCTCAAGTTTACGGAACGAGAGAGGCCGGCCAGGAGTGCATTGGAATCGTCAAGTCTGGAGGTAACGTCGGCAGGGATGAGGGATTCAGCAGCGGATGAGCTGAGGCAAGGGCGGAGACGGGCGATGTTACGGAGGTGGAAATAGGCGGTCTTGGTGATGCCGCGGATATGTGGCCGGAATCTCATTTCAGGGTCAGATATGACACCAAGGTTGCGAACAGTCTGGTTCAGCCTCAGACAGATGCCAGTGAGAGGGAAGGAGTCATGGTTCGGAAGGTAACTGAAGAGAGAACACAAAGCTAAAGGAATTAAATACATCTTCAAAAAGTGAGTGGCACTTGCTACAAATCCAGGAGGTATCAGCCAATGAAGTGTAGACACTGTAATATAGGAAACGCGGCAGCCAATTTGCGCACAGTAAGCTCCCACAGACAGAAAGGAGTTAAGTGACCAGATCATCCGTTTTTTAGTGATGTTGGTTGAGGGATAAATATTGGGCCCAGGACACCGGGGAGAACTCCCCCCCTGCTCTTCTTCCAATAGTGGCCGTGGGATCTTTTACGTCCACCTGAGAGGGCAGACGGGGTCTCGGTTTAAACGTTCCATCTGAAAGACGGCACCTCCGACAGTGCGGCGCTCCCTCAGTACTGGCACTGGGTGTGTTATCCAAGATTATTGGCTCACAAATCTCTCGAGTGGGACTTGAAGCCATTACTTTCTGACTCAGAGCTGAGAGTGTGACCAACTGGGAGTCAGGATGAAGTGTGGTCTTCAGGGGAAGTGGCGTTCGAGGTCAGGGTTAATTGGACCAGGGTCAATCCCCATTTTTTTTAATTCATTCCTGGGATGTGGGCGTCGCTGGAAAGGCCAGCATTTATTGCCCATCCCTAGTTGTCCCTTGAGAAGGTGGTGGTGAGCCGCCTTCTTGAACCGCTGCAGTCCCGTGTGGTGAAGGTGCTCCCACACAGTGCTGTTAGGGAGGGAGTTCCAGGATTTTGACCCAGCGACGATGAAGGAACGGCCCGATATATTTCCAAGTCGGGCTGGTGTGTGACTTGGAGGGGAACTTGGAGGTGGTGGTGTTCCCATGCGCCTGCTGCCCTTGTCCTTCTAGGTGGTAGAGGTCGCGTGTTTGGGAGGTGCTGCCGAAGAAAATCATACAATTGACCTTATTTTTATATAATATTTTGACTTTATATTATTCAGCAATTTTATATAGCAAAAATGAGGGCAATTTGAGAAGCAGAGTAGCAGTAATGGTTGGAGTGTCGAGGTATCTCTGCACGATAGATTGACAGAACCTGGAGATACAGAACCCGGATGCTACAGCGCCGCCACTGGTGCGGTGGTGTAATTACAGCACGACGAACCTAACTGGGCAAATTGCATTCTGAATGTGCCCCAAGGAATTTAACATGGTAAAAGTTGACACAAACTTGTGAGAACCATGTATGAATGGGATGTTAAGGTTTGATAGACAGTGGGTATATGCAGGTCGAAGATTTTTTCATATTCTGGGCAAATACATCGACAGTACATCGACAGGGTAGATGCAGGGAGGATGTTTCCCCTCGTGGGGGAATCTAGAACTAGGGGGGCATAGTTTCAGAATAAGGGGTCGCCCATTTAAAACGGAGATGAGGAGGAGTTTCTTCTCTCAGAGGGTCGTGAATCTTTGGAATTCTCTACCCCAGAGGGCTGTGGAGGCTCAGTCGTTGAGTATATTCAAGATGCGGAGATGCCGGCGTTGGACTGGGGTGGACAAAAATGAGAAGTCGCACAACACCAGGTTATAGTCCAACAGATTTATTTAAAATTACAAGCTTTCGGAGCTGTCGCCCCTTCCTCAGGTAAAGTTACAATGAGTGAATCTACAATATTTCACAGTATATAAACACAGAAACTGCAGAGATACAATCTTTCAGGGAAGGTGTCCTTACATCAAAGACACATCAAGAGCACAGCCAAGACAATGAGATGGGTCACAGGGGGTCCAACGTGTCAAATCCTGCTGTCTGCAGTTGTTTTTTTTGTGTTTTTTTTTAAACTGGAAAGACAGACAATGATGTCGAGTCACGTTCTGTAGCGTGACATGAACCCGAGATCCCTATTGAGGCCATCCTCATGGGTGTGGAACTTGGCTATCAGTTTCTGCTCGATGATTTTGCGTTGTCGTGTGTCTCGAAGGCCGCCTTGAAGAACGCTAACCCGCAGATCTGAGGCTGAATGTCCTTGAATATATTCAAGGCGGAGATAGACAGCTATTTGAGCTGCAGGGGAGTCGAGGGTTATGGGGAGCGGGCGGGAAAGTGGTGCTGAGGCCAGGATCAGATCAGCCATGATCTTATTGAATGGCGGAGCAGGCTCGAGGAGCCGAAGGACCTACTCCTGCTCCTGTTTCTTATGTACTTCTATGCACTTCCATCTTATAGAATCTCACAGCACAGGAGGAGGCCATTCGACCCATCGTGCCTGTGCTGGCTCTTTGAGAGAGCTCTCCAATTAGTCCCACTCCTCCCCCCCCCCACCGCCCTTTCCCCACAGCCCTGCGCATTTCTCCCTTTCAAGTATTTATCCAATTCCCATTTCGAAAGTTACTATTGAACCTGCTTCTACATTTCGGTCAGGATTTTATGTCAATATTTTAACATTGAAACTGCCTATGTCAACATTTGGACTGGAAAACCTGGTTTGTCGGCACAGTGTCGTTGAAGGTTTTGGCCAGCAGATGGTGCTGTGGGGCGAGTTTCTGACGTCTCTCGCCCAACTCTGTCGCCATCTTGTATGTAGTTCACCCATTGGCCATGAGTGGCTCAAATTGCAGTGGTACCATACAATTGCGTGTAAAGTTAAGGCACATGGGATTGGGGGCAAGGTACTGACTTGGATAGTGAACTGGTTGGCAGACAGAAGGCAAAGAGTTGGAATAAACGGGTCTTTTTCCGAGTGGCAGGCAGTGACTAATGGGGTACCGCAGGGATCGGTCCTTGGACCCCAGCTATTCACAATATATAATAATGATCTAGACGAGGGAACTAGATGTAATATCTCCAAGTTTGCAGACGACACAAAACTGGGTGGGCGTGTGTGCTGCGAGGAGGATGCCGAGAAACTCCAGGATGATTTGGACAGGTTGGGTGATTGGGCAGAAGCGTGGCAGATGCAATATAACGTGGATAAATGCGAGGTTATCCACTTTGGTGTCAAAAACAGAAAGGCAGATTATTATCTGAATGGCAATAGATTGGGAGAAGGGGAAGTGCAACGAGACCTGTGTGTCCTTGTGCACCAGTCGCTGAAGGTAAGCATGCAGGTGCAGCAGGCGGTTAAGAAGGCAAATGGTATGTTGGCCTTCATAGCGAAAGGGTTTGAGTACAGGAACAAGGATGTCTTGCTGCAGTTGTACAGGGCCTTGGTGAGACCACACCTTGAGTACTGTGTGCAGTTTTGGTCGCCTTATCTGAGGAAGGATGTTCTTGCCATGGAAGGAGTTCAGCGAAGATTCACCAGACTGATACCTAGGATGGCAGGAATGACGTATGAAGAGAGATTGGGTCGATTGGGCTTATACTCGCTGGAGTTTAGAAGAATGAGAGGGGATCTCATTGAAACTTATAAAATTCTGACAGGACAGGACAAACTAGATGCAGGAAGGATGTTCCCAATGGTCGGGGAGTCCAGAACCAGGGGTCACAGTCTAAGGATAAGGGGTAAGCTATTTAGGACAGAAATGAGGAGGAATTTCTTCACCCAGAGAGTGGTAAACCTGTGGAATTCTCTACCACAGAAGGCAGTAGAGGCCAATTCATTCAATAGATTCAAGAAGGAGTTGGATATATTTCTTAAAGCTAAAGGGATCAAGGGATATTGGGGAGAAGGCAGGGACAGGGTACTGAATTTGGATGATCAGCCATGATCGCATTGAATGGCGGAGCAGGCTCGAGGGGCCGAATGGCCTACTCCTGCTCCTATCTTCTATGTTTCTATGATACCATGTGACTCGCACTGTCGTGACACTGTATGGAGTAACTCCCAGTGCAGAGATACAGTACCTTGTTACTCACGGTAATATTGCATTAGTGTCAGCCGTGGCTCAGTGGGTAGCACTCTCTCTCTCTTGCCTCTGAGTCAGAAGGTCGTGGGTTCAAGTCCCACTCCAGAGACTCAAGCACAAAAATCCAGGCAGACACTCCCAGTGCCAGTACTGAGGGAAAGCCGCACTGTCGGAGGTGCCATCTTTCGGATGAGACGTTAAACCGAGGCCCCGTCTGCCCTCTCAGGTGGATGCAAAAGATCCCATGGCCACTATTTTGAAGAAGAGCAGGGGGAGTTCTCCCCGGTGTCCTGGGGCCAATATTTATCACAAAAGCAGATTATCCGGTCATTATCACATTGCTGTTTGTGGGAGCTTGCTGTGCGCAAAATGGCTGCCGCGTTTCCCACATTACAACAGTGACCACACTTCAAAAAGTACTTCATTGGCTGTAAAGCTCTTTGGGAGGTCCGGTGGTCGTGAAAGGCGCTGGAGAAATGCAAGTCTTACTTTCTTTACCTACACTAAAGTGATACTGTACCACGTGACTCATTGCCGTGATGCTGTACCACGTGACTCATTGCCGTGACGCTGTGTCACGTGGAGCATTCGACTACCAACATGTTCATGTTGATTGGCTCTTCAAAGAATTGTGACCCGCTCCCCCAATGGTGCAGTGTGTACCTGAGCCATCCGGACCGGGACGGTCCAGGTGCAATCAGTCTGCGCTGATCTGACCCAAGAGCTTGTCGTAATCATGTGGCAGTGACCCCTGTGCTGGTGACAGGGATCAAATCAGCGAGGCTTCAGGCTCCCAGTAACTCTCCAGTGACCCTGAAGGAACATGTCCATAGGAAAGAAAAAGGACTCGCATTTCTCCAGCGCCTTTCACCACCTCAGGACGTCCCAAAGCGCTTTACAGCCAATGAAGTACTTTTTCTGAAGTGCGGTCACTGTTGTAATGTAGGAAACACGGCAGCCAATTTGCGCACAGCAAGCTCCCACAAACAGCAATGTGATAATGACCAGATCAACTGTTTTTTAGTGATGTTGATTGAGGGATAAATATTGGTCCCAGGAGAACTCCCCCTGCTCTTCTTCCAATAGTGGCCGTGGGATCTTTTACATCCACCTGAGAGGGCAGACGAGGCCTTGGTTTAACGTCTCATCCGAAAGACGGCACCTCCGACAGTGCGGCGCTCCCTCAGTACTGCCCCTCCGACAGTGCGGCGCTCCCTCGGTACCGCCCCTCCGACAGTGCGGCGCTCCCTCAGTACCGCCCCTCCGACAGTGCGGCGCTCCCTCAGTACTGCCCCTCCGACAGTGCGGCACTCCCTCAGTACTGCCCCTCTGACAGTGTGGCGCTCCCTCAGTACTGCCCCTCCGACAGTGCGGCGCTCCCTCAGTACTGCCCCTCCGACAGTGCTGGCGCTCCCTCAGTACTGCCCCTCTGACAGTGCGGCGCTCCCTCAGTACCGCCCCTCCGACAGTGCGGCGCTCCCTCAGTACCGCCCCTCCGACAGTGCGGCGCTCCCTCAGTACCGCCCCTCCGACAGTGCGGCGCTCCCTCAGTACTGCATAGATTTTTGTGCTCGAGTCTCTGGAGCCGGATTCGAACCCACGACCTTCTGACTCAGAGGCGAGAGTGCTACCCACTGAGCCACGACTGACGTGGATGTGAGGAAAGGAATGGAGTAGGTAGTGATGCCCTCTTCCATAGAATACCTCTAGACTCCGACTATTCCAACGCTCTCCTGGCCTGGCCTCCCATCTTCCACCCTCCATAAACTTCAGCTCATCCCAAACTCTGCTGCCCCGTGTCCTAACTCGCACCGAGTCCCGTCCACCCATTACCCCCTGAGCTCGCTGACCAACATTGGCTCCCGGTCCGGCAACGATTTCAAAATTCTACATCCTTGTTTTCAAATCTCTCCATGGCCTCGCTCCCCGCTATCCCTCCAGCCCTATAAACCTCCAAGATGGGCGTATTTGAAATAAGTGGTTCCCACCCCATATGTCAACTTGCAGCATTTTCTGTTTAATTCCCAGTTTCAGCAATAGTTGTTGTTCTTCTGTAACTGTGTTTCACCATGTTCTTTTTCTCAAATGTTCGCAGACTTTCTTCACATCACAACAGGGACAGCATTCAAAAGGTAATCAATTTGTTGTAAAAAAGACTTTGGTATACCCTGGGGACATGATAGGATGTTATACAAGTTCGTTCAGTCTTTTGTAGTTTAACAGTTTTTTTAAAAGTGCAACGTCCCCACCGACACCTGGGGAATCCCTGGCCCAAGACCGTACAAAGTGGAGGAGAGGCATCCGGGAAGGCGCCGAACACCTCGGGTCTCTTCGCCCGGGAGCTAGCGGAAGCCAAGCGCAGGCAGCGGAAGGAGCGCACATCAACCCAAGCACCCCACCCCACCCGCCCCTTCAACCACCGTCTGCCCCACCTATGACAGAGACCGTCGGTCCCGCATTGGACTCATCAGTCACCTGAGAACTCATTGCTAGTGTGGAAGCAAGTCATCCTCGGCTCCGAGGGACTGCCTAAGAAGAAGAAGAATAGTTTTTTTAATTCTGGCATCCCCCCCGATTTCCATCGCTCCATCATTGGCGGCCGTGCCTTCAGCCGCCTGGGCCCCAAGCTCTGGAATTCCCTCCCTAAACCTCTCCGCCTCTCTCTCTCCAACTTTAAGAGGCTCCTTAAAAACCGACCTCTCTGACCAAGCCCTGTCCTAATATCAGGTTATAGTCCAACAGCTTTATTTGAAATCACAAGCTTTCGGAGCGCTGCTCCTTCGTCAGGTGAAGTGAAGAGATGCATATAGGCACAGCATATATAGTCAGAGAACACTGCCAGATGATTACAGTTAATCTTTCCAACTGCCCGCGCAGTTAGAACACCGCGCAACAATCGCCAGGCAGGATTGTTCCCTCCCAGTCGGGGAACACTTCAGCAGTCAAGAACATTCAGCCTCCGATCTTCGGGTAAGCATTCTCCAAGGCGGCCTTCGAGACACACGACAACGCAAAATCGGCGAGCAGAAACTGATAGCCAAGTTCCGCACCCATGAGGACGGTCTCAACCGGGATCTTGGGTTCATGTCACGCTACATGTAACCCCACCTGACGTAGAGTCATCCAGACTCGAGTCGTCGTTGGCTTGTTCTCTCTACACAGATGCGGCCGGACCTGCTGTGATTTCCAGCAAAAAAAGTAAAAAGTTTTTTGTTTTCCATACAGACCCCAGCATCTGCCACATTGACCCCTTGTGACCCCACCTCATTGTCTTTGATGTAATGTTTTCCTGACTGACCTGTTTGGACACCATCCACGCCTTTGATTGCCGTGATTATCTCTCTGCCGAGGTGTGATAAAGGGCAGTTAGAAAGATTAACTGTAGTCACCTGGCAGTGTTCTCTGACTATATATGCTGTGCCTATATGCATCTCTTCACTTCACCTGACGAAGGAGCAGCTGCTCCGAAAGCTTGTGATTTCAAATAAAGCTGTTGGACTATAACCTGGTGTTGTGCGACTTCTCACTTTTGTCCACCCCAGTCCAACACCGGCATCTCCGCATCATGTCCTAATATCGCCTTATGTGGCTCGGTGTCAAATTTTGTCTGATAATCGCTGCTGTGCAGCGCCTTGGGACGTTTTACTACGTTAAAGGCGCTAGATAAATGCAGCTGGTTGTTGTTATTGAATCGCCTCTGGCCATTCAGTGTCCGGGCTCATAAATGAAGAATGGCCATTTGGGCGGAATACCAAGAGTGGTGTCGTCACTGAAGGAACTGTAGCACAGCCAGTGCCTTCAAGAGAGAAGGGCAGAATAACACAGGGGAACGGGGGGCGGGTGGGGGGGGTGTGTGGGGGGAGTTTGATATTTTATAAATGCCGCAGAAGTTTTCTTTAACGTACCATCGCAGCGTTCCCTACGAAAATGGCATTCCTTAATCACGTGGTCGCATTCCTATCTCAGCAGTTTTGTGAGCGAGCAGTCGTGTCGGGGATTTTCAGTGGGTTTTTGTAACTGTACTGACGTTATTTCTGTTCTGCCTTGGTATTGAGTTGTTGCACGGCCAGGGCTAAGGTTAACTTTCAGCAGCTGCAAATGCAGGCGTTCCAATATATAATAATGCCCTTTCAGTTGAAAAATCAGTAGGTGTTAGAAAGTGCATCTACAAGCACAATGCGACATCCTGTATATCAGGCAGGGAGATTTTCTCATCTTCAAACCACCGCATGGAAAGAGAGAGAAAGCATTAAAGAAAGCCCGAGAGATAAGGAGAAAGAGACACTAGTCAGAGGCGGGGGGGGAGGTGGGAAAGAGAAACGTGGGCTGACAGAGATAGGCAAAGATAAAGAGAGAGAGAGAGAAATCAACAGAGAGAAGAACAAAGAAAGCCAAAGGGAGATGGAGACAGGAAGACGGTGAAAATAAATACAGAGTGAGACAGAGCAAGAGAGGCAGATGAAGAGAGATAGACAAGCGTGGGGAAGAGAGGGAGAACAGAAAAGAGAGAGAACGGAAGCGAGGCAAATAAAGAGAAAGTGGAGAGATTGGAAAGAGAGAGAGAGACAAAAACAAACAGAGAAAGAGGGGAGGGAGACAGACAGAGAAAAGAGGGAGAAAGAGCTCGCAAGTTAGAGAGTGTTTATCCAGCAGTTCACAGAATCACAGAATCCCCACAGTGCAGATAGAGGCCATTTCGGCCCATCGAGCCTGCACTGACACATATCCCACCCTATCCCCGTAACCCCACGTATTTAATCCCCCCTAACACTAAGGGTCAATTTATCATAGCCAAATCAACCTAACCCGCACATCTTTGGACTGTGGGAGGAAACCGGAGCACCCGGAGGAAACCCACGCAGACACGGGGAGAATGTGCAAACTCCACGCAGACAGTCACCCGAGGCTGGATTTGAACCCGGGTCCCTGGCGCTGTGAGGCAACAGTGCTAACCACTATGCCACCATGTTGCCCCAGTTAGCTGAACCACACTGACCAGAAAAGGCCAGGTTGATTCCCTGCCGATCCTGGCTCAGTTGATCTCAGTGGTAGGCCTTGATATACCCCTGCACCTCGAACGCCCCCACCCCCACCCCTGCTGGAAACTGCACGCACCGGCTCTGCAACGCTGGCGCACCCCGGCCACAGCCGAATAGCCTACACAGCGCGTTTGAAGAACAGCCGCTTGGATGAGGCGCTGCAGGGCACCCACCTCCGATGGAACCGTTAAACGGTCCGTGCCAGCAGGAGCCACGGGCAGGAACATGGTGGAGAGCGCTGGCAACAAAATACTCTGAAGAGAAAGGGAGAGAGCCAGACCGAGAAAAGAGAGAGCCAGAGGGAGAGAAACAGTCAGCTGTTTAATCAACGTTAATATTCCGTGCAACAATGCAATCGGTATAGAATCTCCTTAATCAGAATGAATATGTAGATTATCAATACCGGTGTTCGGCTTCCTAGTATTAAGAAAAAATACATATTTTGTTTGGAATATTTCCAGAAGACAATTTTTTTTTTCACTGAATTCTTGTCAAAGGGAAAGAGTGACTCATCCGAGAGTAGCACGTCGCCACTTAAATAGGTTACAGCCTCCCACCAGACCTGCTCCTGGCACGCCAGCCTCTATCACCTCCCCGCATCTGCTGCACCTTAAAAGCCGCTGCGACTGTTACGCTGGACCTGTCTAGACAGCAAGCCATCATAAAAAAAGAGGCATCGCCACCTCAGAGCATCCCAACCTGTCGCACCGTTTCAAAGACACCTCGCCAAAAAAAGGACCGTTCACAAGCGAGAGTCAGCCAACGCTTAAGAGCGTAAGAATTAGGAGCAGGAGTCGGCCGTACGGCCCCTCGAGCCTGCTCCGCCATTCAATGAGATCATGGCTGATCTTCAACATCATCTCCACCTTCCCGCCCGATCCCCATATCCCTTGATTCCCTTGGTGTCCAAAAAAACTATCCATCTCAGCCTTGAATATACTCAACGACTGAGCATCCACAGCCCTCTGGGGCAGAGAATTCCAAAGATTCACCGCCCACTGAGTGAAGAAATTCCTCCTCATCTCAGTCCTCAATGGCCGACCCCTTATCCTGAGACTGTGACCCCTGGTTCTAGACTCTCCAGCCAGGGGGAAACAGCCTCTCAGCATCTACCCTGTCAAGCCCTGTAAGAATTTTGTACGTTTCAATGAGATCACCTCTCATTCTTCTAAACTCTAGGGAATATAGGCCTAGTCTACTCAATCTCTCCTCATAGGACAATCCCCCCATCCCAGAAATCAATCGAATGAACCTTCGTTGCACCGCCTCTAAGGCAAGTATATCTTTCCTTAGGTAAGGAGACCAAAACTGTTCACAATACTCCAGGTGCGGTCTCACCAAAGTCCTATATAATTGCAATGATGTGGAGATGCCGGTGTTGGACTGGGGTGGACAAATGTGAGAAGTCGCACAACACCAGGTTATAGTCCAACAGTTTTATTTGAAATCACAAGCTTTCGGAGCGCTGCTCCTTCGTCAGGTGAAGTGAAGAGATGCATATAGGCACAGCATATATAGTCAGAGAACACTGCCAGATGATTACAGTTAATCTTTCTAACTGCCCTTTATCACACCTCGGCAGAAAGATTAACTGTAATCATCTGGCAGTGTTCTCTGACTATATATGCTGTGCCTATATGCATCTCTTCACTTCACCTGACGAAGGAGCAGTGCTCCGAAAGCTTGTGATTTCAAATAAAACTGTTGGACTATAACCTGGTGTTGTGCGACTTCTCACATATATAATTGCAGCAAGACTTCTTTACTCTTATACTCCAACCCCCTTTTCAATAAAGGCGAACGTATCATTTGTTTTCCTAATTGCTTGCTGTACCTGCATGCTTCCATCTATGACTGCTGCAACTCCTCTCCTGAATATTAATTTGGGAACAGTGTTTCCCTGTCTCGACAGTTTTCGCGCATTTTCATCCTTCCACTCGTGAAAGAATAAAGAACTTGTAATTTTTATGGCGCCTTTCACATTCCTAAGTGCTGCACAGCCAATGAAATGCTTTTGAAGTGCAGTCACTCTTGTTACACAGGCAAACACAGCAGCCAATCTGTGCACAGCAAGATCCCACAAAGAGCAAACGGCATGAATGGTTTTGATTGAGGGATGAATGTCAACTCGGACAACTCCCCACTTCACGTAGTGCTGCAACATCTTTTACATCCACCTGAACAGGCAGACAGGGCCTCGGTTTAATATCTGTTCAAGAAGTAGATAAGACAACAGGAAGTACATACAGTCGCAAGACTGTTAGAGAGACTAGAGACACTGGGATTGTTCTCCTTAGAGCAAGGAAGGTTAAGAAAGATTTGCATTTACAGCCAATGAAGTACTTTTTTTGAAGTGCGGCCACTGTTGTAATGTAGGAAACGCAGCAGCCAATTTGCGCACAGCAAGCTCCCACAAACAGCAATGTGATAATGACCAGATCATCTGTTTTTAGTGATGTTGGTTGAGGGATAAATATTGGCCCCAGGACACCGGGGAGAACTCCCCCTGCTCTTCTTCCAATAGAGGCCGTGGGATCTTTTACGTCCACCTGAGAGGGCAGACGGAGCCTCAATTTAACGTCTCATTCGAAAGACGGCACCTCTGACAGTGTGGCGCCCACTCAGTACTGCCCCTCCGACAGTGCGGCGCTCCCTCAGTACTGCCCCTCCGACAGTGCGGCGCTCCCTCAGTACCGCCCCTCCGACAGTGCGGCGCTCCCTCAGTACCGCCCCTCCGACAGTGCGGCGCTCCCTCAGTACAGCCCCTCCGACAGTGCGGCGCTCCCTCAGTACTGCCCCTCCGACAGTGCGGCGCTCCCTCAGTACTGCCCCTCCGACAGTGCGGCGCTCCCTCAGTACTGCCCCTCCGACAGTGCGGCGCTCCCTCAGTACTGCCCCTCCGACAGTGCGGCGCTCCCTCATTACTGCCCCTCCGACAGTGCGACGCTCCCTCAGTACCGCCCCTCCGACAGTGCGACGCTCCCTCAGTACTGCCCCTCCGACAGTGCGGCGCTCCCTCAGTACCGCCCCTCCGACAGTGCGGCGCTCCCTCAGTACCGCCCCTCCGACAGTGCGGCGCTCCCTCAGTACCGCCCCTCCGACAGTGCGGCGCTCCCTCAGTACCGCCCCTCCGACAGTGCGGCGCTCCCTCAGTACCGCCCCTCCGACAGTGCGGCGCTCCCTCAGTACAGCCCCTCCGACAGTGCAGCGCTCCCTCAGTACCGCCCCTCCGACAGTGCGGCGCTCCCTCAGTACCGCCCCTCCGACAGTGCGGCGCTCCCTCAGTACTGCCCCTCCGATAGTGCGGCGCTCCCTCAGTACCGCCCCTCCGACAGTGCGGCGCTCCCTCAGTACCGCCCCTCCGACAGTGCGGCGCTCCCTCAGTACAGCCCCTCCGATAGTGCGGCACTCCCTCAGTACCACCCCTCCGACAGTGCGGCGCTCCCTCAGTACCGCCCCTCCGACAGTGCGACGCTCCCTCAGTACCGCCCCTCCGACAGTGCGGCACTCCCTCAGTACCGCCCCTCCGACAGTGCGGCGCTCCCTCAGTACCGCCCCTCCGACAGTGCGGCGCTCCCTCAGTACTGCCCCTCCGACAGTGCGGCGCTCCCTCAGTACTGCCCCTCCGACAGTGCGGCGCTCCCTCAGTACCGCCCCTCCGACAGTGCGGCGCTCCCAGAGTACTGCACTGGGAGTGTCTGCCTAGACTTGCTCAAATCTCAAGAGTGGGACTTGAACCCGCAATCTTCTGACTCAGAGGTGAGGGTGCTAATAGAGGTGTTCAAAATTATGAGGAGGTTTGATAGAGTAGATAGGGAGAAGCTGTTTCCACTGGCAGCAGGGTCAGTAACCAGAGAACACAAAGTTATGGTACTTTGGAAAAAAGCCAGAGGGGAGATGAGATTGTTTTTACGCAGCGAGTTGTTGTGATCTGGAACGCGCTGCCTGAACGGGTGGTGGAAGCAGATTCAGTAGTGACTTTCAAAAGGGGAATTGGATAAACACTTGAAAAGGAAACATTTGCAGGGATATGGGGAAAGAGCAGGGGGGGAGTGGGACTAATTGTCCACTTTCTCTTTCAGAGAGCCAGCACAGACGTGATGGGCCGAATGGCCTCCTACTGTGCTGTATGATTCTATGATTAAACATGCGCGGCACTAAATCCCTAAAATACAAATAAAAATCCCAGAATACGCAGACGCCGAGGGATTTAGTCATTGTAAATCAGTGGCCCTGATAATACCTTGTTGTGTGACACCCCTGCCACGGGAGGTCTGCTAATTCCAAATGCCATGTTTCATTATCTCGCAGATGCAAAAAAAAATCTTAAGGCGCTGCGTATTTCTGAAATGTGAACAAAAACTGACGAGCACTCTCCTGGCTGCAGTTCCCTGGCCAAACGACAATTAAACTCCAGGGGGGAAAAATTCAGTTGGTTGCGACTCCCGTTAGCGCCTTAAGAGGGCGCCAATGGGGCGCAAAGCAACTAGCGCCCGGGCGCGGCGATGTTTGCGCCGCTCGCGAAATTAACTAGACATTTTGCGGCGGCGCTAAACACTACCGCCACGATCTCCTGCGCCGGCAGATCGTGACGTCAGTCGAGTGCGCAACGCCCCGGTAGCGCCCCCGGAGCGGATATTGAGTGGCGCCCCCTGCCTTACCGCCTGCCGCTAGCAACGACAGGTTGAGGGAAGCGTTTTGCAGTCGGGAAGGGACTGGGGGAGCGCTATTTAAAGGCGACCGCTTCCTGCCTTTTTTTGTTGGTGACATTTTTGCACCACGCATTCTGAGAGAGAGAGAGACTTCTGGAGAGATTCAACGCTGTGTGAAGGAGTTTTGGGTACTGAGCAGCACTGTGCAGGTTCATTTTGATTTGCCCTTCCTTGTATCGATTTATAAGAGACTGTGGGGGCTGCACTCTGAGCTCTTTCCCTGGTACTCTCCATTGTTCTTTCCAGCAGATTTGATGTACAGGTCTCTCCAGGCCGAGATTCAAGGCTGCAATGAGCAGGATGTGGATGGAGAGCAAGATCGACCCTCCCCTTTAAGAACTGGCCAGCGCCAGTGTGTCTGTGTTCCATTGCTGACTGACATCACATGAGCTTCGCCAGCGCTCTGAGGTAGCGCCTCGCTCCTCAGCCTTTGCGCCTTAAGACAGGTGAAAAGCGCCTGATTTAGCGCTCCAATCACCTCCAGGGTCGATAAAAGTCAAGTTTGCAGTCGGAGGCGATAATTAGCGCCAGGTACTAATCTTTGCGCCCGGCCGATAATTGCGCCCCAAATTGGGCGATACCGAATTTTGTCCCCTCAGGTGACCTTTGAGCCCGTCTGTATTTCAGAACCAGTGGGCCTTTTTAAAAAGAGAAAGAACCTCAGTTTAATCTGTCCTCAAGAATGCATTTCAAGCCTGCAGAGCAACTCTTCCTGCAGTCTTAAAGGGTACGTATACCTCCACTTTAGCAGCAGGATAATACATTGTGCATAGCAGTACATCGTGTTCCTGTTGTTATAAACCGGCACATCATCAAACATACCATGAACCACTCACCTATATCTTACTAAAAATCAAAGATCTGCATACGCATCCTGTCTACAAAACCCTACCTCCTATTGCCACACTTTATTGTCAACTTTTTACCGTCATATATTGCTATGAGGGGCGGTACTGAGGGAGCGCCGCACTGTCGGAGGGGCGGTACTGAGGGAGCGGCGCACTGTCGGAGGGGCAGTACTGAGGGAGCGCCGCACTGTCGGAGGGGCGGTACTGAGGGAGCGCCGCACTGTCGGAGGGGCGGTACTGAGGGAGCGCCGCACTGTCGGAGGGGCGGTACTGAGGGAGCGCCGCACTGTCGGAGGGGCGGTACTGAGGGAGCGCCGCACTGTGGGAGGGGCGGTACTGAGGGAGCGCCGCACTGTCGAAGGGGCGGTACTGAGGGAGCGCCGCACTATCGGAGGGGCGGTACTGAGGGAGCGCCGCACTGTCGGAGGGGCGGTACTGAGGGAGCGCCGCACTGTCGGAGGGGCAGTACTGAGGGAGCGCCGCACTGTCGGAGGGGCGGTACTGAGGGAGCGCCGCACTGTCGGAGGGGCGGTACTGAGGGAGCGCCGCACTGTCGGAGGGGCGGTACTGAGGGAGCGCCGCACTGTCGGAGGGGCGGTACTGAGGGAGCGCCGCACTGTCGGAGGGGCGGTACTGAGGGAGCGCCGCACTGTCGGAGGGGCGGTACTGAGGGAGCGCCGCACTGTCGGAGGGGCAGTACTGAGGGAGCGCCGCACTGTCGGAGGGGCAGTACTGAGGGAGCGCCGCACTGTCGGAGGTGCCGTCTTTCGGAAGAGATGTTGAACTGACGCCCCGTCTGCTCCATCAGGTAAAAGATCCCACGGCCACTATTGGAAGAAGAGCAGGGGGGAGTTCTCCCCCGTGTCCTGGGGCCAATATTTATCCCTCAACCAACATCACTAAAAACAGATGATCTGGTCATTATCACATTGCTGTTTGTGGGAGCTTGCTGTGCGCAAATTGGCTGCTGCGTTTCCTACATTGCAACAGTGACTACACTTCAAAAAAAGTACTTCATTGGCTGTAAAGTGCTTTGGGACGTCCTGAGGTTGTGAAAGGCGCCGGAGAAATGCGAGTCTTTCTTTCTTTTCTTTCGCCACCACCCCATGCATGAACAACCACCATCTCCCACCCAAAAGAAAAGAAGAAAAAGACAGAGGGAGAAGCAAACAGACGAGTTAAGGGAAGAAAAGTAGAAGAAAATCTGGAGGAGTTCTCCTTAGAGCAGAGAAGGGGAGATTTAATAGAGGTGTTCAAAATCATGAAGGGTTTTGATAGAGTTTCCAGTGGCAGGAGGGTCGGTAACCAGAGGACACAGATTGAAGATAATTGGCAAAAGAACCAGAGGGGGAGATGAGGAGAATGTTTTTTCCGCAGCGAGTTGTTGTGATCTGGAATGCGCTGCTTGAAAGGGCGGTGGAAGCAGATTCAATAGTGACTTTCAAAAGGGAATTGGAGAAATACTTGAAGGGGAAGAATTCATAGGGCTGTGGGGAAAGAGCAGAGGAGAGTGGGGCTAATTGGAGAGCTCGTTCAAAGAGCCGGCACAGGCACGATGGGCCGAATGGCCTCCTTCTGTGCTGTGTCTATCAATAGTTCTATGAAAAAGAGATAAACAGCAACTCAAAGAAACACTTGCCTTTCTCCAGCGCCTTTCATGATCCCAGGACTTCTCAAAGCACTTTACAGCCAATGAAGTACTTTTAGAAGTGTAGTCACTGTGGTAATGTGGGAAACGCGGCAGCCAATTTGCGCACAGCAAGCTCCCACAAACAGTAATGAGATAAGGACCGGATCATCTGTTTTTAGTGATGTTGGTTGAGGGATAAATATTCTGACGTCAGAGGGGAGTGTGCTACCCACTGAGCCACAGCCTTTAATATTGAAGGATGTGGGGTGTTATATTATGATTAGGAGAAAAGGGAAGAGTTGCAGATCTATCGAAACAGGCCAAGGTCTTCTTGTCAGCGCACATTTCCTCAGCCGTTGTGTTTGTTTGCACAAGAGATGACTTAATACTAGAACGTGGGTTTTCTCTTGAGTTCCAAGAAGCAGAAGGTGGCCTGTGTTGTGAAAGGGTCAGATTAGAATGAAATGAGTCACTCAGCTGAAACACTGCAAGACTCTGTGATCAAGCAAGCAAGCCGTGTGCGGCAAGTAATCATTAGCCTGGTTTTTCACCAGGCCCGTAGGACCCGCATTGTCAGTGGAACACGGTGGCATAGTGGTTAGCACTGTTGCCTCACAGCGCCAGGGACCCAGGTTCGAATCCGGCCTCGGGTGACTGTCTGTGTGGAGTTTGCACATTCTCCCCGTGTCTGCGTGGGTTTCCTCCGGGTGCTCCGGTTTCCTCCCACAGTCCAAAGATGTGCGGATTAGGTTGATTTGGCTATGATAAATTGACCCTTAGTGTGTTAGGAGGGGATTAAATACATGGGGTTACGGGGATAGGGTGGGATATGTGTCGGTGCAGGCTCGATGGGCCGAAATGGCCTCTATCTGCACTGTGGGGATTCTGTGATTCTTCTGTGGAACAGCCAATGACGGCCGCAGGTGTCAGCTTTCGCCTCTGAGACACGAGGTTGTGGGTTTAAGCCTCGCTCCAGAGTTCTTGAGCCCATAACCCAGGCCGACACTCCCAGTGCAGTACTGAGGGAGGGCTGCACTGTCGGAGGTGCTGTCTTTCGGATGAGACGTTAAACCGAGGCGCCCTCCCCACCCGTCTGTCTTCACTGGCAAAGATCCCATGGTGTGATTTGAGGAAGAGGAGGGGGAGTTCTCTCCCCGGGGTGTCCTGGGCCAATATTTCATCCCTCGACCAACGTCACTAGGCCCCACTGCATACTTCTTTCCAGCCAGATAAACATCTGTTCACCGATATAACTTGAGCCCACAATCTAGGCCGACACGCCCAGTGCCGGTACTGAGGGAGCGCTGCACTGTCGGAGGTGCCGTCTTTCAGATGAGACGTTAAACCGAGGCCCCGTTTGCCCTCTCAGGTGGACATAAAAGATCCCACGGCCAATAGTTCAAAGAACAGCAGGGGAGTGAACATAAGAAATAGGAGCTGGAGTAGGCCCTTTGAGCCTGCTCCTCCATTCAACAAGATCATGGCTGATTTTCCACTATCCCCATATCCCTTCGTTCCCAAAACTCTTATCGACCTCTGTCTTGAATATTTTCAATGACTGAGCATCCACAGCTCTCTGGGGTAGAAAATTCCGAAGATTCACAACCCTCTGAGTGAAGAGATTTCTCCTCATCTCAGTCCTAAAATGGCCGACTCCTTATCCTGAGACTGTGACCCCGTGTTCTAGATTCCCCAGCCAGGGGGAAACATTTTCCCAGCATTAACCCTGTCAAGCCCCTTAAGAATTTTATATGTTACAATGAGATAATGGCCCAGAAATTTGACTCGGAGGCTTGCCGCGGGGGTAAGGATCGCGCGCGATATCACATACCGCGTCTGCCGTCCTTGTTTGCCCCCGCAGGAACTTCGGGTCCTGGGCCTCTCCCTAGTGCCGGCGCGCAGTGCGTGTGTATCCCAGGGGCGCAGTTAGTGCGATGCGACCCCTGGGATCACGTGGGCCATGGAGAGCCAATGGCAGCAGACCATCTTTCATTCATAGATTTGACAGGAGACCTGTCAAATCTGTGAATTGAAAGAGGCCCCAAAAGAACAGCTAAACCTCAAATAATTTTTTTTTTTAAACCATCACATTAATAAAATAACTATAGTTAAATAAATTAAAAAAATTTAAAAGTTATAAAAATAAACTTACCTTTCTTTAAAGTCTCTAAAAAAGATAAACCTGTTGAAAAAAATTAAAAATTATACTTAATTAACTACTTACCTTGTTCAAAAGGGGTCTTACGCCTCCTTTTTACTTGTGTAGAATCTTCCATACTTACCCTCGCGTTGAAACCTGAAAAAAAACCTAAGTGTGCTGCGTGCGCGCAGCCTCTAGTGCGCACGCGGTTCACCTAGGAACCGCCCCCTTCGCCATGCCGGAAGTGCCGGTTTCCCGCGCATGCACAGTGCATGCAGGAAACCGGCACTTCGGGAACAAATACGGGTGAGTACGCACTGAGTACTCACCCGTTCTCGGCCGAATTTTTGGGCCATTCTCTCATCCTTTTAAACTCTGAGGAATATAGGGCCTAGTCTACTCAATCTCTCCTCATAGGGCAATCCCCTCATCCCAGGAACCAGTCTAGTGAGCCTTCGCTGCACTCCCTCCCCTCTAAGGCAAGTGACATGAATCTTGTCATTCATGTATGAAGTAATACTGGGCGGCCTGCTGGTGGCGCTGTCCAGGGAGAGTATAAATACTCGGGCATGGGCCCAGCTTGCTTCGGACATTCCTCAACAGGAACTAGTGAAGGACACAACTAGATCTCCATGTTGAAAAACAGTTGATTAAAGCTTTGTTTAACGCTTAGACCAAGTGCCTAGTAGTTTTCTTACATCAGCAAGTATGTCTTTCCTTCGGTAAGGAGACAGAACTGTGCACAGTACCCCAGGTGTGACCTCACCAATGCCCTGTATAATTGTACTAAGACTTCTTTACTCTTAAACTCTAATCCCTTTGTAACAAAAGCTAACATACCATTTGCTTTCCTAATTATTTGCTGTACCTGTATGTTAACTTTCTGTGATTCGTGTACAAGGACACCCAGGCCCCTCTGAATGCAAACATTTCCCAGTCTCTCACCATTCAAAAAAATATTCTGCTTGTTTGTTTTTCCTACCAAAGTGAATAACTTCACACTTCCCCACGTTGTATTCCATTTGCCATGTTCTTGCCCACTCAGTCAACTTGTCTATATCTCTCTGCAGCCTCTTTGCATCCTCCTCACAGCTTACTTTCCCACCTAACTTTGTATCATCAGCAAACTTGGATACGTTACACTCAGTCCCTTCATCTAAGTCATTAATATAGATTGTAAATAGCTGAGGCCCAAGCACTGATCCTTGCGGTACCCGCTAGTTACAGCCTGCCAACCTGAAAAAGTCCCGTTTATTCCTACCCTCTATTTTCTTTCCGTTAACCATGCTAATATATTACCCCCAATACCATGCTTTTTGAAAATCCAAATACACTACATCCACTGGTTCCCCCTTATCCATCCTACTAGTTACATCTTCAAAAAACTCTAACAGATTTGTCAAACACGATTTCCCTTTCATAAAACCATGTTGACTCTGCCTAATCATATTATGATTTTCTAAGTGCCCTGTTACTACCTCCCTAATAATAGATTCTAGCATTTTGCCTACTACTGATGTCAGGCTAACTGGCCTATACTTCCCCGTTTTTTCTCTTCCTCCTTTCTTAAATAGCGGGGTTATGTTTGCTACCTTCCAATCCTTGGGGACTGGTCTGGAATCTAGGGAATTCTGGAAGATTAATACTAGTGCATCCACTATCTCTGCAGCTACCTCTTTTAAAACCCTAGGATGTAGGTCGTCAGGTCCAGGGGATTTGTCGCCACTTAGTCCCATTCATTTCTCCAGTACTATATCTTTACTTATACTGATTTCTTTAAGTTCCTCATTCTCTCCAGACCCTTGGTTCCCCATTATTTCCGGAATTATTTTTGTGTCTTCTACTGTGAAGACAGATACAAAGTATTTGTTTAATGTCCCTGCCATTTCCTTATTGCCCATTATAATTTCTCCTGTCTCTGCCTCTAATGGGCCCATGTTTACTTTCACTAATCTCTTCCTATTTACATACCTGTAGAAACGTTTTCAATCTGCTTTTATGTCTCTTGCTAATTTACTCTCATATTCTTTTTTCTCTTTCCTTATCAATTTCTTGGTCCTCCTTTGCTGAATTCTAAAATCCTCCCAATCCTCAGGCTTACTACTCTTTTTTGACAACATTATAAACCTCTTACTTTGATCTAATACTACCTTTAACTTCTCTTGTTAGCCACGGTTGGGCCACTTTTCCTGTGGGATTTCTGTACCTTAAAGAAATGTATATTTGTTGTAAATTATGTATTCATTCTATAAATGCTCGCCATTGCATATGCTATCGTCATACCTTTTAATGTCGTTTCCCAATCTACCTTAGCCAACTCACCCCTCATACCGACGTAGTTTGCTTTGTTTAGATTTAAGACCTTAGTTTCAGATTTAACTAAATCATTTTTAAGCTAAATATAAAAATCATATTCTGATCACTCTTCCCTAAAGGCCCCTTTACTACAAGGTTATTAATTAACCCTTTCTCATTGCACAATACTAGATCTAAAATAGCCTGTTCCCCAGTTGGTTCCTCAACAGACTGATCTAGAAAACTATCTTGTATACATCCCCGGTGCCCTGGCCAATATTGAACACTCAAAACCAACATCACTAAAAACAGTCATTATCACATTGCTGTTTGTGGGACCTTGCTGTGCACAAATTGGCTGCCACATTTCCTACATTACAACAGTGACTACACTTCAAAAAGTACTTCATTGGCTGGAAAGGGCTTTGGGACGTCCTAAGGTGGTGAAAGTCATTATCAAGTTCTTTCTTTCTTTTTGTGCCTCCTCTTCCTCACCAAACTTGTTCTCCCTTCCCTCTTCGACCCCTAGTAGCTCCTCTCTCCACATCTTACCCTTTGCCTAATTAATTCCTTCACCCCAGTCACCTTGTCCAGGTAATCTTCGAACTCCACTTTGGATCCCTGCTGGAAAGTGGACAGGACCTCAACAGTGACGGCCACGGTGGTCGAATGGCCGAACGACACTCACTGTCTAGCGTCACGTGAAGAATGAGCATGGTGGTCGGATCCCAGCACCCATGGAACCAAACGCCGGCAATAGCCAACGCCTTTGAGAGAGGAAGAGAGCAGATTGGGCATGCACCCTGACGTAAGTAAACTACTAGGCACTTGGTCTAAGCGTTAAACAAAGCTTTAATCAACTGTTTTACAACATGGAGGTCCAGTTGTGTCCTTCACGAGTTCCTGTTAAAGAATGTCCTGCGCAAGCTGGGCCCGTGCCCGAGTATTTATACTCTCCCTGGACAGCGCCACCCGCAGGCCATTCAGTATTATTTCATAAGTCTTTCTTTCATGAATGACAGATTCACGTCACACCCCACACTCCTCCTTCTTCGGCAGTCCCTCGGACCCGAGGACGACTTGCTTCCACATTGAAAATGAGTTCTCAGGTGACTGATGAGTCCAATGCGGGACCTACAGTCTCTGTCACAGGTGGGGCAGACGGTGGTTGAAGGGGCGGTGGGTGGGGTGCTTGGGTTGACTTGCGCTGCTTGCACTTGGCTTCCGCTTGCTCCCGGCGAAGAGACTCGAGGTGTTCGGCGCCTTCCCGGATGCTTCTCCTCCACTTTGTGCGGTCTTGGGCCGGGGATTCCCAGGTGTCGGGGGGGATGTTGCACTTTCTCAAGGAGGCTTTGAGGGTGTCCTTGAAGCGTTTCCTCTGCCCGCCTGGGGCTCTCTTGCCGTGTCGGAGCTCCGAGTAGAGCGCTTGTTTTGGGAGTCTCGTATCGGGCATGCGGACGATGTGGCCCATCCATCGGAGCTGATCGAGCATGGTCAAAGCTTCGATGCTGGGGGATGTTGGCCTGAGCGAGAACACTGACGTTGGTGCGCCTATCCTGCCAATGGATTTGCAGGATCTTGCGGAGGCAGCATTGGTGGTACCTCTCCAGTGCTTTGAGGTGCCTGCTGTACATGGTCCATGTCTCTGAGGCAGACAGGAGGGTGGGTATCACTGCTGCTCTGTAGACCATGAGCTTGGTGCTGGGTTGGAGGTCCTGGTCTTCAAACACTCTCTTCCTCAGGCGATCAAAGGGATGAGACATCACAGACACATACCAGCGCCAATTTGAAAAAGAAAGGCTTGCATTTCTCCAGCGCCTTTCATGACCTCAGGACGTCCCAAAGCGCTTTACAGCCAATGAAGTGATTTTGAAGTGTGGTCACTGTTGTAGTAGAACAACAACTTGCATTTATATAGCGCCTTTAACGTAGTAAAACATCCCAAGGTGCTTCACAGGAGTGTTATCAAACAAAATTAGATGACACCGTTTGATAACAAAATAGGGGACCAAAAGGTTGGTCAATGGGATAGGTGTTGAGGAGCGTCTTAAAGGAGGAGAGGCTCTTCTTTGAATAGTGCCCGAGAGATCTTTTACGTCCACCTGAGAGGGTAGACAGGGCCTCGGCTTAACGTCTCGTCCGAAAGACGGCCCCTCCGACAGTGCGGCACTCCCTCAGTACTGCCCCCCCGACAGTGCAGCACTCCCTCAGTACCGCCCCTCCGACAGTGCAGCACTCCCTCAGTACCGCCCCTCCGACAGTGCGGCGCTCCCTCAGTACTGCCCCTCCGACAGTGCGGCGCTCCCTCAGTACCGCCCCTCCGACAGTGCAGCGCTCCCTCAGTACCGCCCCTCCGACAGTGCGGCGCTCCCTCAGTACTGCCCCTCTGACAGTGCGGCGCTCCCTCAGTACTGCCCCTCCGACAGTGCGGCGCTCCCTCAGTACTGCCCCTCCGACAGTGCGGCGCTCCCTCAGTACTGCCCCTCCGACAGTGCGGCGCTCCCTCAGTACCGCCCCTCCGACAGTGCGGCGCTCCCTCAGTACTGCCCCCCCGACAGTGCAGCACTCCCTCAGTACCGCCCCTCCGACAGTGCGGCGCTCCCTCAGTACCGCCCCTCCGACAGTGCGGCGCTCCCTCAGTACTGCCCCTCTGACAGTGCGGCGCTCCCTCAGTACTGCCCCTCCGACAGTGCGGCGCTCCCTCAGTACTGCACTGGGAGCGTCGGCCTGGATTATGGGGCTCGAATCTCTGAAGTGGGACTCTGAACCCACAATCCTCCGACTCAGAGTTGAGAGTGCTACCAACTGAGCTGACACCTTTGTGTCTAACTCTGTACCCATTGATCTCTCGTTGGACCGTGAGTGGGGAGGGTGCATTGGAATAATATTATAATAAACTAGTTCATCTCACAGAGCGACGCAAACAGAGAGGCAAGACCAAGGGTAGTCTTCAGGTGAAGCAGGATTAGAGGGTGGGGTACAGTTGGACCAAGACACACAGTGGTGGTACGGTAGCATAGTGGTTACGTTACTGGACTATTAATCCCGTAAACGTGAGTTCAAATCCCACCACGGCAGCTGGGGAATTTAAATTCAGTTAATTAAATTAATTAAATTAAAATAAATCAGTAATGGTGACCATGAAACTAACGGATTGTCGTAAAAACCCATCTGGGTTCACTAATGTCCTTTAGGGAAGAAAATCTGCCGTCCTAACCCAGTCTGGGCCTATATGTGACTCCAGGCCCACAGCAATGTGGTTGACTCTTAATTGCCCTCTGAAATGGCCTAGCAAGACACCGCCACCACCTTCTCAAGGGCAGTTAGGGATGGGCAATAAATGCTGGCCTTGGCAGCAATGCCCGCATCCCATGAATGAATAAAAAAAAGATATATTTCAGTCCCCATTTTTTAAAGTCATACATTCCATCCATATTTTTAGATATTAAAATTCACATTTATAATGATTTATAATAGCTATGTCAACTTGTCAAACTGTAATTACACCATGTACAGCAGGCACCTCAAAGCACTGGAGAGGTACCACCAACGCTGCCTCCGCAAGATCCTGCAAATCCATTGGCAGGATAGGCGCACCAATGTCAGTGTTCTCGCTCAGGCCAACATCCCCAGCATCGAAGCTTTGACCACGCTCGATCAGCTCCGATGGACGGGTCACATCGTCCGCATGCCCGATACGAGACTCCCAAAACAAGCGCTCTACTCAGAGCTCCGACACGGCAAGAGAGCCCCAGGTGGGCAGAGGAATCGCTTCAGGGACACCCTCAAAGCCTCCTTGGAAAAAGTGCAACATCCCCACCGACACCTGGGAATCCCTGGCCCAAGACCGCACAAAGTGGAGGAGAAGCACCCGGGAAGGCGCCGAATACCTCGAGTCTCTTCGCCGGGAGCAAGCAGAAGCCAAGCGCAAACAGCGGAAGGAGCGCACGTCAACCCAAGCACCCCACTCACCCACCCCTTCAACCACCATCTGCCCCACCTGTGACAGAGACTGTCGGTCCCACATTGGACTCATCAGTCATCTGAGAACTCATTTTTAGTGTGGAAGCAAGTCATCCTCGGTTCCGAGGGACTGCCTAAGAAGAAGAAGAATTACACCAGTGATAAGTTACCAGCTACATAAAACAGGGCTACAGGAACTAATTGCCAATAACGCTAAGCAGAGCAAATTAGATAACATAAGCTGTTTAATCTGCAAGTTCTCTTTGTTTATTTATTACTCAGACAACAGGAACACAACGATACCGAGATGATGGTTGTGGCAGAGTTTCTCCCGCACCTGCTTCTTCTTCCCTTGCCTCCGTGCGAGAGGAGACGCATTGCCTTGTGGCAATTGAAAGCCAGGCACTGCCATCCCCCCCCCCCGCCACACACCCCCCTCGCTGGGCCCCATCCGCCCACCCACTTCGAAAGGGTTGAAGCGTGGGCCGGGAGCCAGTGTGGGCGAAAGACGTTCGGTGTTCCTCCTCTTGCACCACTTCAAAAGCAAACCACTTCAAGTATGAGTTTCACCTCCACCCAAAGATGGCTGATCGTGCAACTTATGGTCTGACAGTATCAAAAATCAAAAACCAGAGCGATGCCAGGCCCACCTCATTCTGGAAACCACTCAAGACAGAGAAAGGAAATACTCAGAACAAAGGGGTGGAAATCGCACCTAAAATGTCAATACGCCAGACAGCGATCTCCTTATCAGCTTATTCCGTTCTCAGTGGTGCCCAGCCTGGAATAGCCCAATGAGCTATCAGTTGTTGGGATCTTCTCAGTATCCAATTGTCTCCAGTCCACCCTGCAGATGCTGATTCATAAGAACATAAGAAATAGGAGCAGGAGTCGGCCATTCGGCCCCTCGAGCCTGCTCCGCCATTCAATGAGATCATGGCTGATCTTCTGCCTCAACTCCATTCACCGGCCCTATCGCCATATCCCTTGATGACTTTACTAGTCCGAAATCTATCGACTTCTGTTTTGAATACACCCAATGACTGAGCCTCCACAACCCTCTGGGGTAGAGAATTCCAAAGATTTACCACCCTCTGTGTGAAGAAATTTCTTCTCATCTCAGTCCTGAATGGCCTACCCTTTATCCTGAGGCTGTGGCCCCTGGTTCTAGACTCCCCAGCCAAGGGAAACATTCTCCTAGCATCCACCCTATCAAGCCCTGTAATAATTTTGTATGCTTCAATGAGATCCCCCTCTCATTCTTCTGAATTCAAGAGAATACAGGCCTAGTTTACTCAATCTCTTCTCATACGACAGCCCCACCATCCCAGGAATCAATCTCGTGAACCTTCGTTGCACTCCCTCCAGCCAGGGGAATCACTCTCCTAGCATCCATCCTATCAAGCCCTGTAATAATTTTGCATTGATTCTTGCAGGGCGACACAGTTGGGCAGGTAGCGACCAGTCCTCCAGTACATCATCCGGGCGGCCCCTTCATCACACGTGAGCCCAGACGGTGGGGTTGATTTTTCCCCAGGTGCGGACTTTGGGCAGACAGCCACCTGAGCGCGCCAACCGGCCGCCCCCCTCTTCCAGGGCGGGAGGCAGAGTCCATTTTCAGGGTCAGGCACCCCCTCGGCATTCGGGCGGAGGGCCACTGCAATATCGGGCTGTCCGGGCCAGGAGAAGGTAGGCTGATGGTGGGGATCTTAGAAAGGAGCACTCCTGCACCTCCTGACCCCTCAAAAATAAAACAGAACTGATCTGCCGCGCGCCTCTCTCGCTGGATCGCCAGCACCCTTTACACTGTCCCACCAAACACTCCCAAGGCAGGTACAGCACGGGTTAGATACAGAGTGAAGCTCCCTCTACACTGTCCCACCAAACACTCCCAGGGCAGGTACAGCACGGGTTAGATACAGAGTAAAGCTCCCTCTACACTGTCCCATCAAACACTCCCAGGGCAGGTACAGCACGGGTTAGATACAGAGTAAAGCTGCCTCTACACTGTCCCATCAAACACTCCCAGGGCAGGTACAGCACGGGTTAGATACAGAGTAAAGCTCCTTCTATACTGTCCCATCAAACACTCCCAGGGCAGGTACAGCACGGGTTAGATACAGAGTAAAGCTCCCTCTACACTGTCCCATCAAACACTCCCAGGGCAGGTACAGCACGGGTTAGATACAGAGTAAAGCTGCCTCTACACTGTCCCATCAAACACTCCCAGGGCAGGGACAGCACGGGTTAGATACAGAGTAAAGCTCCCTCTGCACTGTCCCATCAAATGCTCCCAGGGCAGGTACAGCACGGGTTAGATACAGAGTAAAGCTCCCTCTACACTGTCCCATCAAACACTCCCAGGGCAGGGACAGCACGGGTTAGATACAGAGTAAAGCTCCCTCTACACTGTCCCATCAAACACGATGCGGAGATGCCGGTGTTGGACTGGGGTGGACAAAATTGAGAGGTCGCACAACACCAGGTTATAGTCCAACAGTTTTATTTGAAATCACAAGCTTTCGGAACTATCGCTCCTTCCTCAGGTGAAGTAAATTGGATACAGAATCGTCAGAGCATATATAGATGGAAAAAAAAGCATGTGTACTTTACAATTGCAGACCAATAAATTAAATCATCCTGACTATCTGCCGAGGTGTGATAAAGTTAATTAAGTCAGCCAGGAAGGTACCACATCAAAAGACATAGCAAGATACAACTGAGACAATGAGGTGAAGTCGCAGGGGTTCTAACGTGTCAAAAGCTGCCGTCTGTATGTAAAACGAAAAGCTTTAAAAAAAAATTTTACTTTTTTACTGGGAAAATTTTTACTTTTTTACTGGGAATCACATCAAACACTCCCAGGGCAGGTACAGCACGGGTTAGATACAGAGTAAAGCTCCCTCTACACTGTCCCATCAAACACTCCCAGGGCAGGTACAGCACGGGCTAGATACAGAGTAAAGTTCCCTCTACACTGTCCCAACAAACACTCCCAGGGCAGGTACAGCAGTGGTTAGATACAGAGTAAAGTTCCCTCTACACTGTCCCAACAAACACTCCCAGGGCAGGTACAGCACGGGTTAGATACAGAGTAAAGTTCCCTCTACACTGTCCCATCAAACACTCCCAGGGCAGGTACAGCACGGGTTAGATACAGAGTAAAGCTCCCTATTCACTGCTTCAACAATATACCAGCCACAACTGCAGGAGAGTAGCCACTGCATCAGTGTTAAATTGCCCATTTCCTCATGGCCTTCTAAATAAGACCGTTAATTGGAAGCTGCTTTGTGCTCTGGACAGTTTGGTCCCGGGGGAAGAGAGTCCACTCGGAGATGAGTTGACACTGCCCCAACCTAGTTTCACATCAGACTGCTGCAAGGAGCCGACAGAAGCGACTATCAGCTCATCAGTCTGGACATGACAAGGACATTGTTCAAACCGAACGCACCACCCAGTTCCTTCAGATCTAAGGGTATATTTTTCCCACCGGCGCACTGTTCCTGTGCGAACAACTAATCTTTCTCTTTGCTTTTAAAATAAACAGGACAAATGCCTGCGATAAAACAAATGCACGAGGGAATTCAGGATAAGCACGTTGCAAGCTCGTAGCATAATATCCCCGTGATCTCTTCAAAAAGTTCCCCAGTCGATGCCAAACTCTAACCCACCATTGGGGCTCGCGCCTTCAGCTGCTTAGGATAAATTGTCAGCAATTCTTTTCCTAAACCCCTCTGACTCTCCTTCAAGACTTGCCTTTTTCTCCAAGCTCTCGGTCACCGCTCCCAGTACTTTTTTTGAAGTGTGGTCACTGTTGTAATGTAGGAAACGCGGCAGCCAATTTGCACACAGCAAGCTCCCACAAACAGCAATGTGATAATGACCAGATCAACTGTTTTAGTGACGTTGGTTGAGGGATAAATATTGGCCCCAGGACACCGGGGAGAACTCCCCCTGCTCTTCTTCCAATAGTGGCCGTGGGATCTTTTACATCCACCTGATAGGGCAGACGGGGCCTCGGATTAACCTCTCATCCGATAGACGGCCCCGCCGACAGTGCGGCGCTCCCTCAGTACTGCCCCGCCGACAGTGCGGCGCTCCCTCAGTACTGCCCCTCCGACAGTGCGGCGCTCCCTCAGTACTGCCCCTCCCACAGTGCGGCGCTCCCTCAGTACTGTCCCTCCGACAGTGCGGAGCTCCCTCAGTACTGCCCCGCCGACAGTGCGGCGCTCCCTCAGTACTGCCCCTCCGACAGTGCGGCGCTCCCTCAGTACTGCCCCTCCCACAGTGCGGCGCTCCCTCAGTACTGCCCCTCCGACAGTGCGGCGCTCCCTCAGTACTGCCCCTCCGACAGTGCGGCGCTCCCTCAGTACTGCCCCTCCGACAGTGCGGCGCTCCCTCAGTACAGCCCCTCCGTTAGTGCGGCGCTCCATTAGTACTGCCCCTCCGACAGTGCGGCGCTCCCTCAGTACCGCCCCTCCAACAGTGCGGCGCTCCCTCAGTACTGCCCCTCCGACAGTGCGGCGCTCCCTCAGTACCGCCCTATCTGACAGTGCGGCGCTCCCTCAGTACCGCCCCTCCGACAGTGCAGCGCTCCCTCAGTACCGCCCCTCCGACAGTGCGGCGCTCCCTCAGTACTGCCCCTCCGACAGTGCGGCGCTCCCTCAGTACCGCCCCTCCGACAGTGCGGCGCTCACTCAGTACTGCCCCCCCCGTCAGTGCGGCGCTCCCTCAGTACCGCCCCTCCGACAGTGCAACACTCCCTCAGTACTGCCCCTCCGACAGTGCGTCGCTCCCTCAGTGCTGCCCCTCCGACAGTGCGGCGCTCCCTCAGTACCGCCCCTCTGACAGTGCGGCGCTCCCTCAGTACTGCCCCTCCGACAGTGTGGCGCTCCCTCAGTACTGCCCCTCCGACAGTGCGGCGCTCCCTCAGTACTGCCCCTCCGACAGTGCGGCGCTCCCTCAGTGCTGGCACTGGGAGTGTCGGCCTGGACTTTGTGATCAAGTCGCCGGTGTGGGGGCTTGAATGTCCTTCTGACTCAGTGGCAGGGTTGCTACCCACTGAGCCGCGCTAAAGGGGTCAAGGGATATGGGGAGAAGGCAGGGACAGGGTACTGAATTTGGATGATCAGCCATGATCTCATTGAATGGCGGAGCAGGCTAGAGGGGCCGAATGGCCTACTCCTGCTCCTATCTTCTATGTTTCTATGTTTCTATGAATCGCGAGCGTTGGGAATGCTACTTTCTAAATCCGCAACGAGAAATGTTCCGCCTTTCGCTTGATCAAAATCCGACCATCACTCAAATGGAAAGTAACTGAAAACACAAATGTATAAATGTTCCATCATGTTGCACAAAAAAAATTTAAAAATCCCCAAACTATAACAAACGAAAGGAAAGTGTTTCCATTCTGCACAGTGCTGTGTCAGCTGTGGCTCAGTGGGTAGCACTGTCATCTCTGCGTCAGGAGCCTGTGGGTTCAAATCTCACTCCAGGGCTTCAAGTTCATGCTCTAAGCTGGCACTCCACTGAGGGAGTGCTGCACTGTCGGAGGTGCCGTCTTTCGGATGAGATGTCAAACTGAGGCCCCCCTGCCTGTCCTCTCGGGTGGGCATAAAAGATCCTGTGGCACTATTTGAAAAAGAGCAGGGGGAGATTTCTGTGTCTTGGAGAGCATTCCTATATCAACACCATCAAAGATAGGTTCAAAGGTTGTTCGTACCATTGCTGTTTATGGGTCCGTGATGTGTGCAAAGTGGCTGCTATGTTTGCCTACATAACCAGCCATTGCATGTCAAAGTGATTCATTGTGTGTGAAACGTTTCAATGAATATGCTAAGCGGGCCAGAAATTCGGCTCTCCGGCTTCCCGCGGGTGCAAGGATCGCGCGCGTACTTACCTACCGCGCCTGCCGTTGTGCTTCGGGCCCGCGTGGACTTCGGCTCCTGGGCCTCCTGCAGCTGCTGGCGCGCAGTGCTTGCGTATCCCAGGGGCGCAGTTAGTTCGAAGCGTCCCCTGGGATCACGTGGGCCATGGAGAGCAGGGAATCTCCATTCATAGATTTTGACAGGAAGACCTGTCAAAATCTATGAATAGAGATCACCCCCCAAAACCTAACTAAAACTTCAAATAAATTTTAAAAAAACATCACATTTTTAAAATAACTATAAATTACATAAATTAACTACTTTAAACAAAAATTTAAATTTTTGGAAAAATTAATTACACTTTTTAAAGGTGCTAAAAATAAACTTACCTTTCTTTAAAGTATGTAAAAAAGATAAACCTGTTGAAAAAATGTTTAAATTGTATTTAATTCACCACTTACCTTGTTAAAAGCAGGCCTTGCGCCTCCTTTTTTCCTGTGCAGCTTCTCCGTACTTAGCCTCACGGAGAAACCTGAAAAAAAAAACGAAGTTCGCTGCGTGCGCGCTGCCTCTCCGGCGCACATGGTTGACCCTCGAACCCCTTCTTTCACGAGACCGGAAGTTCCGGTTTCCCGTGCATGCGCAGTGCATGCGCGAAACCGGCACTTCCGGTGGCCCCCCTACGGGTGAGTACACAGCGTGTACTCACCCGTGGAGACCCGAATTTCTGCCCCGCTATATAAATGCAAGCTTTTTAAAAAAAAAACAGATTGCATTCCATTCTACCCTTAGCCAAGCTGTTGCTTTCACCTGTCATGTTCCACGGCAGTCCAGAACCATACACCGTGATGCACCCCATGCCCCACGCCCTCAAGGTCCCTTGAAGAATACTGCGATCACAGCCACCACCCTCACATTATTCAGCAACTGACTGGAACCAAAGCAACTACAGCCCGAAGCATTAAGCCAAAGATCTACAGCAGTCTCCAGAATGACTGCACATCATGAAGCCGCAAAGCAAGGTTCTCTGAGTACCCTCCATGAAAGAAAGACTTGCCTTTCTAACAGCGCCTATCACGACCACCAAACGTCCCAAAGCGCTTTACAGCCAATGAAGCACTTTTTGAAGTGTGGTCACTGTTGTAATGTGAGAAACGCGGCAGCCAATTTGCGCACAGCAAGCTCCCACAAACAGCAATGTGATAATGACCAGATCATCTGTTTTAGTGATGTTGGTTGAGGGATAAATATTGGCCCCAGGACACCGGGGAGAACTCCCCCTGCTCTTAGAAACATAGAAAAATAGGAGCAGGAGTCGGACATTCGGTCCTTCGAGCCTGCTCCGCCATTCAATGCGATCATGGCTGATCCTCTACCTCAATACCATATTCTCGCTCTCTCCCCATACCCCTTGATGCCTTTTGTGTCTAGAAATCTATCTATCTCCTTCTTAAATATATTCAGTGACTTGGCCTCCACAGCCTTCTGTGGTAGAGAATTCCACAGGTTCCCCACCCTCTGAGTGAAGACATTTCTCCTCATCTCAGTCCTAAATGTCCTAACCCGTATCCTGAGACTGTGACCCCTCGTTCTAGACCCCCCAGCCAGGTGAAACATCCTCCCTGCATCCAGTCTGTCTAGCCCTGTCAGAATTTTATACGTTTCAATGAGGTCCCCTCTCATTCTTCTCAACTCTAGTGAATGCAGGCCTAGTCGACCCAATCTCTCCTCATACGACAGTCCTGCCATCCCAGGAATGTCTGGTGAACCTTCGTTGCACTCCCTCTGTGGCAAGTATATCCTTTCTTAGGTAAGGAGACCAAAACTGCACACAGTACTCCAGGTGTGGTCTCACCAAGGCCCTGTACAACTGTCGTAAGACATCCTTGCTCCTGTACTCAAATCCTCTTGCAATGAAGGCCAACATACCATTTGCCTTCCTCACTGCTTGCTGCACCTGCATGTTTGCTTTCAGTGACTGGTGTACAAGGACACCCAGGTCCCTTTGTACATCAACATTTCCCAATCTATCACCATTTAAATAATACTCTGGCCTTTCTGTTTTTCCTACCGAAGTGGATAACTTCACATTTATCCACGTTATACTGCATCTGCCATGTATTTGCCCACTCACTCAACTTGTCTAAATCGCCTTGAAGCCTTTTTGCATCCTCCTCACAACTCACAATCCCACCTAGTTTCGTGTCGTCAGCAAACTTGGAAATATTATATTTGGTTCCCTCATCCAAATCATTGATATATATTGTGAATAGCTGGGGCTCAAGCACTGATTCCTGCGGTACCCCACTAGTCACCGCCTGCCACCCCAAAAAAAAACATTTATTCCTACTCTCTGTTTCCTGTCTGTTAACCAATTTTCAATCCATGCCAGTATATTACCCCCAATCCCATGTGCTTTAATTCTGCACACTAACCTCTTATGTGGGATTTTATCAAAGGCCTTCTGAAAATCCAAATACACCACATCCACTGGTTCTCCCTTATCTATTCTACCAGTTACATCCTCAAAAAACTCCAGTGGGTTTGTCAAACACGATTTCCCTTTCATAAATCCATGTTGACTATGTCTAATCCCGTTGATATTTTCTAACTGTCCTGTTATCACATCCTTTATAATAGACTCTAGCATTTTCCCTACTACTGATGTTAGGCTAACCGGTCTGTCGTTCCCTGTTTTCTCTCTTCCTCCTTTTTTAAATAGTGGGGTTACATTTGCCACCCTCCAATCTGCCGGAACTGTTCCATAATCGATAGAATTTTGGAAGATGACAACCAATGCATCCACTATTTCCATGGCTACCTCTTTCAGTACTCTGGGATGCAGATTATCAGGCCCTGGGGATTTATCGGCTTTCAGTCCCATTAATTTCTCCAGCACTATTTTTTTTACGAATACTAATTTCCTTTAATTCCTCCTTCTCACTAGACCCTTGGGGGTAAAAATTCAGTTGGTTGCGCCTCCCGTTAGCGCCTTAAGAGGGCGCTAATGGGGCGCAAAGCCGCTAACGCCCGGGCGCAGCGATGTTTGCGCCGCTCGGGAACTTAACTTGACATTGTGCGGCGGCGCTAAACTTTACCGCTGCGACCACCTGCGCGCGCAGATTGTGACGTCATTCCATGGTGCAACGCCCTTGTGGCGCCCCGGAGCGGAAATTGAGTGGCGCCCCCTGCCTTACCGCCTGGCGCATCCAACGACCAGAAGACTGGAACGCTATCAATCGCTGTGGGGCTGGGGGAGGCGCTATTTAAAGGGGGCCTCTTTCTGTCTTTTATTGTTGGTGGCATTTTTGAACTACGCATTCTGAGAGAGAGAGGGAGAGACTTCTGGAGAGATTCAATGTTGTGTGAAGGAGTTTTGGGTACTGAGCAGCACTTTGCAGGTTCATTTTGATTTGCCATTCCTTGTATCGATTTAGCAGAGACTGTGGGAGCTGCACTCTGAGCTCTTTGCCTGGTACTCTCCATTGTTCTTTCCAGCACATTTGATGTGCAAGTCTCTCCAGGCCGAGATTCAAGGCTGCAATGAACAGGATGTGGATGGAAAGCAAGATTAACCATCCCCTTTAAGAACTGGCCCGTGCCATTGTGTGTGTGTTCCATTGCTGACTGACATTACATGAGCTTCGCCAGCGCTCTGAGTTAGCGCCTCACTCCTTGGCCTTTGCGCCTTAAGACAGGTGTGCAGCGCTTGATTTAGCGCTCCACTCACCTCCCGGGGCGGTAAAAGTGAAGTTTCCAGTCAGTGGCGATAATTAGCGCCAGGCGCTAATATTTGCGTCCAGACGATATTTGCGCCCCAAATGGGGCGCGACCTAATTTTTACCCCTTGGTTCCCTAGTATTTCTGGGAAGTTATTTGTGTCCTCTTCCGTGAAGACAGAACCAAAGTATTTGTTTAATTGCTCTGCCATTTCCTTGTTCCCCATTATAAATTCTCCCGTTTCTGACTGTAAGGGAACTACATTTGTCTTCACTAATCTTTTTCTTTTTACATACTTGTAGAAGCTTTTACAATCTGCTTTTATGTTCCTTGCAAGTTTACTCTCGTACTCTATTTTTCCCCTCTTAATCAATCTCTTGGTCCTTTTTTGCTGAACTCTAAACTGCTCCCAATCCTCAGGCTTGCTACTTTTTCTGGCAAATTTATATGCCCCTCTTTGGATCTAATACTATCCTTAATTTCTTTTCTGAGCCATTGTTCTCCCAAAAGTGGCCATGGGATCTGTAACGTTCACCGGAGGGGGCAGACGGGGCCTCGGTTTAACGTCTCATCTGAAAGGCGGCACCTCCCTCAGTACCGCCCCTCCAAAAGTGCAATACTCCCTCAGTACTGCCCCTCCGACAGTGCGGCGCTCCCTCAGTACTACCCCTCCGACAGTGCGGCGCTCCCTCAATACTACCCCTCCGACAGTGCGGTGCTCCCTCAGCACCGCCCCTCCGACAGTGCGGCGCTCCCTCAGTACTGCCCCTCCGACAGTGCGGAGCTCCCTCAGTACTGCCCCTCCGACAGTGCGGCGCTCCCTCAGTACTGCCCCTCCGACGGTGCGGCGCTCCCTCAGTACTGCCCCTCTGAATGTGCGGCGCTCCCTCAGTACTGCCCCTCTGACAGTGCGGCGCTCCCTCAGTACTGCCCCTCCGACAGTGCGGCGCTCCCGCAGTACTGCCCGTCCGACAATGCGGCGCTCCCTCAGTTCTGCCCCTCCGACAGTGCGTCGCTCCCTCAGTACTGCCCCTCCGACAGTGCGTCGCTCCCTCAGTACCGCCCATCCGACAGTGCGGCGCTCCCTCAGTACCGCCCCTCCGACAGTGCAGCGCTCCCTCAGCACTGCCCCTCCGACAGTGCGGCGCTCCTCAGTACTGCTCCTCTGACAGTGCGGCGCTCCCTCAGTACTGCCCCTCCGACAGTGCGGCGCTCCCTCAGTACGGCCGCTCTGACAGTGCGGCACTCCCTCAGTACTGCCCCTCCGACAGTGCGGCGCTCCCTCAGTACCGCCCCTCCGACAGTGCGGCGCTCCCTCAGTACTGCACTGGGAGTGTCAGTCTAGATTTTTGTACTCAAGTCTCAGGAGTGGGACTTGAACCCACAACCTTCTGACTCAGAGATGAGGGAGAGAGGGAGAGCTACCCACTGAGCTGACACTGCAGTTTAATTTGTCTTCCATAACATATATTAATCTATCGTTGTTTAAAAACTGCTCAAAAATGCCATCCTTGCATTCCTTTCCAAATAAAACAGCCACAGAGCCTTATAATGATCTTTCAGCCTCTTTGAGGTTTATTCTCCTCCCCTTATAAAACAGAGCTTTCCTTTATTCCACAATCACGAATCTAGCCAAACTGAACATTAAATTAATAGCCACTCCATAGACTCGGGCAGTCTCTACTGCAATAACCATCTCAAAATTGAGTCCTACTGCACCCTTGAGTGAGGGGTTCAGGGAGACACCGTTGTGGAAGAAGTGTGCTGCCTATGCACCTGGTAAAAACTCATCGAAAACTCTGCTACAGCGGGTGGTGGGGGCGAGGGGAGATTGGGAGTTGGGCATCTCGGTGCGATGTCTGAATGCACATCAATAGTGTGAGGTCACTTCCGCGGTAATTATATGCACATTTGTTTTGCATTTGTAGTGCAAATGTGCAACTGTTAAAATATAGCCTGCTAAAAATGATTTCCTCGCTACGGTGCATATCCGGGGAGTGTTTGATGGGCCAGTGTAGAGGGAGCTGTACTCTGTATCTAACCCCGTGCTGTACCTGCCCTGGGAATGTTTGATGGGGACAGTGTAGAGGGAGCTTTACTCTGTATCTAACCCCGTGCTGTACATGCCCTGGGAGTGATTGATGTGACAGTGTAAAGGGAGCTTTACTCTGTATCTAACCCATGTTGTACCTGCCCTGGGAGTGTTTGATGGGACAGTGTAGAGGGAGCTTTACTCTGTATCTAACCCGTGCTGTACCTGCCCTGGGAGTGTTTGATGGGACAGTGTTGAGGGAGCTTTACTCTGTATCTAACCCGTGCTGTACCTGCCCTGGGAGTGTTTGATGGGACAGTGTAGAGGGAGCTTTACTCTGTATCCAACCCCATGCTGTACCTGCCCTGGGAGTGATTGATGTGACAGTGTAAAGGGAGCTTTACTCTGTATCTAACCCATGCTGTACCTGCCCTGGGAGTGTTTGATGGGACAGTGTAGAGGGAGCTTTACTCTGTATCTAACCCGTGCTGTACCTGCCCTGGGAGTGTTTGATGCGACAGTGTAGAGGGAGCTTTACTCTGTATCTAACCCGTGTTGTACCTGCCCAGGGAGTGTTTGATGGGACAATGTAGAGGGAGATTTACTCTGTATCTAACCCGTGCTGTACCTGCCCTGGGAGTGTTTCATGGGACAGTGTAGAGGCAACTTTACTCTGTATCTAACCCGTGCTGTACCTGCCCTGCGAGCGTTTGATGGGACAGTGTAGAGGGAGCTTTACTCTGTATCTAACCTGTGCTGTACCTGCCCTGGGAGTGTTTGATGGGACAGTGTGGAGGGTGCTTTACTCTGTATCTAACCCGTGCTGTACCTGCCCTGGGAATGTTTGATGGGACAGTGTAGAGGGAGCTTTACTCTTCATCTAACCCGTGCTGTACCAGCCGTGGGAGTGTTTGATGGGACAGTGTAGAGGGAGCTTTACTCTGTATCTAACCCGTGCTGTACCTGCCTTGGGAGTGTTTGATGGGACAGTGTGGAGGGAGCTTTACTCTCTATCTAACCCGTGCTGTACCTGCCCTGGGAGTGTTTGATGGGACAGTGTAGAGGGAACTTTACTCTTCATCTAACCCGTGCTGTACCAGCCGTGGGAGTGTTTGATGGGACAGTGTGGAGGGAGCTTTACTCTCTATCTAACCCTGTGCTGTACCTGCCCTGGGAGTGTTTGATGGGACAGTGTAGAGGGAGCTTTACTCTTTATCTAACCCCGTGCTGTACCTGCCCTGCGAGTGTTTGATGGGACAATGTAGAGGGTGCTTTACTCTGTATCTAACCCGTGCTGTCCCTGCCCTGGGAGTGTTTGATGGGACAGTGTGGAGGGAGCTTTACTCTGTATCTAACCCGTGCTGTACCTGCCCTGGGAGTGTTTGATGGGACAGTGTGGAGGGAGCTTTACTCTATATCTAACCCGTGCTGTACCTGCCCTGGGAGTGTTTGATGGGACAGTGTAGAGAGAGCTTTACTCTGTATCTAACCCATGCTGTACCTGCCCTGGGAGTGTTTGATGGGACAGTGTAGGGGAGCTTTACTCTGTATCTAACCCTGTGCTGTACATGCCCTGGGAGTGTTTGACGGGGCAGTGTAGAGGGAGCTTTACTCTGTATCTAACCCATGCTGTACCTGCCCTGGGAGTGTTTGATGGGACAGTGTAGGGGAGCTTTACTCTATATCTAACCCGTGCTGTACCTGCCCTGGGAGTGTTTGATGGGACAGTGTAGAGGGAGCTTTACTCTGTATCTAATCCCGTGCCCTAATTTGAGACTGCATCTTCCACCCTACATGAACTTGTGCTCATCCAAAACTCTGCTGCCCGTATCTTAACTCCCTCCAAGTCCCGTTCACCAATCACCCCCTGTGCTCGCTGACCTACATTGGCTGACAACGCCTCAATTTTAAAATTTGCATCCTTGTTTTCAAATCCCTCCGTGACCTCCCCCCTCCCAATCTCTCTAACCTCCTACAACCCCCCGAGATCTCTGCGCTCCTCCAATTCTGGCCTCTTGCGCATCCCCCGATTTCCATCGCTCCACCATTGGCTGCCGTGTCTTCAGCCGCCTGGGGCCCGAGCTCTGGAATTCCCTCCCTAAACCTCTCCGCCTCTCTCTCCTACTTTAAGACACTCCTTAAAACCGACCTCTTTGACCAAGCTTTCAGTCACCTGTCCTGATATCTCCTGCTGTGAAATGCAGCCTTCCCCGTGTTGTCCACAACCAAACAACACATATTTTAATAAGGAGTTGATGAAAGATCTTTAATCTAGCTTCTTAATATAAAATCGGACCAAAATCATAAATCATCGCAAGCAGGGAGTTCTTTGTTCACATAATGATGTCATGTGTCACGACAAGTTCATCAACTCAATCCGTCTGCCCACCAGCCCGCCGTGCAGTCATGATGAGCGACCAACAAATACAAGTCCACGTTGACCTACATTGGTTCCTGGTCTGGCAACGCCTCCATTTAAAAATCCTCGTCCTCGTTTTCAAATCGCCCCTATCTCCCGATCTCTGTAACCTCCTCCAGCTCCTACAACCCTCCGAGATCTCGGCGCTCCTCCAATTCTGGCCTCTTGAGCATCCCCCGATTTCCATCGCTCCACCATTGGCGGCCGTGCCTTCAGCCGCCTGGGCCCCGAGCTCTGGAATTCCCTCCCTAAACCTCTCCGCCTCTCTCTCTCTCCTCCTTTAAGACGCTCCTTAAAACCGACCTCTTTGACCAAGCTTTTGGTCACCTGTCCTCTGACCTCACCGTCCTCGGCCTATTACACTGTTCCACGGAAGCGCAGCGTAAGCTCGAGGAACAGCACCTCATCTTTCGTTTAGGCACCCTACAGCCCTCTGGACTCAACATCGAGTTCAAAAATTTTAGATCATAACCTCGGCCCATATCACATTTATATTTTATTTTTTCTTCCACCCTTTTGTTTGCCCCCCCCCCGCTTTTTTTTTCCCTCCTAGAAGCTGGCAGCTGTCCTTCATTCTGCCAGTGCATTTCACACTTCTTTTAGCCTCAACCTGTCACATTATCACCTCCACTTGCCTTGATCATCTCTTAATGTCTCTTAATCTCTTTCATCCCCTCCCCCTTTTCCCAGCTTTATCCTTGCCTTAAATCTGTTTCATTTCCTGTTCTGACGAAAGGTCTTCGACCTGAAACGTTAACTCTGTTTCACAGAATCACAGAATCCCCACAGTGCAGATAGAGGCCATTTCGGCCCATCGAGCCTGCACCGACACATATCCCACCCTATCCCCGCGTATTTAATCCCCCCCTAACACTAAGGTCAATTTATCATAGCCAAATCAACCTAAACCGCACATCTTTGGACTGTGGGAGGAAACCGGAGCACCCGGAGGAAACCCACGCAGACACGGGGAGAATGTGCAAACTCCACACAGACAGTCACCCGTGGCCGGATTTGAATCCGGGTCCCTGGCGCTGTGAGGCAACAGTACTAACCACTATGCCACCGTGTTTCTCTCTCCACGGATGCTGCCTGGCCTGCTGAGTTTTTCCAGCATTCTCTGTTGTTATTTCTAATATCTCCTTATGTGGCTCGGTGTCAAAACTTGTTTGATAATCGCTCCTGTGAAGTGCCTCGGGACGTTTTACTACGCTGTATAAATACAAGTTGTTGCTGTAAGTGCAGTTGGGGTTTTCAGTTTGTAAATGGATATTTTCTTCTATTGTTTTCCGCCTTTGTCAGGCTGTTATTGAATTGAACTGCTCGATAATGTGCAGCAAGTGGCGGTTCAAGAGATAACAGAGGCATACAGATAAAACGTACCTTCTGATGCATCAGATACAAAGAGCTAACGCTGCAGATTTATAGTTTGATAGGCCAAGTCTTTCGTGGTAATTCTGTCTATCGCAACAGTTTCAGCCATGTGGAGCCAACTTCTTTCTCTGTGTGTCAGGCCGCTCTCTGGGCTGTGAAATGCAGTTTCTTCAAAAGAATGGTCCCTTTCATTCTGCCCCTTTCGTAGCCGGTCTTCCTGTTCCTTTGCCAAAGCTATCTCCTGTGAATCCAACGGATTCTCCTTCCCACTGCTCTTCCTTCCTGATGGGATACTTGCTCGCAAACCAAAAGATTTTATCGATGGCCACTTTTCTTGCCGGTACAATCTTGGTGCGGAAGCTCCCGACGTTGCTCCATTCTGTTCAGCCTTCATGTGTCGGACGTGGCTGAGCGGGTGCCACTCTCGCCTCCGAGTCAGAAGGTCGTGGGTTCAAGTCCCCGCGACAGAGCACAAAATCCAGGCCGACGCTCCCGGTGCCAGTACTGAGGGAGTGCCGCACTGTCGGAGCGGCAGTACTGAGGGAGCGCCGCACTGTCGGAGGGGCAGTACTGAGGGAGCGCCGCACTGTCGGAGCGGCAGTACTGAGGGAGCGCCGCACTGTCGGAGGGGCAGTACTGAGGGAGCGCCGCACTGTCGGAGGGACGGTACTGAGGGAGCGCCGCACTGTCGGAGGAGCGGTACTGAGGGAGCGCCGCACTGTCGGAGGGGCAATACTGAGGGAGCGCCGCACTATCGGGGCAGTACTGAGGGAGCGCCGCACTGTCGGAGGGGCAGTACTGAGGGAGCGCCGCACTGTCGGAGGAGCGGTACTGAGGGAGCGCCGCACTGTCGGAGGGGCAGTACTGAGGGAGCGCCGCACTGTCGGAGGGGCAGTACTGAGGGAGCACCGCACTGTCGGAGGTGCCGTCTTTCAGATGAGACGTTAAACCGAGGCCCCGTCTGCCCTCTCCGGTGGACGTAAAAGATCCCATGGCCACTATTGGAAGAAGAGCAGGGGGGAGTTCTCCCCGGTGTCCTGGGGCCAATATTTATCCTTCAACCAACATCACTAAAAACAGATGATCTGGTCATTATCACATTGCTGTTTGTGGGAGCTTGCTGTGCACAAATCGGCTGCCGCGTTTCCTACATTACAACAGTGACCACACTTCAAAAAAAGTATTTCATTGGCTTTGGGATGTTCTGAGCTCGTGACAGGTCCGATAGAAATGCAAGTTCTTTATTCGGTTTTATCTTCTGCCGGCTCCCAGGACTCCCGCAGAACCCCCACCCCCCCACCCCGCCCCCCCGCCCACGGTCAATGGCGGGGGTGGAGCCATTACGGAAAAATTCTTGAGGTTTTAGCGCCTAATGGTCACAGCTTGTGGAAAAATGAGGAAAGATGCCGGGAAGAGCAATTTCATGAAAATCTCTGGGAATTTCCTCCTCTCGACTCCATAAAGCAACTGAACAAACATGAGGAATCCACATTTACCCACCGTGTATCACTAGGCAAGCTTAACTGACCCTCACCCCACTGACACGCCCCAGTACTACGACTTTCGTATGACGGGAAAAGCTGGTGCGCAGTTTTGGTCGCTTTGTCTGAGGAAGGATGTTCTTGCCATGGAGGGAGTGCAGCGAAGATTCACCAGGCTGATACCTGGGATGGCAGGAATGACGTATGAAGAGAGATTGGGTCGATTGGGCTTGTATTCGCTGGAGTTTCGAAGAATGAGAGGGGATCTCATTGAAACTTATAAAATTCTGACAGGACTAGACAGACTAGATGCAGGAAGGATGTTCCCGATGGTCGGGGAGTCCAGAACCAGGGGTCACAGTCTAAGGATAAGGGGTAAGCCATTTAGGACTGAGATGAGGAGGAATTTCTTCACCCAGAGGGTGGTGAACCTGTGGAATTCTCTACCACAGAAGGCAGTTGAGGCCAATTCATTAAATATATTCAAGAAGGAGATAGATATATTTCTTAAGGCTAATGGGATCAAGGGATATGGGGAGAAGGCAGGGACAGGGTACTGAATTTGGATGATCAGCCATGATCTCATTAAATGGCGGAGCAGGCTCGAGGGGCCGAATGGCCTACTCCTGCTCCTATGTTCTATGTTTCTGTGCTTACAATGGGATGTCTAGTTTGGCTGTCCATTCGAAGGCCTCCTGAGAAGCCGAGCGGGGCAACAGATCTTAGCGGGCGGGTCAATGTGAGGTGTTCCACGGTCTGGGACTCATGGCCACGGTCGCACTTCGGGTCGTCCCCTCACCTTCCGCTCGTGGAGCAGGCCACATCGTCCGTGCCCCCCGCCCCCCCCCTCCACCAACCCCGCGCGGATTGGGTCGAGCGCCGCCCACTGTCTGCGAGGGAGGTCGAAGCCAGGGACCTCTGCTGTTGGGTCAGTGATGAGGTGCTGGTTCTTTGTGTTACGTGCACCCCACGATTCCCTCCATCTGGATCGTGGGTCGGTACCATGAATATTGGCTGCAGTTTCCCACAACGGCCGGCGCAATTTTTAAGCGCTTTCGCGGTGAGGTTTCTCAAGTCTTCGTGAACGGGAAGGTCGATGCTGCTCGTGATTTTTTTCCATCTCGCCGAGCAGGGTGGCGTAGCCCCAATGTGCACCTCCCTCATGAGCTTGTCAAGTCCCTTCTTAAAGAACGGTGGCTCCCTCATCCTTTATTTCCCAGAATTGCACCAAGGATGAAAGACTTCAGTTCCGAGGACAGACTGGAGAAGCTGGGATTGTTCTCCTTAGAGCAGAGAAGGTTAAGGGGAGGTTTAATCGAGGTGTTCAAAATCATGAAGGGTTTTGATGGAGTAAATGAGGAGAAACTGTTTCCAGTGGCAGGAGGGTCGGTAACCAGAGGACACGGATTTAAGATAATCGGCAAAAGAACCAGAGGGGGAGATGAGGAGAATGTTTTTTAACGCAGCGAGTTGTTGTGATCTGGAATGCGCTGCCTGAAAGGGCGGTGGAAGCAGATTCAATAGTGACTTTCAAAAGGGGAATTGGAGAAATACTTGATGGGGGGAAAATGTGCAGGGCTGTGGGGAAAGAGCAGGGGGGGAGTGGGACTAATTGGAGAGCTTGACCAAAGAGCCGGTACGATGGGCCGAATGGCCTCCTTCTGTGCTGTATCAGTCTATGATTCCATGATTACCACATTCATTGGTTCCCTACATTACAACAGTGACTTCAAAAGTGCTTCATTGGCTGTAAAGCGCTTTGGGACGTCCTGAGGTTGTGAAAGGCGCTGTAGAAATGCGAGTCTTTCTTCTTCTTCACTTTACTGGTATAGTCCCAAGGCAGATACGTCCTCCGGTTTACTTATGGAGACTGGGAGTTGGATTGTGGCTACCGTAACGGGTTTAGAAACATAGAAACATAGAAGATAGGAGCAGGAGCAGGCCATTCAGCCCCTCGAGCCTGCTCCGCCATTCAGTGAGATCATGGCTGATCATCCAAATTCAGTACCCTGTCCCTGCCTTCTCCCCATATCCCTTGATCCCTTTAGCTTTAAGAAATATATCTAACTCCTTCTTGAATATATTTAATGAATTGGCCTCTACTGCTTTCTGTGGTGGAGAATTCCACAGGTTCACCACTCTCTGGGTGAAGAAATTCCCTTCTTTGATCACATTGACAACAACAGTTGTGTTTCTGGTGATATTTTGTCGCCGCAAAAGTATCGTGTGAATTGCCGGAATATTCCGTACTCGACGCATGACCTTCAACAGAAGAATCGCAACACAATGGGGAAAAAAAACTCTCTACCCAAAGCAAGAAATAATTCACTGAAGGAAAGAGAGAGAGAGAGAGAGAGAAAAAAAATGAATTGACCTTATCACGAGGAAAGATACAACTCATTTCGAAACATATGACCATGAATGTAGACCTGGCCACACTACCATTGTGAAGGTTATGGTTTTCAGTCCCACAGATGCGGGAACTCCTCTATGATGTTGGCGCCCATATCGGTTGGGTAGAATTCCAACAACACCCTTCCTGACTCCCGCTACAGTTCCAATGGTTCAAACCTCCTCTCTGCACATTATGAGAAGCATAGAACATAGAAACATAGAAAAATAGGAGCAGGAGTAGGCCATTCGGCCCTTCGAGCCTGCTCCGCCATTCAATATGATCATGGCTGATCCTCTATCTCAAGACCATATTCCCGCTCTCTCCCCATACCCCCTGATGCCTTTTGTGTCTAGAAATCTATCTATCTCCTTCTTAAATATATTCAGTGACTTGGCCTCCACAGCCTTCTGTGGTGGAGAATTCCACAGGTTCACCACCCTCTGAGTGAAGACATTTCTCCTCATCTCAGTCCTAAATATCCTACCCCGTATACTGAGACTGTGACCCCTCGTTCTAGACCCCACCCCCCCCAGCCAGGGGAAACATCCTCCCTGCATCCAGTCTGTCAGAATTTTATACTTTTCAACGAGATCCCCTCTCATTCTTCTAAACTCTAGTGAATATAGGCCTAGTCGACCCAATCTCTCCTCATACCACAGTCCTGCCATTCCCAGGAATCAGTCTGGTGAACCTTCGCTGCACTCCCTCTATGGCAAGTATATCATTTCTTAGGTAAGGAGACCAACACTGCTCTTCCTTCCTGATGGGATACTTGCTCGCAAACCAAAAGATTTTATCGATGGCCACTTTTCTTGCCGGTACAATCTTGGTGCGGAAGCTCCCGACGTTGCTCCATTCTGTTCAGCCTTCATGTGTCGGACGTGGCTGAGCGGGTGCCACTCTCGCCTCCGAGTCAGAAGGTCGTGGGTTCAAGTCCCCGCGACAGAGCACAAAATCCAGGCCGACGCTCCCGGTGCCAGTACTGAGGGAGTGCCGCACTGTCGGAGGGGCAGTACTGAGGGAGCGCCGCACTGTCGGAGGGGCAGTACTGAGGGAGTGCCGCACTGTCGGAGGGGCTGTACTGAGGGAGTGCCGCACTGTCGGAGGGGCAGTACTGAGGAGGCGCCGCACTGTCGGAGGGGCGGTACTGAGGGAGTGCCGCACTGTCGGAGGGGCAGTACTGAGGGAGCGCCGCACTGTCGGAGGGGCAGTACTGAGGGAGCGCCGCACTGTCGGAGGGGCAGTACTGAGGGAGCGCCGCACTGTCGGAGGGGCGGTACTGAGGGAGTGCCGCACTGTCGGAGGGGCAGTACTGAGGGAGCGCCGCACTGTCGGAGGGGCAGTACTGAGGGAGCGCCGCACTGTCGGAGGGGCAGTACTGAGGGAGCGCCGCACTGTCGGAGGGGCGGTACTGAGGGAGCGCCGCACTGTCGGAGGGGCAGTACTGAGGGAGCGCCGCACTGTCGGAGGGGCAGTGCTGAGGGAGCGCCGCACTGTCGGAGGGGCAGTACTGAGGGAGCGCCGCACTGTCGGAGGGGCAGTGCTGAGGGAGCGCCGCACTGTCGGAGGGGCAGTGCTGAGGGAGCGCCGCACTGTCGCAGGGGCAGTACTGAGGGAGCGCCGCACTGTCGGAGGGGCAGTGCTGAGGGAGCGCCGCACTGTCGCAGGGGCAGTACTGAGGGAGCGCCGCACTGTCGGAGGGGCAGTACTGAGGGAGAGCCGCACTGTCGCAGGGGCAGTACTGAGGGAGCGCCGCACTGTCGGAGGGGCAGTACTGAGGGAGAGCCGCACTGTCGGAGGGGCAGTACTGAGGGAGAGCCGCACTGTCGCAGGGGCAGTACTGAGGGAGCGCCGCACTGTCGGAGGGGCAGTACTGAGGGAGCGCCGCACTGTCGGAGGGGCGGTAGTGAGGGAGCGCTGCACTGTCGGAGGTGCCGTCTTTCGGATGAGACGTTAAACCGAGGCCCTGTCTGCCCTCTCGGGTGGATGTAAAAGATCCCGTGGCCACTATTTCGAAGAAGAGCAGGGGGAGTTCTCCCCGGTGTCCTGGACCAATATTTATCCCTCAACCAACATCTAAAACGGATGATCTGGTCATTTTCACATTGCTGTTTGTGGGAGCTTGCTGTGCGCAAATTGGCTGCCGTGTTTCCCACATTACAACAGCGACCACACTTCAAGAAGTACTTCATTGGCTGTGAAGCGCTTTGGGACGTCCCGAGGTGGTGAAAGGCGCTGTAGAAATGCAGGGTTTTTTTTCCTTTCTTTCTAGATAATGTGTAGCTCTCCCCCTGCGAGACATAAGAATTATAGGAGCTTATCACACACTCAGGACATCCCAGAGCACTTCACAACCAATGGGATATTTTTCTGAAGTTAATTAGGTAAACATAGCATCCAATCTACACACAGCGAAGTCCCAGAAACAGCGAATGTGATGAGTGACATAAATCTTGTCATTCATGTATGAAGTAATACTGGGTGGCCTGCTGGTGGCGCTGTCCAGGGAGAGTATAAATACTCGGGCATGGGCCCAGCTTGCTTAGGACATTCCTCAACAGGAACTAGGGAAGGCCACAACTAGATCTCCATGTTGAAAAACAGTTGATTAAAGCTTTGTTTAACGCTTAGACCAAGTGCCTAGTAGTTTTCTAACGTCAGTGAGTCCCTACATATAGCCTATATTCCTTAGAGTTTAGAAGAATGAGAGGTGATCTCATTGAAACATGTAAGATTCTGAGGGGGGATTGATGCTGAGAGGTTGTTTCCCCCTGGCTGGAGAGTCTAGAACCAGGGGTCACAGTCTCAGGTAAGGGGTCGCCCATTTAGGACTGAGATGAGGAGGAATTTCTTCACACAGAGGGTGGTGAATCTTTGGAATTCTCTACCCCAGAGAGCTGTGGAGGCTCAGTCGTTGAGTATATTCAAGGCCGAGATGGATAGATTTTTGGACTCTCGGGGAATCAAGGGATATGGAGATAGTGCAGGAAAGTGGGGTTGAGGTAGAAGATCAGCCATGATCTTATTGAATGGCGGAGCAGGCTCGAGGGGCCGAATGGCCGACTCCTGCTCCTGCTTCTTATGTCCTTATATTTCCAATTTCTTATAGTGGAGATGTGTACCCTCCCTCAATCTGACACCCCATCCTCCCGCAATAAACAACAGTGACCTGCAACTCACCATCAGCCATGTTGCACGGGAGCTGTTGGTATATTGAAGATTTGTCTGCATCACACTTCAGACATCTCACTCCGTCACCGATGCACAACAATCATTAAATAAAAAGAGCCTTGAGCCCGTATAGACTGGAGGAGCTGGGGTTGTTCTCCTTGGAGCAGAAAAGGCTAAGAGGAGATTTGATCGAGGTGTTCCAAATCATGAAGGGTTTCGATAGAGTAAATAAAGAGAAACTGTTTCCAGTGGCTGAAGGGTCGATGACCAGAGGGCACAGATTTAAGGTGATTGGCAAAAGAACCAAAGGCGACATGAGGAAAAACTTTTTTATGCAACGAGTGGTTAGGATTTGGAATGTGCTGCCTGATAGGGCGGTGGATACAGATTCAATAGTAGCCTTCAAAAGGGAATTGGATAAATACATGAAGGAGAAAACATTGCAGGGATATGGGGAAAGAGCGGGGGGGAGTGGGACTAACTGGATTGCTCTTCGAAAGAGCCGGCGCAGACTCGATGGGCCGAATGGCCGCCTTCTGTGCTGGACTATTCTATGATTCTATGATTCTAACATAATCCAGGCTGACACTCCAGTGCAGTACTAAGGGAGAGCTGCACTGTCAGAGGGGCAGTACCGAGGGAGCGCCGCACTGTCGGAGTGGCGGTACTGAGGGAGCGCCGCACTGTTGGAAGGGCAGTACTGAGGGAGCGCCGCACTGTCGGAGGGGCAGTACTGAGGGAGCGCCGCACTCTCGGAGGGTCGGTACTGAGGGAGCGCCGCACTGTCGGAGGGGCAGTACTGAGGGAGTGCCGCACTGTCGGAGGGGCAGGACTGAGGGAGCGCCGCACTGTCGGAGGGGCGGTACTGAGGGAGCGCCGCACTATCGGAGGGGCGGTGCTGAGGGAGCGCCGCACTGTCGGAGGGGCAGTACTGAGGGAGCGCCGCACTGTCGGAGGGGCGGTACTGAGGGAGGGCCGCACTGTCGGAGGGGCAGTACTGAGGGAGCGCCGCACTGTCGGAGGGGCGGTACTGAGGGAGTGCCGCACTGTCGGAGGAGCAGTACTGAGGGAGCGCCGCACTGTCGGAGGGGCGGTACTGAGGGAGTGCCGCACTGTCGGAGGAGCGGTACTGAGGGAGCGCCGCACTGTCGGAGGGGCAATACTGAGGGAGCGCCGCACTATCGGGGCAGTACTGAGGGAGCGCCGCACTGTCGGAGGGGCAGTACTGAGGGAGCGCCGCACTGTCGGAGGAGCGGTACTGAGGGAGCGCCGCACTGTCGGAGGGGCAGTACTGAGGGAGCGCCGCACTGTCGGAGGGGCAGTACTGAGGGAGCACCGCACTGTCGGAGGTGCCGTCTTTCAGATGAGACGTTAAACCGAGGCCCCGTCTGCCCTCTCCGGTGGACGTAAAAGATCCCATGGCCACTATTGGAAGAAGAGCAGGGGGGAGTTCTCCCCGGTGTCCTGGGGCCAATATTTATCCTTCAACCAACATCACTAAAAACAGATGATCTGGTCATTATCTCATTGCTGTTTGTGGGAGCTTGCTGTGCACAAATCGGCTGCCGCGTTTCCTACATTACAACAGTGACCACACTTCAAAAAAAGTATTTCATTGGCTTTGGGATGTTCTGAGCTCGTGACAGGTCCGATAGAAATGCAAGTTCTTTATTCGGTTTTATCTTCTGCCGGCTCCCAGGACTCCCGCAGAACCCCCACCCCCCCACCCCCACCCCGCCCACGGTCAATGGCGGGGGTGGAGCCATTACGGAAAAATTCTTGAGGTTTTAGCGCCTAATGGTCACAGCTTGTGGAAAAATGAGGAAAGATGCCGGGAAGAGCAATTTCATGAAAATCTCTGGGAATTTCCTCCTCTCGACTCCATAAAGCAACTGAACAAACATGAGGAATCCACATTTACCCACCGTGTATCACTAGGCAAGCTTAACTGACCCTCACCCCACTGACACGCCCCAGTACTACGACTTTCGTATGACGGGAAAAGCTGGTGCGCAGTTTTGGTCGCTTTGTCTGAGGAAGGATGTTCTTGCCATGGAGGGAGTGCAGCGAAGATTCACCAGGCTGATACCTGGGATGGCAGGAATGACGTATGAAGAGAGATTGGGTCGATTGGGCTTGTATTCGCTGGAGTTTCGAAGAATGAGAGGGGATCTCATTGAAACTTATAAAATTCTGACAGGACTAGACAGACTAGATGCAGGAAGGATGTTCCCGATGGTCGGGGAGTCCAGAACCAGGGGTCACAGTCTAAGGATAAGGGGTAAGCCATTTAGGACTGAGATGAGGAGGAATTTCTTCACCCAGAGAGTGGTGAACCTGTGGAATTCTCTACCACAGAAGGCAGTTGAGGCCAATTCATTAAATATATTCAAGAAGGAGATAGATATATTTCTTAAGGCTAAAGGGATCAAGGGATATGGGGAGAAGGCAGGGACAGGGTACTGAATTTGGATGATCAGCCATGATCTCATTAAATGGCGGAGCAGGCTAGAGGGGCCGAATGGCCTACTCCTGCTCCTATGTTCTATGTTTCTGTGCTTACAATGGGATGTCTAGTTTGGCTGTCCATTCGAAGGCCTCCTGAGAAGCCGAGCGGGGCAACAGATCTTAGCGGGCGGGTCAATGTGAGGTGTTCCACGGTCTGGGACTGATGGCCACGGTCGCACTTCGGGTCGTCCCCTCACCTTCCGCTCGTGGAGCAGGCCACATCGTCCGTGCCCCCCTCCCCCCGCCAACCCCGCGCGGATTGGGTCGAGCGCCGCCCACTGTCTGCGAGGGAGGTCGAAGCCAGGGACCTCTGCTGTTGGGTCAGTGATGAGGTGCTGGTTCTTTGTGTTACGTGCACCCCACGATTCCCTCCATCTGGATCGTGGGTCGGTACCATGAATATTGGCTGCAGTTTCCCACAACGGCCGGCGCAATTTTTAAGCGCTTTCGCGGTGAGGTTTCTCAAGTCTTCGTGAACGGGAAGGTCGATGCTGCTCGTGATTTTTTTCCATCTCGCCGAGCAGGGTGGCGTAGCCCCAATGTGCACCTCCCTCATGAGCTTGTCAAGTCCCTTCTTAAAGAACGGTGGCTCCCTCATCCTTTATTTCCCAGAATTGCACCAAGGATGAAAGACTTCAGTTCCGAGGACAGACTGGAGAAGCTGGGATTGTTCTCCTTAGAGCAGAGAAGGTTAAGGGGAGGTTTAATCGAGGTGTTCAAAATCATGAAGGGTTTTGATGGAGTAAATGAGGAGAAACTGTTTCCAGTGGCAGGAGGGTCGGTAACCAGAGGACACGGATTTAAGATAATCGGCAAAAGAACCAGAGGGGGAGATGAGGAGAATGTTTTTTACGCAGCGAGTTGTTGTGATCTGGAATGCGCTGCCTGAAAGGGCGGTGGAAGCAGATTCAATAGTGACTTTCAAAAGGGGAATTGGAGAAATACTTGATGGGGGGAAAATGTGCAGGGCTGTGGGGAAAGAGCAGGGGGGGAGTGGGACTAATTGGAGAGCTCGACCAAAGAGCCGGTACGATGGGCCGAATGGCCTCCTTCTGTGCTGTATCAGTCTATGATTCCATGATTACCACATTCACTGGTTCCCTACATTACAACAGTGACTTCAAAAGTGCTTCATTGGCTGTAAAGCGCTTTGGGACGTCCTGAGGTTGTGAAAGGCGCTGTAGAAATGCGAGTCTTTCTTCTTCTTCACTTTACTGGTATAGTCCCAAGGCAGATACGTCCTCCGGTTTACTTATGGAGACTGAGAGTTGGATTGTGGCTACCGTAACGGGTTTAGAAACATAGAAACATAGAAGATAGGAGCAGGAGCAGGCCATTCAGCCCCTCGAGCCTGCTCCGCCATTCAGTGAGATCATGGCTGATCATCCAAATTCAGTACCCTGTCCCTGCCTTCTCCCCATATCCCTTGATCCCTTTAGCTTTAAGAAATATATCTAACTCCTTCTTGAATATATTTAATGAATTGGCCTCTACTGCTTTCTGTGGTGGAGAATTCCACAGGTTCACCACTCTCTGGGTGAAGAAATTCCCTTCTTTGATCACATTGACAACAACAGTTGTGTTTCTGGTGATATTTTGTCGCCGCAAAAGTATCGTGTGAATTGCCGGAATATTCCGTACTCGACGCATGACCTTCAACAGAAGAATCGCAACACAATGGGGAAAAAAAACTCTCTACCCAAAGCAAGAAATAATTCACTGAAGGAAAGAGAGAGAGAGAGAGAGAGAAAAAAAATGAATTGACCTTATCACGAGGAAAGATACAACTCATTTCGAAACATATGACCATGAATGTAGACCTGGCCACACTACCATTGTGAAGGTTATGGTTTTCAGTCCCACAGATGCGGGAACTCCTCTATGATGTTGGCGCCCATATCGGTTGGGTAGAATTCCAACAACACCCTTCCTGACTCCCGCTACAGTTCCAATGGTTCAAACCTCCTCTCTGCACATTATGGGAAGCATAGAACATAGAAACATAGAAAAATAGGAGCAGGAGTAGGCCATTCGGCCCTTCGAGCCTGCTCCGCCATTCAATATGATCATGGCTGATCCTCTATCTCAAGACCATATTCCCGCTCTCTCCCCATACCCCCTGATGCCTTTTGTGTCTAGAAATCTATCCATCTCCTTCTTCAATATATTCAGTGACTTGGCCTCCACAGCCTTCTGTGGTGGAGAATTCCACAGTTCACCACCCTCTGAATGAAGACATTTCTCCTCATCTCAGTCCTAAATATCCTACCCCGTATCCTGAGACTGTGACCCCTCGTTCTAGACCCCACCCCCCCCAGCCAGGGGAAACATCCTCCCTGCATCCAGTCTGTCAGAATTTTATACTTTTCAACGAGATCCCCTCTCATTCTTCTAAACTCTAGTGAATATAGGCCTAGTCGACCCAATCTCTCCTCATACCACAGTCCTGCCATTCCCAGGAATCAGTCTGGTGAACCTTCGCTGCACTCCCTCTATGGCAAGTATATCCTTTCTTAGGTAAGGAGACCAAAACTGCACACAGTACTCCAGGTGTGGTCTCACCAAGGCCCTGTACAACTGTAGTAAGACATCCTTGCTCTTATTAATAATAAGAACACAGGAACAGGAGGAGGCCATTGAGCCCCTCGAGCCTGTTCCATCACTCAATGAGATCATGGCTGATCTGCGACCCAACTGCATCTACCCGCCTGTGCCCCATATCCCTGAACACCTTTGGTTAACAATAATCTATCGATCTCCGATTTAAAATTAACAATTGATCCAGCATCAATTGCCGTTTGCGGAAGAGAGTTCCAAACTTCTACCACCCTTTGTGTGTCGAAGTGTTTCCTAACTTCACTCCTGAAATGAGAAGTCGCACAACACCAGGTTATAGTCCAACAGTTTTATTTAAAATTACGAGCTTTCGGAGCTCTGCTCCTTCTTCAGGTACAGGTACAGTGAGAGAATCAATTACACAGTATATATACACAGAGAACAATTTGTCTGTAGAGATACAATCTGTTAGGGAGGCATTACATCAAAGACACACCAGAGTACAGCTAAGACAATGAGGTGGGTCACAGGGGGTCCAACGTGTCAAATGCTGCCGTCTGCAGTTAAGCTTTTAACTTTTTTATTTTTTTTTTATTTTTTTAAACTGGAAAGACAGACGACGATGTCGAGTCACGTTCTGTAGCGTGACATGAACCCGAGATCCCTGTTGAGGCCGTCCTCATGGGTGCGAAACTTGGCTATCAGTTTCTGCTCGATGATTTTGCGTTGTCGTGTGTCTCGAAGGCCGCCTTGGAGAACGCTAACCCGCAGATCCGAGGCTGAATGTCCTTGACTGCAGAAGTGTTCCCCGACTGGGAGGTAACAATCCTGCCTGGCGATTGTTGCGCGGTGTCCGTTCATACGTTGTCTCAGTGTCTGCATGGTCTCGCCGATGTACCATGCCGCGGTGCATTCTTTCCTGCAACGTATGAGGTAGACAACGTTGGCCGAGTCACATGAGTATGTACCATGTACCTGGTGGGTAGTGTCCTCACGTGTGATGATGGTATCTGTGTTGATGATCTGGCATGTCTTGCAGAGGTTGCCGTGGCAGGGTTGTGTGGTGTCGTGGTCGCTGTTCTCCTGAAAGCTGGGTAATTTGCTGCGAACAATGGTACTTTTGAGGTTAGGCGGCTGCTTGAAGGCGAGTAGTGGAGGCGTGGGGATGGCCTTAGCAAGGTGTTCGTCGTCATCGATGACATGTTGAAGGCTGCGAAGAACATGACATCACTCCTGAAAGGTCTGGCTCTAATTTTTAGACTCTGCCCCCTAGTCCTAGAATCCCCAACCAGCGGAAATAGTTTCTCTTTATCTACCCTATCAGTTCCCCTTAATATCTTGACAACTCGGGATTTTATCTGAAGTTGGAGGAGACCAGAGGGAGCAGCTGATACAGTGGATCAAACATTGTCCTTTTACCTCTTAGGACCTAGATTCATGTTCCGCCCAAACTGACCGTGAGCAGTTTGCAGTCTTCCTTCATACTCCTTGGGCTAGATTTTGATACGGGGGCGGGTTGGGGTCGTGTCATCCACTTTTCGTGTTAGCCACCCGACTGCAATTGGATGTGGGAGATTGATGCAATTTTCACCTAATTGGGCAATTGAGTTCCAGCACGTGGGAACCCATGACCCAATTAGTGTTTTCAGTCTGAAAGTCGCCTCTGATGATGTCATCATTGCTGCTGCATTGAAGGTCTTCAGAGACTGCCTGGCCTTTGCTGTGAGAGGACCTGGATGCAAAATGAACACTCCCAGATATTTTTACAGAGAGAGAGAGAGAGAGCTCCAGCCAAATGTGCTCCCGCCAGGTTTCACAAGCGTGGTTCAGAACAGGCGTGCTTGACGTAGAACAAGGGTTAAAATCACAAAGGCCTTTCAAAATGGCATTATAGAGCCAATTTAGTGCTTGTTAAGGGCCTGAACAGCCTATCCCGTCTCTTAAAGGCCGAGACGGAGTCGGGACCAGCAGACACGATTTAATGAAAATTGCGTGGAGGCGGGATGGAGGCGGACTTGTGCCCGCCCGCCAGTTTTCGCAATTTTAACCCCCCACACGCCTCCAAACCCGCCTCCACGGGTCAATGAAAATCCAGCCCCTTATCTTGGCACCAGTTGTCAATCTCACTCCGAGAGACCACAGGATGGCCGTAGGGTTGGTGGGGAGAGGGTGGGGAGGTTGCCAACCCTCCAGGATGACCCTGCTTTCTCCAGGAATTGAACATTAACCTCCAGGACAACACCCGGGAGAAAAATCACAGGGGCGTTAAATAAAATTGTATGGGGGAAAAATTCAGTTGGTTGCGCCTCCCGTTAGCGCCTTAAGAGGGCGCTAATGGGGCGCAAAGCATCTAGCGCCCAGGCGCGGCGAAGTTTGCGCCGCTCGCGAAATTAACTATACATTTTGCGGCGGCGCTAAACACTACCGCCACGATCTCCTGCGCCGACAGATCGTGACGTCAGTCGAGTGCGCAACGCCCCGGTAACGCCCCGGAGCGGATATTGAGTGGCGCCCCCTGCCTTACCGCCTGACGCTAGCAACGACAGGTTGAGGGGAGCGTTCTGCAGTCATGAAGGGAAAGGGGGAGCGCTATTTAAAGGCGACCGCTTCCTGCCTTTTATTGTTGGTGCCATTTTTGAACTACGCATTCCGAGAGAGGGAGAGACTTCTGGAGAGATTCAACGTTGTGTGAAGGAGTTTTGGGTACTGAGCAGCACTTTGCAGGTTCATTTTGATTTGCCATTCCTTGTATCGATTTAGAAGAGACTGTGGGGGCTGCACTCTGAGCTCTTTGCCTGGTACTCTCCATTGTTCTTTCCAGCACATTTGATGTGCAGGTCTCTCCAGGCCGAGATTCAAGGCTGCAATGAGCAGGATGTGGAATGAAAGCAAGATTAACCATCCCCTTTAAGAACTGGCCCGTGCCATTGTGTGTGTGTTCCATTGCTGACTGACATTACATGAGCTTCGCCAGCGCTCTGAGGTAGCGCCTCGCTCCTCGGCCTTTGCGCCTTAAGACAGGTGTGAAGCGCCTGATTTAGCGCTCCAATCACCTCCAGGGGCGATAAAAGTCAAGTTTGCAGTCGGTGGCGATAATTAGCGCCAGGCGCTAATCTTTGCGCCCGGCCGATAATTGCGCCCCAAATGGGGCGATACTGAATTTCTCCCCCTATGTGTTTCTCATTTCCAATGAACACTTTTATTTACTGGGTATAAAAAAATATGGGAGATGGGAAAAAGGGCTGTTTGACCGGGCGGGGCGGTTAGAGGTCATGTATTGAAACCTCCAGGAATATGTCCAACCAGAGTTGGTAACTGTAGATGTTTGGTGTCAGAAATAGAAAAATGCCACACTAATGCAGCAGGGGGTGTCAAGGTTTTGTTGCCCATTTGAACATCTCAGAAACTCTCAGGAGACGATCAGCAATCAGAGTGTGATTCCTTCTCTGAGCCCCGAAATTTCTTGGGAGGAACAGGACAGATTTTCACCGGGAGAAGACCGGGAATTTGGGCTAGAACACGGTTACTCCTGGATAAATTGACCTTATCACGAGGAAAGATACAACTCATTTCGAACCGCAGGACCGTGAAGGTAGCCCTGGCCTCACTGCCATTGCGAAGGTCATGGTTTTCAGTCCCACAGATGCATGAACTCCTCTGCTCTCACCCCTTCTCCCTCCCAGAACCACGATAGGGTTCCCCTTGTCCTCACCTTTCACCCCACCAGCCTCCACATTCAACGGATCATCCTCCGCCATTTCCGCCACCTCCAACGTGATCCCACCACCAAACGCATCTTCCCCTCCCCTCCCCTTTCAGCAATCCGAAGGGACCGCTCCCTCCGCGACACCCTGGGCCACTCCTCTACCACCCCCAGCAACCCTTCCCCTTCGCCCGGCACCTTCCCGTGCAAGCGCAGGAGATGCAACACCTGCCCTTTTACCTCCTCCCTTCCCGCTGTCCAGGGCCCCAAACACTACTTCCAGGTGAAACAGCGATTTACTTGTACTTCTTGCAATTTAGTATACTGTATTCGCTGCTCACGATGCAGTCTCCTCTACATTGGGGAGACCAAACGCAGATTGGGTGACTGCTTTGCGGAACACCTCCGTTCAGTCCGAAACCGTGACCCTGAGCTCCCGGTGGCCTGTCACTTTAATTCTCCGCTCCACTCCCACTCTGACCTCTCTGTCCTCGGCCTCTTACACTGTTCCAATGAAGCTCAATGTAAGCTCGAGGAACAGCACCTCATCTTTCGATTAGGCACTTTACAGCCTTCTGGACTCAACATTGAGTTCAACAATTTCAGACAATAACCCCCCACATTTTTTCAGGCGGCTGCTGTTTATTATTCTGCCATCCCCATTTGCAACATTTTATCTCTCCTGCCTTTGATCCAAGCACAGACCGTCCCTTTAGTTCCTTCCTCCCCTCTCCTCCCCCCTTTCCCTGCCTCTGCACCTGCTCAAAACCTGTTACACCTCCAACTTTTACCAGTTCTGACGAAGGGTCTACAGACCGGAAACATTGGGCTGGATTTTCAACGACCCGTGGAGTCGGGTTTGGAGGCGTGTGGGGGGTTAAAGTTGCAGATTCGGGGGTCCCGACCCCATCCCGACTTCATTCCACCTCCACGCAATTTTGACAAAATCGGTCGCGGGGTTCCCGACTCCGTCCTGCCTGCAAGAGGCGGGAGAGGCCATTAAAGCCCGTAACAAGCCCTAAATTGGCTCTGTAATGCCATTTTGAAACGTTTTAGCTAGTTTAACCCTTTTCCGACGTGAAGTACGCCTGATGTGAAACACGCCAGTGAAACCTGGCGGGAGCACAAGTGGATAGCTGACTATCAGCTGCAGGTCCACTATTACAATGGAGATGTGATGAAGGTAGTAGTAGTATTAGGTCTGAAAGTCGCCTCTGATGCTACTGCATTGAATGTCTTCAGAGACTGCCTGGGAGGACTTGGTTGCAAAAAAAATTCTCATTCTCTCTCTCTCTCTCTCTCTCTCTCTCTCTCTCTCTCTCTCTCTCTCTCTCAGATGCTGCTCATTTTGTATCCAGGTCCTCTCACAGCAAAGGCCAGGCAATCTCTGAGACCAGGCAGTCTCTGACCTGCAGTGATGACATCATCAGAGGCGACTTTCAGACTGAAACCACTAATTGGGTCATGGGTTCCCACATGCTGGAACTCAATTGCCCAATTAGGTGAAAATTGCATCAATCTCCCACATCCAATTGCAGTCGGGTGGATAACACGACCCCAACCCGCCCCAGTATCAAAATCCAGCCCGTTGACTGTTTCTCTCTCCACGGATGCTGCCTGGCCTGCTGAGTGTTTCCAGCATTTTCTGTTGTATTACTCTATGATGTTGGAGCCCCGATTGGCTGGGTAGAATTGCAACAAATGGTGCAAGCCTCCTCTGTGCACATTATGGGAACAAAGGAACAGGAGGAGGCCATTGAGCCCCTCGAGCCTGTTCCGTCACTCAGTGAGATCATCTCCCTTTAAATTCCAATGGCGGGCCACGGGAGATCTTCCGCACACCCATTCCCCCGCACCCCCCCACCCGCCCTTACCTCAAGGGAGTGCATCTAGGAGAGTTCCTGGGCTATCCTCGGACTCCGCCCTCAATAGGTCTCAGTGGAACTCTGGCCAGCTGAGAGCGAGCAGCAGTTCTGCTGCTGGCCTTAAGAGGCCCCACAAACTTTTCCGAGCAACAAGAAATCACTCCCGGAGATCGATTTCCTTTTCCAAGAGGCCCAGTTGCTCCACTGGGAGCAGGAGCGGTGAATGGGTGGGTAGAGTCCATGATAGGGGACAGTGTACATGGGCTGTGGGAGGAGATTAAATGGGTGGGTAGATTCCATGATAGGGCAGAGTGTACATGGGCTGTGGGAGGAGATTAAATGGGTGGGTAGAGTCCGTGATAGGGCAGAGTGTACATGGGCTGTGGGAGGAGATTAAATGGGTGGGTAGATTCCATGATAGGGCAGAGTGTACATGGGCTGTGGGAGGAGATTAAATGGGTGGGTAGAGTCCATGATAGGGGAGAGTGTACATGGGCTGTGGAAGAAGATTAAATGGGTGGGTAGAGTCCGTGATAGGGGAGAGGGTACATGGGCTGTGGGAGGAGATTAAATGGGTGGGTAGAGTCCATGATAGGGGAGAGTGTACACAGGCTGTGGGAGGAGATTAAATGGGTGGGTAGAGTCTATGATAGGGTAGAGAATACAGGGGCTGTGGGAGGAGATTAAATGGGTGGGTAGAGTCTGTGATAGGGGAGAGTGTACATGGGCTGTGGGAGGAGATTAAATGGGTGGGTAGAGTCCATGATAGGGGAGAGTGTACATGGGCTGTGGGAGGAGATTGAATGGGTGGGTAAAGTCCGTGATAGGGGAGAGTGTACAGGGGCTGTGGGAGGAGATTGAATGGGTGGGTAGAGTCCGTGATAGGGGAGAGGGTACACGGGCTGTTCCATCCGGTCTGATGTTCTTGGAAGGCAGATGTCTGGTAGAGCCGGTGATGTCCCAGACAAGGTTGACCACCCATTCCAGCTTTCCATAATTTTTTTCAAAGGCACAGATTGAATCGAGCAAAATTATCCTGACACAGCTTGCTTTTAATTCAGTTCGAGCCCCGACACCCACTGAGTCGCTGCGACCGGATTTCTCACAACGCGGGGACTCTGGTGGGAATTTTTAATTTTTGCTTGTGTGGAGGTTCTGCTTCTGCCGCCCAAAGAGTTTCTGGAATTACCCTGCAACTGAGTGAGCACCGATGGGTGTTGGGGGGGCGGTATCTCTTGTGTGTGCCTGAGCTTGCTGTGAGCAGCGATGCTGCAGATAAGGATCGACCCAACGCATGTTTTGAAAAAGCCTTCTCCAGATCCGTGCTCGAAAAGGTCACGTCGCAGAAACGGTCGCGTCCGAGGCGGACCGACCGCAGCAGCAGTGAGCCTTTACTGCGACATCAGAATTCCTTTTCCACAAGCCTCCCCCATGGGCTGCTCGCACCCTGGCCCTGAAATTCGCCTCTCCGGCTTGCCGCGGGGGTAAGGATCCCGCGCGCACCTACCTACCGCGCCTGCCGTTGACCTCTGGGCCCACGGGGACTTCAGCTCCTGGGCCTGCTCCAAGTGCCGGCGCGCAGTGCTTGCGTATCCCAGGGGCGTAGTTAGTGCGATGCGTCCCCTGGGATCACGTGGGCCATGGAGAGCCAATGGCAGCAGACCATCTTTCATTCATAGATTTGACAGGAAGACCTGTCAATCTATGAATTGAAATCGGCCCCAAAACAACAGCTAAACTTCAAATAAATTTTTTAAAAAACCATCACATTTATAAAATAACTATAAGTTAAATAAATTAACTATTTTAAACAAAAATTTTAATTTTTGAAAAAATTAAAATACTTTTTAAGAGTGCTTAAAAATAAACTTACCTTTCTTTAAAGTACCTAAAAAAGATAAACCTGTTGAAAAAAATGTTTAAATTATAATTAATTAACCACTTACCTTGTTGAAAACGGGTCCTGCGCCTCCTTTTTAAAAGCGCAGGTTCTTCAATACTTACCCTCCCGTAGAAACCTAAAAAAAAACCCTAAGTTCGCTGCGTGCGCGCAGCCTCTACCGCGCACGCGGTTCACCTCTGAACCGCTCCCTTCACCAGACCGGAAGTTCCGGTTTCCCGCGCATGTGCAGCGCATGCAGGAAACCGGCACTTCAGGAGGCCTTACGGGTGAGTACACAGCGCGTACTCACCCGGGAAGGGCCGAATTTTTGGCCCCCTATGTGCAAAAAGCGAGGGCTGCGGTGACTGAGTCTCGTCGCAGAGTCGGCGGGGCGCAAGCGCTCTAGCAGTCGGGACGCTGCGCTTCCAAACTCGGCGGAATGTCCCCGCACGACCGAGTGACGCAACCGATGAGCACAATGATCATCGCCCCACCGGGGAGCCAGCTTTCAATCCAGCCCTAGCTACAAACGTGAAAGCCTCAATTTACTCGCAGCGGGAGTCCTGCATAAAATGAAACTCAGTCCAGTTCCGAGTGTCCATGCAATCAGCCGTGACTCAGTGGGTCGCACTTTCTCTCGCTTCTGAGTCAGATGGTTGTGGGTTCAAGTCCCCACTCCAGAGACTTGAGCACAAAAGTCTAGGCTGACACTCCCAGTGCAGTGCTGAGGGAGCGCCGCACTGTCGGAGGGGCAGTACTGAGGGAGCGCCGCACTGTCGGAGGGGCGGTACTGAGGGAGCGCCGCACTGTCTGAGGGGCAGTACAAAGGGAGCGCCGCACTGTCGGAGGGGCGGTACTGAGGGAGCGCTGCACTGTCGGAGGGGCAGTACTGAGGGAGCGCCGCACTGTCGGAGGGGCAGTACTGAGGGAGCGTCGCACTGTCTGCGCCGCACTGTCGGAGGGCCGGTACTGAGGGAGCGCCGCACTGTCGGAGGGGCAGTACTGAGGGAGCGCCGCACTGTCTGCGCCGCACTGTCGGAGGGGCAGTGCTGAGGGAGCGCCGCACTGTCGGAGGGGCAGTACTGAGGGAGCGCCGCACTGTCGGAGTGGCGGTACTGAGGGAGCGCCGACTGTCGGAGGGGCAGTACTGAGGGAGCGCCGCACTGTCGGAGGGGCAGTACTGAGGGAGCGCAGCACTGTCGGAGGGGCGGTACTGAGGGAGCGCCGCACTGTCGGAGGGGCGGTACTGAGGGAGCGCCGCACTGTCGGAGGGGCGGTACTGAGGGAGCGCCGCACTGTCGGAGGGGCAGTACTGAGGGAGCGCCGCACTGTCGGAGGGGCGGTACTGAGGGAGCGCCGCACTGTCGGAGGGGCGGTACTGAGGGAGCGCCGCACTGTCGGAGGGGCGTACTGAGGGAGCGCCGCACTGTCGGAGGGGCGGTACTGAGGGAGCGCCGCACTGTCGGAGGGGCAGTACTGAGGGAGCGCCGCACTGTCGGAGGGGCGGTACTGAGGGAGCGCCGCACTGTCGGAGGGGCGGTACTGAGGGAGCGCCGCACTGTCGGAGGGGCGGTACTGAGGGAGCGCCGCACTGTCGGAGGGGCAGTACTGAGGGAGCGCCGCACTGTCGGAGGGGCGGTACTGAGGGAGCGCCGCACTGTCGGAGGGGCGGTACTGAGGGAGCGCCGCACTGTCGGAGGGGCAGTACTGAGGGAGCGCCGCACTGTCGGAGGGGCGGTACTGAGGGAGCGCCGCACTGTCGGAGGGGCGGTACTGAGGGAGCGCCGCACTGTCGGAGGGGCGTACTGAGGGAGCGCCGCACTGTCGGAGGGGCGGTACTGAGGGAGCGCCGCACTGTCGGAGGGGCAGTACTGAGGGAGCGCCGCACTGTCGGAGGGGCGGTACTGAGGGAGCGCCGCACTGTCGGAGGGGCGGTACTGAGGGAGCGCCGCACTGTCGGAGGGGCGGTACTGAGGGAGCGCCGCACTGTCGGAGGGGCGGTACTGAGGGAGCGCCGCACTGTCGGAGGGGCGGTACTGAGGGAGCGCCGCACTGTCGGAGGGGCGGTACTGAGGGAGCGCCGCACTGTCGGAGGGGCGGTACTGAGGGAGCGCCGCACTGTCGGAGGGGCGGTACTGAGGGAGCGCCGCACTGTCGGAGGGGCAGTACTGAGGGAGCGCCGCACTGTCGGAGGGGCAGTACTGAGGGAGCGCCGCACTGTCGGAGGGGCAGTACTGAGGGAGCGCCGCACTGTCGGAGGGGCGGTACTGAGGGAGCGCCGCACTGTCGGAGGGGCGGTACTGAGGGAGCGCCGCACTGTCGGAGGGGCGGTACTGAGGGAGCGCCGCACTGTCGGAGGGGCAGTACTGAGGGAGCGCCGCACTGTCGGAGGTGCCGTCTTTCGGATGAGACGTTAAACCGAGGTCCCGTCTGCCCTCTCAGGTGGACGTTAAAGATCCCACGGCCACTATTGGAAGAAGAGCAGGGGGAGTTCTCCCCGTTGTCCTGGGGCCAATATTTATCCCTCAACCAAACATCACTAAAAACAGATGATCTGGTCATTATCACATTGCTGTTTGTGGGAGCTTGCTGTGCGCAAATTGGCTGCTGCGTTTCCCACATTACAACAGTGACCACACTTCAAAAAGTCCTTCATTGGCTGTAAAGCGCTTTGGGACGTCCTGAGGTGGTGAAAGGCGCTGGAGAAATGCGAGTCTATCTTTCTTTTTAGTGGGGGCAGGCAAATAGTCAAATGAAGAAACTATCACCGCTTACTCAGGAGTCGGAGTTTACAGGACATGGGGGCTTGTGCAGATTGAAGAAACGTGCAGAAAAATTGGTATTCCCCACGTTGATACTCAATGATTTGTCACCTCAGCGTGTTGGTAACCCCTGACTGTTCAGAAGTGCGTAATGACAAGACAGTGTCGACCAGACAAGTGGGCTCATGAACACGACTCATCTGATGTCTTTAAAGAGCAAGTAGAATCCAGGGGACCAGCCAGACGCATTCAAAGACTACCACGAAACTGCTTACCAGGCATCAAAGCCCCCCCACTTGAAGCAGGCACGAGCTCAGATTCACCCACCAGGGCAGAAGTAGCCTCTACCTGCCATAGAGGGAGTGCAGCGAAGGTTCACCAGACCGATTCCTGGGATGGCAGGACTGTCGTATGAGGAGAGATTGGGTCGACTAGGCCTGTGTTCACTAGAGTTTAGAAGAATGAGAGGGGGATCTCATTGAAACGTATAAAATTCTGACAGGGCTAGACAGACTGGATGCAGGGAGGATGTTTCCCCTGGCTGGGGGGTCCTAGAACGAGGGGTCACAGTCTCAGGATACGGGGTAGGACATTTAGGACTGAGATGAGGAGAAATTTCTTCACTCAGAGGGTGGTGAACCTGTGGAATTCTCTACCACAGAAGGCTGTGGAGGCCAAGTCACTGAATATATTTAAGTGTCTTGCTTCAGCTATACAGGGTACTGGTGAGGCCACACCTGGAATACTGCATACAGTTTTGGTTTCCATATTTAAGAAAGGATATACTTGCTCTCGAGGCAGTTCAGAGAAGGTTCACTCGGTTGATTCCGGAGATGAGGGGGTTGACTTATGAGGAAAGGTTGAGTAGGTTGGGCCTCTACTCATTGGAATACAGAAGAATGAGAGGCGATCTTATCGAAACATATAAGATTGTGAGAGGGCTTGATCGGGTGGAGGCGGGGAGGATGTTTCCACTGATGGGTGAGACTAGAACTAGGGGGTATAATCTTAGAATAAGGGGCTGCCGTTTCAAAACTGAGATGAGGAGAAACTTCTTCACTCAGAGGGTAGTAAATCGATGGAATTTGCTACCTCAGAGAGCTGTGGAAGCTGCGACATTAAATAAATTTAAAACGGAGATAGACAGTTTCCTAGCTGATAAGGGAATTAAGGGTTCTGGGGAGCGGGCAGGGAAGTGGACGTGAGTCTAGGTTCGGATCAGCCATGATCCTATTGAATGGCGGAGCAGGCCCGAGGGGTCGTATGGCCGACTCCTGCTCCTACTTCTTATGTTCTTATCTAAGGAGATAGAGAGATTTCTAGACACAAAAGGCATCAAGGGGTCTGGGGAGAGAGCGGGAATATGGTATTGAGATAGAGGATCAGCCATGATCCTATTGAATGGCGGAGCAGGCTCGAAGGGCCGAATGGCCTACTCCTGCTCCTATCTTTCTATGTTTTTATGTTTCTAGTTCGTGGTGCTGAGGATGCAGTGAGCAACAGTGACCAAGGGATAGCAATGATGGTGGCTGATGACGGGCTAGCTGGTCCAGGGCGGGGGTTCAGCATGCCATCACCCTGTCACCACTCCCCCCCCTGCCACCACCCCCACCCCCTGCTCGCTGACCTACATTGGCTTCCAGCCCAGCAACGACTCAAACTTAAAATTCTAATCTTCCTGTTCAAATCCATTCCATGGCCTCCTCGCCCCCACCCCCTCCCTATCTCTGTAACCTCCTCCAGCCCTACAACCCCCCGAGATCTCTGCGCTCCTCCGATTCTGGCCTCTCGCGCATCCCCCCGATTTCCATCGCTCCACCATTGGCAGCCGTGCCTTCAGCCGCCTGGGCCCCGAGCTCTGGAATTCTCTCCCTAAACCTCTCCACATCTCTCTCTCCTCCTTTAAGACGCTCCTTAAAACCGACCTCCTTGACCAAGCTTTTGGTCACCTGTCCTAATATCTCCTTATGTGGCTCGGTGTCGAATTTTGTCTGATAATCGCTCCTGTGAAGCGCCTTGGGACGTTTTTACTATGTTAAAGGCGCTATATAAATACAGGTTGTTGTTGAAGGCTAAGCCTCCTTTCAAATGGAAACTGCAAAAGAGGGTAACTATTGGGAAGACACTTGTTCCTCAGGAGGAGAGCATGCCAGGGGATCTCAGAGATGCCGTAATTGTGACCATCTTCAAGAAAGGTGACAAGTCCGATTGCGGTAATTACAGAGGGATTTCCCTGCTGTCTGCCACAGGGAAAGTCATCGCAAGAATCCTCCTCAAATCGCTTTCTCCCAGTGGCTGAAGAGCTCCTCCCAGAGTCGCAATGCGGATTCTGCCCACTGAGGGGCACAATGGACACGATCTTCACCGCGCGTCAACTACAAGAGAAATGCAGGGAACAGCACCAACCGCTGTACATCGCCTTCTTTGACCTCACAAAGCCTTCGACACTGTCAACCGTGAGGGATTATGGAGTGTTGTTGTGGAGTATTTTAAGCCAACACTCGACACAAGGTTTTCCGATCGATAGTCAAGTTGTCTTTAGTACACCGGTGGGGAGACAATCTCTACTAGCGTGCCAGGAGACTTCTCCAAATTGTTACAGCAAACACTACATTTTTATACATTAAAATACACATGTCCGGCTCATGCACAATTAATTCCTGCAACCTGATTGGATCTTGGCCCGCATGCACCTTCACGGATTGGTTACAAATCTTAATGTAAACATGTGTAAGCTGCCTCCTCAATCAGTGACTCAAACTGCTGAATGCTGATTAAAAGATACCTTGGAATGTGACCCAAATAATAAAGCTCTTAAGGGCAGTTGAAATTCCAGACACCCTGGGCTGGATTTTGAAGTTGGAGTCGGGTTGGGGTCGGGAATCATACATTCTGGCTTGTGAACCCGCCTCCATCGAGATGTGGCCAACCCACTGTATTTTCCCTTGATTGACCTTGTTGAGCCCGCCCAGTGGGCTCAGCAGGCCAATTAAGGGCCACCCGGCAACAGGTGACGTCACAGACTGACATTTCATCTGTCAAGAGCTTTTGACAGATGAAATATCAGCGTTTGACAGCTCTGTGAAGCTGTCAAACACTCACAATATGATTTCTAACTTCAGTCCTTCCTTTCAGGCTGAGTTAGAAATCATTCCAGCACAGAAAACAGAAGGCTGCCGTTTCTGACAGAGCCACGGCTTTCCTGCTTTCTGTGCCGGTGAGATTTCTAACTCCCGAGAACTGAAGGGCTGACACCTGCAGGAGGAAGTTAAGGTAAGTAAAACTTTTTCCCACACTTAGCACTTACCTTACACACTTACCTCTGCACACATGCACCCATCACTCACCTGCCCACCGGACATATCGACCCCTCCAACCCCTGCAGACCCACGGCCCGCCCTGATAACTTGGCGTGGTTGCCACCTGTCGGGAAGCCCACACTTTTCTTTTTAAAATAGGGATTAGGCAAAAAACTGCCTGTTAACTGCCTGTTAACAGGCAGTTAATTGTCACTAATCCCTTCCCGCCTCGGGGAGTCAGGTCTCAGCACAGGTCGGGTACCCGCCGCCAGAGAAACTGGCATGGAGGCGGGTTGGAGTCGGGATGGGGTCGGGACCCCTGAATCTGCAACTTTAACCCCCCCCACCCCCGACTCCAAACCCGACTCCATCGGTCATTGAAAATCCTGCCCCCTGTGTCCACTTAATTGTTTTTAGTCTTCAAAGGTCAGCTATCTTGACCGCCTCTTTATAGATGTGGTCTTTCATGTTAGCCCCTGTCTTCCTTACACCATTCAGTGAAACTGCCAGCGATGTCAGTTTAACTCTTTCCCCAATGCAATCCCCCCTTTTGGTACTTGGCCCCTGCCCAAGTTAAACCACATGTATAAGCATCGCTGTGCCTCCTGCCCCATGCGGTGATCCATCGCTGGTTCGGGAGGCCCTGCATACCCATCATGTTCAGAGCAAACTTGTGTTTTCCAGCTCTTTCCAACTCGCTTTAGCTCTTTGTTTGGTCCGTTTCTTCTTACAAGCGGTGCATGCTGCCATTCCCCATCCTATAGCCATGACTAACTGTACTATCACTAATATATAAGAAATGATGCGGATCCATGGGTGTATGTTGACATTCATTCCCCAATCCCACAGCTTCTCATACCATGGGACTTCCTGTAGCCCTACCTCTATGTCCTTTTCTAATTCCCCAAGATTCCTTTGCAACACTATGTATTGTTTCTTAAATCCTCTTTCATTTCTTGCAGATCCTCTTGCAGGCGGGGTATTGGGGCCCCTACCGGATCTTCATAATTGACCAACTCGTCCCTTAGATTATCTGACACATTTAGTTTTATCTCCTCTCTTGAATGTACATTCACCAATCTGGTGTGTCCAATTGTCACAGGGATCTTTGGCGTAAAGCAGAAGTTAGGCATTGTGATTGCACATACAAGGTTACTATATTGGTACTCAGTCTCTGTGGTGGCTATACAATACTCTCCTTCTCCCCTGTATCCCGAGCGGGTGTGATGGTGGTCAACATGTGATAATTCCAACACACACCCCTCTGTCTTATTATAGCCGCACTCATCCTTAGGGCCTTCTCCTACCGGATGTGGGCATATCGTAAGCGTGCCTTTCCCGTGGCATCCGTTTAGGGAGACTCCTCTCATAGTACCATTCTTCCTGATGGCATAGGTATCAATCGGATAGTATTGGAGGTATGTCCCACCCCTCACTATGCCTATGTTTATTACCTGGTACTGGGGGTATGGAGTCGTGTCTAGTCCCACCACTGGTATCAGGAGTACCATGCCTATCATTGCTGTCACTTCTGCTTTACATTTTTGTATCACCGGATATACTCTGGTCATCCCTTTGAGGGTGCAAGCACTCAGAGGGCCTGGATTCTGGCTCAGGCCATGGAGCTGTGTGCTGTTAATCCAGTCTGGTACCTCGCCTCGCTGTATCTGTGCCAGATTGTGTTTTAACTGTCCGGTGATCCATTGGCCATAGGCATGACACAAGCCTCTCCCTACCCCGTCTTTTGCCTGTTCCTCATCTCTATGGTTTAGTTTGTTGATAACGCTCGCATGGTCCTCTATAACCTTGATTCCCTCGAGTAATTTCCTTATCGTATGTCCTCCTAACTCTGATCCTTGTCGAACCAAACCAGTTTCCTTCTCTAAAATCTGTTGTATTACCCTTTGTAGTCATTCCACGCTACTTTGGACTCCTTGTATATCTAGGGCATTAATGAATGATGTCCCCGTGTTTATTCCCGTGAGTATATCGGTTCCTAAGCTCCTCTTAATCCTTTGGTGGAATACAGCATGTCCCCTGAAACTAGTGGCCCCTGTCGCATCAGCAGCTTGGCTAATTACATTCTTTATCATATATGCATATAATTCTCTAGTTTTAGTGAACCTCTCACAATATCCTGGCCATTGTAACATGGTTAGGTTCATTAGTACCGGTACAATTTCGTGTCTCCCGTTACCATACAATTGTTCTCCCTCGGTAAATAATACTAGCCCATTCATAGGTCCAGGTTTCATATCTGGACATTGTAGCATCCTCGGTTCACTTGTCTCTTCTTTCTGTGTATTGGGAGCCGTGGATGAGACTCCGAATGTGATTGTTCCATTAAAACATGGTGCTTCCTCATCATGTACTTGTCGTGTAATGTGGGATGTCCCTTCGCTTATTTCGTGATGCATACGATTCCCAGCAGTAATCCCACCTCCATGGTGAAGTTTCCCTGTAAATTAAGCAGAAGCCTGGTCGTCACCAGAGGTTAGTTTATCTCCGGTGTTTATTCCATTGTTCCTGTGGGATTTAAGGTCAGATGGGTTATTGCTGTATCGTTTTAGTTGGGTCCAATGTTTCCATCTCCCTTTTCCCTCATATCTATACATGCGCACGTATCGCTGGTCATGATGTCACAGAACACAGAATCCCCACAATGCAGATAGAGGCCATTTCGGCCCATCGAGCCTGCACCGACACATATCCCACCCTATCCCCGTAACCCCACGTATTTAATCCCCCCTAACACTAAGGGTCAATTTATCATAGCCAAATCAACCTAACCCGCACATCTTTGGACTGTGGGAGGAAACCGGAGCACCCGGAGGAAACCCACGCAGAAACGGGGAGAATGTGCAAACTCCACACAGACAGTCACACCCGGGCCGGATTCGAACCCAGTTCCCTGGTGCTGTGAGGCAACAGTGCTGACCACTATGCCACCGTGTTGCCTCAAATGATAACCTCAAATGGTCTGGTCCATCTAGGTGAGAATCCCGATCTCTCTGGCAATATTTTAACAAATACCTGCTCGCCCACCTTGGGTAGGGGCTCTGAGGCCCCCTGCTTTTGTGTATTTTTATCTCCGATGTCTTGTTGTTCTTTAACTTCTTGTTTGAGCTCCTTCAATTGATTATCCAATGTTTGTACGTATTTCCTAATTTTATCTTTTAAGGGTCCTAGTCCCTCGCTACCAGATGCTACTCCTTCTGGCAGACGCATTGCTCGTCCAGTCATGAGTTCATATGGTGTTAGTCCGGTCACCCTGCGTGGGGTGGCTCTCAGCCTCATCAGGATACACGGGAGGACATCCATCCATCCCTGTCCGGTTTCGGCTATGGTCTTGCTTAAGGCTGTTTTCAGGGTTCTGTTCATTCGCTCTACCACGCCTGAGCTTTGCGGATGATAGGGAATGTGGAACTTCTGTCTTACTCCCAGTAGCTTACAAGCTTCTTTCATTACCTTTCCCGTAAAGTGGGTAGCTTGATCTGAATCTATTTGCAACGGGACCCCCCATCTCGGTATCACATCGTCTGCAAATATCCGGACCACAGTCTGAGCACTGCAGTCTCTGGTGGGGAATGCTTCCACCCACCTTGTAAACTGGTCTATGATCACTGGGCAGTATTTCTTCACTCTACTGTTATTCTACCTACTGCTATTGGTGTAGGCATCTCTGTGTCTGCCACTGCTCTTGCTGCCTGATCAGCTAACATATTTCCTTTTTGTTGCTCGCTCACTATCTTACGGTGTGCCTTTATTTTAATCACTGCTACCTCTTCTGCTCCTTTTACCGCTTCTACTAGGTCTCTCACTACCTCCTCATGCTGTATTTGTCCTCCTCCGGAGGTTACATACCCTCTCCTATTCCACGCTGTCATATAATCATGCACTACCCCAGACGCATATCTACTGTCTGTGTATATATTTACTCGTTTTCCTTTCGCCAGTTTCAATGCTTCCGTGAGAGCCACTAGTTCTGCTACCTGCGCTGAGGTTCCTCCTTCAAGCCCTCCCTTTGCGACTGTTTCTCCATTCTCGGATACGACTGCCCATTTATCTATCGGCGAGATCGGTCTACATAAAAGGTGTTTTCGGCATTTTCAAGGGGCGATTCTGATGCGGTTCCTCCGACCTCTTCTTCGATTACTAACTGACACTTGTGTGCCTCACCCTCCGATAGCGTTCCCTCTGCGGGGTTGACTCTATGTTCCCTTATAATCTGGACTGCTCTGTCCTTGGGTATCAATACTGCTTCCCGAGCCGCCCTCCTTCTGTCTGATACAGCCTTCATTTTGCCTGTGTTTAGCAGGTCCACCACTGTGTGTTGCATGTGTAGTATCAGCTGTCCTGACATAGTGACGGGCTCGCATATCCGCACCGCCCATGCGGCACAGTCAAGGGCCGCCACGCATCTCGCCATTCCTTTAGCCACGGGGGTTTGTTGGGTGGAGTAATAGGCAATTGGCCTCATATCTCCCCCGTACTCTTGGGTGACTACGGCGTTATCGAAGTTCCCGTCTACACTATAGTATATATGGAATGGTTTGACTAGATTTGGCAATCCTAGTGCGGGTGCGGACGTCAGGGCTGCTTTTAATTTTGCGTAAGCCTCGTCCTGCTCCGATTCCCATTCTATCTTATCAGTGGCGGGTCTCCCCCCTTTAACTAACCGTTGAATCGGCTCTGCTTTCCCTGCAAAGTCTGATATAAAATTCCTGCAGTAGTTAAATAGTCCCAACACTTTCCTCACTCCCCGGACGGTCACTGGCCTTGGCATGTCTTTTATGGCTGCCTTTCGTTCCTGTGGGAGTGCCTTATACCCCTGGCTAATTTTGTGTCCTAGATACTTTACTTTGGACAGTCCGACCTGTTTGCGCTTGGCTTCCGCTTGCTCCCGGCGAAGAGACTCGAGGTGTTCGCCGCCTTCCCGGATGCTTCTGCTCCACTTTGTGCGGTCTTGGGCCAGGGATTCCCAGGTGTCGGTGGGGATGTTGCACTTTTTCAAGGAGGCTTTGAGGGTGTCCTTGAAGCGTTTGCTCTGCCCACCTGGGGCTCTCTTGCCGTGTCGGAGCTCCGAGTAGAGCGCTTGTTTTGGGAGTCTCGTATCGGGCATGCGGACGATGTGGCCCGTCCATCGGAGCTGATCGAGCGTGGTCACAGCTTCGATGCTGGGGATGTTGGCCTGAGCGAGAACACTGACGTTGGTGCGCCTATCCTGCCAATGGATTTGCAGGATCTTGCGGAGGCAGCATTGGTGGTACCTCTCCAGTGCTTTGAGGTGCCTGCTGTACATGGTCCATGTCTCTGAGGCATACAGCAGGGCGGGTATCACTGCTGCTCTGTAGACCATGAGCTTGGTACCGGGTTTGAGGTCCTGGTCTTCAAACACTCTCTTCCTCAGGCGACCGAAGGCTGCACTGGCACACTGAAGGCGGTGTTGGACTTCGTCATCGACGTCTGCCCTTGTTGACAGTAGGCTCCCGAGGTATGGAAAGTGGTCCACGTTGTCCAAGGCCTTGTCGTGGATTTTGATAATCGTGGGGCAGTACTGTGTGGTGGGGGCAGGTTGGTAGAGGACCTTTGTCTTACAGATGTTTAGTGTAAGGTCCATGCTCTCGTACGCTTCTGTGAAGGTGTTGACGATGGTTTGGAGTTCGACCTCAGAGTGTGCGCAGACGCAAGCGTCGTCTGCATACTGTAATTCGATGACAGAGGATGGGACGACCTTGGATCTGGACAGGAGGTGACGGAGGTTGAACAGTTTCCCGTTTGTTCTGTAAATTAGCTCCACTCCAGTGGGGAGCTTACTGAGGGTGAGATGGAGCATTGCAGCAAGGAAGATCGAGAAGAGCGTTGGTGCGTCAACCCAATCACCCCACCCCACCCGCCCCTTCAACCAGCGTCTGCCCCACCTGTGACAGAGACTGTCGGTCCCGCAATTGGACTCATCAGTCACCTGAGAACTCATTGTTAGTGTGGAAGCAAGTCATCCTCGGTTCCGAGGGACTGCCTAAGAAGGAAGGAGACTCAATGATTTGCATGCTATGTCACCTCAGTGTGTTCGTAACCCCTGACTGTTCAGAAGTGCGTAATGACAAGACAGTGTCGACCAGACAAGTGGGCTCATGAACACGACGCATCTGATGTCTTTAAAGAGCAAGTAGAATCCAGGGGATCAGCCAGACGCATTCAAAGACTACCACGAAACAGCTTACCAGGCATCAAAGCCCCCCCACTTGAAGCAGGCACGAGCTCAGATTCACCCACCAGGGCAGAAGTAGCTCGTGGTGCTGAGGGTGCAGTGAACACCAGTGATTAGGGGGATAGCAATGATGGTGGCTGGTGACCGGCTAGCTGGTCCAGGGTGGGGGTTCAGCATGTTACCACCCAAAGCCCCACCCCCTGCTCGCTGACCTACATTGGCTCCCAGCCCAGCAACGACTCAAATTTAAAATTCTAATCTTCCTGTTCAAATCCATTCCATGGCCCTCGCCCCCTCCCTATCTCTGTAACCTCCTCCAGCCCTACAACCCTCCGAGATCTCTGCGCTCCTCCAATTCTGGCCTCTTGCGCATCCCCCGATTTCCATCGCTCCACCATTGGCGGCCGTGCCTTCAGCCGCCTGGGCCCCGAGCTCTGGAATTCCCTCCCTAAACCTCTCCACCTCTCTCCCCCCGCCCCCCCACCCTTTTAAGACGCTCCTTAAAACCGACCTCTTTGACCAAGCTTTTGGTCACCTGTCCTAATATCTCCTTATGTGGCTCGGGGTCAGATATTGTCTGATAATCGCTCCTGTGAAGCGCCTTGGGACGTTTTACTCCGTTAAAGGCGTTATGTAAATACAGGTTGTTGTTGAAGGCTAAGCCTCCTTTCGAATGGAAGCTGCAAAAGAGGGTAACTATTGGGAAGACACTTGTCCCTCAGATGAACCGGCATCTTCCATGAGTAACACCTAAAAACACTGGCAAATTCAGAGCATCTCTCCTGAAGGCTCCCACAGCTTATGGATGAGGTCCTGGCTGCCTTCCACCCTCTTGGAGAACAGTTACAGAGAAACATGATACCTGGTGTTAAGAAGAATGAGAGGTCATCTCAGTGAAACGTGTAAGATTCTGAGGGGGCTTGACAGGGTATAAGAACATAAGAAGTAGGAGCAGGAGTCGGCCATACGACCCTCGGGCCTGCTCCGCCATTCAATAGGATCATGGCTGATCCGAACCTAGACTCACGTCCACTTCCCTGCCCGCTCCCCAGAACCCTTAATTCCCTTATCAGCTAGGAAACTGTCTATCTCCGTTTTAAATTTATTTAATGTCGCAGCTTCCACAGCTCTCTGAGGTAGCAAATTCCATCGATTTACTACCCTCTGAGTGAAGAAGTTTCTCCTCATCTCAGTTTTGAAACGGCAGCCCCTTATTCTAAGATTATGAGATGATGTAGAGGTAGATGCTGAGAGGTTGTTTCCCCCTGGCTGGAGAGTCTAGAACCAGGGGTCACAGTCTCAGGATAAGGGGGCGGCCTTTTAGGACTGAGATGAGGAGGAATTTCTTCACTCAGAGGGTGGTGAATCTTTGGAATTCTCCACCCCAGAGGGCTGTGGATGCTCAGTCGTTGAGTATATTCAAGGCTGAGATTGATAGATTTTTGGACACTAGGGGAATCAAGGGATATGCGGATCGGGCGGGAAAGTGGAGTTGAGGTGGATGATCAGGCAAGATCTTATTGAATGGCAGAGCAGGCTCGAGGGGCCGAGTGGCCTACTCCTGCTCCTAATTCTTATGTTCTCACATGCATCAGCATGGAATAGCACAGGAGCCACGAGACTGGCACTTGTCTTAGCAACAGGTCTGTGCCTTCACGTAGCCCTGCCCATCGGCGCCGCTGCCACAGCGGCTACAGTGCCGGAGGGCCCTGGAACTGATGCAGGTTCTTCAGAGTTACTCACGGGGTTAGAGGGCTTTCTATATCCTCTGCAGAACCCACCCCCCCCCCCCCCCCCCCCCCCGGCTATCAGAGGATCAGATGGAGGCCATTCGCCAAAGCTACGCCCTCAAGCAGGAGAGGACTTAGTAGTGAGGCACATCCGTAACCAAAACAGGGAAGGCCATGAACAGTGGCAAATGGAATTTAACCCTGAAAAGTGTGAGGTGATGCATTTTGGGAGGACTAACAAGGCAAGGGAATACACAATGAATGGTAGGACCCTAGGAAGGACAGAGGATCAGAGGGACCTTGGTGTGCATGTACATAGATCCCTGAAGGCAGCAGGACAGGTGGATAAGGTGGTTAAAAAGGCATATGGGATACTTGCCTTCATTAGTCGAGGCATAGAATATAAGAGCAGGGAGGTTATGATGGAGCTGTACAAAACGCTAGTTAGACCACAGCTGGAATACTGTGTGCAGTTCTGGTCGCCACACTATAGGAAGGATGTTGATTGCATTGGAGAGGGTGCAGAGGAGATTCACCAGGATGTTACCTGGGCTGGAGCACTTCAGCTATGAAGAGAGACTGGACAGGCTGGGGTTGTTTTCCTTCGAGCAGAGAAGGCTGAGGGGGGACCTGATTGAGGTGTACAAAATTATGAGGGGTATAGATAGGGTAGATAGAAAGGAACTTTTCCCCTTAGTAGAGGGGTCAATAACTAGGGGGCATAGTTTCAAGGTAAGGGGCAGGAGGTTTAGAGGGGATTTGAGAAACAACTTTTTCACCCAGAGGGTGGTTGGAATCTGGAACTCACTGCCTGAAAGGGTGGTAGAGGCAGGAACCCTCACAACATTCAAGAAGCATTTCGATGAGCACTTGAAATGCCATAGCATACAAGGCTACGGACCAAGTGCTGGAAAATGGGATTAGAATAGACCGGGCTTGATGGCCGGCGCAGACACGATGGGCCGAAGGGCCTCTTTCTGTGCTGTATAACTCTATAGGGTAGAAATTAGGTCGCGCCCCATTTGGGGCGCAAATATCGTCTGGACGCAAATATTAGCACCTGCCGCTAATTATCGCCACTGACTGGAAACTTCACTTTTACCGCCCCGGGAGGTGAGTGGAGCGCTAAATCAGGCGCTGCACACCTGTCTTAAGGCGTAAAGGCCAAGGAGTGAGGCGCTAACTCAGAGCGCTGGCGAAGCTCATGTAATGTCAGTCAGCAATGGAACACACACACAATGGCACGGGCCAGTTCTTAAAGGGGATGGTTAATCTTGCTTTCCATCCACATCCTGTTCATTGCAGCCTTGAATCTCGGCCTGGAGAGACTTGCACATCAAATGTGCTGGAAAGAACAATGGAGAGTAACAGGCAAAGAGCTCAGAGTGCAGCTCCCACAGTCTCTGCTAAATCGATACAAGGAATGGCAAATCAAAATGAACCTGCAAAGTGCTGCTCAGTACCCAAAACTCCTTCACACAACGTTGAATCTCTCCAGAAGTCTCTCCCTCTCTCTCTCAGAATGCGTAGTTCAAAAATGCCACCAACAATAAAAGACAGGAAGAGGCCCCCTTTAAATAGCGCCCCCCCCAGCCCCACAGCGATTGATAGCGTTCCAGTCTTCTGGTCATTGCTAGCGTCAGGCGGTAAGGCAGGGGGCGCCACTCAATTTCCGCTCCGGGGCGCCACAAGGGCGTTGCACCATGGAATGACGTCACAATCTGCGCGCGCAGGTGGTCGCAGCGGTAAGTTTTAGCGCCGCCGCACAATCTCAAGTTAAGTTCTCGAGCGGCGCAAACATCGCTGCGTCTGGGCGTTAGCGGCTTTGCGCCCCATTAGCGCCCTCTTAAGGCGCTAACGGGAGGCGCAACCAACTGAATTTTTACCCCTATGACTCTAAGACACACAAGGATTGAACTTCCATTTATTCGGCACCTTTCACCACCTCAGAACGTCCCAACGCGCTTTACAGCCAATGAAGCACTTTTTTTTAACCTCTCGTTGCGACATCGCACCCGTCACTAAGCACGGCCTCTGCTGTGTGACATCTGGGGTGTGACAGACACATACTAGATGCAAGAGATAAATATATTTATTTATGCAGAGAGAGAGAGAGAGAGAGGAGGACTAATCCCATTTTTCCCCAACATTCCACCACTTTTCAAGCACTTCTTTTTTTGTGCGAAGATTAGCAGCGAATGGAATGTCAAGCTCACAGTTCACATAAAGAGCCAACACCTCATCATCACTGACCCAACGAAGCAGAGGTCCCCGGCTTCGACCTCCCTCCGAGACAGCGGGCAGCGCTCAACCCAATCCACACAGGGGTAGGGACGGTGCGGCCACCTGCTGCACAGGTGGGAGATGAGGGACAACCCAAGGTGCGACCGTGGCCACGAGTCCCAGACCACGGAACACATCACATCGACCCGCCCGCTAAGATCTTTTTTTTTGCGGGGAGGCACCTCATTTCTCCACTCGGCATCTCAGGAGGCCTTCGAATGGAGAGCCAAACCAGACATCCCATTCTAACTCTTTCCCGTCGCATGAAAGTAGTTGTAACTTCCATGGAAATATCCATCTCATTCCAGCAGTACTAGTTGCTTATCGCCACATGATGTCGCCCTTTCCCTGTTTTTACAGGGAAACCAGTTGTGCTTCGTGGTGTTGGCGGCTGAGCACGTTGGTATTTGACTCTGGTCGCCCATCCCCCGCCCCAGTACCAAAGACCTCATTGTGTTGATGGCGTGGACGTGTTGAAAGCCCGCCTTCGTGCTCACCTTGCCCCCTCTCCGAGAGGTGCCTCAGAAAGTTGGGTCAAAATGATAGGTCTTGACAAAAGTTTTCGAAAGGCGGAGAGATGCAGTCAAGGGGGTTGGAGCGAGTCGGGCTGAGCTTTCCGTCACCAATGGCGGACGAAGGGTCCACCAAAGGCCAGAGTTAGATGACCAAAGGGGTGCAAGAGGGAACGTAAAGATGGACAAGGCTGAGGACATGCCCCTGGTCGCGCTGTCTTGCGTTAGCTCGATTTCAAAATTCTCATCCTTGTTTACAAATCCCTCCATGGCCCTCGCCCCCTCCCTATCTCCGTAACCTCCTCCAGCCCCACAACCCCCCGAGATATCTGCATTCCTCCAATTCTGCATTCCTCCATGGTCTCGCCCCTCCCTACCTCTGTAACCTCCTCCAGCCCCACAACCCCGCCCCCCCCCCGAGATATCTGCGCTCCTCTAATTCTGCATCCCTCCATGGTCTCGCCCCTCCCCTATCTCTGTAACCTCCTCCAGCCCCACAACCCCCCCCCCCCTCCCCCCCGAGATATCTGCGCTCCTCTAATTCTGCATCCCTCCATGGTCTCGCCCTTCCCCTATCTCTGTAACCTCCTCCAGCCCCACAACCCCCCCCCCTCCCCTCCGAGATATCTGCGCTCCTCTAATTCTGCCCTCTTGAGCATCCCTGATTATAATCGCTCAACCATTGGCGGTCGTGCCTTCTGTTGCTGAGGCCCTGAGCTCTGGAATTCCCTGCCTAAACCTCTCCGCCTCACTACCTCTCTCTCCTCCTTTAAGACGCTCCTTAAAACCTACCTCTTTGACCAAGCTCTTGGTCACCTGCCCTAATTTATCCTATGTGGATCGGTGTCAAATTTTTTTTGTCTTAAAATACTCCTGTGCAGCGCCTTGGGACGTTTTACTAGGTTAAAGGCGCTATATAAATACAAGTTGTTGTTGTTGTTGTAGCTCCTGGTCCCCCACACACAGGGCTGGATTTTGTCTTGGGGTCGGGTTGGGGTCGTGTAATCCGCATTTCGTGTTTGCCCCCCGACTCCAGATTAATGTGGATGCCTGATGCAATTTTCACTTAATTGGGCAATTGAGTTGCAGCATGTGGGAACCCATGAACTGATTAGTGTTTTCAGTCTGAAACCCGCCTCTGATGATGTCATCATTGCTGACTGCCTGCTCTCAGAGATTGTCTGGCTACTGGTGAGAGAGGACCTGTCTGCATTGCTTCTGATAGTGGACCTGGATGCAAATGAGAGAGAGAGAGAGAAAATATTTTTTGCATCCAAGTCATCTTACACCAAATGCCATGACATTGAATGTAGCGGTATCAGAGGCGACTTTCACACCTAATACTACTACTACCTTCATCACATCTCCGTTGTAATAGTGGACCTGCAGCCGATAGTCAGCTATCCACTTGTGCTCCCGCCAGGTTTCACTGGCGTGTTTCACATCAGGCGTGCTTCACGTCGGAAAAGGGTTAAACTAGCTACAACGTTTCAAAATAGCATTACAGAGCCAATTTAGGGCTTGTTAAGGGCTTTAATGGCCTCTCCCGCCTCTTGGAGGCGGGACGGAGTCGGGAACCCCGCGACCGATTTTGTCAAAATTGCGTGGAGGCGGGATGGAGTCGGAAACCCCGACCCCGCAAATTTAACCCCCCACACGCCTCCAAACCCGACTCCATGGGTCATTCAAAATCCAGCCCACAGTCTTCATTAAAATTCTCCAGCTTGTGCTTAAAATACCTCCATGGCCTCACCCCCTCCCTATCTCTGCTCTTCTCCAACCCCATCAACCTCACCGCCACCCCCCCCCCCCCCCCAAAACTCTCCGTCCCTCTCAACGTGGCCCTTTGCGCATCCTCACCTCACTTCACCCCACCGTTGGTGGCCAAGCCTTCAGCTGCCTAGGCCCCACGCTCTGGGGTGCTCTCCCTGAAACCCCTCCGCCTCTCTCTCCCTATGCTGAGATCCTCCTTAAAAACCTACCTATTCGACCAACCCCCTCCTAATATCTCCTTCCTTGTCTCGGCATCCATTCTTTTGATTACACCTCTGTGAAGCGCCTTAGGCCGTTCTTCTATGTTAAAGGTACTGTGTAGACAACATGAACTGGGATTTATACAGCGCCATTAATGTAGTAAAACGTCCCAAGGCGCTTCACAGGAGCGATTATCAGGCAAACTTTAACACCGAGCCACAGAAGGAGAAACACATAAGGGGGCATAATCTTAGAATAAGGGGCTGCCATTTCAAAACTGAGATGAGGAGAAACTTCTTCACTCAGAGGGTAGTAAATCGATGGAATTTGCTACCTCAGAGAGCTGTGGAAGCTGCGACATTAAATAAATTTAAAACGGAGATAGACAGTTTCCTAGCTGATAAGGGAATTAAGGGTTATGGGGAGCGGGCAGGGAAGTGGACGTGAGTCTAGGTTCGGATCAGCCATGATCCTATTGAATGGCGGAGCAGGCCCGAGGGGTCGTATGGCCGACTCCTGCTCCTACTTCTTATATTCTTATGTTCTTATACAAGAGGCCAGAATTGGAGGTGCGCAGAGATCTCGGAGGGTTGTGGGGCTGAAGGAGGTTACAGAGATAGGGAGGGGGGGCGCGAGGAGGCCACGGAGGGATTTGAAAACAAGGATGGAGAATTTTAAAATCGAGGCGTTGCTTAACCGGGAGACAACGCAGATCAGCGGAGCAGAGGGGGTGATGGGTGCGAGTTGGGACACGGGGGCAGCAGAGTTTTGGGATGAGCTGAAGTTGACGGAGGGTGGAATGTGGGAGGCCGGGCCAGGAGAGTGTTGGAATAGTCAAGTCTAGAGGTAACAAGGAGCACAGACGAGGGTTTCAGCAGCGGATGAGCCGAGGCAGGGGCGGAGTCGGGAGATGTTCCCGAGGTGGAAACAGGCGGTCTTAGTGATGGCTCATCTGAGTCACAGTCAGTAATCACAGGGAGGTTCCTAGGGTTGGAGCTGATTAGTTTCATAGATTTTCTTTTCAGTAGAGTGCTCACAGGCTGGGGCTCTTGGAAGAGAAGGCTGAGGGGTGACCTGATAGAGGTCTTTAAAATTATGAAGAGATTCGATAGGGTAGACTTAGAGAAGATGTTTCCACTTGTGGAGGACGAGACCAGAACTAGGGGCCATCAATATAAGAGAGTCACTAATAAATCCAATCGGGAATTCAGGAGAAACTTCTTCACCCAGAGTGGTGAGAATCATGCAATGATTACAGCACGGAAGAAGGCCATTCGGCCCGTCGAGCCCGTGCCGACTCTCAGCTAGTCCCACTCCCCCGCCCTTTCCCCGTAGCCCTGCAAATTTCTTTCCTTCAGATACTTATCCAACTCCCTTTTGAAAGCCACGATTGAATCTGCCTCCACCACCCTTTCAGGCAGCACATAGAATCTAGGAAACATAGAATCTAGGAGCAGGAGTAGGCCATTCGGCCCGTCGAGCCTGCTCCACCATTCAATACGATCATGGCTGATCATCCAAATCCAGTACCCTGTCCCTGCTTTAATCCCCACAGTACACATATCCCACCCTACCCCCGTAACCCCACGTATTTAATTCCCCCTAACATATCCCATCCTATCCCCATAACCCCACATATTTAATCCCCCTCCTAACACTAAGGGTCAATTTATCATAGCCAAATCAACCTAACCCGCACATTTTTGGACATTCCAGATCCTAACCACTCGCTGTGTAAAAAAGTTTTTCCTCATGTCGCCTTTGGTTCTTTTGCCACTCACCTTAAATCTGTGTCCTCTGGTTCTCGACCCTTCCGCCAATGGGAATGGTTTCTCTCTATCTACTCTGTCCAGACCCCTCATGATTTTGAACACCTCGATCAAATCTCCTCTCAACCTTCTCTGCTCCAAGGAGAACCACCTCAGCTTCTCCAGTCTATCCACGTAACTGAAGTCCCTCATCCCTGGAATCATTCTCGTAAATCTTTTCTGCACCCTCTCTAAGGCCTTCACATCCTTCCTAAAGTGCGGTGCCCAGAATTGGACACAATACTCCAGTTGGGGCCGAACCAGTGTTTTATGCGGAACTCACTACCACAGGGAAGGGGTTGAAGCGAATAGTACAGATGCATTTAAGGGGAAGCTGGATAAACACGAGGGAGAAAGGAATAGAAGGATATGCTGATGGGGTGAGATGAAGAGGGGTGGGAGGAGACTGGTGTGGAGCAGAAACACCGGCACGGAGCAGATGGGCCAAATGGCCTGTTTCTGTGCTGTACATTGTACGTAACAGATTGTGTAGTGTGCTTTGTCTATGTTACGAAGAGCTTTATGAAATAGATTGAAATACACTGTAAACTGAAATCTGTTCATTCCGATATTACTTGTAAAATAAACCAATCTGTTGGTTTAGAATTGGCCTCAACTCACTAGAATGTTTCAGTCCATCTTCCAAGACTGGGGAAACACGCAAGATTACAGTGTCCATTCTATATAATGAGAGGTTTTGTTACTACAAGCCCCAGGCCAGGTTACCTATGTGTAGACAGTGGGCACCAAAGGTAAACTCCTAATCATAGGGGACGCAAGGTCCACTTAAAAGGAGAGACCAGTTGCACTGAACCCCAAGAAAATAGCTAGAATAGATGAGAAATACTAAACGGCAGATTAAAAACAAAAGCAAATCTGCAGCACTGCTTGAAACCAAACCATTTATAAATGGGTTTAGGGAGGGAATTCCAGAGCTTAGGGCCGAGACGACTGAAGGCACGGCCGCCAATGGTGGAGCGATGGAAATTGGGGATGTTCAAGAGGCCAGAATTGGGAAGAACACAGAAGTTTGTCAGAATGGAGGAGGTTAGAGATATTGGGAGGGCCCCCCATCCACCACCTTAAACAGTCACTCCCTCCACCACCGGCGTACCGTGGCTGCAGTGTGTACCATCTACAAGATGCACTGCAGCAACTCGCCAAGGCTTCTTCGGCAGCACCTCCCAAACCCGCGACCTCTTCCACCTAGAAGGACAAGGGCAGCAGGCGCATGGGAACACCACCACCTCCAAGTCACACACCATCCTGACTTGGAAGTATATCGGCCGATCCTTCATCGTCGCTGGGTCAAAATCCAGGAACTCCCTCCCTAACAGCACTGTGGGAGCACCTTCACCACACGGACTGCAGCGGTTCAAGAAGGCGGCTCACCACCACCTTCTCAAGGGGCGATTAGGGAATGGGCAATAAATGCTGGGCCTTGCCAGCGACGCCCAGATCCAATGAACGAATTTTTAAAAACGGGGCGAGACCACAGCGGGATTTAAACAAAGAGGATGAGAATTTTAAATGCGAGGTGTTGGAGGAGGAGGATGCGGTCCTCCCTGCTCCTACAACGCCTTTTAACCTGTGGACTTTCCCCCCCCCTCGATCCCAACAGGCGTGCGTTAAAAGGGAGTGCACGATAACTCCGTTCCATTTCGATCAGTGAGACACACGACACGGAGACCCTCCAAGAGAACAGTGAATAAAATGTGAGTTTATTAGTGTGCATTTACGTAACATCTTTCAGGATAGCTAGGCGGTGATATACTGATATTCGACAAAGTGCTTTAGTCACCTTTGTAGTCTTTGTATACATAAATAATTACTGATATAGAAACACCTCCATATTTACAATTATAATATTTTAATATATAAAACTTTATATTAAATCTGAGCATATATAGTGAGATAAGATTTCTGTTTTTGTTTAAAAATGATCAACTCTCTAATCCAAGGAGGATTCGTCCGTATATTGGCGTCTTGCACCTAAAGTCCCGTTGGAATGGTTACGATGTCACACACGCACGCACACACGCTCCTACACAGCATACAGTGGCTACTGGAATTTCAGCGACACATAATGGCGGTAATCTCAAAAAGGTCCCGGCCGGGCTGCTCACCGGCTATTACATCATCACGAACACCGCGCAGACGCAGACATTTCTGAAGAGAAACCGCGGCCTTTAAAGAAACAGGCCGCGCAGAACACGGCACAGCTTACAGGGAACATTGAACGGTGGGCGTGAAATTGTCAATCTCTGTCCACTTGTAAGTGTTGGGGCGGGGGGGGAGGGGAAAACACCCAGCACTTCTCTTCTTAGGCAGTCCCTCGGAACCGAGGATGACTTGCTTCCACACTAAAAATGAGTTCTCAGGTGACTGATGAGTCCAATGCGGGACCGACAGTCTCTGTCACAGGTGGGGCAGACAGTGTTTGAAGGGGCGGGTGGGTGGGTGGGGTGCTTGGGTTGACATGCGCTCCTTCCGCTGTTTGCGCTTGGCTTCCGCTTGCTCCCGGCAGAGACATGAGGTGTTCGCCGCCTTCCTCGATGCTTCTCCTCCACTTTGTGCGGTCTTGGGGCCAGGGATTCCCAGGTGTCGGTGGGGGATGTTGCACTTTTTTCCAAGGAGGCTTTGAGGGTGTCCTTGAAGCGTTTCCTCTGCCCACCTGGGGCTCTCTTGCCGTGTCGGAGCTCCGAGTAGAGCGCTTGCTTTGGGAGTCTCGTATCGGGGCATGCGGATGATGTGGCCCGTCCATCGGAGCTGATCGAGCGTGGTCAAAGCTTCGATGCTGGGGATGTTGGCCTGAGTGAGAACACTGACGTTGGTGCACACTACGGGGCATCTGAAGGGAACACTTTGATCTGTACATGATTGGGGTGGGTACAATTGTGGTTGGAGCAGATTTTTAAAAAAGGTGGCGAATTAAGACCGTCACACAGGAAGCGTATACTTTTATCATTCAGAAAGGATGGGTCCAGCGACACCAGCTCTGCTCGTCAAGGAAGAGACTCAGCTGTCCAGAACGCAGGGCATAAACCCGCGGTGGTTGGGTGGCGGGTTAAGGGAGGGAGTCCCCACATGGACTCTCGCCGTTGTTAAAAAAGTTGATACTTGGCAAAGTAAGGGTGGCAGGAGCTTACTGAACACACAAGGGCGGGAGGGCTTGCCAACAAAAACCCAATACTAAAGACAGCAACATGGTGGCATAGTGGTTAGCACTGGTGCCTCACAGCGCCAGGGACCCGGGTTCGAATCCGGCCGCGGGCGACTCTGTGTGGAGTTTGAACATTCTCCCCGTGTCTGCGTGGGTTTCCTCCGGGTGCTCCGGTTTCCTCCCACAGTCCAAAGATGTGCGGGTTAGGTTGATTTGGCTATGATAAATTGACCCTTAGTGTTAGGGGGATTAAATACGTGGGGTTACGGGGATAGGATGGGATATGTGTCGGTGCAGGCTCGATGGGCCGAAATGGCCTCTATCTGCACTGTGGGGATTCTGTGATAAAGCAGCCAATGGGGGTAATTTTCCTCACTTGCCCCCCTTCAGGTGTAAAATGGGCATTGTGGGGATTTGAAACCACAAGAACCAGGAGCAGGCCAGTCGGCCCCTCGAGCCTGCTCCGCCATTCAATAAAGATCATGGTTGATCCAATCTTGGCCTCAGACCACTTGCCCGCTCTCTCCCTCCACACCCCTCGACTCCCTTGTAGTTCAAACGTCTGTCAATCTCCAACCTTGAATATACTCAACGACTCCACCTCCACAGCTCTCTGGGGTAGAGAATTCCAAAGATTCACAACCCTCTGAGAGAAGAAATTCCTCCTCATCTCCATCTTAAATGGCCGACCCCTTATTCTGAGACTATGCCCCCTCGTTCTAGATACCCATTTTAATTTACAATTGAATGAATGGGAATTTTTTTTACATCAGTCAGTCAATCCAGTGTGTTTTGGGCTCAGTTTGGAGGGGGGGGGAGGGGGGGAGGAGTTAGAAATAGCCAATTAAAAACAAAATCTACCCCAATTGGTTCAGTCCATTTGACGTACAAAATGGCTGCCCGCTCAAGGGCGCGCCAAACGAATTGAGCTTTTCTAAAGGTGGCCTGGAGGAACCGGCACGCGCGATCTTGCCAACGCCGTCTAACCCGCAAGGAGACTTAGTCACAATAAAAAAAAAAATTAAAAATCGACGCTGCCAAGAACTTGAGGATAAGCAACTTCGGCCCCCCCCCCCCCACCCGCGTCACTAAAAGAAAAAAAAAGAGTCATTTCCCCGTTCTACAGCTCGTTACTCAAGTGACAGGAAGCGAGAGAGTCCTTGGCTTACAGATATCATGGCAACGCAGGTAGAAAGCACCAGAGGAAACATCACAAGCCATTAAGGCATGAGTATCAAGGAAATGAATCCACTGTTAAGGAGTTCGAGTCCCCTATTCAAACGGCACATGTAGTCACTTGACTTTCAAGAAGGTGCAAAAATGGCGGTGGTGCAAAATTCTCGCGCTGCAGTGGAATCTACCCTAGCCACACGCTCATCAGGTACTTTCCCCTGATTCTCCCCGACAATTACACATCCCCGGCTCCTGTCCTTTTTTGGGCTGTGTTTCATCGGGGCTTGGTGAATAAAAAACTGGTTCGTGTTCATCATGGTCACATATCTGCCAAAAACCAAGAAAAAAAAATAGTTGGGGGAATTCTCACTTATTTGAAGCGTCGAGCACAAGAAGGGGGCCACTCGGCCCGTCCTGCCTGTGCTGGCTCCTGGAAAGAGCTCTCCAATTAGTCCCACTCTTCCCCCCCCCTCCGCCCTACCCACCCTGCACCTGCCCCGTAGCCCTGAAAATTCTTCCTTTTCAAGTATTCATCCAATTGCCTCTGCTGCCACTACCCCATTAAAAAAAAAACTCATCTCCCCCCCCCACCCCCTAGATTTTTATCCGTCATTTTCCCAGTGGGCTGGGAGTCCCCGTTCATCGTGGCAACAGGTGAAGGTTCCACACGGCACCGCCACTTCAACGGTGGATGAGCCAGGAGTACAGTTCTAAATTCTGCCCTTCCGAACACGTGCTTGCATTTTAGGCTGTCTGACACTTGGGGGGCAGGACTAGTGGTTGTGGGCCCGTCACTGGTAACGGATCAGATATTGTACAAGCTACATTATCACATTTCAAAGCGTCGGCCTGTAATTTACCCCCCCCCCGCCCCATAATCATAGAAGATAGGAGCAGGAGTAGGCCATTCAGCCCCTCGAGCCTGTTCCGCCATTTAATGAGATCATGTCTGATCATCCAAATTCAGTACCCTGTCCCTGCTTTCTCCCCATATCCCTTCAGCCTTAAGAAATATATCTCACTCCTTCTTGAATATATTGAATGAATTGGCCTCCACTGCCTTCTGTGGTAGAGAATTCCACAGGTTCACCACTCTCTGGGTGAAGAAATTCCTCCTCATCTCAGTCCTAAATGGCTTACCCCTTATCCTTAGACTGTGACCCCTGGTTCTGGACTCCCCCGCCATCGGGAACATCCTTCCTGCATCTAGTCCTGTTAGAATTTTATAAGTTTCAATGCGATCCCCTCTCATTCTTCTAAACTCTAGCGAGTATAAGCCCAATCGTCCCAATCTCTCCTCATACGTCATTCCTGCCATCCCAGGTATCAGACTGGTGAATCTTCGCTGCACTCCCTCCATCTACTGATAAAAGCAGATGGATAAACGTCCGTGACGCTGGCTAAATAAACGCAGCACCTTTGTAGACTTCTCGCAGCCAGGCGGACACTCCCAGTGCAGCACTGAGGGAGTCCTGCACGGTCAGAGGTGCCAGCTTTCGGGTGAGAAGTTTCAATCCACCTTCCCATTAACCTGCATACATCCCAAAACCAGGTCTCGCTGTTGCGATTTAGGATTCATCCACCAGTGAGGCAACAGACCTTTAGGCGGGTTAGGGAACCGTGGAAAATGGTAGTAATTGCACCACCGACACATACGAGTCCAACTGGGAACATAAACCCAAAGCCCAAACTATAGAGGGAGGCAAAAACAAAACACTGCGGATGCTGGGAATCTGAAATAAAAAAAACAGAAAATGCTGGAAATGCTCAACAGGTCCGGCAGCATCTGTAGAGAGAGAAACAGAGTTAACGTTTCAGGTCAATGACCCTTCGTCAGAACTGAAAAAAGTTGGAGATGTAACAGGTTTTTAAGCAAGTGCTGGGGCAGGGAAAGGGGGGGGGAGGAAAGAACAAAAGGGAAGGTCTGTGATAGGGTGGAAGGCCGGAGAGATTAAAAGACAAAAGGGATGATGGTGCGAGACAAAAGGAGATGGTAATGGGACAAGTAAAGAAACAAAAGATGGCTCCAGATGAAGTGTAAATGGCGATGGCAGAATGATCGACAGCTGCCATGTGAGAGAGATTGTAGAGAGAGAGTTGGAAAAAAAGAGATAGGGGCGGAGGTTATGGTCTGAAATTGTTGAACTCAATGTTGAGTCCAGAAGGCTGTAAAGTGCCTAATCGAAAGATGAGGTGCTGTTCCTCGAGCTTACGCTGAGCTTCATTGGAACAGTGCAAGAGGCCGAGGACGGTGAGGTCAGAGTGGGAGTGGAGCGGTGAATTAAAGTGACAGGCGACCGGAAGCTCGGGGTCCCCCTCACGGACTGAACGGAGGTGTTCCGCAAAACCGGTCACCCAATCTGCATTAGGTCTCCCCAACGTACAGGAGATCGTATCGTGAGCAGCGAATACAGTATACTAAATTGCAAGAAGTACAAGTAAATAGAGGGAGGCAGTATTTTTCAAAAAAAAATCACCCGCGTTTTGAGGCAATGGGGGAAAGAGACAGCAGCAAGCAAAGGGTTCGCGGGACGAGAGAGACAACACTACCAACCTCAAGCCCACAATCCTCCCTCAGTCCAACATAAACCCGGGCCAAAATATTCACGGCACCAGCACACCTCTTCATCCGCACACCCGCACCATCTTAAAAAACATCGCCCAAAGCCCATTGTTCTCTTTCACTTAGGTTAATGACTGCATCCAACAGCGAAGGCAGGAATTCTGGCGTGTGTGTTCAACAGGCTCACATCCACACCAGTACTTCTTATGAACACGGGGGCCCCCCCCCAAGTTGCCATTTCAGAAGGGGGGGGGGGATTATAGGGGAGGAGAAAAAGAGAAGCTTCGACGCATTCACCAGCCTCTCCGATCACTGAAATAAATCCAGTCGCAAGAGGGTACTGACACCTGGACCACCCCCCCCCCCCCCCCCCCCAAGGGTTAAATTACAAGGAGAGATTACACAAACTGCCCTGGATCTTAGAAGGTTCAGGGGTGATTTGATCAAAGTTTAAAGATACTCGGAGGAGCTGATAGAGAGAGAAACTATTTCCGCTGGTTGGGGATTCTAGGACTAGGGGGCAGAGTCTAAAAATCAGAGCCAGACCTTTCAGGAGTGAAGTTAGGAAACACTTCTACACACAAAGGGTGGTAGAAGTTTGGAACTCTCTTCCTCAAACGGCAATTGATGCTGGGTCAATTGTTCGTTTGAAATCCGAGATTGATAGATTTTTGTTAACCAAAGGTGTTAAGGGATATGGGCAAAGGCGGGTAGATAAACATAGAAGATAGGAGCAGGAGTAGGCCATTCGGCCCCTCTAGCCTGCTCCGCCATTCAATGCGATCATGGCTGATCATCCAAATTCAGAACCCTGTCCCTGCTTTCTCCCCATATCCCTTGATCCCTTTAGCCTTAAGAAATATATCCAACTCCTTCTTGAATCTATTTAATGAATTGGCCGCTAAGATGGAGTTAGGTCGCAGATCAGCCATGATCTCATTGAATGGCTGGGGTGGGGGGGAGAGGCGGAGGCAACAGGCTCGAGGGGCTCAATGGCCTCCTCCTGTTCCATCCATCAGGAGATTCTGGGCATGGCCAATGTGTGGTCAGTCTGAGGCTCCCACATGGGGTGTTGAATGGGCTTCATAGATGGAGATGGAGGTGGAGACCACATCCCCTTCTGTGTCTAATGGGTCAAGCAACCATTAGCTCCCAGCAGGTGGAGATGAGGTTGCGAATGGTCCCACCAGGGATTGGAGAGGTCCGTGTGTGTGTGTGTGTGGGGGGTTTTTGTTGCTGTAAAGCGAAAAGCCCATCAAGTGTGATTCAACAGGATCTCCAACCAACAGGGGCAGGAGGTGACGAACTGTCTGGAGTAGCAAGGGCCCCAGCCTTTGGCGAAACTGATTCGGACGCTGTTGGGATCGTACGGTCCATCCGGAAAATCCGAGCCCGCCGTCTGCTGCAAGGCGCATGAGCGGTTGTAATCGAAGACCTTGACGGAGTAGCCGGGCAGCACCTTGTGAACGGAGAGTGTTCGGGAGCGGGGCAGGCCCAGGGTGGGGGAGTTGACGAAGATGGGGTGCTCGCTGCGGTTGTAGGCCCAGACCCCGTCCCGTTCCTTGCTCAGCAGGATCCCGCCGCCGATCTTGCCCCGCGTCCGCCTCACCATCTCGTGGCGGTTGTCCGCGTGGAGGTGGCCCAGGCAGAAGCCGTCGCCCCGAGGTAGATCGCAGAAGACGCCGACCGAGGGCTCGTGGACCGCGTAGAGGCGGCCCACTCGCGTCCGGTGCTCCCAGTACGCCACGCTGCACCAGTGCGCCTCCCGGGCCACACGCGGGGACAAGCTGAAATCTGCGAGAGGGAGAAAGATTAGAGCCAGCAGCCAACAACTCCAGAAAGCAGCAATTCAAACTTCTTCCAACAACTTGCATTTATATAGCACCTTTAACATAGTAAAACATCCCAAGGCTCTTCCCAGGAGCGTCATCAGACAAAACGTTGACACGGAGTCACGTTAGGAGATGTTAGGAGATGTTAGGAGATGTTAGGAGATGTTAGGAGATGTTAGGAGATGTTAGGAGATGTTAGGAGATGTTAGGAGATGTTAGGAGATGTTAGGAGATGTTAGGAGATGTTAGGAGATGTTAGGAGATGTTAGGAGATGTTAGGAGATGTTAGGAGATGTTAGGAGATGTTAGGAGATGTTAGGAGATGTTAGGAGATGTTAGGAGATGTTAGGAGATGTTAGGAGATGTTAGGAGATGTTAGGAGATGTTAGGAGATGTTAGGAGATGTTAGGAGATGTTAGGAGATGTTAGGAGATGTTAGGAGATGTTAGGAGATGTTAGGAGATGTTAGGAGATGTTAGGAGATGTTAGGAGATGTTAGGAGATGTTAGGAGATGTTAGGAAGGAGGAGAGAGAGGCGGAGAGGTTTAGGGAGGGAATTCCAGAGCTTGGGGCCCAGGCAGCTGAAGGCGCGGCCACCAATGGTGGAGCGATGGAAATTGGGAATGCACAAGAGGCCTGAATTGGAGGAGCGCAGAGATCTATGAGGGTCGCAGGGCTGGAGGTGGTTACGGAGATAGGGAAGGGATGAGGAGGCCATGGAGGGATTTGAAAACAAGGTGAGAATTTTTTTATTTTTTTTATAAAAGAGGCGTTGCTTAACCCGGGGCCAACGTAGGTCAGTGAGCACACCGGGGGTGATGGGTGAACAGGACTCAGGTGCCAGTTAGGACACGGGGCAGCAGAGTTTTGGATGAGCTGAAGTTTATGGAAGGTGAGAAACTTGGGAGAGACAAGGCTCAAGAGTGGGGGGGGGTTGGAAATCAGGACAAAATGAAGTGGTGGTTCAGGGACAGCTAGCTTGGGTTTTGAAAGGCTTCAGATTATAAAAAGGGAAGACCAAGGGGAGGTGAGGAGTCCCACAGTTAGGGAGGGAAGGGAAATGGTGAGACGAGTCTCTCGTCCAGCAGCATAACCAGTACACGACCGTATCCAGATAGGGGTGGAGTGCGGAGGAAGGAGCCCTGCGAAAGTTGAAGCCTTTAAACATTGTCTTTCGTTCTTTATTTCCACCCCATTCTCTCCCCTCCGAATGACAGATTTGTGCTCTGGGCTGCCTTCTGGCACCTTGCTGTTCTTTTAACAATGGACTGCAATGGGTTGCTGGGCTGATCGGCCATGGGGTGCCATTCTGCCAAAGCCAAACCCAATGTTCTTCCTTACACATGCCTTTTTCCCCCCCAAGCGGGGAATCCTTTCACCGGTGATCAGGAGCAGGAACTTCCCGATTGATTTCCCCACCCCCACCCTCCTAGCCCAGCCTCCCCTAGTTCAATAGCTGCGCCTCTATCGGCATCCCAGCCAATTCCAGACAGGGAGGGCGGAACCAGAACCAGGGGAGTTCTGGTCTTTTTGGTGTGGAAAGGCTTTCAAGTTTTAACGTGAGAAGTCGCACAACACCAGGTTATACTCCAACAGCTTTATTTGAAATCACAAGCTTTCGGAGCGCTGCTCCTTCGTCAGGTGAAGTGAAGAGATGCATATAGGCACAGCATATATAGTCAGAGAACACAGCCAGATGATTACAGTTAATCTTTCTGCCGAGGTGTGATAAAGGGCAGTGAGAAAGATTAACTGTAATCACCTGGCAGTGTTCTCTGACTATATATGCTGTGCCTATATGCATCTCTTCACTTCACCTGACGAAGGAGCAGCGCTCCGAAAGCTTGTGATTTCAAATAAAGCTGTTGGACTATAACCTGGTGTTGTGCGACTTCTCACATTTGTCCACCCCAGTCCAACACCGGCATCTCCACATCATTGGAAGAAGAGCAGGGGGGGGAGTTCTCTCCGGTGTCCTGGGGCCAATATTTATCCAAGGCGGGTGAGCAGATGGAGTTAAGATACAGATCAGCCGTGATCTGATTGAATGGCGGAGCAGGCTGGAGGGGGCTGAACGGCCTGTTCCTGAAGCGCGCCCAGGAGGAACTCGAGGCTAAACAACGCTGGGAAAGGCCACTCCAAACAAGCACGGTACCAGGAACACCCCCCCCCCCCCCCCCGACAGCCGACGGCGATGGGGCCAGACACTCTGGCTGCTTTGTTGTGGTCACGTGGCCCCAGGGAGGAGGAAGCCAGCACTGCTCCTGGGAAAGCAGCCAAGAGCACAAGCAGGGTTCCTCAAAACGTGCGTCAAGGCACATTGTCCTCACTGTCGTGTGATATGCGATTTCCTCTGGCAGGGTCCCAACAGGGAGGAGGGGCGTCCAAAAATAACAGCAAGCCAATGCTTCACAAGTTGGCCAAGGAGCGGGGGGATAAAGGAAAATGAGGTTTCTCCTTTTGAATGGGATTTATTTTCCGCCTTTTCCGAATGAAAAAAAAAAGGGAAGCAGGAGCTCTCCGGACTGCCAGAGCAGCATATCTTTCCTCTGCCTCTCCCGCGCTCTTAGATTGTTTATCCCAAATCGAACACAGACCCAACAAGACCCCCTGCCCCTGCTCTCCCTCCCCTTCCCCCCCACACCTAACAATAAAGCTATTCCTGCTCGGACAATGAGGTCTGGACAGCAAAAGGTCTCCTGGGCAAGGAGAACGTGCGAGTCGTAGATGTTATCTTTGCCACGTCTACACTGAACTGCTTTTAAAAAGAAAACATACTCCCTTCCTCACCACCAGGCACAACGGGCCCTCTCTGGCTCCTGGGAGTGTTTGATGGGACAGTGTAGAGGGAGCTTTACTCTGTATCTAACCCGTGCTGTACCTGCCCTGGGAGTGTTTGATGGGGACAGTGTAGAGGGAGCTTTACTCTGTATCTAACCCGTGCTGTACCTGCCCTGGGAGTGTTTGATGGGACAGTGTAGAGGGAGCTTTACTCTGTATCTAACCCGTGCTGTACCTGCCCTGGGAGTGTTTGATGGGACAGTGTAGAGGGAGCTTTACTCTGTATCTAACCCGTGCTGTACCTGCCCTGGGAGTGTTTGATGGGACAGTGTAGAGGGAGCTTTACTCTGTATCTAACCCGTGCTGTACTTGCCCATGGAGTGTTTGATGGGACAGTGTAGAGGGAGCTTTACTCTGTATCTAACCCGTGTTGTACCTGCCCTGGGAGTGTTTGATGGGACAGTGTAGAGGGAGCTTTACTCTGTATCTAACCCGTGCTGTACCTGACCCAAAACTAGATGCCTAGAATGGGAACGCATTCTATTTGCACCTTAGAACTCCCTCACCAACGGTGATAAAATTCACCAAAGCAAGAGCGTGAGCGGAAACAGTCAGACCTTGGCCCAACATG
>CM059447.1:52221006-52239194 GCA_030390025.1 Squalus acanthias | reverse complement strand
GTTCTTTTACCAATTATCTTAAATCTGTGTCCCTGGTTACCGACCCTCCTGCCACTGGAAACAGTTTCTCCTTATTTACTCCATCAAAACCCGTCATCATTTCAACACCTCGATTAAATCTCCTCTTAACCTTCTCTGCTCCAAGGAGAACAATCCGAGCTTCTCCAGTCTCTCCACCTAACTAAAGTCCCTCATCCCTGGTATCTAGTCATAACTGATGAATTTTTAGTGATGTTGATTGGGGGATAAATATTGGCCCTAGGACACCGGGGGAGAACTCCCCCTGCTCTTCTTCCAATAGTGGCCGTGGGATCTTTTACGTCCACCTGAGAGCGCAGACGGGGCCTCGGTTTAACGTCTCATCCGAAAGACGGCACCTCCGACAGTGCGGCGCTCCCTCAGTACCGCCCCTCCGACAGTGCGGCGCTCCCTCAGTACCGCCCCTCCGACAGTGCGGCGCTCCCTCAGTACCGCCCCTCCGACAGTGCGGCGCTCCCTCAGTACTGCCCCTCCGACAGTGCGGCGCTCCCTCAGTACTGCCCCTCCGACAGTGCGGCGCTCCCTCAGTAGTGCCCCTCCGACAGTGCGGCGCTCTCTCAGTACTGACCATCCGACAGTGCGGCGTTCCTTCAGTACTGCCCCTCCGACAGTGCGGCGCTCCCTCAGTAGTGCCCCTCCGACAGTGCGGCGCTCCCTCAGTACCGCCCCTCCGACAGTGCGGCGCTCCCTCAGTACCGCCCCTCCGACAGTGCGGCGCTCCCTCAGTACTGTCCCTCCGACAGTGGGGCGCTCCCTCAGTACCGGCCCTCCGACAGTGGGGCGCTCCCTCAGTACTGTCCCTCCGACAGTGGGGCGCTCCCTCAGTACCGCCCCTCCGACAGTGGGGCGCTCCCTCAGTACTGTCCCTCCGACAGTGTGGCGCTCCCTCAGTACTGTCCCTCCGACAGTGGGGCGCTCCCTCAGTACTGTCCCTCCGACAGTGCGGCGCTCCCTCAGTACTGTCCCTCCGACAGTGCGGCGCTCCCTCGGTACCGCCCCTCCGACAGTGCGGTGCTCCCTCAGTACTGGCACTGGGAGCGTCAGCTCGAGATCAGCAACAGAACGATTGCTGAGACTGGGACTAAGAGGAGAGCTGGTTTTAGTGCAATGGGCCGAATGGCCTCCCGAGTTTCTAGATCTGGAGTTGGGCACCTTGAGCCCTCAACCTTCTGTCAGAGGCGAGAGGCTGACCGACCAAGCCAAGCCGACACGCATTGGGGGAGCGAGCATCTGAGACGTGTTGCAAGACGAGAGAAGGAAATCAGCGGAAGGCAAGTTAACACGCACACGCAAGCACGGGATACAGACAAACATGCCTTTAGCCACAAGCTGACCCCAAAAGTCTGCACAAGATGCATACACAGCTCAAGAATGGCATCTCCTACTCACCGGGTTCAAGGTCAGTAAAAGAACCTGCAAGTCAAGTACATTTCTGTCAAATTTTTACCCAGCTGTTCATTTTGCTCTCTTTCAAAGAAATCGGAGCAGGACTCGGCCATTCGGCCCCTGGAGCCTGCTCCGCCATTCAATGAGATCATGGCTGATCATCGACCTCAACTCCACTTTCCTGCCCGATCTCCATATCCCTCGATTCCCCGAGAGTCCAAAAATCTCTGGATCTCAGCCTTGAATATACTCAACGACTGAACCTCCACAGCCCTCTGGGGTAGAGAATTCCAAAGATTCACCACCCTCTGAGTGAAGAAATTCCTCCTCATCTCAGTCCTCAATGACCCTCCCCTTATCCTGAGACTGTGACCCCTGGTTCTGGACTCTCCAGCCAGGGGGAAACAACCTCTCAGCATCTACCCTGACAACCCCCCTCAGAATCTTATACGTTTCAATGAGATCGCCTCTCATTCTTCTAAACTCCAGAGAGTATTGGCTCAATCTACTCAATCTCTCCGCGTAGGACAGCCCTCTCATCCCAGGGATCAATCTAGCGAACCTTAGCTGCACCGCCTCCAAGGCAAGTATGTCCTTCCTTCGATCCGCCACTGCCCTCACAATCTGACCGTCCCTCTTGCGCTCGCAGACTTAGAATCCCCCCCTGCCCCCACACAGACTGCTGGCCAGGAGAGGCGGCTTGCGCTAGCTGTGTCGTTACCCCGTGGCCACAAGGTGGCGCTTTGACACGCAGCGCTCTCCCCCCCCCGACTGGTCTAGGTTACATTGAGTGACCACCCACTATTGCCGGCCCGAATGGAGATGATTGATTAATTTCCACCCCGCCCATCACGCCTTGTGTGTGTGTGTTATGTAACTGTCCTGCACTCACTGTATTTTGCTGGAGAAATAATCCTGCTTTTAAATCGGGAGACTTTTGCTGAAGTTTCCGTCACGAGTTTGCTGTAGTTCGCTGGGACTCTTTTTAAATAGACTCTGTGGACTGTTTGCTGGGAGTCCAGCCGCGAGTCCCGCCTCTCCTCCAACTGGTTGGCTCAGCACGGGATTGACACCACCATCTCAGCCAATCAGGGCTCCGACTCCCGATCGCCATCTGGCGACCCCTGCTGGCCACTTGGGTGCGGTACACGGGAAATTTTCGTCCAAGTGCTTTAATCCCTGTATTCCTGCCTCCTTTAACTCGATCCCTGGGCTGCTGGGAGGGCTGAGCGGGCAGCTACAAGACCGCCAATGGCCACTAGGAGGCGCTGGAGACGGCCAGGCTGAACTCTCACCTCCATTGACCCCTGCCCGCCCCCACCGGGCCTACTATTACCCTACGACCCCCGCGCTCCTGTCCAATGAGGCTTCAGTGCTTGGAGCCTCGCAAACGTACCTTGCTGTACCCCAATGCAGCACAGAAGGCCATTCGGCCCATCATGTCTGTGTCGGCTCTTTGAAAGAGCTCTCCAATTGAAATTAATCCGTTTCAAATGACCAACAATTGGTTCCAAAACAGTCAGGGTTAATCACTGGCCATTGATTCAGGGGTTAAAGACCCAACTGGTTCACTAATGTCCCTTTAAGGAAGGAAACCTGCCGTCCTTACCCGGTCTGGGCCTATACGTGACTCCAGTCCCACACCAAACGTGGTTGACTCTTAACTGCCCTCTGAAGTGGGCCTAGCGAGTCACACGGTTCTGTCAAACTAATAGAAGGCCCACCACCACCTTCTCAAGGGGCAACTAGGGACAGGCAACAAATGCCGGCCTTGCCAGCGACGCCCACATCCCGAGAATTAATATATTTAAAAAATAACGGGGTAAGTCTCAGAGCGCCTCTCTCGAACCTGTAAGCCATCGCATGTTCTCCTAACAAGTGTCAAAGCGCCTTAAGACGGTGAGGACACCCTGCAAAAAGCAATCGGGCGGTTTCAAGTTAAGTTGCTCCCTGTCTGGGCCTCCTTGTGAGAAAGACCCTTTAATCTAACCTTTTATGGCAGATTTCAGTTTTGTCTCCAATAGTGAAAATGTCGCCCGCATTATTGTTGACCCTAGTTTGACGTTCGCCGCTCCCAATGACCTGCAACCCTTGACCCTGGATTGACGTTGGCCGCTCCCAATGACCTGCAACCCTTGACCCTGGATTGACGTTGGCCGCTCCCAATGACCTGCAATCCTTGACCCTGGATTGATGTTCACCGCTCCCAATGACCTGCAACCCTTGACCCTGGATTGACGTTGGCCACTCCCAATGACCTGCAACCCTTGACCCTGGATTGACATTGGCCGCTCCCAGTGACCTGCAACCCTTGACCCTGGATTGACGCTGGCCGCTCCCAATGACCTGCAAACCTTGACCCTATTTTGGTATTGGCCGCTCCCAATGACCTGCAACCCTTGACCCTGGATTGATGTTGGCCGCTCCCAATGACCTGCAACCCTTGACCCTGGATTGACGTTGGCCGCTCCCAATGACCTGCAACCCTTGACCCTGGATTGACGTTCGCCGCTCCCAATGACCTGCAACCCTTGACCCTGGATTGACGTTCGCCGCTCCCAATGACCTGCAACCCTTGACCCTGGATTGACGTTGGCCGCTCCCAATGACCTGCAACCCTTGACCCTGGATTGACGTTCACCGCTCCCAATGACCTGCAATCCTTCACCCTAGTTTGACGTTGGCCGCTCCCAATGACCTGCAACCCTTGACCCGAGTTTGACGTTGGCCGCTCCCAATGACCTGCAACCCTTGACCCTGGATTGAAGTTGGCCGCACCCAATGACCTGCGACCCCTGACCCCGGATCGGCACTGGAGGAGCCCGTCACTTACCGAAAATCCCGAATCCTACGCCCACCAGGATCAGAGCCACCAGGATGCATTTATTCAGCGTGATGCCCCCATCGTCGTCCTCCTCGCCGGCCAGGACCACCGGGACCCTCGGCACGGTTTTGCCAGCGGGCGCCTCCGACAGCTGCCGCTTGCGCAGTCCAGCCGCCTCATCCTGGACGCTCGAACTCCCGATCTCCTCGATATCGCTCAGCACTGCGGGTCCAAATTAAAAGAAAGAGCTCACTTTTCTGTAGCGCCTTTCACAACCTCAGGTCGTCCCAAAGTGCTTTACAGCCAATGAAGTACTTTTTTTGAAGTGTGGTCACTGTTGTAATGTGGGAAACGCGGCAGCCAATTTGCGCACAGCAAGCTCCCACAAACAACCATGTGATAATGACCAGAGCATCTGTTTTTAGTGATGTTGGTTGAGGGATAAATATTGGGCCCAGGACACCGGGTAGAACTCCCCCCTGCTCTTCCTCCAATAGTGGCCGTGGGATCTTTTACGTCCACCCGAGAGGGCAGACGGGGCCTCGGTTTAACGTCTCATCCGAAAGACGGCACCTCCGACAGTGCGGCGCTCCCTCAGTACCGCTCCTCCCACAGTGCGGCGCTCCCTCAGTACCGCCCCTCCGACAGTGCGGCGCTCCCTCAGTACCGCCCCTCCGACAGTGCGGCGCTCCCTCAGTACTGCACTGGGAGTGTTGGCCTAGAGAGACAGGAGAGAGAGAGAGAGAGAGACAGGAGAGAGAGACGAGTGAGAGAGAGAGACAGGAGAGAGAGACGAGAGAGAGAGAGAGACAGGAGAGAGAGAGAGAGAGAGACAGGACAGAGAGAGAGAGACAGACAGGAGAGAGAGAGAGAGACACGAGAGAGAGAGAGAGAGAGAGAGACACGAGAGAGAGACAGGAGAGAGAGACGAGAGAGAGAGAGAGACAGGAGAGAGAGAGAGAGAGAGACAGGAGAGAGAGAGAGAGAGACAGACAGGAGAGAGAGAGAGAGACACGAGAGAGAGAGAGAGAGAGAGACACGAGAGAGAGAGAGAGAGAGAGAGAGACAGGAGAGAGAGAGAGACACGAGAGAGAGAGAGAGAGAGAGAGAGAGACAGAGAGAGAGAGACAGAGAGAGAGAGACAGAGAGAGAGAGACAGAGAGAGAGAGACAGAGAGAGAGAGACAGAGAGAGAGAGACAGAGAGAGACAGAGAGAGAGAGAGAGAGAGAGAGAGAGAGAGAGAGAGAGAGACAGAGAGAGAGAGACAGAGAGAGAGAGACAGAGAGAGAGAGACAGAGAGAGAGAGACAGAGAGAGAGAGACAGAGGGAGAGAGACAGAGAGGAGAGAGACAGAGAGGGAGAGAGACAGAGAGGGAGAGAGACAGAGAGGGAGAGAGACAGAGAGGGAGAGAGACAGAGAGGGAGAGAGACAGAGAGGGAGAGAGACAGAGAGGGAGAGAGACAGAGAGGGAGAGAGACAGAGAGGGAGAGAGACAGAGAGGGAGAGAGACAGAGAGGGAGAGAGACAGAGAGGGAGAGAGACAGAGAGGGGGAGAGACAGAGAGGGGGAGAGACAGAGAGGGGGAGAGACAGAGAGGGAGAGAGACAGAGAGGGAGAGAGACAGAGAGGGAGAGAGACAGAGAGGGAGAGAGACAGAGAGGGAGAGAGACAGAGAGGGAGAGAGACAGAGAGGGAGAGAGACAGAGAGGGAGAGAGACAGAGAGGGAGAGAGACAGAGAGGGAGAGAGACAGAGAGGGAGAGAGACAGAGAGGGAGAGAGACAGAGAGGGAGAGAGACAGAGAGGGAGAGAGACAGAGAGGGAGAGAGACAGAGAGGGAGAGAGACAGAGAGGGAGAGAGACAGAGAGGGAGAGAGACAGAGAGGGAGAGAGACAGAGAGGGAGAGAGACAGAGAGGGAGAGAGACAGAGAGGGAGAGAGACAGAGAGGGAGAGAGACAGAGAGGGAGAGAGACAGAGAGGGAGAGAGACAGAGAGGGAGAGAGACAGAGAGGGAGAGAGACAGAGAGGGAGAGAGACAGAGAGGGAGAGAGACAGAGAGGGAGAGAGACAGAGAGGGAGAGAGACAGAGAGGGAGAGAGACAGAGAGGGAGAGAGACAGAGAGGGAGAGAGACAGAGAGGGAGAGAGACAGAGAGGGAGAGAGACAGAGAGGGAGAGAGACAGAGAGGGAGAGAGACAGAGAGGGAGAGAGACAGAGAGGGAGAGAGACACAGACAGGGAGAGAGACAGACAGGGAGAGAGACAGACAGGGAGAGAGACAGACAGGGAGAGAGACAGACAGGGAGAGAGACAGACAGGGAGAGAGACAGACAGGGAGAGAGACAGACAGGGAGAGAGACAGACAGGGAGAGAGACAGACAGGGAGAGAGACAGACAGGGAGAGAGACAGACAGGGAGAGAGACAGACAGGGAGAGAGACAGACAGGGAGAGAGACAGACAGGGAGAGAGACAGACAGGGAGAGAGACAGACAGGGAGAGAGACAGACAGGGAGAGAGACAGACAGGGAGAGACACAGACAGGGAGAGACACAGACAGGGAGAGACACAGACAGGGAGAGACACAGACAGGGAGAGACACAGACAGGGAGAGACACAGACAGGGAGAGACACAGACAGGGAGAGACACAGACAGGGAGAGACACAGACAGGGAGAGACACAGACAGGGAGAGACACAGACAGGGAGAGACACAGACAGGGAGAGACACAGACAGGGAGAGACACAGACAGGGAGAGACACAGACAGGGAGAGACACAGACAGGGAGAGACACAGACAGGGAGAGACACAGACAGGGAGAGACACAGACAGGGAGAGAGAGACAGGGAGAGAGAGACAGGGAGAGAGAGTCAGGGAGAGAGAGACAGGGAGAGAGAGTCAGGGAGAGAGAGACAGGGAGAGAGAGACAGGGAGAGAGAGACAGGGAGAGAGAGACAGGGAGAGAGAGCAGGGAGAGAGAGAGAGAGACAGGGAGAGAGAGAGAGAGAGACAGGGAGAGAGAGAGAGAGACAGGGAGAGAGAGAGAGAGAGAGAGAGAGAGAGAGAGAGAGAGAGAGAGAGAGAGAGAGACAGAGACAGAGAGAGAGAGACAGAGAGAGAGAGACAGAGAGAGAGAGAGAGAGAGACAGAGAGACAGAGAGAGAGACAGAGAGAGAGAGACAGAGAGAGAGAGACAGAGAGAGAGAGACAGAGAGAGAGAGACAGAGAGAGAGAGACAGAGAGAGAGAGACAGAGAGAGAGAGACAGAGAGAGAGAGAGAGACAGAGAGAGAGAGAGAGACAGAGAGAGAGAGAGAGACAGAGAGAGAGAGAGAGAGACAGAGAGAGAGAGAGAGACAGAGAGAGAGAGAGAGAGAGCGAGAGAGAGAGAGAGAGAGAGAGAGAGAGAGAGAGAGAGAGAGAGAGAGAGAGAGACAGAGAGAGAGAGAGACAGAGAGAGAGAGACAGAGAGAGAGAGACAGAGAGAGAGAGAGAGAGAGCGAGAGAGAGAGAGAGAGAGAGAGAGAGAGAGAGAGAGAGAGAGAGAGAGAGAGAGAGACAGAGAGAGAGAGACAGAGAGAGAGAGACAGAGAGAGAGAGACAGAGAGAGAGAGACAGAGAGAGAGAGAGAGAGAGAGAGAGAGAGAGAGACAGAGAGAGAGAGACAGAGAGAGAGAGACAGAGAGAGAGAGACAGAGAGAGAGAGACAGAGAGAGAGAGAGAGACAGAGAGAGAGAGAGACAGAGAGAGAGAGAGACAGAGAGAGAGAGAGACAGAGAGAGAGAGAGAGACAGAGAGAGAGAGACAGAGAGAGAGAGACAGAGAGAGAGAGACAGAGAGAGAGAGACAGAGAGAGAGAGACAGAGAGAGAGAGACAGAGAGAGAGAGAGAGACAGAGAGAGAGAGACAGACAGAGAGAGAGAGACAGACAGAGAGAGAGAGACAGAGAGAGAGAGAGAGACAGAGAGAGAGAGAGAGACAGAGAGAGAGAGAGAGACAGAGAGAGAGAGACAGAGAGAGAGAGAGAGACAGAGAGAGAGAGAGAGACAGAGAGAGAGAGAGAGACAGAGAGAGAGAGAGAGACAGAGAGAGAGAGAGAGACAGAGAGAGAGAGAGAGACAGAGAGAGAGAGAGAGACAGAGAGAGAGAGAGAGACAGAGAGAGAGAGAGAGACAGAGAGAGAGAGAGAGACAGAGAGAGAGAGAGAGACAGAGAGAGAGAGAGAGACAGAGAGAGAGAGAGAGACAGAGAGAGAGAGAGAGACAGAGAGAGAGAGAGAGACAGAGAGAGAGAGAGAGAGACAGAGAGAGACAGAGAGAGAGCGAGAGACAGAGAGAGAGCGAGAGACAGAGAGAGAGAGAGAGACAGAGAGAGAGAGAGAGACAGAGAGAGAGAGAGACAGACAGGGAGAGAGAGACAGACAGGGAGAGAGAGACAGACAGGGAGAGAGAGACAGACAGGGAGAGAGAGACAGACAGGGAGAGAGAGACAGACAGGGAGAGAGAGACAGACAGGGAGAGAGAGACAGACAGGGAGAGAGAGACAGACAGGGAGAGAGACAGACAGGGAGAGAGACAGACAGGGAGAGAGACAGACAGGGAGAGAGACAGACAGGGAGAGAGACAGACAGGGAGAGAGACAGACAGGGAGAGAGACAGACAGGGAGAGAGACAGACAGGGAGAGAGACAGACAGGGAGAGAGACAGACAGGGAGAGAGACAGACAGGGAGAGAGACAGACAGGGAGAGAGACAGACAGGGAGAGAGACAGACAGGGAGAGAGACAGACAGGGAGAGAGACAGACAGGGAGAGAGACAGACAGGGAGAGAGACAGACAGGGAGAGAGACAGACAGGGAGAGAGACAGACAGGGAGAGAGACAGACAGGGAGAGAGACAGACAGGGAGAGAGACAGACAGGGAGAGAGACAGACAGGGAGAGAGACAGACAGGGAGAGAGACAGACAGGAGAGAGACAGACAGGGAGAGAGACAGACAGGGAGAGAGACAGACAGGGAGAGAGACAGACAGGGAGAGAGACAGACAGGGAGAGAGACAGACAGGGAGAGAGACAGACAGGGAGAGAGACAGACAGGGAGAGAGACAGACAGGGAGAGAGACAGACAGGGAGAGAGACAGACAGGGAGAGAGACAGACAGGGAGAGAGACAGACAGGGAGAGAGACAGACAGGGAGAGAGACAGACAGGGAGAGAGACAGACAGGGAGAGAGACAGACAGGAGAGAGACAGACAGGGAGAGAGACAGACAGGGAGAGAGACAGACAGGGAGAGAGACAGACAGGGAGAGAGACAGACAGGGAGAGAGACAGACAGGGAGAGAGACAGACAGGGAGAGAGACAGACAGGAGAGAGACAGACAGGGAGAGAGACAGACAGGGAGAGAGACAGACAGGGAGAGAGACAGACAGGGAGAGAGACAGACAGGGAGAGAGACAGACAGGGAGAGAGACAGACAGGGAGAGAGACAGACAGGGAGAGAGACAGACAGGGAGAGAGACAGACAGGGAGAGAGACAGACAGGGAGAGAGACAGACAGGGAGAGAGACAGACAGGGAGAGAGACAGACAGGGAGAGAGACAGACAGGGAGAGAGACAGACAGGGAGAGAGACAGACAGGAGAGAGACAGACAGGGAGAGAGACAGACAGGGAGAGAGACAGACAGGGAGAGAGACAGACAGGGAGAGAGACAGACAGGGAGAGAGACAGACAGGGAGAGAGACAGACAGGGAGAGAGACAGACAGGGAGAGAGACAGACAGGGAGAGAGACAGACAGGGAGAGAGACAGACAGGGAGAGAGACAGACAGGGAGAGAGACAGACAGGGAGAGAGACAGACAGGGAGAGAGACAGACAGGGAGAGAGACAGACAGGGAGAGAGACAGACAGGGAGAGAGACAGACAGGGAGAGAGACAGACAGGGAGAGAGACAGACAGGGAGAGAGACAGACAGGGAGAGAGACAGACAGGGAGAGAGACAGACAGGGAGAGAGACAGACAGGGAGAGAGACAGACAGGGAGAGAGACAGACAGGGAGAGAGACAGACAGGGAGAGAGACAGACAGGGAGAGAGACAGACAGGGAGAGAGACAGACAGGGAGAGAGACAGACAGGGAGAGAGACAGACAGGGAGAGAGACAGACAGGGAGAGAGACAGACAGGGAGAGAGACAGACAGGGAGAGAGACAGACAGGGAGAGAGACAGACAGGGAGAGAGACAGACAGGGAGAGAGACAGACAGGGAGAGAGACAGACAGGGAGAGAGACAGACAGGGAGAGAGACAGACAGGGAGAGAGACAGACAGGGAGAGAGACAGACAGGGAGAGAGACAGACAGGGAGAGAGACAGACAGGGAGAGAGACAGACAGGGAGAGAGACAGACAGGGAGAGAGACAGACAGGGAGAGAGACAGACAGGGAGAGAGACAGACAGGGAGAGAGACAGACAGGGAGAGAGACAGACAGGGAGAGAGACAGACAGGGAGAGAGACAGACAGGGAGAGAGACAGACAGGGAGAGAGACAGACAGGGAGAGAGACAGACAGGGAGAGAGACAGACAGGGAGAGAGACAGACAGGGAGAGAGACAGACAGGGAGAGAGACAGACAGGGAGAGAGACAGACAGGGAGAGAGACAGACAGGGAGGGAGAGAGACAGACAGGGAGGAGAGAGACAGACAGGGAGAGAGAGACAGACAGGGAGGAGGAGACAGACAGGGAGGAGGAGACAGACAGGAGGGAGAGAGACAGACAGGGAGGAGAGACAGACAGGGAGGGAGGAGACAGACAGGGAGGAGAGAGACAGACAGGGAGGGAGAGAGACAGACAGGGAGGGAGAGAGACAGACAGGGAGGGAGAGAGACAGACAGGGAGGGAGAGAGACAGACAGGGAGGGAGAGAGACAGACAGGGAGGGAGAGAGACAGACAGGGAGGGAGAGAGACAGACAGGGAGGGAGAGAGACAGACAGGGAGGGAGAGAGACAGACAGGGAGGGAGAGAGACAGACAGGGAGGGAGAGAGACAGACAGGGAGGGAGAGAGACAGACAGGGAGGGAGAGAGACAGACAGGGAGGGAGAGAGACAGACAGGGAGGGAGAGAGACAGACAGGGAGGGAGAGAGACAGACAGGGAGGGAGAGAGACAGACAGGGAGGGAGAGAGACAGACAGGGAGGGAGAGAGACAGACAGGGAGGGAGAGAGACAGACAGGGAGGGAGAGAGACAGACAGGGAGGGAGAGAGACAGACAGGGAGGGAGAGAGACAGACAGGGAGGGAGAGAGACAGACAGGGAGGGAGAGAGACAGACAGGGAGGGAGAGAGACAGACAGGGAGGGAGAGAGACAGACAGGGAGGGAGAGAGACAGACAGGGAGGGAGAGAGACAGACAGGGAGGGAGAGAGACAGACAGGGAGGGAGAGAGACAGACAGGGAGGGAGAGAGACAGACAGGGAGGGAGAGAGACAGACAGGGAGGGAGAGAGACAGACAGGGAGGGAGAGAGACAGACAGGGAGGGAGAGAGACAGACAGGGAGGGAGAGAGACAGACAGGGAGGGAGAGAGACAGACAGGGAGGGAGAGAGACAGACAGGGAGGGAGAGAGACAGACAGGGAGGGAGAGAGACAGACAGGGAGGGAGAGAGACAGACAGGGAGGGAGAGAGACAGACAGGGAGGGAGAGAGACAGACAGGGAGGGAGAGAGACAGACAGGGAGGGAGAGAGACAGACAGGGAGGGAGAGAGACAGACAGGGAGGGAGAGAGACAGACAGGGAGGGAGAGAGACAGACAGGGAGGGAGAGAGACAGACAGGGAGGGAGAGAGACAGACAGGGAGGGAGAGAGACAGACAGGGAGGGAGAGAGACAGACAGGGAGGGAGAGAGACAGACAGGGAGGGAGAGAGACAGACAGGGAGGGAGAGAGACAGACAGGGAGGGAGAGAGACAGACAGGGAGGGAGAGAGACAGACAGGGAGGGAGAGAGACAGACAGGGAGGGAGAGAGACAGACAGGGAGGGAGAGAGACAGACAGGGAGGGAGAGAGACAGACAGGGAGGGAGAGAGACAGACAGGGAGGGAGAGAGACAGACAGGGAGGGAGAGAGACAGACAGGGAGGGAGAGAGACAGACAGGGAGGGAGAGAGACAGACAGGGAGGGAGAGAGACAGACAGGGAGGAGAGAGACAGACAGGGAGGGAGAGAGACAGACAGGGAGGGAGAGAGACAGACAGGGAGGGAGAGAGACAGACAGGGAGGGAGAGAGACAGACAGGGAGGGAGAGAGACAGACAGGGAGGGAGAGAGACAGACAGGGAGGGAGAGAGACAGACAGGGAGGGAGAGAGACAGACAGGGAGGGAGAGAGACAGACAGGGAGGGAGAGAGACAGACAGGGAGGGAGAGAGACAGACAGGGAGGGAGAGAGACAGACAGGGAGGGAGAGAGACAGACAGGGAGGGAGAGAGACAGACAGGGAGGGAGAGAGACAGACAGGGAGGGAGAGAGACAGACAGGGAGGGAGAGAGACAGACAGGGAGGGAGAGAGACAGACAGGGAGGGAGAGAGACAGACAGGGAGGGAGAGAGACAGACAGGGAGGGAGAGAGACAGACAGGGAGGGAGAGAGACAGACAGGGAGGGAGAGAGACAGACAGGGAGGGAGAGAGACAGACAGGGAGGGAGAGAGACAGACAGGGAGGGAGAGAGACAGACAGGGAGGGAGAGAGACAGACAGGGAGGGAGAGAGACAGACAGGGAGGGAGAGAGACAGACAGGGAGGGAGAGAGACAGACAGGGAGGGAGAGAGACAGACAGGGAGGGAGAGAGACAGACAGGGAGGGAGAGAGACAGACAGGGAGGGAGAGAGACAGACAGGGAGGGAGAGAGACAGACAGGGAGGGAGAGAGACAGACAGGGAGGGAGAGAGACAGACAGGGAGGGAGAGAGACAGACAGGGAGGGAGAGAGACAGACAGGGAGGGAGAGAGACAGACAGGGAGGGAGAGAGACAGACAGGGAGGGAGAGAGACAGACAGGGAGGGAGAGAGACAGACAGGGAGGGAGAGAGACAGACAGGGAGGGAGAGAGACAGACAGGGAGGGAGAGAGACAGACAGGGAGGGAGAGAGACAGACAGGAGGGAGAGAGACAGACAGGGAGGGAGAGAGACAGACAGGGAGGGAGAGAGACAGACAGGGAGGGAGAGAGACAGACAGGGAGGGAGAGAGACAGACAGGGAGGGAGAGAGACAGACAGGGAGGGAGAGAGACAGACAGGGAGGGAGAGAGACAGACAGGGAGGGAGAGAGACAGACAGGGAGGGAGAGAGACAGACAGGGAGGGAGAGAGACAGACAGGGAGGGAGAGAGACAGACAGGGAGGGAGAGAGACAGACAGGGAGGGAGAGAGACAGACAGGGAGGGAGAGAGACAGACAGGGAGGGAGAGAGACAGACAGGGAGGGAGAGAGACAGACAGGGAGGGAGAGAGACAGACAGGGAGGGAGAGAGACAGACAGGGAGGGAGAGAGACAGACAGGGAGGGAGAGAGACAGACAGGGAGGGAGAGAGACAGACAGGGAGGGAGAGAGACAGACAGGGAGGGAGAGAGACAGACAGGGAGGGAGAGAGACAGACAGGGAGGGAGAGAGACAGACAGGGAGGGAGAGAGACAGACAGGGAGGGAGAGAGACAGACAGGGAGGGAGAGAGACAGACAGGGAGGGAGAGAGACAGACAGGGAGGGAGAGAGACAGACAGGGAGGGAGAGAGACAGACAGGGAGGGAGAGAGACAGACAGGGAGGGAGAGAGACAGACAGGGAGGGAGAGAGACAGACAGGGAGGGAGAGAGACAGACAGGGAGGGAGAGAGACAGACAGGGAGGGAGAGAGACAGACAGGGAGGGAGAGAGACAGACAGGGAGGGAGAGAGACAGACAGGGAGGGAGAGAGACAGACAGGGAGGGAGAGAGACAGACAGGGAGGGAGAGAGACAGACAGGGAGGGAGAGAGACAGACAGGGAGGGAGAGAGACAGACAGGGAGGGAGAGAGACAGACAGGGAGGGAGAGAGACAGACAGGGAGGGAGAGAGACAGACAGGGAGGGAGAGAGACAGACAGGGAGGGAGAGAGACAGACAGGGAGGGAGAGAGACAGACAGGGAGGGAGAGAGACAGACAGGGAGGGAGAGAGACAGACAGGGAGGGAGAGAGACAGACAGGGAGGGAGAGAGACAGACAGGGAGGGAGAGAGACAGACAGGGAGGGAGAGAGACAGACAGGGAGGGAGAGAGACAGACAGGGAGGGAGAGAGACAGACAGGGAGGGAGAGAGACAGACAGGGAGGGAGAGAGACAGACAGGGAGGGAGAGAGACAGACAGGGAGGGAGAGAGACAGACAGGGAGGGAGAGAGACAGACAGGGAGGGAGAGAGACAGACAGGGAGGGAGAGAGACAGACAGGGAGGGAGAGAGACAGACAGGGAGGGAGAGAGACAGACAGGGAGGGAGAGAGACAGACAGGGAGGGAGAGAGACAGACAGGGAGGGAGAGAGACAGACAGGGAGGGAGAGAGACAGACAGGGAGGGAGAGAGACAGACAGGGAGGGAGAGAGACAGACAGGGAGGGAGAGAGACAGACAGGGAGGGAGAGAGACAGACAGGGAGGGAGAGAGACAGACAGGGAGGGAGAGAGACAGACAGGGAGGGAGAGAGACAGACAGGGAGGGAGAGAGACAGACAGGGAGGGAGAGAGACAGACAGGGAGGGAGAGAGACAGACAGGGAGGGAGAGAGACAGACAGGGAGGGAGAGAGACAGACAGGGAGGGAGAGAGACAGACAGGGAGGGAGAGAGACAGACAGGGAGGGAGAGAGACAGACAGGGAGGGAGAGAGACAGACAGGGAGGGAGAGAGACAGACAGGGAGGGAGAGAGACAGACAGGGAGGGAGAGAGACAGACAGGGAGGGAGAGAGACAGACAGGGAGGGAGAGAGACAGACAGGGAGGGAGAGAGACAGACAGGGAGGGAGAGAGACAGACAGGGAGGGAGAGAGACAGACAGGGAGGGAGAGAGACAGACAGGGAGGGAGAGAGACAGACAGGGAGGGAGAGAGACAGACAGGGAGGGAGAGAGACAGACAGGGAGGGAGAGAGACAGACAGGGAGGGAGAGAGACAGACAGGGAGGGAGAGAGACAGACAGGGAGGGAGAGAGACAGACAGGGAGGGAGAGAGACAGACAGGGAGGGAGAGAGACAGACAGGGAGGGAGAGAGACAGACAGGGAGGGAGAGAGACAGACAGGGAGGGAGAGAGACAGACAGGGAGGGAGAGAGACAGACAGGGAGGGAGAGAGACAGACAGGGAGGGAGAGAGACAGACAGGGAGGGAGAGAGACAGACAGGGAGGGAGAGAGACAGACAGGGAGGGAGAGAGACAGACAGGGAGGGAGAGAGACAGACAGGGAGGGAGAGAGACAGACAGGGAGGGAGAGAGACAGACAGGGAGGGAGAGAGACAGACAGGGAGGGAGAGAGACAGACAGGGAGGGAGAGAGACAGACAGGGAGGGAGAGAGACAGACAGGGAGGGAGAGAGACAGACAGGGAGGGAGAGAGACAGACAGGGAGGGAGAGAGACAGACAGGGAGGGAGAGAGACAGACAGGGAGGGAGAGAGACAGACAGGGAGGGAGAGAGACAGACAGGGAGGGAGAGAGACAGACAGGGAGGGAGAGAGACAGACAGGGAGGGAGAGAGACAGACAGGGAGGGAGAGAGACAGACAGGGAGGGAGAGAGACAGACAGGGAGGGAGAGAGACAGACAGGGAGGGAGAGAGACAGACAGGGAGGGAGAGAGACAGACAGGGAGGGAGAGAGACAGACAGGGAGGGAGAGAGACAGACAGGGAGGGAGAGAGACAGACAGGGAGGGAGAGAGACAGACAGGGAGGGAGAGAGACAGACAGGGAGGGAGAGAGACAGACAGGGAGGGAGAGAGACAGACAGGGAGGGAGAGAGACAGACAGGGAGGGAGAGAGACAGACAGGGAGGGAGAGAGACAGACAGGGAGGGAGAGAGACAGACAGGGAGGGAGAGAGACAGACAGGGAGGGAGAGAGACAGACAGGGAGGGAGAGAGACAGACAGGGAGGGAGAGAGACAGACAGGGAGGGAGAGAGACAGACAGGGAGGGAGAGAGACAGACAGGGAGGGAGAGAGACAGACAGGGAGGGAGAGAGACAGACAGGGAGGGAGAGAGACAGACAGGGAGGGAGAGAGACAGACAGGGAGGGAGAGAGACAGACAGGGAGGGAGAGAGACAGACAGGGAGGGAGAGAGACAGACAGGGAGGGAGAGAGACAGACAGGGAGGGAGAGAGACAGACAGGGAGGGAGAGAGACAGACAGGGAGGGAGAGAGACAGACAGGGAGGAGAGAGACAGACAGGGAGGGAGAGAGACAGACAGGGAGGGAGAGAGACAGACAGGGAGGGAGAGAGACAGACAGGGAGAGAGACAGACAGACAGGGAGAGAGACAGACAGGGAGGGAGAGAGACAGACAGGGAGGGAGAGAGACAGACAGGGAGAGAGACAGACAGGGAGAGAGACAGACAGGGAGAGAGACAGACAGGGAGAGAGACAGACAGGGAGAGAGACAGACAGGGAGAGAGACAGACAGGGAGAGAGACAGACAGGGAGAGAGACAGACAGGGAGAGAGACAGACAGGGAGAGAGACAGACAGGGAGAGAGACAGACAGGGAGAGAGACAGACAGGGAGAGAGACAGACAGGGAGAGAGACAGACAGGGAGAGAGACAGACAGGGAGAGAGACAGACAGGGAGAGAGACAGACAGGGAGAGAGACAGACAGGGAGAGAGACAGACAGGGAGAGAGACAGACAGGGAGAGAGACAGACAGGGAGAGAGACAGACAGGGAGAGAGACAGACAGGGAGAGAGACAGACAGGGAGAGAGACAGACAGGGAGAGAGACAGACAGGGAGAGAGACAGACAGGGAGAGAGACAGACAGGGAGAGAGACAGACAGGGAGAGAGACAGACAGGGAGAGAGACAGACAGGGAGAGAGACAGACAGGGAGAGAGACAGACAGGGAGAGAGACAGACAGGGAGAGAGACAGACAGGGAGAGAGACAGACAGGGAGAGAGACAGACAGGGAGAGAGACAGACAGGGAGAGAGACAGACAGGGAGAGAGACAGACAGGGAGAGAGACAGACAGGGAGAGAGACAGACAGGGAGAGAGACAGACAGGGAGAGAGACAGACAGGGAGAGAGACAGACAGGGAGAGAGACAGACAGGGAGAGAGACAGACAGGGAGAGAGACAGACAGGGAGAGAGACAGACAGGGAGAGAGACAGACAGGGAGAGAGACAGACAGGGAGAGAGACAGACAGGGAGAGAGACAGACAGGGAGAGAGACAGACAGGGAGAGAGACAGACAGGGAGAGAGACAGACAGGGAGAGAGACAGACAGGGAGAGAGACAGACAGGGAGAGAGACAGACAGGGAGAGAGACAGACAGGGAGAGAGACAGACAGGGAGAGAGACAGACAGGGAGAGAGACAGACAGGGAGAGAGACAGACAGGGAGAGAGACAGACAGGGAGAGAGACAGACAGGGAGAGAGACAGACAGGGAGAGAGACAGACAGGGAGAGAGACAGACAGGGAGAGAGACAGACAGGGAGAGAGACAGACAGGGAGAGAGACAGACAGGGAGAGAGACAGACAGGGAGAGAGACAGACAGGGAGAGAGACAGACAGGGAGAGAGACAGACAGGGAGAGAGACAGACAGGGAGAGAGACAGACAGGGAGAGAGACAGACAGGGAGAGAGACAGACAGGGAGAGAGACAGACAGGGAGAGAGACAGACAGGGAGAGAGACAGACAGGGAGAGAGACAGACAGGGAGAGAGACAGACAGGG
>CM059447.1:52161006-52216006 GCA_030390025.1 Squalus acanthias | reverse complement strand
GAATGGCCTCCTCCTGTCCCCAACAGGCTCGAGGGGCTGAATGGCCCCCTCCTGTCCCCAACAGGCTCGAGGGGCTGAGTGGCCTCCTCCTGTCCCCAACAGGCTCGAGGGGCTGAATGGCCTCCTCCAGTCCCCAACAGGCTCGAGGGGCTGAATGGCCTCCTCCTGTCCCCAACAGGCTCAAGGGGCTGAACGGACTCCTCCTGTCCCTAACAGGCTCGAGGGGCTGAATGGCCTCCTCCTGTCCCCAACAGGCTCGAGGGGCTGAATGGCCTCCTCCTGTCCCCAACAGGGTCGAGGGGCTGAATGGCCTCCTCCTGTCCCCAACAGGCTCGAGGGGCTGAGTGGCCTCCTCCTGTCCCCAACAGGCTCGAGAGGCTGAATGGCTTCCTCCTGTCCCCAACAGGCTCGAGGGGCTGAATGGCCTCCTCCAGTCCCCAACAGGCTCGAGGGGCTGAATGGCCTCCTCCAGTCCCCAACAGGCTCGAGGGGCTGAATGGCCTCCTCCTGTCCCCAACAGGGTCGAGGAGCTGAATGGCCTCCTCCTGTCCCTAACAGTCTCGAGGGGCTGAATGGCCCCCTCCTGTCCCCAACAGGGTCGAGGGGCTGAATGGCCTCCTCCTGTCCCCAACAGGGTCGAGGGGCTGAATGGCCTCCTCCTGTCCCCAACAGGCTCGAGGGGCTGAATGGCCTCCTCCTGTCCCCAACAGGCTCGAGGGGCTGAATGGCCTCCTCCTGTCCCCAACAGGCTCGAGGGGCTGAATGGCCTCCTCCTGTCCCCAACAGGCTCGAGGGGCTGAATGGCCTCCTCCTGTCCCCAACAGGGTCGAGGGGCTGAGTGGCCTCCTCCTGTCCCCAACAGGCTCGAGGGGCTGAATGGCCTCCTCCTGTCCCCAACAGGCTCGAGGGGCTGAATGGCCTCCTCCTGTCCCCAACAGGCTCGAGGGGCTGAATGGCCTCCTCCTGTCCCCAACAGGCTCGAGGGGCTGAATGGCCTCCTCCTGTCCCCAACAGGCTCGAGGGGCTGAATGGCCTCCTCCTGTCCCCAACAGGGTCGAGGGGCTGAGTGGCCTCCTCCTGTCCCCAACAGGCTCGAGGGGCTGAATGGCCTCCTCCTGTCCAGGCTCGAGGGGCTGAGTGGCCTCCTCCTGTCCCCAACAGGCTCGAGGGGCTGAATGGCTTCCTCCTGCTCCAAACCAATTCCTAGGGTCCAACTATGAAAAGTCCCCCAACCTTATCTTGGATTTTCCCACTCCCACGTGACAAAGGCCCTGCTTCACAGGGCTCCTGGAACTCCGACAGAGGCATCCGTGCTCACTCTGTAGAGAAGTGCAGATTTATGGGGGGGGCGATCTGATCCAGGTTTTTCCTAAGACGATGACGGGAATAGACTGTGTTTCCAGTCGACGGATTGTCCCAACTGAACAGGTGAGGGAGGACGTCAGGATTTGAAGTTGTTCGAGGCCAGAGGTCAGGAGGTGGTCCTTTCCCCCACCCCGGGGAAACAGCGGACCTCTGCAACAGGCTGCCGTCTGGGGAGCGCTGGACGCGGACTCGCGGGGTTGTTTCGAGCGTGAGCCGGGCCCGTGTCTGGCCGGGGCAGAGATCACCTCCTGCAGAACGGTGACTGCAGGCGATCTCCCGGGACGAGTTCCCATCGCCGAGATGGGTCGGAGAGGAATTCCCCAGGTTTGTTCTTCCCCGCAAAGTGGCCTTGGGGGGGAGGGGGGTGTTTTAATCTGGTTTAACGTCTCTCCCAGGAGATCATGCGGTTCCGGGTGGGTTGGGGAGTGTCTATAGCGCTACAGTGGGGAAAGAGTTAAACTGACATCGCTGGCAGTGTCACTGAATGGTGTGATAAAGACAACAATCTAATCGGCCTTTGCAGTAGTAAGCTTTTTCTAAGTTGCTGAACCGGCAGTTGAGCTAACCGAAGAATGACATGTTGATTTTTGCAGTCGTGTTGGAATGATTAACGACTGCAAGCCGCGTAACTTGGAGACAATTGCAAATAGCCGGATGTGGAACCGTAAGAGGCCTAGAGGATGTAAGTTCTGCTCTGGCAGGAAAGTAGAACAATGAGTGGGAAGTACAAAGGCCCAGAGGGGCAGGAAAAGCAGGACAATGAGTCAGAATGAGAAACTCCAGGATGATTTGGACAGGTTGGGCGATTGGGCAGAAGCATGGCAGATGCAATATAATGTGGATAAATGCGAGGTTATCCACTTTGGTGTCAAAAACAGGAAGGCAGATTATTATCTGAACGGCAATAGATTGGGAGAAGGGGAAGTGCAACGAGACCTGGGTGTCCTTGTGCACCAGTCGCTGAAGGTAAGCATGTAGGTGCAGCAGGCGGTTAAGAAGGCAAATGGTATGTTGGCCTTCGTAGCGAGAGGGTTGGAGTACAGGAACAAGGATGTCATGCTGCAGTTGTACAGGGCCTTGGTGAGGCCACATCTTGAGTATTGTGTGCAGTTTTGGTCGCCTTATCTGAGGAAGGATGTTCTTGCCATGGAGGGAGTGCAGCGAAGATTCACCAGGCTGATACCTGGGATGGCAGGAATGACGTATGAGGAGAGATTGGGTCGATTGGGCTTATACTCGCTGGAGTATAGAAGAATGAGAGAGGATCTCATTGAAACTTATAAAATTCTGACAGGACTAGACAGACTAGATGCAGGAAGGATGTTCCTGATGGTCGGGGAGTCCAGAACCAGGGGGTCACAGTCTAAGGATAAGGGGTAAGCCATTTAGGACAGAAATGAGGAGGAATTTCTTCACCCAGAGAGTGGTGAACCTGTGGAATTCTCTACCACAGAAGGCAGTTGAGGCCAATTCATTAAATAGATTCAAGAAGGAGTTGGATATATTTCTTAAGGCTAAAGGGATCAAGGGATATGGGGAGAAAGCAGGGACAGGGTACTGAATTTGGATGATCAGCCATGATCGCATTGAATGGCGGAGCAGGCTCGAGGGGCTGAATGGCCTACTCCTGCTCCTATCTTCTATGTTTCTATGCTTCTATAAGTACAATGTTGGCGAGACCCCCATCTGGCATGAACAAAGGTCAGAGTTGCAGCAACAGCTTGCGGTGATATCGGACATATACTTTCCCGGTAATAAAGCCGGTCCTTTAATGTAACGCGGCATCGGGCAACCAATCAGTGAATGTGCATATGGGGCAAAACCCAATCAAATTGTGAAGATGGATCATGCACGAGGCTAATTATGTACCAAAATATTGTATAAAAGACTGCTTAAAACTTTGCATCATTGGAGAGAAGTCTGGCGAAGACAGAGCAGACTGTCTCCCCACTGGTGTAATAAAGACAACTTACCCCTTCATCATCCGGGAGCCCGGGCAGAATTGACAGGCAATTCGACCATGGGGGGCACCACCACAGGCCAAGCCCGAGTGTCGTGCTCCTCCCCCCCCCCCCCACTTCCAGCCCTCGGAGCCGACAGCACCACCCCCGCCCCCCACCCGCCCTCAGCTCATGCTCCATGCAAGCACCTGGTGCCGAGAAGCTCGCTCGAATCTTTGCCCTCAGCCGCTCTCCCCAGCTCGCCGCTCTCTCACCGGGACGGCTTTCTGCCACGTGCTCGATCTGTATCGACCAAGAGCCCTCTTGAAACACAAGACATCGAGAGAGAGAGAGAGAGAGAGAGAGGTTTCAGGTGAGAGACTCGAGAGTCGGAACTTTACCAGTGAGAGAGCGAGGGGGAGGAGAGTGAGAGAGAGAGAAAGATAGACTCGCATTTCTCCAGCGCCTTTCACCACCTCAGGACGTCCCAAAGTGCTTTACAGCCAATGAAGTACTTTTTTTGAAGTGTGGTCACTGTTGTAATGTGGGAAACACGGCAGCCAACTTGCGCACAGCAAGCTCCCACAAACAGCAATGTGATAATGACCGGATCATCTGTTTTTAGTGATGTTGGTTAAAGGATAAATATTGGCCCCAGGAAACCGGGGAGAACTCCCCCTGCTCTTCTTCCAATAGGGGCCGTGGGATCTTTTACGTCCACCTGAGAGGGCAGACGGGGCCTCGGGTTTAACGTCTCATCCGAAAGACGGCCCCTCCGACAGTGCGCCGCTCCCTCAGTACCGCCCCTCCGACAGTGCGGCGCTCCCTCAGTACTGCCCCTCCGACAGTGCGGCGCTCCCTCAGTACTGCCCCTCCGACAGTGCGGCGCTGCCTCAGTACTGCCCCTCCGACAGTGCGGCGCTCCCTCAGTACCGCCCCTCCGACAGTGCGGCGCTCCCTCAGTACTGCCCCTCCGACAGTGCGATGCTCCCTCAGTACCGCCCCTCCGACAGTGCGGCGCTCCCTCAGCACTGCCCCTCCGACAGTGCGGCGCTCCCTCAGTAATGCCCCTCCGACAGGGCGGCGCTCCCTCAGTACTGCCCCTCCGACAGTGCGACGCTCCCTCAGTACCGCCCCTCCATCGCTCCACCATTGGCGGCCGTGCCTTCAGCCGCCTGGGCCCCGAGCTCTGGAATTCCCTCCCTAAACCTCTCCGCCTCTCTCTCCTCCTTTAAGACGCTGCTTAAAACCGACCTCTTTGACCAAGCTTTTGGTCACCTGCCCTAATATCTCCTTATGTGGCTCGGTGTCAAATTTTGTCTGATAATCGCTCCTGTGAATCGCCTTGGGACGTTTTACTACATTAAAGGCGGTGTATAAATACAAGTTATTACTGAGAAATAAAGTTAGTGAAATTGGATCCTCAGACCGCAGTCCCTGCAATGCCGTCATTAACCACATGGAGGCGCCGGCAGGTCACCTCTGGCACTGCAGTGCGATAAGATGGGCAACACCGCCCCCGTGTGGTTGGCTCTGTGAACTGCGACTGACTGGCTCAAAGTGAGGAACCAGGAGGAGGCCATTCAGCCCCTCGAGCCTGTTCCGCCACTCAATCAGATCACGGCTGATCTGTATCTTACCCTCATCTACCTGCCTGGGCTCCATAACTGGTTGATAACGAAGAAGAAAGCTGCAGACTGCAGGACGATATCGGTGGACTGGTCAGGTGGACAGAACAGTGGCAAACAGAATTCAATCCGGAGAAGTGTGAGGTAATGCATTTGGGGAGGGTTAACAAGGTAAGGGAATACACATTAAATGGTAGGACACCGAGAAGTGCAGAGGATCAGAGGGACCTTGGAGTGCATGTCCACAGATCCCTGAAGGTAGCAGGACAGGTCGATAAGGTGGTTAAGAAGGCATACGGGATAGCCGAGGCACAGAATATAAGAGCAGGGAGGTTATGCTTGAAATGTATAAAACACTAGTTAGGCCGCAGCTAGAATACTGCGTGCAGTTCTGGTCACCACATTACAGGAAGGATGTGATTGCACTAGAGAGGGTACAGAGGAGATTTACCAGGATGTTGCCTGGGCTGGGGAATTTTAGCTATGAGGAAAGATTGGATAGGCTGGGGTTGTTTTCTTTGGAACAGAGGAGGCTGAGGGGAGATTTAATTGAGGTGTATAAAATTATGAGGGGCCTGGATAGAGTGGATAGGAAGGACCGATTTCCCTTAGCAGAGAGGTCAATAACCAGGGGGCAGAGATTTAAAGTAATTGGGGGAAGGATTAGAGGGGAGTTGAGGAGAACTTTTTTCACCCAGAGGGTGGTGGGGGTCTGGAACTCACTGCCTGAAAGGGTGGTAGAGGCAGAGACCCTCATCACATTTAAAAAGTACTTGGATGTGCACTTGAAGTGCCGTAACCTACAGGGCTACGGACCAAGAGCTGGAAAGTGGGATTAGGCTGGATGGCTCTTTGTCGGCCGGCACGGACACGATGGGCCAAATGGCCTCCTTCCGTGCTGTAAATTGCTATGATTCTATGAATTCTTAATCCCCTTACCCAACAAAAAACGATCAACTTGGGGTTTCGAGATTTTCAATTGACCCCCCCAGACTCAACAGCTTTTTGGGGGAGAGAGTTCGACATTTCCACCAGCCTTTGTTCATTTAACCTCGCTCCCAATGACCTCAGATCCTGAGTGAGCAAATCCTTAAAGCCACAATATTCGTGCCCTGTTACTCAACGGACAATTCAGCAACGCAGGTTCCTTTCCCGTCATGTTCCCCATCGGAGACTTCCTGATTGCATCTGTCACAGAAAAATCAACCCACTCCCAGTGAGATAAAAAGTAAGGCTCCCTCTACACTGTCCCATCAAACACTCCCAGGGTAGGAACAGCATGGGTTAAAAGAGCAGGGGAGTTCCCTAAACCTCTCCGCCTCTCTCTCCTCCTTTAAGACGCTCCTTAAAACCGACCTCTTTGACCAAGCTTTTGGTCGCCTGTCCTAATATCTCCTTATGTGGCTCGGTGTCAAATTTTGATAATCGCTCCTGTGAAGTGCCTTGGGACGGTTTACTATGTTAAAGGCGCTGTATAAATGCCAGTTGCTGTGTTTATATCGGCGAGCAGCTCCCCCCGCGCCCCTCACACGAGTCCCTGTATTAAACAGCCAGGAGCGGACCGGATTGATTGACATGCCCCGAGAGCAACACAACTCCACGACTGAGCGAGACTGTCTGAGCGGGCACAGCTCGGAGGGCTGCTCCAGGAGCGCGGGGAGAGTTGCTCCGCAGTGCGCCAGGCTCCGCACGTACCCGCCAAGGTGCCAGGGAACAGCGTGGCGCGGGAGCGTCGAGCGCGCGCTTTTTCCTCAACGGGAAATACGGCCGCGGGAATTGGCCGGGCGGAGAGCGCTGGCGCGAGGTGTCGCCCCGATAGCTCACCCGGTCCCGTGCCGCCCTTGCGCGGAACGTGCGGCTTGGCGCCGGCGCCCTCGCTCTCCTCCACGGGCGCCCCCGGGCTCTGGGAGTCATCGCCGGCCGCTGCTTGCCCGGAAAGGACGGCGTCCACTTCAGGGGCGTTCGATCCGCCATCGCCGGTCCCGTCCTCGAGGGGTGGGACCTACGAGAGAAAGGAGAAGACAACAGGTAACTCACGGGCACAGGTGGAGGGGGGCCAGAGACAAACAGAGTAAAGCTCCCTCTACACTGTCCCATCAAACACTCCCAGGGCAGGTACAGCACAGGTTAGATACAGAGTAAAGCTCCCTCTACACTGTCCCATCAAACACTCCCAGGGCAGGTACAGCACGGGTCAGATACAGAGTAAAGCTCCCTCTACACTGTCCCCATCAAACACTCCCAGGGCAGGTACAGCACGGGTTAGATACAGAGTAAAGCTCCCTCTACACTCTCCCATCAAACACTCCCAGGGCAGGTACAGCACGGGTTAGATACAGAGTAAAGCTCCCTCTACACTGTCCCATCAAACACTCCCAGGGCAGGGACAGCACGGGTTAGATACAGAGTAAAGCTCCCTCTACATTGTCCCATCAAACACTCCCAGGGCAGGTACAGCACGGGGTTAGATACAGAGTAAAGCCCCCTCTACACTGTCCCATCAAACACTCCCAGGGCAGGTACAGCACGGGTTAGATACAGAGTAAAGCTCCCTCTACACTGTCCCATCAAACACTCCCAGGGCAGGTACAGCATGGGTTAGATACAGAGTAAAGCTCCCTCTACACTGTCCCATCAAACACTCCCAGGGCAGGTACAGCACGGGTTAGACACAGAGTAAACCTCCCTCTACACTACTTGCTTGTTACCCCATCTTATCTTCCCCTTGGAACTAAATTGAAACCGCAGGGAGTCCCTCAGTCCGCCTCAGGGTGCCACTGGTTCTGATCAGCTCGATTTCGGAGTGTGAAAAGGTACCTCCAGAGGCAGCTCTGTCTCCTGTGGGCCGGCGAGGCTGGTTTCTAACTTCGGTTGTTCCTCATGTTTGGGGGGCACGGGAGGAGTATCGACGCCTGCTGTCAAGGGAGGAAAAAAAACACAATGTCAGTCCAAAAAATTGCAGTCCGAATTTCCCGCTTTACTTTCAATGAGGGTGTGCGCCCTCCCACACTGTACTGCACCCAAGCAAGCAGTGCCTCTCACCCATAACTGGCGGCCGCGTGTCCCACATTACAACAGTGACCACACTTCAAAATAAGTACTTCATTGGCTGTGAAGCGCTTTGGGACGTCCTGAGGTGGTGAAAGACGCTGGAGAAATGCGAGTTCCGTCTTTAGTCCGTGCTGTGTGGGGTGAGAATCAAGGGTAGGATCGGGCTCCAGGGGAGTGCTCTCCCCATGGCCGAATAGCCTAGGTTCGTACACAGGAATGTCCCTCTGGTGAGGAACTGCAGCATAGTCAGTGGCTGGGCTAGGGTTTCCCAGTGGGAGGCAGGAAACGTGGCCGCCAATTTGCGCACAGCAAGCTCCCACACCAGCAATGTGATAATGACCCAGATCATCTGTTTTTAGTGATGTTGGTTGAGGGATAAATATTGGGCCCAGGACACCGGGGAGAACTCCCCCTGCTCTTCTTCCAATAGTGGCCGTGGGATCTTTTACATCCACCTGAGAGGGCAGACGGGGCCTCGGTTTAACGTCTCATCTGAAAGGAACATATAAAGCTGGAGTGTCAAAGTATCGCCCAGCCTCCCTCTCGATGGGTCTGGGCAGAGAGTCCCCTCCTAACGCCATGAAGGTCAGTCGATCACGGGCACAGGGGTCAGGCAATCAGACTGACCCCACCATCGCAGAGGTCAGCGCACTCGACACAGACTGAGTCTGGAACCAGGGAGAGTCCCCAGTGAGTTACCCGGATAAGTGGGGGGTGACGTTCCTACCTGGGGGGTCGGTGATCTCGGAGGGTTGGTGCGTCCCGTCCCGCAGTGTCCCCACTGCCGATTCCTGCAAAAACCATCAACAACGTCACTGAGTAGGATCAGTGCATCGCTCCCTCAGTACTGCCCCTCCGACAGTGTGGCACTCCCTCAGTACTACCCCCTCCGACAGTGCGGCGCTCCCTCAGTACCGCCCCTCCGACAGTGCGGCGCTCCCTCAGTATCGCCCCTCCGACAATGCGGCGCTCCCTCAGTACCGCCCCTCCGACAGTGCGGCGCTCCCTCAGTACTGCACCTCTGACAGTGCGCTGCTCCCTCAGTACCGCCCCTCCGACAGTGCGGCGCTCCCTCAGTACCGCCCCTCCGACAGTGCGGCGCTCCCTCAGTACAGCCCCTCCGACAGTGCGGTGCTCCCTCAGTACTGCCCCTCCGACAGTGCTGCGCTCCCTCAGTACCGCCCCTCCGACAGTGCGGCGCTCCCTCAGTACCGCCCCTCCGACAGTGCGGCTCTCCCTCAGTACCGCCCCTCCGACAGTGCGGCGCTCCCTCAGTACCGCCCCTCCGACAGTGCGGCTCTCCCTCAGTACCGCCCCTCCCACAGTGCGGCGCTCCCTCAGTACCGCCCCTCCGACAGTGCGGAGCCCCTCAGTACTGGCACTGGGAGTGTCGGCCCGGATTATGGGCTCGAGTCTCTGGAGCGGGACTCGAACCCACAACCTTCTGACTCGGAGGCGAGAGAGAGAGACTCTGCCCACTGAGCCACGGCCGACACTGGTATCGAACCCGGGAGTTTCCAGGGCTGTGGGCTGAGTGTCCACTCCCACCCCACCCAGCAGTCGGCCGACTCGGGCCCAACACTTTACAGCTGATTTCAGAGAGTACAGATACCTCGGTCCCCGCTAACAGTGTTTGGACTGAGGCCTGATCTTCATCGAGACCGCCCGACATTCCGTCATCAATCAAAGAGAAAGACCGTATCTAGAAAACAAAAACAGGGAAACCTGTGAACAGAATTCATGGATTCATCGAATCGTACCGCACAGAAGGATCCCATTCGGCCCATCATGCCTGGGCCGGCTCTTTGGTCGAGCTCTCCAATTAGTCCCACTCCCCCCTGCTCTTTCTCCACAGCCCTGTGAATTTTTCCCCTTCAACTATTTATCCAATTCCCCTTTTGAAAGTCACTATTGAATCTGCTTCCACCGCCCTTTCAGGCAGCGCGTTCCAGATCACAACAACTCGCTGCGTAAGAAAAATGTCTCCTCTCCCCTCCCCTCTGGTTCTTTTGCCAATCATCTTAAATCTGGGCCCTCTGGTGGCCGACCCTCCTGCCACTGGAAACAGTTTCTCCTTATTTACTCCATCAAAACCCCGCATGATTTTGAACGCCTCGATTAAATCTCCCCTTAGCCTTCGCTGCTCGAGGGAGAACAATCCTTTCGAGAAAAGAACAACCGTCCGCACGTCAGGGGATCTTGTTCTTACCGAGGCGCCGGCTAATTTCCCAGCTTCGGGAACGTTTCGCTGAGACTTCTCGGGCAGCTGATCGCGCTACGCGTGGCGAGACCCCGCCCCCGTGTCCAACGCCAGCTCACACCGGTTCCCGACACTGTCGCCTCACTGGTGGGTAAATCCTGAAGCAAAGTACAAAAGATCTGGCAATTAACGGGGGAACAAAGATTGGAACAGTATCTGGGGCTCTCCCGACCGAGCGCAGACTCGCATTTCTCCAGCGCCTTTCACCACCTCAGGACGTCCCAAAGCGCTTTACAGCCAATGAAGTACTTTTATTGAAGTGTGGTCACTGTTGTAATGTAGGAAACGCGGCAGACAATTTGCGCACAGCAAGCTCCCACAAACAGCAATTTGATAATGACCGGATCATCTGTTTTTAGTGATGTTGGTTGAGGGATAAATATTGGCCCCAGGACACCAGGGAGAACTCCCCCCTGCTCTTCTTCCAATAGTGGCCGTGGGATCTTTTACATCCACCCGAGAGGGCAGAAGGGGCCTCGGTTTAACGTCTCATCCGAAAGACGGCACCTCCGACAGTGCGGCACTCCCTCAGTACCGCCCCTCCGACAGTGCGGCGCTCCCTCAGTACTGTCCCTCCGACAGTGCGGCACTCCCTCAGTACTGTCCCTCCGACAGTGCGGCGCTCCCTCAGTACCGCCCCTCCGACAGTGCGGCGCTCCCTCAGTACCGCCCCTCCCACAGTGCGGCGCTCCCTCAGTACCGCCCCTCCCACAGTGCGGAGCTCCCTCAGTACTGTCCCTCCGACAGTGCGGCGCTCCCTCAGTACTGTCCCTCCGACAGTGCGGCGCTCCCTCAGTACTGCCCCTCCGACAGTGCGGAGCTCCCTCAGTACTGCCCCTCCGACAGTGCGGCGCTCCCTCAGTACCGCCCCTCCGACAGTGCGGCGCTCCCTCAGTACTGCCCCTCCGACAGTGCGGCACTCCCTCTGTATTGCGCTCAGTGTCAGCCTGGATTATGGGCTCAAGTCTCTGGAGTGGGGCTCGAACCCACGATCTTCTGACTCAGAGGCGAGAGAGAGAGAGAGAGAGAGAGTGAGCCACGGCAGATGAGCAAGGCTCGCTGCTCTTTGCTGACAGTGGCCCAGAATGCCAGCATCTGGTCCTAATCTTTCACGTAATAGGAAAACCTTTTTGTGCGGAACCGCACAGACTCGCCTCGCAGTTGCGGAGAAGCGAACACATGGAGAGACACTCAGGCCTGACGCGTTCGCCAGATGTGGCTAAGTGGGAACACAGATGTGGCTTCCTGCAGTTCTGATTAGCAAAACATCAGCAATAGACACAATCATTTGGGCCTATGATCTCGTATTCCATAGATGGAAACGTACTTCACACGTGCATATTCACTAGGGGGGGCAGTACTGAGGGAGCGCCGCACTGTCGGAGGGGCGGTACTGAGGGAGCGCCGCACTGTTGGAGGGGCGGTACTGAGGGAGCGCTGCACTATCGGAGGGGCAGTACTGAGGGAGCGCCGCACTGTCGGAGGGGTAGTACTGAGGGAGCGCTGCACTGTTGGAGGGGCGGTACTGAGGGAGCGCTGCACTGTCGGAGGGGCAGTACTGAGGGAGCGCCGCACTGTCGGAGGGGTAGTACTGAGGGAGCGCCGCACTGTCGGAGGGGCCGTCTTTCAGATGAGACGTTAAACCGAGGCCCCCGTCTGCCCTCTCGGGTGGATGTAAAAGATCCCACGGCCACTATTGGAAGACGAGCAGGGGGAGTTCTCCCCGGTGTCCTGGGGCCAATATTTATCCCTCAACCAACATCACTTCAAAAAGTACTTCATTGGCTGTGAAGCGCTTTGGGATGTCCCGCGGTCAGGAAAGGCACTGTAGAAATGCAAGTCTTTCTTGCTTAGCTTTGCACTTGTTAAAAAAAAAAGCTAGGCAGTACTTCCTCTCAGTAAACTGCGATTTGAAAAAAACTGCAGGTTATTAATAAATCAAACTCAAGCGATTCAGCGAAAGGAGTCACCCCTCTCCTCCGGCAGGTTTTAACTCGCTGCCAATCAACCTCTGGGGGGGCCAGGCACAAGTCCCACAGGCGCCGGCCCACCAGGCCCGTTCTTCAGACAGCGAGAGCCGGCTGCGATGTCCCCCATGGCTGAATAGCACCCACCCACCCCCCCTCTACGATTCAGAGTCTCGCTCGAAAACGGGTGGAAAAGTTACACGGTACTTTTAAAAATACATTGCAGAGCTCATCGGGTGCGCAGTGTCTCTCGGTCTCCTTCCGAGCGGCCTCTCAGCTGAGTGTGTCAAGCCAGGAATAGCTGCAGTAACAGCTGCTGGTATTTCTCTCTCTCTCTCTCTGCCTGCCTCGCTATCCCCTCGATTTCCTCTCTCCCAAGTGCTGACGCATGCCAGGGAGCGCCGGCACCCGTCACAACTGGAACAGTCATCACGTGCGACCCGAGGCGGTGAGGGGGGCGGCCGACTATTCGACCCCGGGGGCCGTCACAGCTGAGCCTGATCCTGTCCCTCGTCCAACAGCCACTTTCCACTGGGCGGGGTGATGGGGATTAATTTTTTTCCCTTGTCAAGTCATTTAGAAAGTTACTGACCCGACGCGTTTTATAGCTTGTGTCGTGCACGATTAGATCAACATCACTCCGAGCAGCACCTTAATATGAGGCAGCGAGAGGGAGAGGGAGACAGACAGACAGAGTGAGGGAGACAGGGAGAGGGAGACAGGGAGAGGGAGACAGGGAGAGGGAAAGAGTGAGACAGACGGAGAGGAGGAGAGAGAGGGAGAGACGAAGGAAATTATAAAACAAATAGAAGCATATAAAATACATTGAAAAATAGACAAAATGAAATCGGTACTAAAATATAAAAAGATATACAAACACACTAAATGCCTCGTCGACTGACAATAGTCAGTGGCTGCACTAAAACTGAAACTATCCATAAATAAGTCAGGAAAGTGAGAAATTATGCTTTTAAAAACTTGTGACAACTCCAATGAAGCAAGTTTGAAATGAGAGACTATTAAAAGAGAGCAGCTCGACACACACTGAAACAAGCCCAGAACACCTTCAAACACATCAAATTAACACATCCAATTATAGAAATAGAGGGTCAAAATATTATTATAGAAACCAGACATGCAAATAATATGAATATACTGTTAAAATTATATTCAAGAATAATTTGGATAAAAGTAACATCAACAAATCGACTTATTTAGACAGTGAGCGGCAACTTTGCTGGTTCAGAGGTCGCTCTGCCTCCCTCTGTCCCCACCATCCTCCCCGTCTCCCCCATCCCTGCCCCTGGTCCCTCTAAACCCCTCCGTCCCCCCCTCCGACCCCTCCGTCCCCTCCCTCTAAACCCCTCCGTCCCCCCCTCCCCCTCCACCCCTCCGTCCCCCCCGTCCCCTCCCCCTCCGTCCCCTCCCTCTAAACCCCTCCGTCCCCTCCCTCTAAACCCCTCCGTCCCCTCCCTCTCTGTCCCCACCTCTCTCGCCCTCCGTCCCCACCTCTCTCGCCCTCCGTCCCCTCCCTCTCTCGCCCTCCGCCCCTGGTCACTCTAAACCCCTCCGTCCCCTCCTCTCTCGCCCTCCGCCCCTGGTCCCTCTAAACCCCTCCGTCCCTCGCCCTCCGCCCCCTCCTCTCTCGCCCTCCGTCCCTGGTCCCTCTAAATCCCTCCGTCCCCCCTCTCTCGCCCTCCACCCCCTCCTCTCTCGCCCTCCGCCCCATGTCCCTCTAAACCCCTCCGTCCCTCGCCCTCCGCCCCCTCCTCTCTCGCCCTCCGTCCCTGGTCCCTCTAAACCCCTCCGTCCCCCCTCTCTTGCCCTCCGCCCCCTCCTCTCTCGCCCTCCGTCTCTGGAACCTCTAAACCCCTCCGTCCCCCCTCTCTCGCTCTCCGCCCCTGCTCCCTCTAAACCCCTCCGCCCCCTCCTCTCTCGCCCTCCGCCCCCTCCTCTCTCGCCCTCCGTCCCCTCCTCTCTCGCCCTCCGTCCCCTCCCCCCCCTCCGTCCCCTCCCTCGCCCTCCACCCCTCCTCCCTCGCCCTCCGTCCCCTCCTCTCTCGCCCTCCGCCCCCTCCCTCTCTCGCCCTCCGCCCCCTCCCTCTCTCGCCCTCCGCCCCCTCCCTCTCTCGCCCTCCGCCCCCCTCCCTCTCTCGCCCTCCGCCCCCTCCCTCTCTCGCCCTCCGCCCCCCTCCCTCTCTCGCCCTCCGCCCCCTCCCTCTCTCGCCCCTCCGCCCCCCTCCCTCTCTCGCCCTCCGCCCCCCTCCCTCTCTCGCCCTCCGCCCCCCTCCCTCTCTCGCCCTCCGCCCCCTCCCTCTCTCGCCCTCCGCCCCCTCCCTCTCTCGCCCTCCGCCCCCTCCCTCTCTCGCCCTCCGCCCCCTCCCTCTCTCGCCCTCCGCCCCCTCCCTCTCTCGCCCTCCGCCCCCTCCCTCTCTCGCCCTCCGCCCCCTCCCTCTCTCGCCCTCCGCCCCCTCCCTCTCTCGCCCTCCGCCCCCTCCCTCTCTCGCCCTCCGCCCCCCTCCCTCTCTCGCCCTCCGCCCCCTCCCTCTCTCGCCCTCCGCCCCCCTCCCTCTCTCGCCCTCCGTCCCCTCCCTCTCTCGCCCTCCGACCCCGCCCTCTCTCGCCCTCCGACCCCGCCCTCTCTCGCCCTCCGACCCCTCTCACTTTTTATCCTCTTTCTCTCTCACCTTCTATCCTCTCCCACCCTCTCTCCTTTCTTTCTCACCTTCTATCCTCTCCCACCCTCTCCTCTTTCTCTCTCACCTTCTATCCTCTCACCCTCTCTCCTCTTTCTCTCTCACCTTCTATCCTCTCTCACCCTCTCTCCTCTTTCTCTCTCACCTTCTATCCTCTCCCACCCTCTCTCCTCTTTCTCTCTCACCTTCTATCCTCTCCCACCCTCTCTCCTCTTTCTCTCTCACCTTCTATCCTCTCCCACTCTCTCCTTTCTCTCTCACCTTCTATCCTCTCCCACACTCTCTCCTCTCTCTCTCACCTTCTATCCTCTCCCACACTCTCTCCTCTTTCTCTCACCTTCTATCCACTCTCTCCCACACTCTCTCCTCTTTCTCTCTCTCACCTTCTATCCACTCTCTCCTCTCCCACACTCTCTCCTTCTATCCTCTCCCACACTCTCTGCTCTTTCTCTCTCACCTTCTATCCTCTCCCACTCTCTCCTCTTTCTCTCTCACCTTCTATCCTCTCCCACTCTCTCCTCTTTCTCTCTCACCCTCCGCCGGCTGTAACATTTGTTGCCAGAAACTCCCAGGATGGAACCTTGAGACATTTCCCCCCACGTGACCCTCTGGCCAATCGGCCGCCGCCTCTCAGCCGGCCGGCAGCGGCGCCGGCCAATCGGCAGCGGCGTAGCGCGGCCGCCTTCGGTTCCGGCCAATGGCTGAAGAACAGGTAGCGCTGGGGCCTGTATTTATAGCCCAGGAGGAGGGAGGGACCGTCAGCTGCAGCCTTAACATGGGCAGTGCAGCAGCAGGGAAGGGCTTAAGCCTCTTGCATTGCAGTCTTTCAGGAGCTTAACTCATCCCCCACTTTGCTGAACCTGCTGCCTGAGTTTTATTTTGGGGGGGGGGCTCTTCGACTATGGGGGGCGTCACAACCAAACACATTTCTCATTTCAGTGCATTAAGATCCACGCCCCACCCCTCCTCCCCCAGATAGCTGTTGAGCTATGTCAACCCTGAACGATTCCCCAATCTCATCGGTCGCTCTTGCTGCGCGAGACCAAACGATGAAGGGCGCCGAGCTGTTCGACCGTGTGGGAGTGGAACAGCACAACTGATTTCGTGCTGTCCTATGAGCCGTGCTGGAAAAAAGGCTCCCCCCCCCCACCCCGCGGGAGATTTTAATTGCTTATATTACGAAGTGAGTTCACGGGTCTTATCCGCACTCTTAAATCCCCTCCCGCAACCGCTCCGCCACATCTCATCTCCTTCAAGACAACTTGCATTGATACAGCGCCTTTAACGTAGTAAAACGTCCCAGGGCGCTTCACAGGAGTGTTAATCAGACAAAATTTGACACCGAGCCACATAAGGAGATATTAGGACCGGTGACCAAAAGCTTGGTCAAATAGGTAGGTTTTAAGGAGCGTCTTAGAGGAGGAGAGAGAGGTGGAGAGGTTTAGGGAGGGAATTCCAGAGTTTAGGGCCCAGGCGGTTGAAGGCACGGCCGCCAATGGTGGAGCGATGGAAATCGGGGATGCACAAGAGGCCAGAATGGAGGAACACAGAGATCTCGCTGGGGCTGTCGGAGGTTAAAGAGATAGGGAGGGGTGAGGCCATGAAAGGATTTGAAAACAAGGATGAGAATTTTGAAATCGAGGCGTTGCTGGACCGGGAGCCAATGTAGGGGGGTGATGGGTGAACGGGACTTGGTGCGAGTTAGGACACGGGGCCGCAGAGTTTTGGACGCGCCCTAAAGCCCACCTCTGTGATTAAGCTGATGGATTCCCTGTCAAAGCAGAAACTATTTTTCCTGACTGCATTGAAGAGATTGGGGTTTTTATTTCCTATGCTGCATAAATGCTAATTATTGTATTTACTCGGAGATCAGGATTTCCAGCCCTACTGCAGTTCCTGGGGGACTGGTTTACCAGAATGATTCCCGGACTTCAGGGATTGAGTTACGAGGAGAAATTACACAAATTAGGGTTGTATTCCCTGGAATTTAGAAGGTTAAGGGGTGATCTGATCGAAGTTTTCAAGATATTAAGGGAACCAGATAGGGCAGATAGAGAGAAACTATTTCCAATGGACTAGGAGGCAGAGTCTAAAAATTAGAGCCAGACCTTTCAGGAGTGAAGTTAGGAAACACTTCTACACACAAAGGGTGGTAGAAGTTTGGAACGCTCTTCCACAAATGGCATTTGATGCCAGATCAATTGTTAATTTTAAATCGGAGATTGATAGCTTTCTGTTAACCAAAGGTATTAAGGGAGATGGGGCAAAGGCGGGTATATGGAGTTAGGTTGCAGATCAGCCACGATCTCATTGAATGGCAGAGCAGGCTCGAGGGGCTGAATGGCCTACTCCTGTTCCTATGTGCAAAGGAAAAAGTTGTTCAAAATTTGTCTAGCTTATTAGGTTTGTGTTCGAATCCCTCCATGCCATCGCCCCTTCATATCTCCGTAACCTCCTCCAGCCCCACCACCCTCCGAGATATCTGCGCTCCTCCAATTCTGGCCTCTTGCGCATCCTCGATTTCCATCGCTCCACCATTGGCGGCCGTGCCTTCAGCTGCCTGGGTCGAGCTCTGGAATTCCCTCCCTAAACCTCTCTGCCTCTCTCTCCTCCTTTAAGACGCTCCTTAAAACCGACCTCTTTGACCAAGCTTTTGGTCACCTGTCCCAATATCGCCTTGTGTGGCTCGGTGTCAAATTTTTGTTCGATAATCGTTCCTGTGAAATGCCTTGGGACATTTTACGACAATAAAAGGTGCTCTATAAATGCAGGTCGCTGTTACCCAGGCCCCTAAGTCAGTATTAAACACGTGTGGACATCAACTGCAACTACTGGGACCTGTTTGCATAGAGTTTACACTGGCATTGAAGTGAAGTTTCTGGACAGGAAGGGCATGCATATTCTTCAGAATCAGGCAATAAAAAAAAAACTGAACACGTGATTTCAAGTACCTGGTGGTAGTTTTATTTAAAATCCTGCAAAAAATTGACAAAAAATGCTAAAAATGCAATGTTCTGTACAGACTGATGCAATACATACACTGTCATTTGTAATACCAGGTTAACAAATGTTTACACTCAACATTCAACCACTGGGGGGAGGGGGGGCACTGGCTGCCTAAAATTTATATTTAACAGACCTGTGCCAAGCAATGACCTTTCAAAGTAACTGAGTGTCAGAGAGAGAGGAAGACAGAGAGAAACTGTGGTCTTGGCCTGTCCAATGTCCTTGCCAGTCAGTACTTGGATTGGTTTTACACTTGTGTTTTTATTAAATGGAGGAGTCTTGCAGAGTATAGCGTTCACCGTTCCATCAGTTTCCCCCACTGCCAAGAAATCGGATCTCCCCAAATGTTCCTCAAAGCCCCCTTTACACTACAAGCCTGCCATTCAGCTTCAATCAGTCACACAAAAATGAAGCGCCGCCTGATAGTATGCGCTTGCATGCTGGGCCACTGGCGCGGCAAGTGCCCAAAACAGCCTGCAGCAAAGAGCCTCCCAGTTCGGGTTTCCGATCCCAATCAGGCTGCGTTACATGTAGGGAAGGAAGAAAATCCAACTGGGTTTCTTACGCCTGGTTCCTGGAACACCACTGATGGGAGAAGCTGGGATTGTTCTACTTGGAGCAAAAGTGAGAAGTCGCACAACACCAGGTTATAGTCCAACAGTTTTATTTGAAATCACAAGCTTTCGGAGCTGCTGCTCCTTCGTCAGGTGAAGTGAAGGAATACGAATCGGCAAAGCATATATAGACAGAGAACAATGCCTGTGCAGCGTACAATGTCAGACGACTACAGTTACTTCACCTGACGAAGGAGCAGCAGCTCTGAAAGCTTGTGATTTCAAATAAAACTGTTGGACTATAACCTGGTGTTGTGCGACTTCTCACTTTTGTCCACCCCAGTCCAACACCGGCATCTCCGCATCATGGCTCCTTAGAGCAGAGAAGGTTCTGGGAGAGATTTGATCGAGGTGTTCAAAATCATGAAGTGTAAATAAGGAGAAACTGTTTCCAGTGGCAGGAGGGTCGGTAACCAGAGGACACAGATTTAAGATAATCGGCAAAAGAACCAGAGGGGGAGATGAGGAGAATGTTTTTAACGCAGCGAGTTGTTGTGATCTGGAACGCGCTGCCTGAAAGGGCGGTGGAAGCAGATTCAATAGTGACTTTCAAAAGGGGAATCGGATAAATACTTGAAGGGGAAAAATTTGCAGGGCTATGGGGAAAGGGCAAGGGGAGTGGGACTAATTGGAGAGCTCTTTCAAAGAGCAGGCACGATGGGTCCCCTTCTGTGCTGTACCATTCTACGAGAGTCCCCAGCGTACATTCACTCACTCAGTCGGGCAATAAGACATGGTACGGAGGCGGTGTGAGGCGTAAGATCCTAGATTTTAAAAAGAAACCGCATCTGAAATCCGTCTGTGGTTGTGCGATGTATTTTTTCAGCCTCAAACTGGAATCGGAGCCAACAGTGGCTCGCTTGTTTACGAGACTGTGTGTGCTCTGCTACTGCTGTAAGCTGCAGTGTAAATGGGTCTGTGAGTGGCAGTGATCGGCATTTTAAGAACAGCGTCAATGCTAATGCAGGTGCCAGGGTTCACCGAATTCAAATGGAAGCGCGACCAGAGCGGTGCGCTAATGCTGCCCTTGTGCCTGCAAGGCGCTCGCTGTATTCCAGTCCTCCGCAGTAGTGTGCGAGGCAGCATTACCGGCGAAATCGGGAACGAGCAGTGTGGGAGGGATTGGGGCGAGAAGTGGGTTGGGGACGGGAGTCAGATAACTTGCCGTGTAAGATCCTTTCGAAAACTGGGATATTTTACAGGGTGAAACGGAACCCAAGCCAACTTTACAAACCGTGAATAGTATTGAAACGCTGCAAACACACAAAGGCGTGCCGCTTCAAGAGCTCTCTCTGTTGTGCCTCGGCCTCAAGATTTTGGGCTTCGGCACGAATCAGGAGAAACCTACGGTTGGGGCGTTGCGCCAACTCTCTCTTCCCCTGTCATCGTGGTTACGCGACTGGACTGGACAGGAGTTCAAATCCCACCATTGCCTTTGAATTCATTTCAAAAGAAATCTGGAGATAAAGAGCTGGTGTCACTGAAACACAACCGGTTCACGAACGTCCTTTAGGGAAGGAAACCTGCCACCCTGTCCTGGTCTGGGCCTTTATGCGAGTCCAGTCACACACCAATGTGGTTGACTCGTAATTGCCCTCTGGAGTGGGCCTAGCAAGTCACTCAGTTGTATAAAATTATTAGAAAGCCCACCACCACCTTCTCAGGGCAACTAGGGATGGGCAATAAATCCCCAGTAATGCCCACGCCCCAAGAATGTATTAAAGTTTTCAGCGGGGGCTCCTACCCATCCTGAGGAAGGGAAACGGCCATTTTTTTCCCCCCATCCTGAATGTTCAGGTTTTTGGTTCCGAATTTCTGGTTTTACGGTCGCACAAGTGGACGAAACAAAAAATCCAAAACTCTCAGAAGCCCACCCTCCCCTGTTGCCCACACATTCTCTCGACTGTGTGAATCCAATCATTTCAAACCCTCCTTTACCCCAGAATACACGGCCAGCTATGCTTCATCCTACTGGCTGCGTTTCTCTGCTCCCAAATCCCACAAGCTGTAGACGCCCGTGTCTGGAGGTAGCCACCAGGCACCGACTCGTTCTCGCTTGCAATGCGTAACCTTCATTTCATTTCAAATTAAAAAGGTGTGTTCACCCGTCCGTTACTGTTTCAGAAACCGGCGGTGAGCAGGATTAACATTACGTTAAATCTCTCTTCCCCCTACTAAAGCTACAAAAACTCAGATAAAGATTGACATTTTCCCTTTTATTTATTTTTTTAAAAACCAAAGAAAACCGTACATTTCCCTCGGAATGGCACACATTATACGTTAACGACTGGATTTGGAATCTCCCTCCTCTTTCTCAGTTACTGCACCAAGAAAACGACAGAACTACTGGGATATTTACTGGAACCCCGTTTCCCGACACTAGAATTGTTCGTCGGAAGAAGCCAGAGATGTGTCTCGTGTACAATTCCCCCCGCCACCCCCCAACTTCCACAGCACCTTCAAGGGGGACTGAACCAGTCCATTCTTGTCCCTGCCTGGTTGTGACTAGCCATTATTTAGAATTACTGAACCCCTTCAAGGTCTCGCTCCTTATATCTGTAACCTCCCCCAGCCCTCGGAGATCTCTGCATTCCTCCAACGCTGGCCCCTTGTGCATCGCTCCACCATTGGCGGCCGTGCCTTTAGCTGCCTGGGCTCCAAGCTCTAGAATTTCCTCCTTAAACCTCTCCACCTTTAAGACCCGACTTAAAACCCAGCACTTTTGACCATGCCTTTGGTCACCCCTTGCAATAGTGGCTTTCTTTGGTTCAGGGTCCATCGGTGTCTGATTATACCTCTGCGAAGCGCCTTGAGATGTTTTGCCATGTAAAAGGCACTGTATAAATGCAAATTGTTGCACTAATTAATCTCTTGAGGCATTAAACAAGGGAAGGTGAGACCAAGTGCAGCCTTCAGGTGAAAGAGGGAGGGGGGGAGGCGTTTGTGAGTGCAGGATAATTGACCCAATTTAAAGTCAAACACATTCCCCTTATTGATTATAGCTCGATAGGAAAACCTACAGCAATTTGAGAAGTGGAGTTGGTTGGAGTGCAGGCGTTTTCTCTGCTGTACGGGCTGAGTGGGGAGATGCAAAACAGATGTAGCAGCGCCACCAGTGGTGGGAGGGTGGAATTACAGCGTGACACGTTGACATAGACAGGTCGCATTGTAAATCTGGACAAAGGAATTTGTAACAGTAAAAAGTTGATAAAGCTGGGGTAAGGTTTGATAGACAGGACGCACATGCAGACTCCATTTTTAAAAATATATTATAGATTGGCACTCATATACGTCACAATAATCATCTGAAACGGCTCCCACCAGTATCAGATCTGTAACCACTCGTACGACAGTCCCCAGCACAAAATGCTCTCTCCAGGCACGACCCAAGTTTGGAAGGAATTGTTCAGATGTGAGGCCCCCCCCCCCGCCCCCAAAAGTGTTAGCGGATGAAAAGTGCACGAAACCAAAACGGGACAGAAATCCCAGTGGCAGCAACTCCACGGGAAACTCGAGGAAAACTTATACCCAGGCCCTGTTCCAACCTGCAGTTTGGGAATACTAGCAAAGGAACAAACTTCAGGAAGGGTGCAGATCCCTCCTCGGAATATTTACGATTATGTGGCAGCTCAGATGAACCCAGCCCTCCAAGAATGAAAGCTCAAGTCACCAAAGGCACTACTAGTACAAATAACCGTTCACAAGCGGCGTTAGGCCCTGTTACAAACCCTCTAGAATAATTGTTCCAGCGCGTGCGACTTTTTACAAACGGAGGAAACGGAATCAGATTTTACATTTGCGGTGGGAGGGGAATCTCACGCAAGCGATGGCGTGCCGCGGAACTTGGGTCTCGTAACACTACGAGTGGCGGTGATCTTTCCAGTGAGCTGTGCTTTTTCACCAATGCAATGGGGCGGGGGGAGGGAAAGAGACGAGATCAGATAACTCGGCACAAACTGCAACTCGAGCCCGTAACCTTCTGCTTGGTATGGCCCGAGTGCTACCTTAGGTTCAGCTTGGATCAACTAGGTCGTGAAGAGGAGGAGAAAAGAAACAACAGAAAACGCTGGAAAAACTCAGCAGGCCAGGCAACATCCGTTGAGAGAGAAACAGAGTTAACGGTTCAGGTCGAAACCCTTCGTCAGAACTGAGAAAAAAGCAGGAAATGAAACAGATAAAAAAGCAAGGGGGAGGAATAAAAGAACAAAAGGGGTGGTCTATGGTAAGTAGAGACATTAAGAGATGCTCAAGGCAAGACGAGATGGTAATAGGACAGGTTAAGAAACAAAAGGTGGCTCAGAAATGTGAAATGCTGGCAGAGTGAGAGACAGCTGCCGTGGGGGGAGAGAGAGAAAAAAAGGGAAAAGGCACAAACCAAAAGGGTGGATAAAATGTATATATATGGTAGGGGCCGAGGTTATGATCTGAAATTGTTGAACTCGATATTGAGTCCGGAAGGTTGTAAATTGCCTAATCGGAAGATGAGGTGCTGTTCCTCGAGCTTACGCTGAGCTTCCGTGGAACAATGCACGAGGCCGAGGACAGTGAGGTCTGAGTGGGCGTGGAGCGGTGAATTAAAGTGACAAGCGACCGGGAGCTCGGGGTCACCCTTACGGAAGGATAAAAGAAAGTTGGAGAGAGAGAGAGCCTTGATAACAGTGTCGGGATAATCTAATGCGGTAGAGGAGAGCATGCACGAATAACACCGACACAGCATGAGGACACCAGTACAGTAGCTGACTCTAATCAAGGAAAGGTCTCGAGTGCAGCAGCGCTCGAGAACATTGAGCCATCGTCGGCAAGCCCTGTGCGTTTCTGGGCAAAGGAATGCTATTAATCATCTGATTAACGCTAACCTCAACAGCTGGGTTGTTGCTTAGAAGTGGAAGTTTTTCCCCAATTAGACAGACTCTCATCACAGTGTCTCTCAGGACAGCCCGAGGTGCTTCACATTAGAGTGAATTACTCTGAAGTTTGGTCACTGTTGCTATGTTGCTTAAGGCAAGGGATTTAGTATCACCAAGAACGTGGCAGTTCCAGCACCTCCGAGACACTGCCATACCACCTTCCCACCCACCCCATCCATAAATCTGTGGCATTTACCAGGGCATCACATCACTTGCCCTCCATCGGCTCCAAGCGTGGATTAATGCCCCCGCCACATTCTTCAACGATCACACTGCACTGGAGGAGTGAAATGGGAACATGTTCTACTTCAGGAATGATTTATCATTCGTAATTTCCAGTGCAGCACGACGACATCAGCTCTCGACTGCCCATCCTCATGGACCACATCTGCCACCGCACTTGGTCTCGTTCTTCCATTATCACAGCTCACGGGGCAGATTAAAAGCTTCATTTAAAAAGGGGGCGTTTTAACCCTAGGTCACCTGGAAATCTACACTGGGTCCGATGGTAAATTGACATTTTGCAGCCACCCGGGGTGGAGAATCAGCCAAGTAGTGAATGTGGGTCGAGGGCCATTCAGTGACAAATCCCCGCTTTAGTTCACACCTAATGAACACATTCGGAAAAAGCCAATACACTTCTTGCAAGATCCTCGTCCCCTCAAATTGTTCGCGCCACCACCACAGCCTGTAATCACCAGCAACGCACCCCGGGTCCCACAGCTTCACACGCTCATTCCAGACACATCCAGAGTTCAGAAAGGGCGACTGGAGGGGTGTTTATTTATAGCTCAAGAGGAAAGTGTGGCTGACCGCCCCCTCCTCTTTCTTAACAGGGGGCCACGGGAGCAAACTGCAGCACGGTTGATTGGGCTTATACTCGCTGGAGTTTAGAAGAATGAGAGGGGATCTCATCGAAACATATAAAATTCTGACAGGTCTGGACAAACTAGATGCAGGAAGGATGTTCCCGATGGCCGGGGAGGCCAGAACCAGGGGTCACAGTCTAAGGATAAGGGGTAAGCCATTTAGGACAGAGATGAGGAGGAATTTCTTCACCCAGAGAGTGGTGAACCTGTGGAATTCTCTACCACAGAAGGCAGTAGAGGCCAATTCATTAAATATATTCAAGAAGGAGTTGGATATATTTCTTAAAGCTAAAGGGATCAAGGGATATGGGGAGAAGGCAGGTACAGGGTACTGAGTTTGGATGATCAGCCATGATCTCATCGAATGGTGGAACAGGCTCGAGGGGCCGAATGGCCTACTCCTGCTCCTATCTTCTATGTTTCTATGTTTCACCCCACCCGCCACCCCCAGCTCACCCGGCACGGACCAGGATCGAACACGGGACACCACCCCCCTCCGTGGTCTGTGTGGCCCTGCTACTCACCGGAGGGTCTGACTGACTCTCGTATTTGGGCTTCTATTCTCACTCGCCGCTTCGCCCCCTTCGAGTGTCATGGACCCGGAGGTTTGCCGAGTAAATCCTAGCTCAAAATGCCGAGATCTCAAGAGTATCTGGGAACTGCAGCCCAGAAACTGGGGAGGAGGAAGGATGGCATGAAAAGTAACACCCACTGCAGGCAGAGAGAGAGGGAGAGGGAGAGGGAGAGGGAGAGGGACATGTACAAATAGATACAGGCGGAAAAACTCAAAAGCACTGCGGACAATATCCAGCTCAGTCGAAAGTATATAGTGTCTTTGATGTAATGTTTTCCTGACTGACCTGTTTGGACACCATCCACACCTTTAATTGCTGTGATTATCTCTCTGCCGAGGTGTGATAAAGGGCAGTTAGAAAGATTAACTGTAGTCACCTGGCAGTGTTCTCTGACTATATATGCTGTGCCTATATGCATCTCTTCACTTCACCTGACGAAGGAGCAGCGCTCCGAAAGCTTGTGATTTCAAATAAAGCTGTTGGACTATAACCTGGTGTTGTGCGACTTCTCACATTTGTCCACCCCAGTCCAACACCGGCATCTCCACACGATAGTACACAGACGCAGCAAGAGTCTCGAAAGGGAAGGTGGAGCCACACACACACTGCTGTTTAAGTGGGTTCGAGGCAACGTTGCCCTGCCCCACCAACCACAGGGTAAACAGAAGACAGAGGATACAGCTACCCGAACACAGCATCGACAATCAACTTTCCCAAAAACCGTTGGGAGGGAATAAAAAGGGATTACAATAGCACAACCGACATATCCAATACGGTAATTGTCGTACGATAAAATACACACTACATATATATATATATATATATTGTGGTTTCCCCAATGAGCACCAGGATTAATCTCCACCCAAACGTATTCTGTACCAAAAAGACCTTTATAAAAAGACAGCAGAGAGTATCAAGAAAAATCAAACACGGGACTCTTCAATCACGATGAGGTAGTCAAGGGAAGATGCCAAGTTCACCGCCAGCACTGTATCACAAACGTCAAAACACGGCACCGCTTAATCCACGGGCCGGTTAACCACGGGCCGAGCACAAAGGGCACGGCAGTGGACTTGTCGCAGCTCGACCGTTATTTAAAGGTGGAACTGCAACTCGGCACACGAGAGGGTTCACGTAACCCACTCAAGAATGCGATGAAACAACAGAGATGGTGAGGCGTGCGAATATACGGAACCGGTTTAAAACGCAGAACCTTTGGTGCCTGGACCAACTTGAACCCAGCCTCTATTTATAAAAAATACCGGCCGCATTTCCCACACTGCCCATTCCCAGCTGTGGAAAATGGCAGCCAAAAATGACACACAAAGTACTCCACGGCACCCAGCGTCCAACAGGGCCCGCGCTACATTTCTGGAACACAGCACGGTGGCCAGTTGCCTGGAACCCGCACACAACTTGCCTCCAGCCCAGCGCTATTCGTCACAACTGCAAATTCAAACAGCAGCTTGCTGCGTGACCGGCGGGAGGGGGAATCCCGCAGTGTCAACGCCAACCTCGAGCTGGCCTCAAATATTTGAACCGGTTAAATCGCGGGCTGGCCCGATCACTCCAAAGCGGTCTGGACATGTTAGCGAGTGGGTTGACGGGACGGGACTGCCGTTCGGCGCAGGCTGCGTTCGCAGCCTTGAGCGACGGGCATTCGGTCAAATTTTCATTTGCGAGTCGGTGCGCGCGGGGACGGTCTCCCTGAGCCTCTCTCTCTCCCCGCCCCCCCCCCCTAACACCACAGGGGGAGGGAGAGAGGGGGGGGGGGGGTGGGGGAAAAAGAAGCTCGGAAGAGGTACTGAAGTAACTGACATGAATCTTGTCATTCATGTATGAAGTAATACTGGGCGGCCTGCTGGTGGCGCTGTCCAGGGAGAGTATAAATACTCGGGCATGGGCCCAGCTTGCTCAGGACATTCCTCAACAGGAACTAGTGAAGGACACAACTAGATCTCCATGTTGAAAAACAGTTGATTAAAGCTTTGTTTAACGCTTAGACCAAGTGCCTAGTAGTTTTCTTACGTCAATAACATTACTCCTCAGGAGGGACAGTCAGTACAATCCACCCCACAACTGCCAGCTTGGCACAGCCTTACACAATTTCCAAATTTCAAAATGAACACTTGAAACAGAGCTGCTTTGACAATTGAGGCGTCAGACAGTCATTTATATTCCCGTAAGGCTGAAGACAACTCGAGGACTCTTGGGCTGGTCAGGGGACAGCAGGCTGGGGAGAAGGGATCATCTTCCGGTGGGGGCCACCCACCTTGTACCAAGTCAATATTTCAGAACTTCACTGTAACCAGTAACTCAGGAAAGACAAGACAGTGGGGAAGGATTCAGCAGTAGATGCCTGCACATCGAATGCTGCCCGCGACTGAACCGGGACAGATCGGGCGCCGGAACCGTTTTGTAAAAAAATTGCGGCCATTCAGTGGTAAAAACCAAAATCCCATCCGGCCCAGCATTCGGGTCCCCGTCACCTACGTATGCACCTGCCCTTCTTGTACACTTGTAACATTTCATACCACATCACAGCGTTAATGAGACGCCCTCAATACATGGTAACTCAACTTGCGAACATGCATCTTGTAACCCCGCCGTCCACCCCTATTATCCATCACATTGCTGCCCCGCTTTAATCAAACTGATCATTTTTAAAACACCGCCCCCGCCCCGACCAAACTTCCCTTTCATTTTTTTTTTTCCGGCTGTGTGGCTCATTTAAAATTCCGCGCATGTGCGGTTTTTCAATTTAAAAGCTGGCTTGCTGGAGCACTGACGCAGCTTAAAGGGAACATTACCCCCCACCGACACACCCACCCCCCTCCCCCAAAACCCTGGTTTCTGGGCATCATCCTGCAAGACTGCGTTCACAAGGAGAAACACTGCAAGGTGCCAATTTCCGTTCCGCGCCCCAGACTCGCCAACTCGAGCCAGAAAAGGGACTCCTTCCCCGCCCCCCAGAATATAAACACAGATTCGGTATCTCCCCGCGCATACACGACTCCTGACCAGGTCCCCCGCAGAGCGCTCTTAAGTTCGCAAGCACAAACTGTGGAACCCGCTCCTTCGAGGAGCGCAACGCCCTCGCTGCCCTCACAAAAAACAGAAGTGCATCGTAACCCTGAACGCAAGCCCACTGAGCGCCCCCCACCCCGCCCCGCCCCACCCCCTCCCTTTACCCGGTTAAAAAAACTGGAGGTTTCCGGTCAATTGTCAGCGATCCAAAGAAAAAGGCTGCCCGCCCCCCCAACCCGCAAACGTCCCTCAGCCATCGTTCACAACCGGCTGGCCCAGGTTCTCCCGCAGGTACACCGACTGGATCTCCTTGCTCTTCAGGCAGAAGTCGCAGGCCCACACCGCCGAGGTCTCGGTGGTGAGCAGGCCGTAGGCCGTCTCCGTCATGCCGGTGCACTCCCGGTGGAACCACTTCTGGCAGGAGGCCTCGCACAGGATGGCGTCCTGGTCGTCGTTGACCTCGTTCAGGCAGAAGCCGCAGGGGTAGACGGGGTCGGAGGAGGGCCGGTGCCCGGCGCCGGACGGGGCCTTGCCGGCGGGAAAGCTGTTGCCATCCGGCGCCCCGCTGGTCGGCCCGCCGGCGTTTTGGTTGAAGGCCGCCTGGTTGCCGTTGACGGCCGCCGGCGAGCCGGAGTGCTCGCTCCCTTGGCTGAAAGCGTTGCCGGGGCGGGAGAAGTTCTTGCCACTGTCCTCGGCCTGAGGGAAGCTGCGGTCCGGGCTGGGGAAGGAGGCCGGATTGGGCGGGAGGTTCGGCTGACTCGGGCCTTTGGCAAAGCTTTGGTTGGGCCGGGGCCCGGGGTTCGGGTTAAACGGGCTCGGGAGCTGGACGAATTTCGGTCCCATGGCGGGGCCGGTCACCGGGTTCATCCCGGGCCCGGCGCCGGGGAGGAGATCGCCCCGCGGAGGCTGGCCCAGATTCGGAGGCATCATGGAGTTGAAGTTGGCGCCTGGGCCCGGCCCGGGGGGTCCCGGGTGGAGGGGCTGGCCGGGAGGCGGACTGAAGGCCTGGTTCAGCCCTTGGTTGAACGGCGGGCTCCCAAAGTTTATGCCGCCGGGCTGACCAAAGTTCGGATTTTGAGGCACGCCAAAACCGCCGCCCAACTGATTGGGAGGGAAGTGGTGCGGTGGTTGGCGCCTCATGGGCTGCGGGCCGGGGCTGAAGGCAGGATGCAGGTGGGGCGGGATGGCGGACTGCGGCCGGTAGGCTCCGTAAGCACCTGGGTTGCTGAAGAAAGGTCCGGGTGGCGCCGCCCCTTTCGGGGGCGTGAAGTCGTCGTCGAACGGGTTCGAGGCCACCAGGTGGTCAACCATTGGCGTGGGCGGAGGAGCAAACTCGGAGAGGTGCGAGAACTGAGCCGCCTGCGGGACAGAAACACAAGGGCTGGGTTAGACCGTGACCGCAGGCGTACACCCGCTACAAATCGCAAGAGTGTTAGAAAGCCCTGTCCTTACACGGAAATACTTCGTTAATAATGCTTAAGGGAGGGTGGGTAACCAGAGGACACAGATTTAAGATAATTGGCAAAAGAACCAGAGGGGGAGAGGAGGAGAATTGTTTAACGCAGCGAGTTGTTGTGATCTGCAATGCGCTGCCTGAAAGGGTGGTGGAAGCAGATTCAATAGTGACTTTCAAAACAAAACTGGATAAATACTTGAAAAGGAGGAATTTGCAGGGCTATGGGGAAAGAGCAGGGGGGAGTGGGACTAATTGGAGAGCTCGTTCAAAGAGCCGGCACAGGCACGATGGGCCGAATGGCCTCCTTCTGTGCTGTAAGATTCTGCGTTTCTGAGGCTCGACAATAATTCTTAATTCATAGAGTAAAGGAAAAGCTAGCCATGTGGTTCTGGTGCGAGGCTAGCAACCTCGCACCAGTGGCGGGTTCAAAGCCCAGCCTGGCAAGGTGGGATGCTGAACTCGATAAATCTGGGTATTTGCGCGTGGGCACCAGAAACTATGATGCGGAGATGCCGGTGTTGGACTGGGGTGGACAAATGTGAGAAGTCGCACAACACCAGGTTATAGTCCAACAGCTTTATCTGAAATCACAAGCTTTCGGAGCGCTGCTCCTTCGTCAGGTGAAGTGAAGAGATGCATATAGGCACAGCATATATAGTCAGAGAACACTGCCAGATGATTACAGTTAATCTTTCTGCCGAGGTGTGATAAAGGGCAGTTAGAAAGATTAACTGTAATCATCTGGCAGTGTTCTCTGACTATATATGCTGTGCCTATATGCATCTCTTCACTTCACCTGACGAAGGAGCAGCGCTCCGAAAGCTTGTGATTTCAAATAAAGCTGTTGGACTATAACCTGGTGTTGTGCGACTTCTCACATTTGACCAGAAACTATGACCAGGAAAGCTGCCTGATTGTAAAAGAAACCCCAACTGGTTCACCAATGTTCTGCAGGGAAAGAATCTACCGTCGTTACACGGTCTGGGCTTCACTTGACTCCAGTCCCACACTACGCGATTTGACTCGATGCCCTCAAAGCAACGAGGGATGGGCGATTAATGCCAGCCTCGCCCACATCCAGACAACCAATTTTAAAATCTTAGCACGGCATTAGCGGAGGCAAGACTGCTGGTTACAGGAATGGTTATTTGAACATAGCACGAGATGCGCTGCTGTCTTAAGTGATGTCCCAATCCCAACACACCTCTCAAAATATCCCAACTATTGGCTGCGGTCATTTTCTGAATCTCCAGGATTTTTAAGTAGTGCCTTTTTTTTTAAAACGCAAAATTCAATTAAACGCTCCCTACTGAAAGTGCAAGAGGAGTTCTTCTCAAAATCAAAAGGCAAGCTTTAAAGGATACCTTTGAAGGAAGCGGTTACTGAACTACGGGTACAAGCACCAGGAGTATAGCGGAGACTGGAACATGGTCTTGTGCAGAGCACTTTGTGCAACTAGGAACGACCAGTCAATTCAGGATGCGGTCACATCGGGCCAGAAATTTGGGTCTCCACGGGCGAGTACGCGCTGTGTACTCACCCGTAGGCCCAACGAAAGTGCCGGTTTCGCGCATGCACTGCGCATGCGCGGGAAACCGGAACTTCCGTTCCCTTGAAGGAAGGGGTTCACAGGTCAAATGCGTGCGCCGGAGATGCAGCGCACACGCCTGGAACTTCAGCTTTTTTTTTTTTTTTTAAACAGGTTTCTCTGTGCGGGTAAGTCCCCGGCAGCTGCGCAGGGAAAAAGCAGGCGCAAGGCCTGCTTTTAACAAGGTAAGTGGTGAATTAAGTAAAATTAAAACATTTTTTCCACAGATTTATTATTTTTAAATACTTTAAAGAAAGGGAAGTTTATTTTTAGCCCCGTTAAAAAGTAATTAATTTTTTCAAAAATTTAAATTGTTTAAAATAGTTATTTTATGTAATTAAAAAAAAAAAATTATTTGAAGTTTCAGTTAGGTTTTTGTGCCGATCTCTATTCATAGATTTGACAAGAAGACCTGGAGATTGGAGATTCCCTGCTCTGGTTGGCTCTCCATGGCCCACGTGATCCCAGGGGACGCTTCGAACTAAGGGATACGCGAGCACTGCGCGCCGGCAGCTGCAGGAGGCCCAGGACCCGAATCCCATGTGGGCCCACAGCACAACGGTAGGCGCGCTAGGCAAGTGCGGGTCGGGGGCTTGCACCCGCGGGAAGCCTCCGACCCGACTTTCTGTACAATTATTAGGTAAAAGAGCTGTGCACTATTCCTCCTGTACCACCGCTTCTCAAAATCGAGGCCAGTCTCAAACGTCCAGACTCCACGAATACACTACTGGACATGAGGGCAACAAATTACCTCTCGGGTGTCAAATTGTGTTTGATAACACTCCTGTGAAGCGCCTTGGGACGTTTTAGTACCTTAAAGGTGCTCGATAAAGAATGCTGTTGTTGTTAGGCAGCTGAAAGGCCGGAAGTCATGCTACGTGCAAGGGTAGAACTTGGTCGGATTGATTGCCAAAGAGCAGAGATGCATTTAAGGGGAAGCTGGATAAACACATGAGGGAGAAAGGAATAGAAGGTTATGTTGATGGGGTGAGATGAAGAGGGGTGGGAGGAGGCTGGTGTGGAGCAGAAACACCGGCCTGGACTGGTTGGGCCGAACAGCCTGTTTCTGGGTTGTAAATACTGTGTAAGCCATTTGGTCGAACTAAAAACACAAACTGGATTAACAGCAGGGAACCAGACACAGTAACTGGGATCAAGGAATCGTGTGATCAAGGGGACTATATAAAAAATACTATGCCAGGTGCCCAAAATTCAGATTTCTATTTATTTAAAACACGACTTTACGGTACCTGTGCGCTGGACTTCCGCTTCTTCTTCTCTGGACTCTTCAGCTGCGTCCCACCACCGTTAGCACCTGCCCAAGACAAAGAGAGATCAGCACTTCCCACAGCAAGAGCAGCCTGCACACACAACGTCTCTGCCTGGGATGGTCCGACATGAGATCTCTTTCGGGCAGCTTCAGCCAACTATTTTGCGGCCTTTGAGCCCACGACACAATTCTGCCCCGAATCCAGCACTAATTGGGAATGTCAGTCAGAGACACCACAGCATGGCTAGTGTGGGAAACAGATCAAAATCTCTCACTGGTGCAATAAAGGGCGCTCTTTTGAGGTTGGGGCAGAATAGACTGCAATTTACTCTGTGTCTAACCCAGGCTGTACCTGCCCTGGGAGTGTTTGACGGGACAGTGTAGAGGGAGCTTTACTCTGTATCTAACCCGTGCTGTACCTGTCCTGGGAGTGTTTGATGGGACAGTGTAGAGGGAGCTTTACTCTGTATCTAACCCGTGCTGTACCTGCCCTGGGAGTGTTTGATGGGGACAGTGTATAGGGAGCTTTACTCTGTATCTAACCCCGTGCTGTACCTGCCCTGGGAGTGTTTGATGGGACAGTGTAGAGGGAGCTTTACTCTGTATCTAACCCGTGCTGTACCTGCACTGGGAGTGTTTGATGGGACAGTGTAGAGGGTGCTTTACTCTGTATCTAACCCCGTGCTGTACCTGCCCTGGGAGTGTTTGATGGGACAGTGTAGAGGGAGCTTTACTCTGTATCTAACCTCGGAGTCTGGTACCAGAATGAAAAAGGCTTGCACTGATGCAGTATGGCGCTCATGGTGTACTCAGTCACTGTCAGTACACAGCAGTCTGGTATCGGAGATACTGTGCGATCCACTGCATATTTCCAGCATGCTCTTGACTCGGCCTTTACACCTTAAGTGTCAGCCATGACTCAGTGGGCAGCGCACTCTCGCTTCTGAGTCAGAAGGTTGAGTCCAGAGACTTGAGCACACAATCTCGGCTGACACTCAGTACAGTACTGAGGGAGCGCCGCACTGTCGGAGGGGCGGTACTGAGGGAGCGCCGCACTGTCGGAGGGGCAGTACTGAGGGAGCGCCGCACTGTCGGAGGGGCAGTACTGAGGGAGCGCCGCACTGTCGGAGGGGCAGTACTGAGGGAGCGCCGCACTGTCGGAGGGGCAGTACTGAGGGAGCGCCGCACTGTCGGAGGGGCAGTACTGAGGGAGCGCCGCACTGTCGGAGGGGCGGCACTGAGGGAGCGCCGCACTGTCGGAGGGGCAGTACTGAGGGAGCGCCGCACTGTCGGAGGGGCGGCACTGAGGGAGCGCCGCACTGTCGGAGGGGCATTACTGAGGGAGCGCCGCACTGTCGGAGGGGCGGCACTGAGGGAGCGCCGCACTGTCGGAGGGGCAGTACTGAGGGAGCGCCGCACTGTCGGAGGGGCGGCACTGAGGGAGCGCCGCACTGTCGGAGGGGCGGCACTGAGTGAGCACCGCACTGTCGGAGGGGCAGTACTGAGTGAGCGCCGCACTGTCGGAGGGGCGGCACTGAGGGAGCGCCGTACTGTCGGAGGTGCCGTCTTTCGGATGAGAAGTTAAACCGAGGGCCCCGTCTGCCCTCTCGAGTGGATGTAAAAGATCCCACGGCCACTATTGGAAGAGGAGCAGGGGAGTTCTCCCCGGTGTCCTGGGGCCAATATTTATCCCTCAATCAACATCACTAAAAACAGATGATCTGGTCATTATCGCATTGCTGTTTGTGGGAGCTTGCTGTGCGCAAATTGGCTGCCACGTTTCCTACATTACAACAGTGACCACACTTCAAAAAGTACTTCATTGGCTGTGAAGCGCTTTGGGACGTCCCGAGGTGGTGAAAGGCGCTGGAGAAATGAGAGTCTTTCCTTCTTAACACGTTTCTCAAAAGCACCAGCGAACAGCTATGAGTCCCTACTTTCCTTTATATTACAGGAGGAGACAATGCTGCCACTGCACCACGTCAGCTATCGGGACAGCTCGCTGGCACGGAGGTTTGTTAGTGTCAGTTGCCGTTACTGATTTTTGGCCAGGATCGTTTTTGCAGCCACACCAAGTGAATGTGACACACAGCAATTCATTCAGCACAGCACAGCCATTCAGCTCTTGTATAATAAAAACTTTGCATTTATATAGCGGTGTTATTGCCCATAAACGTCCAACGGCGTTTCAAAGGAGCGTAGTCAGACAAAAACAGACACCGAGCCACTGACATTAGCACAGGTGACCAATAGCTTGGTCAAAGAGCTAGGCTTTAAGTACCTTCTTAAAAGGAGAGGCAAAGAGGTTTAGGGAGGGAATTCCAAGGCTTAGGACCCAGGCAGCTGAAGGCACGGCCGCCAATGGTGGGGCTGAGGAAGTGGGGGGACGCACAGGAGGCCAGAATTGGAGGAGCGCGGAGATCTCGGAGGGTTGTAGGGGGTTACGGAGATAGGGAGGGGGGCGAGGGCCATGGAGGGATTTGAAAGCAAGGATGAGAATTTTTAAATCGAGGCGTTGGTGGACCGGGAGCCAATGTAGGTCAGCGTGCAGAGGGGTATTACAAAATATTTACAGCACAGAAACAGGCCATTCGGCCCAACTGGTCCATGCCAGTGTTTCTGCTCCACACCAGCCTCCTCCCACCCCTCTTCATCTCAGCCCATCAGCATATCCTTCGATTCCTTTCTCCCTTATCTAGCCTCCCCTTAAATGCATCTATACTCTTCGCCTCAACCACTCTCTGTGGTAGCGAGTTCCACATTCTCACCACTCTCTGGGTGAAGAAGTTTCTCCTGAATTCCCCATTGGATTTATTAGTGACTCTCTTATATTGATGGCCCCTAGTTCAGGTCTCCCCCCACAAGTGGAAACATCTTCTCTACGTCTATCCTAGCTTGAAAACCTCCATCAGATCACAACTCACAGTCTTCTCTTTTCTAGAGAAAAGAGCCCCAGCCTGTTCAATCTTTTCTGGTAGTTGTAACACCTCGGTTCTGGTATCATCCTAATAAATCTTTTTTTGCAAGTTCTCCAGTGCCTCTATACCCTTCTTATACTATGGAGACCAGAACTGTGCACAGTGCTCCAAGTGTGATATGGAGACCAGAACTGTGCACAGTGCTCCAAGTGTGATATGGAGACCAGAACTGTGCACAGTGCTCCAAGTGTGATATGGAGACCAGAACTGTGCACAGTGCTCCAAGTGTGATATGGAGACCAGAACTGTGCACAGTGCTCCAAGTGCGGTCTAACCACGGTTCGATTTAAAAATTCTCTGCTTTTCAATTCTATCTCTCTAGAAATGAACCCTAGTGCTTGCTTTGCTTTTGCATGGCCTTGTTAACCTGCGTTGCTACTTTTAGCGATTTGTGAATCTCGACCCCCAGATCCCGCTGCTCCTCGACCCCATTTAGACTCTTATTTTCCAAGCAGTACGTGGCCTCCTTATTCTTCCTACCAAAATATATTACCTCAGACTTATCTATATTGAAGTTCATTTTCCAATTGCACGCCCATTCTGCAAGTTTATTATTGTCTTCCTGTATTCTGTCGCAGTCCTCCTCTGTATTAATGGAACCCCCCAATTTGGTGTCATCTGCAAATTTTGAAATTGTACTTCTGACTCCAGAGTCCATGTAAATGGTGAACTTCAGTGTTTCCCAGCACCGATCCCTGTGGAACACCACGTCCCACCATTTGTCAGTCTGAGTAACTACCTTTAACCCCTACACTCTCTTTTCTGTTCTGTAGCTAGCTTGCTATCCATTCTGCTCCTTGTCCCACTGACTCCACATGTTCTAACCTTAGTCACGAGTCTACTCTGCGGTACCTTATCGAAGGCTTTTTGGAAATCCAAATAGATTACGTCTACTGCATTACCCTTATCTACCTTTTGCTGTTACTTCTTCAAAGGGTGGTGGGTGAACGGGGACTTGGTGCGAGGAAGGATGTGGGGCAGCAGAGTTTTTGACGAGCTTGAGCTTCAGGAGGGTGAAAGCTGGGAGGCCGGCCAGGAGAGCAGCAGCAGATGGGCCAAGGCAGGGGCGGAGAGGGCGATGTTACACAATCAGATCTTCAGCGGGTAGATGTTGAAGATCGCTGCGGCACGCTCTGAAGAGCAAGGAGGTCGCCCGGTGGCCTGGTCAACACTCGGGGATTCATCACACCTGCTGCTTGTGGGACCTTGCTGTGCACAAATTGGCTGTGTGGCATATAGAAATAGTGACTGCACTGAAGTAGTTTATTGGTTGTGAAGCGCTTTGGGACATCTTGAGGACATGATATGGTGCTATATAAATGCAAGCTTTGTGTCTCACCGATATATTATAGTGTTCAACACTCAATGCATTACCCCAAGTTGCTGCATTAGTAATTCATTCCAGTGTGACATCTCAAAATGCTCGCTCCAGATACAAGCCAGGTTAGGAAGGACAGAATCTAGATTGTACACCTCGGCCATTACTAAAATCAGTGACAACACTGACCATCTTTTGCAGAGTAATATTTGTGTCCCAAAAAATCACTGGATCAAGACAGTGACCAGGTTCTCCCAGTTTTGATTGAACAAGGTCTCTCTCTTTTTAAAATTCTCATCCTTATTTTCAACTCCCTCCATATCCTCGTCCCTCCCGATCTCTGCAACCTTCTCCAACCCTCCGAGATCTCTGCGCTCCAATTCTGGCCTCTTGCTCACCCTGATTTCCATCGCTCCACCATTGGCTGCCGCGCCTGGGCTCTAAGCTCTGGAATTCCCTCCCTAAACCTCTCCGCCTCTCTCTCCTCCATTAAGACGCTCCTTAAAACCGCCCTCTTTGACCAAGCTTGCCCTAATATCTCCTGATGTGGCTCGGTGTTGAATTTTGTTTGATAATCGCTCCTGTAAAGCGCCTTGGGACGTTTCACGACGTTAACGGCGCTATATAAATGCACATTGTTGTTGGAACGCTGGAACACATCATTGGTTTGGCTGTAGATCAAACACAATATCAAACCGGCAGAGAAGAGATTTACTAAGACGCCATAACCAGAATTCGAAGCTTTGGAAGGGATTAGAGAACTGGTTCTCCCAACTTTTCACAGGTTAGACTTCAGCGAGAGTAGTGTGTCCAATTCTGAGCACCACACTTTAGAAAGGATGTCAAGCCCTTGGAGAGATTTACTAGCGTGGTACCAGGGGGGGGGGGGGGGGGGGGGGGATGAGGGAATTCAGTTACGTGGAGAGACTGGAGAAGCTGGGATTATGGGGAAAGAGAGCAGGCCGAATGGCCTCCCACTGTTTGGCATGATTCAATGAACAGAGAAGGTTAAGGTGGCATCTGACAGGACTGCTCAAAATCAGGAGGGCTAATGCAAATTGGGAAAAACTTTGGAATAAGAGTCGGCCAATTAATCCCTCGAGACTGTTCAATCAGATCAAGGCTGAGCCCTACCTCAACATGTTCCTGCCTTTGCTCGATATCGCTTGATATCCTTACCCAACAAAAAGCTATCGATCGCTCTTGAAAAGTTCAATTGGTCCCCAGCATTTTGGGGGAAGAGAGTTCCAGATTTCCACCAGCCTTTGTGTGAAGAAGTGCTTCCTGATTCACTCCTAAATTGCCTAGATCTAATTTTAAGATTACGCCCCCCCTGTTCTGGATTCCTTATCACAGACCTTCCCTTTAGTTCTTTCCTCCCCACCCCTCCTTTCCCTGCCCCTGCACTTGCTCAAAACCTGTTACATCTCTAACTTTTTCCAGTTCTGACGAAAGGTCATCGACCTGAAACGTTAACTCTGTTCCTCTCTTCACAGATGCTGCCTGACCTGCTGAGTATCTCCAGCATTTTCTGTTTTTAATCAGATGCAAGTAACCAAGGAGAATCAAAGCACTTTACAGCCAATGAAGTACTTTTTGAAGTGCGGTCACTGTTGTAATGTAGGAAACATGGCAGCCATTTTGCGCACAGCAAGCTCCCACAAACAGCAATGCAATAAATGAGCAGATCATCTGTTTTCATGATGTTGATTGAGGGATAAATATTGGTCAGGACACAGGGGAGAACTCCTCCTGCTCTTCTTCCAATAGTGGCCGTGGGATCTTTTACGGCCACCTGAGAGCAGACAGCGCCTCATCCGAAAGACGGCCCGACAGTGCGGCGCTCCCTCAGTATCGCCCCTCCGACAGTGCGGCGCTCCCTCAGTACCTGCCCCTCCGACAGTGCGGCGCTCCCTCAGTATCCGCCCCTCCGACAGTGCGGCGCTCCCTCAGTACAGCCCCTCCGACAGTGCGGCGCTCCCTCTGTACCGCCCCTCCGACAGTGCGGCGCTCCCTCAGTACCGCCCCTCCGACAGTGCGGCGCTCCCTCAGTACCGCCCCTCCGACAGTGCGGCGCTCCCTCAGTACGCCCCTCCGACAGTGCGGCGCTCCCTCAGTACCGCCCCTCCGACAGTGCGGCGCTCCCTCAGTAGTGCGGCGCTCCCTCAGTACCGCCCCTCCGACAGTGCGGCGCTCCCTCAGTACTGCCTCTCCGACAGTGCGGGGCTCCCTCAGTACCGCCCCTCCGACAGTGCGGGGCTCCCTCAGTACTGCCCCTCCGACAGTGCGGTGCTCCCCTCAGTACCGCCCCTCCGACAGTGCGGCGCTCCCTCAGTACTGCCCCTCCGACAGTGCGGCGCTCCCTCAGTGCGGCGCTCCCTCAGTACCGCCCCTCCGACAGTGCGGCGCTCCCTCAGTACCGCCCCTCCGACAGTGCGGCGCTCCCTCAGTACCGCCCCTCCGACAGTGCGGCGCTCCCTCAGTGCCGCCCCTCCGACAGTGCGGCGCTCCCTCAGTACTGCCCCTCCGACAGTGCGGCGCTCCCTCAGTACTGCCCCTCCGACAGTGCAGCGCTCCCTCAGTGCGGCGCTCCCTCAGTACCGCCCCTCCGACAGTGCGGCGCTCCCTCAGTACTGGCACGGAGTGTCGGCCTGGATTATGTGCTCGAGTCTCTGGACTGGGGACTCAAACCCACGACCTTCTGACTCAGAGGAGAGAGAGGAGAGAGAGAGAGAGAGAGAGAGAGAGAGAGAGAGAGAGAGAGAGAGAGCTACCCAACTGCCAAAAATTTACACCAAAGCGACGCTAACCGCTCACAAATCCCAGCGCGAACACGTTAACAACTGACTTCTGTTTGGCCTCCAACAATGAATGACTGCGAGGCGCGCGGGTCAACTTAGAATCTCACAGCACAGGAGGAGGCCATTCGGCCCATCGTGCCTGTGCCGGCTCTTTGAAAGAGCTCTCCAATTAGTCCCACTCCCACCTGCTCTTTCCCCACAGCCCTTGCAAATTTATCCCCTTCAAGTATTTCTCCAATTCCCTTTTGAAAGTCACTATTGAATCTGCCTTTCAGGCAGCGCGTTCCAGATCACAACAACTCGCTGCATAAAAACTGTCTCCTCCTCTGGTTCTTTTGCCAATTATCTTAAATCTGTGTCCTCTGGTTACCGACCCTCCTGCCACTGGAAACAGTTTCTCCTTATTTACTCAGATCAAAACTCCTCATAATTTTGAGCGCCTCGATTAAATCTCCTCTTAACCTTCTCTGCACTAAGGAGAACAACCCCAGCTTCTGCAGTCTCTCCACGTAACTTAAGTGCCTCATCCCCTGGTACCATTCCGGTAAATCTCCTCCGCACCCTCTCCAAGGACTTGACATCCTTCCCAAAGTGCGGTGCCCTATGTTTGCAACTCTTGATACTCTTAATTGATCTATACATAAAATCTTACTACTTTTTCCATTATAAATTGCTTACAACTTTTTCCATTATAAATTGCGATGTAAACGACACGCCGTAATTACGCCCGCCCTCTTCAGTTACGTGGAGAGACTGTATGTAAACAGTGGACCGTCACAATGTAGTCACAGGTTCGAGACACCCCTTGGCGTCTAGTCATACCTGAGCAACTGCTGCCAAACCCCGTAATTAAAATACAAGTAAAGAAAAGGATTTTTGCATTTCTTACAGCAACCTCAGGACGTCCCAAAGCTTTTTTGGAGCGCGGTCACGGTTGTAAATGTAGAGAGAGGGGAGCAGCTCAATTTGTGCACAGCAAGCTCCCACAAACAGCAAGCTGATAAATGAGCAGATCATCAATTTTTTTTTTAAGTGATGTTGGTTGAGGGATAAATATTGGAATATTTAAAAACTCCCCCCTACTCTTCTTCCAATAGTGAGATCTTTGACATCCACCCAAGAGAGAGAGGAGCAAATCAAATTGTGTACAGCAAGCTCCCACAAACAGCAAGGTGATAAATGAGATGTTTTTAAGTGATGTTGCTTGAGGGATAAATATTGGAATAGATAAAACTCCCCCCTACTCTTCTTCCAATAGTGGGATCTTTGACATCCATCAGAGAGAGGGGAGCAAATCAATTTGTGCACAGCAAGCTCCCACAAACAGCAAGGTGATGAATGTGCGGGTAAATCTACCGATTGCATGCTCTTTTTTTCTTGTTGCATTCTTATTTTTTTGTTGCATTTTCTCTTTTTTAAATTTACCTGCTTTGCTGCGCTTGTGCACCGGCGCCACCGCCTCCTTCTCCTGCTCGGCCGCCATCTCAGCCCGCCGCTGGCCGCCGCCTCCCGCCGCCGCCGCTCCCCGCTTGCGGGCCAACTTTAAATCCTTTCAGACGATGTGAAGTGAGGTGAGGTGATGATGGGGAGGGGAGTGAAGTGAACAATATAGAGAGAGAGACAGAGAGAGGAAAAACTCAGACAGTCACCGGCTGCTGCCGCCGATCCTCCTCCTCCTCCTCCTCCTTCGCTCCCTCACCGGCCGCCGCGCTCGCCCAGCCGCCCCGACGACGCGGCCGGCGGCCCATCGCCGGCTCCCTCCCGCCCTCTCCTCAGGCGGGGGAAGAGGAGAAGGCCCGGGCGATTCAAATCCCAACCGCTCCTGCTCGAGCGCTCCGGGGAACGTTCCAAATCACCCCGGCCCGACCTTCCAAATGCTCCCCCGGACGTTCCAAAATCCCCAGGCCGACGTTCCAAAATCCCCGGGCCGACGTTCCAAATCTTCCTTCCTCCCTACCCAAGTTTGCAAATTCTTCTCTCCCACCCCCTTTCCAACCGTCGCGCGTTCTACAACGCTGCGAATCCCCGGGCGACGTTCCCAATCTCCCAACGGCCGGGATTTTTCATTCAGATTTTTCTTCTTAAAATTTTTCTCTCTCGCTTCACTCGAAGGCAAACCGGACGTCGCTTTCCGGAAGTGAGGTCTCTCTCTCTCTCGCACTCTTCCCCAGACAGTGGAGGATAGGCCACCATAGAGAGAGAGAGAGGGGGGGTGGTGGGTTTGTTATCTCAGCTTGCTCTCCCTCTTCTTCCTCCCCTACTCCTGACGCACCTTCTATTTAATTTTTAATACAGATATCTTATTAAATCTACTTGGATGTGGTGTCTTAGTTGTTTCCCCCCCAAACACTCTCTGCATTCCCTTTCTCCTCCCCCCCCCCGAGGCGGGTGGTGGTGCAGTCCGCGCGCCTGCGCACTCACCCCTCACACTGGCAGGCCCGGGGCCACTGCGCCGGCGTCGGCCCCGGCGCACGCTGGGAGTTGTAGTTCCCAAAGGGTGTGAGAAGCTCCAACAAGCTCAGGGGTCATTGTGCATTGGAGCAGGTGGTCTATTTTTTGAAAAAAAACTGTTGTGGATGTGCTGTGGCGGGAAAAGATTCTTGAGCAAGACTTATTTTTTTTTAATTAAGAATTTTTTCCAATAATGGTTCTCTTGAATGGCCAAGTGTGCAACTGATGACCTCCCATGATCCATGGCCATCCCAGGGATCTAGCTGGTCTGGGCTAAGGCAGCACTATTGGGGCTCCAGTTGGCCTCTGTGTATTATCCAGCATTCCTGTTCCAAATTGCCATCCGCTCAGCCCTGTTGCAAAGTTCCTGTCTATGGAAGTCAGGGTAAAGAAGAATGAGCTGGTATTTGTATCGTGCCTTATTGCATCCTCAATGTCCTCCCGTCCAACGGATTTACTTTTTGAAGTGTGCGCAGAGGGTTACCTCCCAGGCTGCACACAATATTGGCTTTAATAGTGAGTCATCAGCCTGAACCAGTCTTCCTGTCGATTAGATGTTCAACAGAATGCAAAATTCCTCACTCAATAGTGATTTGAAGTTTCAACGAGTTACTCATCCCTGGGGAGGGTTGTTATTTACAACCTCAAAAACAGAATCATAGAATAGTACAGCACAGAAGAAGGCCATTCAGCCCATCGAGTCTCTGCCGGCTCTTTGAAAGAGTAATCCAGTTAGTCCCACTCGCCCCCCATATCCCTGCAATTTTTTCTCCTTATCCAATTCCCTTTTGAAGGCTACTATTGAATCTGTATCCACCGCCCTATCAGGCAGTGCATTCCAAATCCTAACCACTCGTTGCATAAAAGTTTTTCCTCATGTCGCCTCTGGTTCTTTTGCCAATCACCTTAAATCTGTGTCCTCTGGTTACCGACCCTTCAGCCATTGGAAACAGCTTCTCCTTATTTACTCTATCCAAACCCTTCATGATTTTAAACACCGCTATCAAATCTCCTCTTAGCGTTCTCTGCTCCAAGGAGAACAACCCCAGCTTCTCCAGTCTCTCCACATAACTGTAATCCCTCATCCCTGGAACCATTCTAGTAAATCTCCTCCGCACCCTCGCCAAAACCCTTCATGTCCTTCCTAAAGTGTGGTGCCCAGAAATGGACACAATACTCCAGCTGGTGGGGTCGTTCGGCCCTGATTGCCTGCCTCTCTTCCGCGGCTATGTTCGCGCCCGGGTGGCCCTGGAGATGGAGCACGCGGTGTCCGCCGGCACACTTGAGGCCTTCCGAGACCGGTGGGCGCTGCGGGGACTGGAGTGCATTATCACCTCGGCCAATGTGATTTTACTTTAATTTGATATGTTTTAAAATTTATTTTAAGTTCCTTTGCAGTACATTTGTTTGTCCGGGAGAGCGGGAGGCTCCGCTCGGCAATGCAGAGAGCTCTGCGGATGGAGAAGAATGTCAACCAGAGTCTGCTGGATCTGCACAAACTCTCCACTGGGAGCGCCGGCCCTCATCTGTGTGAATTCCTGGAGACCCACTCTCTGGATGAACAAGTGAAGACGATCAAGGAGCTTGGAGATCACATCAGCAACTTGTAGAGACTGAGTTCCCTGCCTTGTAGGCAATGATGGCTTGTGACTTTGTACAAAGAGCTGAGATTTGAGCTCTTTAATGTCATTTACTGTAAATAAAAGGTTCAAATTTTAAAATAAAATACTCCAGCTGGAGCCGAACTAGTGTTTTATCTCACATACATGCTATATTGTCAAGCTTTTCACAGTCCAATCGGGATGTTGCTTCCTCAAAACAGTCAAGGCGATTGGCCAGGCAGGATCTTCCCCTTCTGAATCCACGTTGACTGCCGTTTACTTGGTTATTACAATCCTCAATTTTCTCCTGGTAATAGCTTCCATTATACATGGAATTGAGGTGACACTAACGGGCCTTAGTTGCTTTGCTACCCTTTTGAAAGTGAGCATCATGTAATGCTGCTTCCAATCCACTGGTACCTCCCAATCGTCACCATCTCCCTCAGAGTGACTTGAGGAGAGATTGAGCTGAATGGGCCTATATTCCCAAGAGTTTAGAAGAATGAGAGGTGATCTCATTGAAACAGACAAGATTCTGAGGGGGATTGACAGGGTAGATGCTGAGAGGCTGTTTCCCCCTGGCTGGGGAGTCTAGAACCAGGGGTCACAGTCTCAGGATAAGGGGTCGGCCATTGAGGATTGAGATGAGGAGGAATTTCTTCACTCAGAGGGTGGTGAATCTTTGGAATTCTCTACCCCAGAGACTGTGGATGCTCAGTCATTGAGTATATTCAAGGCTGAGATCGATAGATTTTTGGATACTAAGGGCTGGATTTTCATTGACCCGTGGAGGCGGGTTTGGTGGAGTGTGGGGGGTTAAAATTGCGAAAACTGGCGGGCCGGCGGGCACAAGTCCGCCTCCACGCAATTTTCATTAAATCGTGTCTGCTGGTCCCGACTCCGTCCCGCCTCTTAGAGGCGGGATAGGCTGTTAAGGCCCTTAACAAGCACTAAATTGCCTCTACAATGCCATTTTGAAAGGCCTTTGTGATTTTAACCCTTTTTCTACGTGAAGCACGCTGGCTGGCTGATCTGGGAGTGGTGGTGCAAGGGAGACATATCTGGGAGTGGTGGTGCAAAAATATCTGGGAGCAGACTTAGGACTGCTGCTGCTCATTTTGCATGCAGGTCCTCTCACAGCAAAGACCAGGCAGTGTTTGCAGACCTTCAATGCAGCAGCAATGATGACATCATCAGAGGCGACTTTCAGACTGAAAACACTAATTGGGTCATGGGTTCCCACATGCTGGAACTCAATTGCCCAATTAGGTGAAAATCGCATCAATCTCCCACATCCAAATGCAGTCGGGTGGATAACACGACCCCAACCCGCCCCAGTATCAAAATCCAGCCCGAAGGGATATAGGGATAGGGTGGGAAAGTGGAGATGAGGTAGAAGATCAGCCATGTGGTGTCGACGCCAGATGAACCCAATGCTTAGATAAGCCTCCAACTTGATGAACCCAACACTAATAGTAGTGCTAGATTGAGTCAACGCTACATAGACCTACCATTTAGCAGTTAGAATCATAGAAGATAGGAGCAGGAGTAGGCCATTCGGCCCCTTGAGCCTGCTCCGCCATTCAATGCGATCATGGCTGATCATCCAAATTCAGTACCCTGTCCCTGCTTTCTCCCCATATCCCTTGATCCCTTTAGACTTAAGAAATATATCCAACTCCTTCTTGAATCTATTTAATGAATTGGCCTCCACTGCCTTCTGTGGTAGAGAATTCCACAGGTTCACCATTCTCTGGGTGAAGAAATTCCTCCTCATTTCTGTCCTAAATGGCTTACCCCTTATCCTTAGACTGTGACCCCTGGTTCTGGACTCCCCGACCATCGGGAACATCCTTCCTGCATCCAGTCTGTCCAGTCCTGTCAGAATTTTATAAGTTTCAATGAGATCCCCTCTCATTCTTCTAAACTCCAGCGAGTATAAGCCCAATCGACCCAATCTCTCTTCATACATCATTCCTGCCATCCCAGGTATCAGTCTGGTGAATCTTCGCTGAACTCCTTCCATGGCAAGAACATCCTTCCTCAGATAAGGCGACCAAAACTGCACACAATACTCAAGGTGTGGTCTCACCAAGGCCCTGTACAACTGCAGCAAGACATCCCTGCTCCTGTACTCAAACCCTTTCGCTATGAAGGCCAACATACCATTTGCCTTCTTAACCGCCTGCTGCACCTGCATGCTTACCTTCAGCGACTGGTGCACAAGGACACCCAGGTCTCGTTGCACTTCCCCTTTTCCCAATCTATTGCCGTTCAGATAATAATCTGCCTTTCTGTTTTTGACACCAAAGTGGATAACCTCGCATTTATCCACGTTATATTGCATCTGCCATGCTTCTGCCCAATCGCCCAACCTGTCCAAATCATCCTGGAGTTGATGCTGGAGGAGGCCAGTGCTTGTTGGAAATAACAACAACAGAAAACGCTGGAAAAACTCAGCAGGCCAGGCAACATCCGTGGAGAGAGAAACAGAGTTAACGTTTCAGGTCGAAGACCCTTCGTCAGAACTGGTTCACAACTCTCCACGGATGCTGCCTGGCCTGCTGAGTTTTTCCAGCGTTTTCTGTTGTTATTTCGGATTTCCAGCATCCGCAGTATTTTGCGATTGTATTAGCGCTTGTTGGAGTTGTTGGCTCAATAGGAGGTGGAGCTGATGCTGAGCGGAGTCAAGATGAAGGTAGAACATTGGGTGAAGAGAACGTTGGGTGGATCAACACTAGGTGGATCCAACACTAGGTGAAGCCAATCCGAAGTGAAGACACCAGGTGGAGCCACCAATAAAAGGACCTAACACTAGATGGAGCTACAACAGAAAACGCTGGAAAAACTCAGCAGGCCAGGCAACATCCATGGAGAGAGAGACAGAGTTAACGTTTCAGGTCGAAGACCCTTCGTCAGAACTGAGGAAAAAAAAGCAGGAAATGAAACAGATAAAAAAGCAAGGGGGAGGCTGGGGGGAGGAATAAAAGAACAAAAGGGGAGGTCTGTGGTAAGTAGAGACATTAAGAGATGCTCAAGGCAAGACGAGATGGTAATGGGACAGGTTAAGAAACAAAAGGTGGCTCAGAAGTGTGAAGTGTGAAATGCTGGCAGAATGAGAGACAGCTGCTGTGGGGGGAGAGAGAGAAAAAAAAAGGGAAAGGCACAAACCAAAAGGGTGGATAAAATGTATATATGTGGTAGGGGCCGAGGTTATGATCTGAAATTGTTGAACTCGATATTGAGTCCAGGAAGGCTGTAAAGTGCCTAATCGGGAGATGAGGTGCTGTTCCTCGAGCTTACGCTGAGCTTCCGTGGAACAATGCACGAGGCCGAGGACGGTGAGGTCTGAGTGGGCGTGGAGCGGTGAATTAAAGTGACAAGCGACCGGGAGCTCGGGGTCACCCTTGCGGACTGAACGGAGGTGTTCCGCAAAGCGGTCACCCAATCACTAGATGGAGCTACCATTTAAATGGAGCAAATTCCAGGTGGTGCTAACACTCAGTGAACCCAACACTAGATGGAGTCAATGCTACATGAAGTCAACACTGGAGACAACCACTGAGCCGACCACTCACTGCAGCTAATGCTGGGCGATGTCAGTGCGTGTTGGAGCCAATACTTGGTGAAGGCAGTGCGGGGTGAAGCAAATGCTGGGCTTGTGAACAGTTGGCGGAGCGAGCACTAAGTAGAGCTCGCTATATAGGTGCAGCAAAAAGTGTCTGGAGCACAAGCTAGGTTAAGACAGGGCTAGGTGGAGTCGGGTTTGGAGGCGTGTGGGGGGTTAAATTTGCGGGGTCGGGGGTCCCGACCCCAACCCCCCTCCACACAATTTTGACAAAATCAGGTCGCGGAGTTCCCGACTCCGTCCCGCCTCCAAGAGGCGGGAGAGGCCATTAAAGCCCTTAACAAGCCCTAAATTGGCTCTGTAATGCCATTTTGAAATGTTTTAGCTAGTTTAACCCTTTTCTGACGTGAAGCACGCCTGGTGTGAAACACGCCAGTGAAACCTGGCGGGAGCACAAGTGGATAGCTGACTATCGGCTGCAGGTCCACTATTACAACGGAGATGTGATGAAGGTAGTAGTAGTATTAGGTCTGAAAGTCGCCTCTGATGCTGCTGCATTGAATGTCTTCAGAGACTGCATGGCCTTTGCAGTGAGAAGACTTGGATGAAAAAAAAATTCATTCTCTCTCTCTCTCTATTTTGCATCCAGGTCCACTCACAGCAAAAGGCAGGCAGGTCCTCTCTCACCAACAGCCAGGCAGTCTCTGAGACCTGCAATGCAGCAGCAATGATGACATCATCAGAGGCGACTTTCAGACTGAAACCACTAATTACTTCATGGGTTCCCACATGCTGGAACTCAATTGCCCAATTAAGTGAAAATTGCATCATTCATCCACATTAATCTGGAGTCGGGGGGAACACAAAATGCGGATGACGCGACCCCAACCCGACCCCAAGACAAAATCCAGCCCTATGCCTTTGTTATCTCCAGACTCCTGACTATTCCAACGCCCTCCCACCTTCCACCCTCCATAAACCTCAGCTCATCTAATACTCTGCTGCCCCGTGTCCTAACTCGCACCGAGTCCTGTTCACCCATCGCCCCCTGTGCTCGCTAACCGACATTGGCTCCCGGTCCAGCAACGCCTCAATTTCAAAATTCTCATCCTTGTGTTCAAATCCCCTCCATGGCCTCCTCGCCCCCTCCCTATCTCTGTAACCTCCCCCAGCCTCACAACCCCACTCCCCCAAGATCTCTGCGCTCCTCCAATTCTAGTTGATGGTACAAGGACTAGGGGACACAGATTAAAGGTTTTGGGCAAGAGATACAGGGGGGATGTGAGGAAAAACTTTTCTACGCAGCGAGTGGTGAGGACCTGGAACTTGCTGCCGACGGAAGTGGTGGAAGCGGAGACACTCAATGTTTTCAAGGGGAGACTGGATAGGCACTTGAGGGAAATAAATTCGCAGGACTGCGGGGACAGAGCGGGGTGAATGGAACTGACTGGCTCGCTCTGCAGAGAGCTGGCACGGACTCGATGGGCCGAATGGCCTCCTTCTGTGCCGTTATGACTGTATGACTCTTGCGCATCCCCTGATTTCCATCGCTCCACCATTGGCGGCCGTGCCTTCAGCTGCCTGGGCCCCGAGCTCTGGAATTCCCTCCCTAAACCGCTCCGCCTCTCTCCCCCTCCTTTAAGACGCTCCTTAAAACCTCCCTCTTTGACCAAGCTTTTGGACATCTGTCCTAATATCTCCTTATGTGGCTCGGTGTCAAATTTTGTCTGATAATCGCTCCTGTGAAGCGCCCTGGGACATTTTACTACGTTAAAGGCGCTGTATAAATAGAAACATAGAAGATAGGAGCTCCACCATTCGATGAGATCATGGCTGATCATCCAAACTCAGTACCCTGTACCTGCCTTCTACCCATATCCCTTGATCCCTTTAGCTTTAAGAAATATATCTAACTCATTCTTGAATATATTTAATGACTTGGCCTCAACTACCTTCTGTGGTAGAGAATTCCACAGGTTCACCACTCTCTGGGTGAAGAAATTCTTCCTCATTTCTGTCCTAAATGGCTTACCCCTTATCCTTAGATTATGACCCCTGGTTCTGGACTCTCCGACCATCGGGAACATTCTTCCTGCATCTAGTTTGTCCAGACCTGTCAGAATTTTATATGTTTCGATGAGATCCCCTCTCATTCTTCTATACAAGTTGTTGTTATGCTAGTTGAACCCAGCTTGAGCCAACAGCGGGCGCGCTCGGTGGAGCAAACGTTCGGTGGCGCCTCCACTAACTGGAGCTAGCGCTAGATACAGGCAACGCAGAGCGATGCCAGTATGAGGCACAGCCAGCAAGAAGTGAGGCCAGCACTGGGTGGAGCGAGCGCCAGGTTCCATGGGGGGGGGTGGCCAGATGCCCCCCTCTCCCCCCCTGCCAACGTAAACCTTGCCGAGGGGGTTTACAGCATAAGAGATGTAATAGAGATGTGCAAAATTATGAAGGGTTTTTGATAGAGTAACATTCAAAAGGGAATTGGATAAATGCTTGAAATACAGGGCTCTGGGGAAAGAGCAGGGGGGGAGTGGGACTAATTGGAGAGCTCTTTCAAAGTGCTGAATGACCTCCTTAGAGTCATACAGCACAGAAAGAGGCCCTTCGGCCCATCGTGTCCGCGCCGGCCATCAAACCCTGTCTATTCTAATCCCATTTTCCAGCACTTGGTCCGTAGCCTTGTATGCTATGGCATTTCAAGTGCTCATCTAAATGCTTCTTGAATGTTGTGAGGGTTCCTGCCTCTACCACCCTTTCAGGCAGTGAGTTCCAGATTCCAACCACCCTCTGGGTGAAAAAGTTTTTCCTCAAATCCCCTCTAAACCTCCTGCCCCTTACCTTGAAACTATGCCCCCTGGTTATTGACCCCTCTACTAAGGGGAAAAGTTCCTTTCTATCTACCCTATCTATGCCCCTCATAATTTTGTACACCTCAATCAGGTCCCCCCCTCAGCCTTCTCTGCTCCAAGGAAAACAACCCCAGCCTGTCCAGTCTCTCTTCATAGCTGAAGCGCTCCAGCCCAGGTAACATCCTGGTGAATCTCCTCTGCACCCTCTCCAATGCAATCACATCCCTCCTATAGTGTGGCGACCAGAACTGCACACAGTATTCCAGCTGTGGCCTAACTAGCGTTTTGTACAGCTCCATCATAACCTCCCTGCTCTTATATTCTATGCCTTGGCTAATGAAGGCCAAGTATCCCATATGCCTTTTTAACCACCTTATCTACCTGTCCTGCTGCCTTCAGGGATCTATGTACATGCACACCAAGGTCCCTCTGATCCTCTGTCCTTCCTAGGGTCCTACCATTTATTGTGTATTCCCTTGCCTTGTTAGTCCTCCCAAAATGCATCACCTCACACTTTTCAGGGTTAAATTCCATTTGCCACTGTTATGCCCATCTGACCAACCTGTCTATATCGTCCTGTAGCCTGAGGCTTCCCTCCTCGCTATTTACCACTCCACCAATTTTCGTGTCATCTGCGAACTTACTGATCATACCTCCTACATTCATATCTAAATCATGAATGTACACTACAAACAGCAAAGGACCCAGCACCGAGCCCTGCGGTACACCACTGGACACAGGCTTCCAGTCACAAAAACAACCTTTGACCATCACCCTCTGCCTCCTGCGACTAAGCCAATTTTGGATCCAATGTGCCAAGTTGCCCTGGATCCCATGGGCTCTTACCTTCTTGACCAGTCTCCCATGCGGGACTTTGTCAAAAGCCTTACTGAAGTCCATGTAGACCACATCAACTGCACTACCCTCATCCACACACCTAGTCACCCCCTCGAAAAATTCAATCAAATTGGTCAGACATGATCTCCCCCTGACAAAGCCATGCTGGCTATCCTTGATTAATCCTTGCCTCTCCAAGTGGAGACTAATTCTGTCCCTCAGAATTTTTTCCAATAATTTCCCTACCACTGATGTTAGGCTCACTGGCCTGTAATTCCCTGGTTTATCCCTACTACCCTTCTTGAATAATGGTACTACGTTAGCTGTTCTCCAGTCCTCTGGCACCTCCCCTGTGGCTTCCCTCCTCGCTATTTACCACTCCACCAATTTTCGTGTCATCTGCGAACTTACTGATCATACCTCCTACATTCATATCCTTCTGTATGATTCTAATTCCCCGCCCCCCTACTGAAGACCAGAAGATCATGGGGCAGCATGAGGTATTCCAATAAGCTGAGGTCCAGTGGCACGAGTTCTCTGTCAGATCCAGGAGTCTCGCCACACTCATCTAGCTATTGGGCATGCAATGGCGCACACCGGTTGGTAAGGCTTGCGAGCTCCCAATATGGAGGTGGTCTATGATGCAGACTACAATGGGCGTATTCCGTGTCAGATGCAAAAACGCAACACGTGTCCAGTTGGAGCGGGGCTCTCACTGCCCCTGAATCATTTCACATAGGACCTTCCCAACCCGCAGAGAGGCGAAGCTTTTAGCCCAAGGACACAGGTTAAAGAAGTGAAAAGAACAGCATCAAACCCAGAGCGTCACCCCTGCCCTTCACACAGTAACCGTTGCTCTCTTCAGAATGGGCTTTCCCTCCAACCCACACAGTGGGGGCGATTTTGCCAGCCCTGGGGAGGCGGGACTGCCGGGAAAATGGCAGAAACTGGGGGCGGGTACCCAGCCCGCCCCCCAACCCGCCTCCGTGCCATCTTCCCAGGAGGCGGGTACCCGACCTGCGCTGGGAACCGCCCCCTCGAGGCGAGAAGGGGATTAGTGCCAATTAACTGCCTGTTAACAGGTAGTTAACAGGTAGTGATGTAAGAAAACTACTAGGCACTTGGTCTAAGCGTTAAACAAAGCTTTAATCAACTGTTTTTCAACATGGAGATCTAGTTGTGTCCTTCACTAGTTCCTGTTGAGGAATGTCCTAAGCAAGCTGGGCCCATGCCCGAGTATTTATACTCTCCCTGTACAGCGCCACCAGCAGGCCGCCCAGTATTACTTCATACATGGATGACAAGATTCATGTCAGGTAGTTTTTTTGATAATTCCTATTTTGAGCCCTAAAGTGCGGGCTTCCCTACGGCTCCGAACCTCGCCAGGGTCAGCGAGGCGAGCCGTGGGTCTGCGGGGCCGAGATGTCCGGTGTGCAGGTGAGTGATGGGTGCATGTGTGCAGAGGTAAGTGTGTGAGGTGAGTCTTCAGTGTTTTAAAAGCTTTACTTACCTTTGCTTCTTCCTCCAGGCTTCATCCCTTCAGGTCTTGGGAGTCCCTCATCTCACCGGCACAGAAAGCAGGATGGCCGCTGCATTTTCAAGTGCATCAGCCTACTGCTTTCTGCTCAGGACAGATCTGTAAGTGAGCCTGTGTCCCAGGACTCAACTTAGAAGACAGATTGTCAGTGTTTGACAGCTTCACAGAGCTGTCAAACGCTGAAAATTCATCTGTCAAAAGCTCTCGACAGATGAAACGTCACTCGCTGACGTTCTCTGTAACCGGCTTCCCCTTAATTGGCCTGCTAGGCCCGCTGGGCGCGCTTAACAAGGTCAATCAAGGCAAAATCGCGAGGGTTGGTCGGACGTCGATGGAGATGGGACTAAAACCCGGCAAGCAGCAGTCCCGCCTCCATCACGTCCCCATTGGCAAAATCACCCCCCATATCTCAAGTTCAGATAGTCTTAGGAACAGGAGGAGGCCATTCAGCCCCTCGAGCCTGCTCCGCCATTCAATCAGATCATGGCTCAACTGCATCTCAACTCCATCTACCCGGCCATGTTCCATATCCCTCCATAGCGTTACACAGCAAAAATCTATCCATCTCAGTCCTGAAAGCTCAAATCGACACCCCAGCTTTTTGGGGGAGAGAGTTCCAGATTTCCACCACCCTTTGAGTGAAGAAGTGCTTCCTGATTTCACTTCTTAGAGTGTCAGCCGTGGCGCAGTGGGCAGCATCCTCGCCTCTGAGTCAGAAGGTCGTGGGTTCAAGTCCCACTCCAGAGACTTGAGACCATTATCCAGGCCGACACTCCCAGTGCCAGTACTGAGGGAGTGCCGCACTGTCGGAGGGGCAGTACTGAGGGTGCGCCGCACTGTCGGAGGGGCAGTACTGAGGGAAGATCGCACTGTCGGAAGGGCAGTACTGAGGGAGCGCCGCACTGTCGGAGGGGCGGTACTGAGGGAGCGCCGCACTGTCGGAAGGGCAGTACTGAGGGAGCACTGCACTGTCGGAGGAGCAGTACTGAGGGAGCGCCGCACTGTCGGAGGGGCGGTACTGAGGGAGTGCCGCACTGTCGGAGGGGCAGTACTGAGGGAGCGCCGCACTGTCGGAGGGGCAGTACTGAGGGAGCGCCGCACTGTCGGAGGGGCGGTACTGAGGGAGCGCCGCACTGTCGGAGGGGCGGTACTGAGGGAGCGCCGCACTGTCGGAGGGGCGGTACTGAGGGAGTGCCGCACTGTCGGAGGGGCGGTACTGAGGGAGCGCCGCACTGTCGGAGGGGCGGTACTGAGGGAGCACCGCACTGTCGGAGGGGCGGTACTGAGGGAGCGCCGCACTGTCGGAGGGGCGGTTTTTCAGATGAGACGTTAAACCGAGGCCCCGTCTGCTCTCTCAGGTGGGCGTAAAAGATCCCACGGCCACTATTGGAAGAAGAGCTGGTGGAGTACTCCCCGGTGTCCTGGGCCCAATATTTATCCCTCACCAACCAACAGATGATCCGGTCATTATCACATTTCTGTTTGTGGGAGCTTGCTGTGCGCAAATTGGCTGCCGCGTTTCCTACATTACAACAGTGACCACACTTCAAAAAAGTACTTCATTGGCTGCGAAGCGCTTTGGGACGTCCTGAGGTTGTGAAAGAATCCGTGCGTAAAGGAAGGAAGGAGAGGAAAGCCCCGATAAAATGTGTTAAAAACGATTCAACAATGGTTTTTTTTTGTGTACAATGCATATTTGGATAGAAGTCCGTCAAAAGTCCATCAAACGATGTGTAATCGGGGATATGCAATAATCACACTTTGGCTTCAGGATACAAGGTAATGTACATGCAGATACAGGAGTAGGAAAAAAAAATTACATTATTTACAAGGTTCCTTTAAACAAAACCACCGGAGAAAGGACTTGCATAAACATTCAGGCCACGAGGCGGCCAAAGGCACATTTCTTGAAACACATGATTGAGTAATCTCGACATTCAGCGTGGAAACCCCGGCTGAAGGTTGTGCTTTGTCTCTTTGTGAAAAGACCGAGAATCGTCGGTGAAATCTTTGATTTCTCTCCTGATACCGTAGAAGCTCCGATCGCTTCCCATTTCCCTGTGCTCGGTTGATGAATTTAATTCCCCCCTGCCCCCTTTGGTTTTAGGGGAGATGCCGGGTCAAGTCAGGTCAGCACAGGACGGGCGGGCATTGGGAGGTCAGAGGTAACCGTTTCCACAGGTTGGGTTGAGCGCCCACCTGATATTCAGCGCAAACTCTTTTGAGGTTCGCTGTTCCGAAGCAGCATGTTTCCCCAAATTAAGAGTCAATTTTCCTCCCCACTCACTTCTCTGAAGGTTCTCGATGAATTTCCATCGGCAGAACTCATGTACTGACCCAACCGTTGTGTTCCCTCCCCTTCCCATCCAGTCTGGCTCTGGATTTTTGCAGGTGTTGGCAACACGGTTTAAAGGGGCTGGGCGAGGTGGGGCACGCTTGGGGTCGACGACGCCGGGCGCGCTGTGCGGAAAACAAGGGCACTACTTACTCGCGCCACAGGTGTCCATCTCAAACGCACCGGAGTCCGAATATTGGAGCCCTTTGCATGGCGAACCATGGCAGCTTTCCATTTCTAGCTAGTGAAGGATGTGGTGCTCGGAAGGAACTAACTGAAAATGCTGGAAATAAAACAGAACACTCGCTGATCAAGGCTCTACACTCAAAACATTCAACTGTTATCTCTCTTTATAGAGCTTAACTCGAAGGTCATTGGCAAAAGAACCAGAGGGGGAGGCGAGGAGATTTTTATTTGACGCAGTGATTATCTGGAGGGAGGGGGAGGAGGAGAGGGAGAGGGAGGAGGAGAGGGAGAGGGAGGAGGAGAGGGAGAGAGGGG
>CM059447.1:52091722-52160506 GCA_030390025.1 Squalus acanthias | reverse complement strand
CCCCTTCTCTTCTTCAAATAGTGGCCGTGGGATCTTTTACGTCAAGCTGAGAGGGCAGACGGGGCCTCGGTTTAACATCTGATCCCTCAGTACCGCCCCTCCGACAGTGCGGCGCTCCCTCAGTACCGCCCCTCCGACAGTGCGGCGCTCCCTCAGTACCGCCCCTCCGACAGTGCGGCACTCCCTCAGTACCGCCCCTCCGACAGTGCGGCGCTCCCTCAGTACCGCCCCTCCGACAGTGCGGCGCTCCCTCAGTACCGCCCCTCCGACAGTGCGGCGCTCCCTCAGTACCGCCCCTCCGACAGTGCGGCGCTCCCTCAGTAGCTGCCACTCCGACAGTGCGGCACTCCCTCAGTACCGCCCCTCCGACAGTGCAGCGCTCCCTCAGTACCGCCCCTCTGACAGTGCGGCGCTCCCTCAGTACTGCCCCTCCGACCAGTGCGGCGCTCCCTCAGTACCGCCCCTCCGACAGTGCGGCGCTCCCTCAGTACCGCCCCTCCGACAGTGCGGCGCTCCCTCAGTACCTGCCCCTCCGACAGTGCGGCGCTCCCTCAGTACCGCCCCTCCGACAGTGCGGCGCTCCCTCAGTACTGCCCCTCCGACAGTGCGGCGCTCCCTCAGTACCGCCCCTCCACCAGTGCCGCGCTCCCTCAGTACCGCCCCTCCGACAGTGCGGCGCTCCCTCAGTACTGCCCCTCCGACAGTGCGGCGCTCCCTCAGTACCGCCCCTCCGACAGTGCGGCGCTCCCTCGGTACTGGCACTGGGAGTGTTGGCCTGGATTGTGGGCTCGAGTCTCTGGAACGGGACTCGAACCCACGACCTTCTGACTGAGAGGCGAGAGAGAGAGAGAAACCCTCTGAGCCACGGCTCACACCAGTGAACAGCAAAGAAGGGAGAGCTCTCCATTCATGTTTGAAATGCCAAGCTGGCAAAATACTCGCTTCTGTCCCAGCCCCAGTCTCATCGAAGCTGTCGTCAGTCTCTACCCTCCATTGTCAGTGTACACATTCTCGAATCACTGCCACATGCATTGCAGTACCACTGGAGCCCAGCAGAGGCCAGCATTGGCTCCCTTGGCATTAACAATACCTCATTACAAAGAATGTCCAGCACAGAAACAGGCCATTCGGCCCAACCAGTCCGTGCCGGTGTTTCTGCTCCACACCAGCCTCCTCCCACCCCTCTTCATCTCACCCCATCAACATATCCTTCTATTCCTTTCTCCCTCATGTGTTTATCCAGCTTCCCCTTAAATGCATCTCTGCTCTTCGCCTCAACCACTCCCTGTGGTAGCGAGTTCCACATTCTCCCCACTCTCTGGGTAAAGAAGTTTCTCCTGAATTCCCCATTGGATTTATTAGTGACTCTCTTATATTGACGGCCCCTAGTTCCGGTCTCCCTCACAAGTGGAAACACCTTCTCTACGTCTACCCTATCGAAACCCCTTCATAATTTTAAAGACCTCGATCAGGTCACCCCTCAGCCTTCTCTTTTCTAGAGAAAAGAGCCCCAGCCTGTTCAATCTTTCCTGATGGGTAGAACCTCTCACTTCTGATATCATCCTTGTAAATCTTTTTTGCACCTTCTCCAGTGCCTCGATATCCATTTTTTGTAATATGGAGACCAGAACTGTCCACAGTAACTCCAAGTGTGGCCTAACCAAGGTTCGATACAAGTTTAACATAACTTCGCTGCTCTTCAATTCAATCCCTCTAGAAATAAGCCCCAGTCGTTGGCTTGCTTGAGTATTGAACCTTTAGCAAATAACTTTTATACTGTGGTGTGTGAAAAGGAAAAGACTGGCCAAGGTAAATGTAGGTCCTTTACAGTCAGAGACGGGAGAATTTATAATGGGGAATGAGGAAATGGCAAAGAAATTAAATAAATACTTTGTTTCTGTCTTCACGGAGGAAGACACAAAAAACCTCCCAGAAATACGAGAAAACCAAGGGTGTGGCGAGAATGAGGAACTTAAAGAAATTATTAGTAAAAAAATAGTACTAGCAAAATTAATGGGACTAAAAGTCGATAAATCCCAAGGACCGGATGACCTACATCCTAGGGTTTTGAAAGAGGTGGCCATTGGGATAGTGGACGCATTGGTTGTCATCTTCCAAAATTCTATAGATTCTGGAACGGTTCCTGCAGATTGGAGGATAGCAAATGTAACCCCGCTATTTAAGAAAGGAGGGAGAGAGAAAACGGGGAACTACAGACCTGTTAGCCTCACATCAGTAGTTGGGAAAATGCTGGAATCTATTATAAAGGATGCAATAACTGGGCACTTAGAAACTAATAGTAAGATTGGGCAGAGTCAACATGGATTTATGAAAGGGAAATCCTGTTTGACAAACCTATTGGAGTTCTTTGAGGATGTAACTAGTGGAGTTGACAAAAGGGAACCGGTAGATGTGGTGTATTTGGGATTTTCAGAAGGCCTTCGATAAAGTCCCACACAAGAGGTTGGTGAACAAAATTAGGCCACGTGGAATTGGGGGTAATATACTCGCATGGATTGAGAATTGGTTAACAGACAGAAAACAAAGAGTAGGGATAAACGGGCCTTTTTCAGGATGGCATGCTGTGAATAGTGGGGTACTGCAAGGATCGGTGCTTGGGCCCCAGCTATTCAGAATCTATATCAATGATTTGGATGAGGGGACTAAATGTAACATTTCCAAATTTGCTGATGATACAAAGCTAGGTGGCAGTGTCAGTTGTGAAGAGGATGTGAAGAGGCTTCAAGGGGATCTCGATAGGCTCAGTGAGAACATGGCAGATGGAATATAATGTGGATAAATGTGAAGTTATCCACTTTGGTAGAAAAAACAGAAAGGCAGAGTATTTCCTAAATGGTGAAAGATTGGGGAATGCAGATGCTCAAAGGGACCTGGGTGTCCTTGTACATGAGTCACTGAAAGTGAATGTGCAAGTGCAGCAAGCCATTAGGAAGGCAAATGGTATGCTGGCCTTCATTACAAGAGGATTTGAGTGCAGGAGTAAAGAAGTCTTACTCCAATTATATAGGGCCTTGGTGAGACCACACCTGGAGTACTGTGTACAATTTTGGTCTCCTTACCTAAGGAAGGATATACTTGCCATAGAGGGAGAGCAACGAAGGTTCACGAGATTGATTCCTGGGATGGCGGGACTGTCGTATGAGAAGAGATTGAGTAAACTAGGCCTGTATTCTCTTGAATTCAGAAGAATGAGAGGGGATCTCATTGAAGCATACAAAATTATTACAGGGCTTGATAGGGTGGATGCTGGGAGAATGTTTCCCTTTGGCTGGGGAGTCTAGAACCAGGGGCCACAGCTTCAGGATAAAGGGTGGGCCATTCAGGACTGAGATGAGGAGGAATTTCTTCAGAGGGTGGTGAATCTTTGGAATTCTCTACCCCAGAGGGCTGTGGAGGCTCAGTCATTGGGTATATTCAAAACAGAAGTCGCTAGATTTCTGACTAGTAAGGGCATCAAGGGATATGGCGATAGGGCCGGTGAATGGAGTTGAGGCAGAAGATCAGCCATGATCTCATTGAATAGAAACATAGAAGATAGGAGCAGGAGTAGGCCATTCGGCCCCTCAAGCCTGCTCCGCCATTCAATGCGATCATGGCTGATCATCCAAATTCAGTCCCCTGTCCCTGCTTTCTCCCCATATCCCTTGATCCTCGAAGGGCCAAGTGGCCTACTCCTGTTCCTATTTCTTATGTTCTTACTCTTATCCTATGCTCTCCTCCCCCTCACTGTGTTGGAATCAAGACGCAAGGCTCCGTCTCCTAATCCAACTCATGCTTTCCCAGCGCCTCAACACCGTGGGACTCCTCCCCTCCCTCCGTCATCCCTTCCCCTCCCCCATACAGGATTTTTAAAAAACTCAAGCTTGGCATCACCTGGCCACTACTTCCTGATTTCATTCATGTTCTCGCCTGCTCTTTGCATGCTTGCCCTGGCTGCTCTAACCTTCGGAATATCTCACTCAAAAACAAAAATCAACCGAGAAGAGACTCTGCTGGTGAGGTAACTGTTGGCAGGTTGTCCAAGGCACTGGGATAACGGTCCCTTGTTTTGCTGGAGCTTAATTAAAATGAACCTGCGTTAAAACAACAACTTGTATTTACACAGCGCCTTTAATGTAGTAAAACGTCCCAAGGCGCTTCTCACAGGAGCGATTATCGGACAAAGTTTGACACCGAGCCACATAAGGAGATATTAGGGACAGGTGACCAAAAGCTTGGCCAAATGAGCGTCTTAAAGGAGGAGAGAGAGGCGGGAGAGGTTTAGGGAGGGAATTCCAGAGCTCGGGGCCCAGGCGGCTGAAGGCACGGCAGCCAATGGTGGAGCGATGGAAATCGGGGGATGCGCAAGAGGCCAGAATTGGAGGAGCGCAGAGATCTCGGAGGGTTGCGGGACTAGAGGAGGTTACAGAGATAGGGAGGGGGGCGAGGAGGCCACGGAGGGGATTTGAAAAAAAGGACGAGAATTTTAAACAGCAGACAGCGGAGTGTCGCACGAACGTGTTGAGTGTTCCTCCGCGAATATCGGCAACAGCCTTTTCTCTGCCGGGCGCTCCCCTCCCCCTCCCAGTAAAGTCACAATTTGCCCTTTCGTTTTCTGGATGGTTTTCCATGAGGTAGGGAAGGTGCTTGCATCGGGCTATTCGACCACAGGAGCTTCGCAGTGCTGTTACGTAACGGCTGTCAATTGCGGGGCTTTGATAGGAGAAAAGGAATAGCTGTGGGCACTGAGCTGCAGGAGCCAAGTTCGACCCCGGTACAGAGTTAACCGATGAGGGCACAGATAACTGGCTTCAGTGCCTCCCAAGCCCAGGGGAAGCGGGCGGGCGGGGGAGGGGGAGGGGAGGGGGCAGGGTAAGAATCAGCTCCTGATCACTGCCCAATGCCCACCGCTGGAATCATAGAATCTCACAGCACAGGAGGAGGCCATTCGGCCCATCATGCCTGTGCCGGCTCTTTGAACGAGCTCTCCAATTAGTCCCACTCCCCCCCTGCTCTCTCCCCACAGCCCTGCACATTTCTCCTTTTCAAGTATTTATCCAATGCCCTTTTGAAAGTCACTATTGAATCTGCTTCCACCGCCCTTTCAGGCAGCGCGTTCCAGATCACAACAACTCGCTGCGTTAAAAATAATTCTCATCTCCCCCCTCTGGTTTTTTTGCCAATTATCTTAAATCTGTGTCCTCTGGTTACCGACCCTCCTGCCACTGGAAACAGTTTCTGCTTATCTACTCGATCAAAACTCCTTATGATTTTGAACGCCTCTATTAAATCTCCCCTTAACCTGCTCTGCTCGAAGGAGAACAACCCCAGCTTCTCCAGATCACTGAAGTCCCTCATTCCCTGGTACCGTTCTGGTAAATCTCCTCCGCGCCCTCTCCCAGGCCCCTGGAAAGCAAGTTGTGCAAGTGTTTGGCACGCGCGTCCAGCTTGGCTCCGTTGCCCCGACAGTTGGATGCCTACCTGACACCTTCCGGGCTGGCCCATGCAAAGTGCTGAGTTGGTCGGGCATTGCCTAACGGAGCTGTACCCCAGCGAGAGTCGGTGCCCACGCACGAGAGAGGAAGGGTGGGGGAGGGTGCGGATTGGAAAAGTGTCTGACAATTCACGCTCCCTCACCTGTTGCATCCACTGCACTCTTCAGTCACGGCGCCCGGGGGGGGTGTGGCGGAAAGAAGACGCAACAGCGACACCAGCACAGCATTACACCACAGGCAGCACTCGGGCTCGAGGGGGGCGGTGGGGTGGGGGGGGGGGGGTTGTTCCGCGTCAGTCGATGATTTCCTTAATGCACCAGCAGCACAACAGGACGTAGAGGCACTCCCTGAGCGTCTGCAGCAGAGCGTGGCCGCTGTTCTGCCCCAAGAAACTCTTCCCAGCTAGTCCGAAAGCCATGGTGCCCGTGGGATTCCGTGGCGACGAGTGACTGAGCAACACCGACGGTCTGCAGCGTCCTTGTGGCTCTGGGGATTCAGCCCGCCTCCTTGCCTCACCATTGGTCAGCAGCTAAATGATCCGACACTGCCAGTATTTCTGCCTGCCTTCAACAGCAGATCTCCAAAAGTGCAACGTAACCAGTTACTGGCGACTCTCTCCTCCCTATTGTGCCTTTTGTTTTTTTTTAAAACTCCCTTTCAGTTTCCTCCACCTCCTCTCCGCTCCTGACTCTCTCTGGGCAATGACAGCTCTGTAGCGCCCTGGGCTGATTGAGCAGTCCTCATCTGCCAGCCCAGAGGATTCAGGGAGCCAATTCCACCGTGGGGCGGGGGTCTTCTCATCGCTGATCCCCAACCTGCGCTCCCCAACAACGTGCATTTATATAGCGCCTTTAACGTAGTAAAACGTCCCAAGGCGCTTCACAGGAGCGATTATCAGACAAAATTCGACACCGAGCCACATAAGGAGATATCAGGGACAGCTGACCAAAAGCTTGGTCATAAAGGTCGGTTTTAAGGAGCGTCTTAAAGGAGGAGAGAGGCGGAGAGGTTTAGGGAGGGAATTCCAGAGCTCGGGGCCCCAGGCAGCTGAAGGCACGGCCGCCAATGGTGGAGCGATGGAAATCGGGGGATGCGAGAGGCCAGAATTGGAGGAGCGCAGAGATCTCGGGGGGGTTGTAGGGCTGGAGGAGGTTACAGAGATAGGGAGGGGGCGAGGAGGCCATGGAGGGATTGGAACACGAGGATGAGAATTTTAAAATTGAGTCGTTGCCGGACCGGGAGCCAATGTAGGTCAGCAAGCTCGGGGGGTGATGGGTGAACGGGTCTTGGTGATATCCAGACATACAAATAGCGAACAGGAGCTGGAATCCGGGCGTTAAGCTCAACTGTACTGTCGACACAAACCAACCCTGTGCCCGAGATCAGGCAACTCAGCACAGGCCAGGGACTGAAGCTGGGATCCTCCTGGTCCTGGGGATCATTTACGTCCGCCCGAGAGAGCAGACAGGGCCTCGGTTTAATGTCTCATCGAAAGACGGCACCTCCGACAGTGCGGCGCTCCCTCAGTACCGCCCCTCCGACACTCCCTCAGTACCGCCCCTCCGACAGCGCGGCGCTCCCTCAGTACCGCCCCTCCGACACTCCCTCAGTACCGCCCCTCCGACACTCCCTCAGTACTGCCCCTCCAACAGTGCGGCGCTCCCTCAGTACCGCCCCTCCGACAGTGCGGTGCTCCCTCAGTACCGCCCCTCCGACAGTGCGGTGCTCCCTCAGTACCACCCCTCCGACACTCTCTCAGTACTGCCCCTCCAACAGTGCGGCGCTCCCTCAGTACCGCCCCTCCAACACTCCCTCAGTACCGCCCCTCCGACACTCCCTCAGTACTGCCCTCCGACAGTGCGGCGCTCCCTCAGCACTGCACTGGGAGTGTGGGCCTGGATTATATGCTCAAGTCTCCGGAGCGGGACTTGAACCCACAACCTTCTGACTCAGCGGCGAGTGTGCTACCCACTGAGCCACAGCTGACAACGTCACTTAAAGAGATCAAATAACTCAGTGGCACCGATTAGGGGGGGGAAAAATTGGGTGGTGCCGAATTTGGGGCGGTAACATCACCGGTGCTCTAATGTTAGCGCCCCTCCGCTGTGAAATTCAGTAGTAGCGCCCCAAACAGGAGGTGGGGTGTTACTGGAAAGCACTCCACCTCCTGCTTGGGGAGTACGACCGAATTTCACGGCGCTGCGTCAGTGCCGGCCTCCTCCCCTGATTAAAGTGAAAGGGGGGGGGGGGCAGTCGGCCAAAATAAAAATGGTCGCACGACACCTGCCCTTCGAGTAACGCCGCCACTTCTGCAAAGACGTCAGGGGGGCGTTGCGCACGGCGATGACGTCATCGCCGGCGGCGCAGGGCGCAACCAGCCACCGCGAACCTCCCGCTGAATTTCGCGGGAGGCGTCAGCGGCGCCGTGCCCGAGGGGATTTGCGCCCCGTCGGTGCCCCCCCCCCCAAGGGGCGCCAACGAGAGGCGCAAAAACAAACCCAATTTTACCCCCCTAGGGGTTCAACAAAAAGACTCGCATTTCTACAGCACCTGTCACGACCCACCAGACGTCCCAAAGTGCTTTACGGCCAATTACATCACTGCTGTAATGTGGGAAACGCGGCAGCCAATTTGGAGCGAGGGGTTGCCTGGGCCGTAACACTATTGTGTCTCCCCCCTTTAAAGTGCGGAATATCCCCCCCCACCCCGCTCCCCCCAGCCCCATCTTCTCTCCCCTTCGCACTCGTTGCTGTTTGCAGTCCGGCTCCAACCTGGTATATTTTGCACACACCAGCGTCGGGGCCAGAAGGACAGAGAACCTTCCAGAACAGCTCCACGAGGCGCTGGGAGGAGGGGGCTTCGGGCGCTGAACAATGGCAAGCCTTTGATCACGGGCCTTTAGGAGGCTCTGGGCAGACAATGGAAGAGATCACACGCTGCACAGTCCACACACACACACAAAAGTAAATCACGTCGCATCCAGCTAGGTCCAGTCATGCGGAAATAACGGGAGCATTTTAACCGTACACTGTCGGATAAGCTAGCCGCGCCTCTAGCCAAGCTGTTCCAGTACAGCTGCAACACTGGCATCCACCCGACAATGTGGAAAACTGTCCAGGTATGTCCTGTCCACAAAAAGCAGGACAAATCCAATCCGGCCAATTACCGCCCCATCAGTCTACTCTCAATCATCAGCAAAGTGATGGAAGGTGTCGTCGACAGTGCTATCAAGCGGCACTTACTCACCAATAACCTGCTCACTGATGCCCAGTTTGGGTTCCGCCAGGACCACTCAGCTCCCGACCTCATTACAGCCTTGGTCCAAACATGGACAAAGGAGCTGAATTCCAGAGGTGAGGTGAGAGTGACTGTCCTTGACATCAAGGCAGCATTTGACTGAGTGTGGCATCAAGGAGCCCTAGTAAAACTGAAGTCAGTGGGAATCAGGGGGCAAAACTCTCCACTGGCTGGAGTCATACCTAGCACAAAGGAAGATGGCCGTGGTGGTTGAAGGTCAATCCCCCCAGGATATCGCAGCAGGAGTTCCTCAGTGCAGTGTCCTAGGCCCAACCATCTTCAGCTGCTTCATCAATGACATTCCCTCCATCATAAGGTGAGAAATGGGGATGTTCGCTGATGACTGTACAGTGTTCAGCGCCATTCGCAACTCCTCAGATAATGAATCAGTCCATGCCCGAATGCAGCAAGACCTGGACGACATTCAGGCTTGGGCTGATAAGTGGCAGGTAACATTCGCGCCACACAAGTGCCAGGCAATGACTACCGCCAACAAGCAAGAGTCTAACCACCGCCCCTTGACATTCAATGGCATTACCATCGCCGAACCCCCCACCATCAACATCCTGGGGGGTCACCATTGACCAGAAACTTAACTGGACCAGCCACAGAAATACTGTGGCAACAAGAGCAGGTCACAGGCTAGGTGTTCTGCGGCGAGTGTATCACCTCCTGACTCCCCAAAGCCTTTCCACCATCTACAAGGCACAAGTCAGGAGTGTGATGGAAGACTCTCCACTTGCCTGGATGAGTTGCAGCTCCAACAACACTCTAGAAGCTCGACACCATCCAAGACAAACCAGCCCGCTTGATTGACACCCCATCCACCACCTTAAACATTCACTCCCTCCACCACCTGCGCACCGTGGCTGCAGTGTGTACCATCTACAAGATGCACTGCAGCAACTCGCCAAGGCTTCTTCGGCAGCACATCCCAAACCCGCGACCTCTTCCACCCAGAAGGACAAGGGCAGCAGGCGCATGGGAACACCACCACCTCCAAGTTCCCCTCCAAGTCACACACACCATCCTGACTTGGAAATATATCGGGCCGTTCCTTCATCGTCGCTGGGTCAAAATCCTGGAACTCCCTCCCTAACAGCACTGTGGGAGCACCCTCACCACACGGACTGCAACGGTTCAAGAAGGCGGCTCACCACCACCTTCTCAAGGGACAACTAGGGATGGACAATAAATGCCGGCCTTGCCAGCGACGCCCACATCCCACAAACGAATATTTTAAAAATGCTGCGTGGTGGAAAATTTCACCCACCTTGTGCTTGAGGTAACTGGGGGAGAGTGCTTTCGAATCTAAATGATTATGGGTTCGTTGGGTTTATAAATAGAATATAAAAGCAGAGAGATCAGGCTAGAACTTTATCAATCAGTGGTTGGGCCTCAGCGAACAATTCTGGGCCCCACACTCCAGGAAAGATGTCAAGGCCTTAGAAAAGGGTACAGAGGGAGTTTACCAGGATGTGACCAGGGATGAGGGGACTTCAGTTATGAGGAGAGGTTGGAGAAGTTCGGACTGTTCTCCTCGGAACAGAGAAGTTGAAGAGGTGACCTCAGAAATTTTCAAGATGATGTGAGGTTTTCGACGGAGTGGAGAGAGAAAGGCTGTTCCCGCTGGCGAGTGGGTCAATAACCAGCATAGAAACATAGAAGATAGGAGCAGGAGTAGGCCATTCGGCCCCTCGAGCCTGCTCCACCATTTAATGAGCTCATGGCTGATCATCCAAACTCAGTACCCTGTCCCTGCCTTCTCCCCCTATCCCTTGATCCCTTTAGCCTTAAAAAATATATGTAACTCCTTCTTGAATATATTTAATGAATTGGCCTCAACTGCCTTCTGTGGTAGAGAATTCCACAGGTTCACCACTCTCTGGGTGAAGAAATTCCTCCTCATCTCAGTCCTAAATGGCTGACCCCTTATCCTTAGACTGTGACCTCTGGTTCTGGACTCCCCCGCCATCGGGAACATCCTTCCTGCATCTAGTCTGTCTAGTCCTGTTAGAATTTTATAAGTTTCAATGAGATCCCCTCTCATTCTTCTAAACTCTAGCGAATACAAACCCAATCGTCCCAATCTCTCTTCATACGTCATTCCTGCCATCCCAGGTATCGGTCGTAGATTTAAAATCATTGGCAAAAGATCGAGAGGGGAGATGAGGAGACATTTTTTTTCCCCACTCAGGAGAGTTGTGGAGATCTGGAACGCTGTTCCTGAAAAGGTGTTGGAGGCTGATTCCATCAATAATTTTAAAAGGGAATTGGGCGGGTACTTGAGAAGGAGGAACTCACAGGGTTACGGACAAAAAGCACGGGGGGGGGTGTGTGGGACTGAGCACGGCTGCTCTTACAAAGAGCCAGCACAGGCAAGACGGGCCGAATGGCCTCCTTCTGTGCTGTAAGTTCTTATGATTCTAAATTCAGACCATTTTCCGCTCCCCCTCCCCCACCGCCCCCATTTCCAATTCTCTACCATCTTCTCCCGATTGCACTGACCCCCCCCCCCAACCCCTTTCACATGCGAGTTTCATCGGGCTATTCGACCGCGCGGGGCGTCGCAGTCGAGCCTGCCGCTCTCGCAGGCCCACTGTGCGCCAGGTAGCGAGCAGGAGCGGAACGCGGCACGGTCGAGGTTAGATAAGGGGAAGCCTAGTCAGGCGCCATGCTGGGAGTTAGCCGGAACGCGGCCGTTGGGTTACATCTTGGACACGCTTTGGCAGCCGTTCCGTCTGGACTGACGCACAAAGATAAGCTTGGGCCTCCTGCCGCCCTGCACGGCGCCTTTGTCCCGGCATGCCGACAGCTGGAGCCGACACAAATAAAACGTTTGCGCGGGGTTCGTTCAACTAGCGGCATGCTAACTTCGCGCTCGGATTGCAAGACCCCAATAAGGTCGAACTGACACATTCCCCCCCCCGTCGCGGTTTGGCCGAGAGAGACACGGGGGGCGGGGGAAATCACCGCCACTGGCCATGTTGGAACGGAGAAGGTGCCGAGTGGCGGGGAAACCAGTGTCCAGTTTGAAGCCTTGGAAACACAGGCGAGAACAGAAAAGAAAGACTCCCATTTCTCCGGCGCCTTTCACCACCTCAGGACGTCCCAAAGCACTTTACAGCCAATGAAGTACTTTTTGAAGTGTGGTCACTGTTGTAATGGAAACGCGGCAGCCAATTTGCGCACATCTGTTTTTAGTGATGTTGGTTGAGCCCCAGGACACCGGGGAGAACTCCCCCTGCTCTTCTTCCAATAGTGGCCGTGGGATCTTTTACGTCCACCTGAGAGAGCAGACGGGGCCTCTGTTTAACATCTCGTCCAGGAGACGGCACCTCCGACAGTGCGGCGCTCCCTCAGTACTGCCCCTCCGACAGTGCGGCGCTCCCTCAGTACTGCCCCTCCGACAGTGCGGCACTCCCTCAGTACTGCCCCTCCGACAGTGCGGCGCTCCCTCAGTACTATCCCTCCGACAGTGCGGCGCTCCCTCAGTACTGCCCCTCCGACAGTGCGGCGCTCCCTCAGTACTATCCCTCCGACAGTGCGGCGCTCCCTCAGCATTGCACTGGAAGTGTCAGCCTGGATTATGTGCTCGAGTCTCTGGAGTGGGGCTGAAACCCATGACCTTCTGACTCAGAGGCGAGAGAGAGAGAGCTGCCCACTGAGCCACGGCTGACTCTGACCGAACCGAGGACCAGACACAACGAACAACACAAAAATAACTTCAGACAATCCGATCTCCCTGGGCACAGGACGACAAACAAAACACCAGGAATATTAACAGTATTTATACACATAGTAGAGAGACAGATAAAAAAATTACAACACATTTATACTGCATACAGCATTATCGTATTAAATACTCTATTAATGTACTCATTGTCGTATTGAATCAGGACACAGTACACTGTACTGCAACAAACTTAAATAGACCATCAGGACACATCTTCCAGGCACATATAACACATAATGATACTGGCAAGAGCCAAACCATCACAGCCTGTAGTTAAAAGAATCATATTTTAACTATATATTTTTTTTAGGAACTTTGTGCTCAAAGTGAAGGATCTCAGTGGAATAATGGCACCATCAAACACGGGTTAGATACAGAGTAAAGCTCCCTCTACACTGTCCCATCAAACACTCCCAGGGCAGGTACAGCACGGGTTAGATACAGAGTAAAGCTCCCTCTACACTGTCCCCATCAAACACTCCCAGGGCAGGTACAGCACGGGTTAGATACAGAGTAAAGCTCCCTCTGCACTGTCCCATCAAACACTCCCAGGGCAGGTACAGCACGGGTTAGATACAGAGTAAAGCTCCCTCTGCACTGTCCCATCAAACACTCCCAGGGCAGGTACAGCACGGGTTAGATACAGAGTAAAGCTCCCTCTACACTGTCCCATCAAACACTCCCAGGGCAGGTACAGCACGGGTTAGATACAGAGTAAAGCTCCCTCTACACTGTCCCCATCAAACTCTCCCAGGGCAGGTACAGCACGGGTTAGATACAGAGTAAAGCACCCTCTACACTGTCCCCATCAAACACTCCCAGGGCAGGTACAGCATGGGTTAGATACAGAGTAAAGCTCCCTCTACACTGTCCCATCAAACACTCCCAGGGCAGGTACAGCACGGGGTTAGATACAGAGTAAAGCTCCCTCTGCACTGTCCCATCAAACACTCCCAGGGCAGGTACAGCACGGGTTAGATACAGAGTAAAGCTCCCTCTACACTGTCCCTTCAAACACTCCCAGGGCAGGTACAGTACGGGTTAGATACAGAGTAAAGCTCCCTCTACTACACCAAATTCATTTCACAAGAGCAAGATGGAGGAGACGTTCATATTACCAGGATGAGTTAGATTTGAACTCTAGTTTCAGTGGGGAGAGGCCAGTGATGCTTCATTTCACTATCCAGGACCTCGCTCATATAATTCATGACACCATTTCCTTCCAAAGAGTGATTGACTCATATATTGATTAAAAATTTCTGTTCTCTAACGGTGACATGTCAACACAGCTTCGAACAAGTGATACACAGACAAGAACACATGGACAGTGGACTGACAGAAAAAAGTTTAAAAGGCACCTAAAATGTATCTCTGCTTTCTTTCCTATTTTCATCTCGCCTCTAACCGCTCGGATGTGACTTGCTCGGGTCTAGTTTCACTCGTGCAGGATGCCCTCATGTGTGTTGACAGGCTCTTCAACATCCTGGGGGTCACCATTGACCAGAAACTTAACTGGCCCAGTCACACACATACTGCGGCAACAAGAGCAGGTCAGAGGCTGGGTATTCTGTGGCGAGTGTCTCACCTCCTGACTCCCCAAAGCCTTTCCACCATCTACAAGGCACAAGTAAGGAGTGTGATGGAATACTCTCCACTTGCCTGGATGAGTGCAGCTCCAACAACACTCTAGAAGCTCGACACCATCCAGGACAAAGCAGCCCGCTTGATTGGCACCCCATCCACCCCCTTAAACATTCACTCCCTCCACCACCGGCGCACCGTGGCTGCAGTGTGCACCATCGACAAGATGCACTGCAGCAACTCGCCAAGGCTTCTTCGGCAGCACCTCCCAAATCCGCGACCTCTTCCACCTAGAAGGACAAGGGCAGCAGGCGCAGGGGACCACCACCACCTCCAAGTTCCCCTCCAAGTCACACACCATCCTGACTTGGAAATATCTCGGGCCGTTCCTTCATCGTCGCTGGGTCAAAATCCTGGAACTCCCTCCCTAACAGCACTGTGGGAGCACCTTCACCACACGGACTGCAACGGTTCAAGAAGGCAGCTCACCACCACCTTCTCAAGGGCAACATGGGATGGGCAATAAATGCTGGGCCTTGCCAGCGATGGCCACGAATGAATAAGAAAAACGAAACTGTGTAGAGTATCACAGTCACATCTGATGCTGTCCTCACCCAATCTCCACAAGCACGCACGAGTCACTCGATAACCGAGGGATGCTCGGGCCTCTCGGAGCGACTGGAACTGGTTGACCCTGGCTGATGGCAGCTACCACAGCACAGACCGGGATCCCTGGTCTGCGGGCTTTCAGCGTCGCGCCAGCCGGCGCAGTTAGCCACCCAGCCATCAGGGGGGGGGCCCGCTTCTCGCTTTGCTCTGGCTCTTCTGCAGAAGCCCCCCTCGCAGCAGAAGACACCGCCGTCGGCCGGAAGGAAAACGCTCGGGATGGATTGCAAGTCGCTGCAGCCGCCATTTCTCTCAGCCGGTTTTCGCAGGCCGACTGACCGTCCCACACTGCTCGCCAGCGCCAATCCTGGACTGGGCCGTGTCCGCACCTTGCTGCGGGTCGTCGGTGCGCCTGGTTCCAGCGAGCGAGGGCGAGGCGGGAGCAGCGTCAACCTGTTCGCCGGCCGTCGGCGCCGCGCCGTGGCAAGGGCAGGAGCGGGCTCGGATGCGATGCACCCCCCACGGTCGAATATCCGAGGTTACTCGGCCCTTTTTCGGAGGGGCGGGCGCAGGCCAGACCTCCGCCTGCAGATAAAGATTGTCAAGGAGAGAGGGGAAGCTGGGGGCCGGAAGGAGAAACGAGCTTGGGTTTCACTCGAACATACCAAACCCAGTGCGGTGCAGTCGAATGGTGCCCGCCTTCTCTTCTCACCCAACAGACTAACGCCTGTATTCCCTCGAGCTTAGAAGATCTAATCGAGGTGTTTAAGATGATTAAAGGAATTGATCGGGTAGAGAGAGAGAGAAACTATTTCCTCTGGTGAGGGGAGTCCAGAACAAGGGGGGCGTCACCTTAAAATTAGAGCCAGGCCGTTCAGGGGTGATGTCAGGAAGCACTTCTTCACACAAAGGCTGGTGGAAATCTGGAACTCTCTCCCCCAAAAGGCGGTCGAGGCTGGGGGTCAATTGAAAATGTCAAAACTGAGATGGATTGATTTTTGTTGGGTAAGGGTATTCAGGGTTACGGAACCAAGGCGGGTAGATGGAGTTAAGATACGGATCGGGGATGATCTGATTGAATGGCGGGACGGGCTCGAGGGGCTGAATGACCTCCTCCTGTCCTGACGTTCTGATGAGCGAGTTCCTGAGTGCAGCCAACAGAACGCTGTATAGAAGGTTGGCGGGAACTGGGGGAATGTGTCTCCCAGTCAGTACGGCTTCCTTGAGCTTGTTTGATGTCCTTTGTGAGTCAGAGTATTTTTTTTTAAACCCCAAAGCCAGGCCGTTCAGGGGATGATGTCGGGAAGCATTTCTTCACACAAAGGGTGGTGGAAAACTGCAACTCTCTCCCCCAAAGAGGCTGTGGATGCCGGGGTTGAATTGGAGCTTTCAAGACTGAGATTGATCGATTTGTGTTGGGTATTAAGGGATACGGAGCAGAGGCTTGGTAAATTGGGGTTGAGGTACAGATCAGCCATGATCTGAGTGAGTGGTGGAGCAGGCTGGAAGGGGCTGAACGGCCTCCTCCTACATTCCTATGCTGCTACATTTCCAATCGGTGAGGTCCTGTCGGTATTCTGGCTGTGCAAAACTATTGCCGCTCAGGAGAGGATGTGTGTTTTTTAACCCTCCCTCCCTCGCTCGCTACCAGGCTCATTAACGTTAGCCGCCCTCCCCCCACGCCTTGCAGCAGAGTTCGGTCGGAGAGGGCGCTAGTCAGGGGACCCAGGAGCTGCGTCAATTACTTTCTGGAGCTCCGCTCGTCCTCCTCCTTCTCCAGCAGATAGGCAGGTCGGTAGCGCTCCATCCCCAGGTGGTTGAGGTAGCAGAGGTTGGGGTTCTTGGAGGTGTTTTCCATGCTCCCCAGGGAGGTGTATCTGGTTGGGAGAGAGGAGGGGGAGGGGGGGGGTGCGGTTGGGTAGAAAAATACAAATCACAGATTAGAAAAAAGGGTACAAGATCCAATTTCCACTCCCCACCCTCCCATTCTTCCCCCGCCCCCCTCGCCGCTCTCCGCGCATCGACCCAGACAGCGGGTGCCAGCGAGATATTCCACCATGGGCAGGCGTCGCTGTGGGGGGGGAACCTGCTCCTTTCCTCCGCTCCGCAGCCCTTCCAGCTTGCGAGGCGCTGGACATCCGTCAGAACATAAGAAATAGGAGCAGGAGTAGGCCAATCGGCCCCTCGAGCCTGCTCCGCCATTCAATAAGATCATGGCTGATCTGATCCTAACCTCAAATCTAAAGAACACAAGAAGTAGGAGCAGGACCCGGCCACTCAGCCCCTGGGCCCGCTCCGCCACCCACAGGGCCTCGACCGATCCGAACTCAAACTCATGTCCAATTTCCTGCCCGCTCACCGTAACCCCTAATTCCCTTTACTTCTAGGAAACTGTCTATTTCTGTTTTAAATTTATTTAATGAAGTAGCTTCCACAGCTTCCTGGGGCAGCAAATTCCACAGACCTACTACCCTCTGAGTGAAGAAGTTTCTCCTCATCTCAGTTTTGAAAGAGCAGCCCCTTATTCTAAGATTATGCCCCCTAGTTCTAGGCCACTCGGCCCCTCGAGCCTGCTCCGCCATTCAATAAGATCATGGCTGATCTTGGGCTCAAAGCCACTTCCCTGCCCGCTCCCCATAACCCTTCACTCCCTTATCTTGCAAAAAATCTGTCCATCTCCACCTTAAATGTATTCAATGACCCGGCCCTCCACGGTTCTCTGGGGCAGAGAATTCCACAGATTTACGACCCTCTGAGAGAAGAAATTCCTCCTCATCTCAGATCTAAAAGGGCAACCCTTTGGGAGCGGGTGGCGTCACGGTTACGTTACCGCAGTGGCAATGCAGAGATCGCGAGTTCAAATCCCACCACGCCAGCCCGGAGAATTTGAACTCAGTTTATGAAACCTGGGAATGAAAAAGCTGCTATTGGTAAAAGTGACCGTGAAGCTGTCGGATTGTTGTAAAGACGTGTCTAAGCCCCGAGCTCTGGAATTCCCTCCCTAACCTCTCCGCTTCTCTCTCCTCCTTTAAGACGCTCCTTAAAAACCCACCTCTTCGACCAAGCTTTTGGTCGCCTGTCCCAATATCTCCTTATGTGGCTCGGTGTCGAATTTTGTCTGATAATCGCTCCTGTGAAGTGCCTTGGGACGTTTTACTACGTTAAAGGCGCTGTATAAATCCATGTTGTAATGCCGCTTAGGGAAGGAAACCTGTCGTCCTTATCTGGTCTGGGCCTGTGTGTGACTCCAGTCCCGCACCAAACGTGGTTGACACTTAACTGCCCTCCGAAATGGGCCTAGTGAATCACTCAGTCATAGAAACATAGAAGATAGGAGCAGGAGTAGGCCATTCGGCCCCTCGAGCCTGCTCCGCCATTTAATGCGATCATGGCTGATCATCAAAATTCAGTCCCCTGTACCTGCCTTTCTCCCCATATCCCTTGATCCCTTTAGCTTTAAGAAATATATCCAACTCATTCTTGAATATATTTAATGACTTGGCCTCAACTACCTTCTGTGGTAGAGAATTCCACAGGTTCACCACTCTCTGGGTGAAGAAATTCTTCCTCATTTCTGTCCTAAATGGCTTACCCCTTATCCTTAGATTATGACCCCTGGTTCTGGACTCTCCGACCATCGGGAACATTCTTCCTGCATCTAGTTTGTCCAGACCTGTCAGAATTTTATATGTTTCGATGAGATCCCCTCTCATTCTTCAATACTCCAGCGAGTATAAGCCCAATCGACCCAATCTCTCCTCATATGTCATTCCTGCCATCCCAGGTATCAGCCTTGTGAATCTTCGCTGAACTCCTTCCATGGCAAGAACATCCTTCCTCAGATAAGGCGACCAAAACTGCACACAGTACTCAAGGTGTGGTCTCACCAAGGCCCTGGACAACTGCAGCAGGACATCCCTGTTCCTGTACTCAAACCCTTTCGCTATGAAGGCCAACATACCATTTGCCTTCTTCACCGCCTGCTGCACCTGCATGCTTACCTTCAGCGACTGGTGCACAAGGACACCTAGGTCTCGTTGCACTTCCCCTTCTCCTAATCTATTGCCATTCAGATAATAGTCTGCCTTTCTGTTTTTGACACCAAAGTAGGGATAACCTCGCATTTATCCACGTTATATTACATAAGAAATAGGAGCAGGAGTCGGCCATTTGGCCCCTCGAGCCTGCTCCGCCATTCAATAAGATCATGGCTGATCATCGACCTCAACTCCACTTTCCCGCCCGATCCCCATATCCCTTGATTCCCCGAGAGTCCAAAAATCTCTCGATCTCAGCCTTGAATATACTCAACGACTGAGCCTCCACAGCCCTCTGGGGCAGAGAATTCCAGAGATTCACCACCCTCTGAGTGAAGAAATTCCTCCTCATCTCAGTCTTAAATGGCCGACCCCCTTATCCTGAGACTGTGCCCCCCTCCTGGGTCACCGCTCATGGGTCAAGGCGGCTCACCACCACCTTTCTCAAGGGCAACTCGGGGGATGGGCAAATAAATGCCGGCCTTGCCAGCGACGCCCACATCCCGAGAATTAGTTCAAAACAGAACGACCCTCGCTGTTGCCAGTACTAACTCAAACACAGAGCAGGGATCAAACCTGCGGCCTTCTGGTCTCAACGCACCAGCTCAGGCCCAAGAGGAGACGGCTTATCGTCAGCGATTGTCCCAGATCGTGATCAGACTTCTCCTGTAGATTGTGCGTACAGTTCTGGTCGCCATATTATAAAAAGGATATAGAGGCACTGGAGAGAAGATTTACAAGGATGATACCAGAAATGCGAGGGTATACCTATCAGGAAAGGATGAACAGGCGGGGGGTCTCTTTTCTCTAGAAAAGAGAAGGCGGAGGTGGTGACCTGATTGAAGTGTGAGAAGTCGCACAACACCAGGTTATAGTCCAACAGCTTTATTTGAAATCACAAGCTTTCGGAGCGCTGCTCCTTCGTCAGGTGAAGTGAAGAGATGCATATAGGCACAGCATATATAGTCAGAGAACACTGCCAGATGATTACAGTTAATCTTTCCAACTGCCCTTTATCACACCTCATTGTCTTTGATGTAATGTTTTCCTGACTGACCTGTTTGGACACCATCCACACCTTTGATTGCCGTGATTATCTCTCTGCCGAGGTGTGATAAAGGGCAGTTGGAAAGATTAACTGTAGTCACCTGGCAGTGTTCTCTGACTATATATGCTGTGCCTATATGCATCTCTTCACTTCACCTGACGAAGGAGCAGCGCTCCGAAAGCTTGTGATTTCAAATAAAGCTGTTGGACTATAACCTGGTGTTGTGCGACTTCTCACATTTGTCCACCCCAGTCCAACACCGGCATCTCCGCATCATGGCTACTAATTGAAGTGGGGAAAGAGTTAAAATGGCATCGCTGGCAGTTTCACCGACTGGTGTAAGAAAGACAGGGGCTAACATGAAGGGCCACATCTATAAAGAGGCGGTCAAGATAGCTGACCTTTGAAGACTAAAAAGCAATTAAGTGGAGACAGGGTGTCTGGAATTTCAACTGCCTGTAAGAACTTTATTATCTAGGTCACATTCCAAGGTATCTTATAATCAGCATTCAGCAGTTTGAGTCACTGATTGAGGAGGCAGATTACACATGTTTACATTAAGATTTGTAACCAATCCGTGGAGGTGCTCGCGGGCCAAGATCCAATCAGGTTGCAGGAATGAATTGTGCACGAGGCTGCCGTGCTTATTTGAATGTATAAAAATGTAGCGCTTGCTGTAACAATTCGGAGAAGTCTGTCTAAAGACAGAGCAGACTGTCTCCCCACCGGTGTAATAAAGACAAGTTGACTATCGATCGGAAAACTTGTGGCGCGTGTTGGCTTAAAATACTCCACAACACTAACAGAGGTCTTTAAAAGTATGAAAGGGTGTTCGATAGGTAGATGTTTCTACTTGTGGGGAAGAGCAAAACTAGAGGCCATCAATACATAAGAGAGTCAGCAAGAAATCTAATGGGGAATTCAGGAGAAACTTCTTTACCCAGAGAGTGGTGAGAATGTGGAACTCGCTGCCACAGGGAGTGGTTGAGGCAAAGAGTATCGATGCATTTAAGGGGGAAGCTGGATAAACACATGAGGGAGAAAGGAATAGAAGGATATGGCGATGGGGTGAGATGAAGAGTGGCGGGACGACCAGTTGGGCCGAATGGCCTGTTTCTGTGCTGCATATGTAATTTTATGTCGATAGATGCTGCTCTTTGCTTCTTCTCCCTCCCCCCACCTACCAACCCCCCACACCCCTAGACTGGTGCATCCTACAGCACGTGGTGACAGAAGCATCACAGAGCTGGCCGCCGGGTAGCAGGACAAGGCGCCCCGGGGTTGAATCTCTCCCCTCGCCGTCCCCGTCTCCCTCCCTCCCCACAAACTGAGGAATCACCCGTTTCCGCAGTACGAGACAACCGCAGCTTTTAAAGCACGGCGTGACAAGGGGCTTGGGAGGAGGGGCGGGCAGGAGGAGGGGAGGGAATTAGGGCAAGAGAGGAAGAACCTGCATTTATATAGCGCCGTTCACATCCTCAGGATGTCCCGACGCGCCGTACAGCCAATGAGGTACTTTTGTAATGTAGGAAACGCAGCAACCAATTTGCGCACAGCAAGCTCCCACAAACAGCAATGTGGTGAATGCCCAGAAAATTAGCGTTTGGTGCTCTTGGTTGAGGGATAAATATTGGCCCAGGACACCTGGGGAGAACTCCCCCTGCTCTTCCTCAAATCGCACCATGGGATCTTTTCCAGAGAGGGCAGACGGGGCCTCGGTTCAACGCCTCATCCGAAAGACAGCACCTCCGACAGTGCGGCGTTCCCTCAGTACTGCCCCTCCGACAGTGCGGCGCTCCCTCAGTACTGCACCTCCGACAGTGCGGCGCTCCCTCAGTACTGCCCCTCCGACAGTGCAGCACTCCCTCAGTACTGCCCCTCCGACAGTGCGGTGCTCCTTCAGTACTGACCCTCCGACAGCGCGGCGCTCTCTCAGTACCGCCCCTCCGACAGTGCGGCGCTCCCTCAGTACTGCCCCTCCGACAGTGCGGCGCTCCCTCGGGACTGCCCTTCCGACAGTGCAGCGCTCCCTCAGTACCGCCCCTCCGCCAGTGCAGCGCTCCCTCAGTACTGCCCCTCCGACAGTGCGACGCTCCCTCAGTACTGCCCCTCCGCCAGTGCGGCGCTCCCTCAATATTGCACTGGGAGTGTCAGCCTGGATTTTGTGCTCAAGTCTCTGGAGTGGGGACTCGAACCCACGACCTTCTGATTCCGAGGCGAGTCAGTTCTTTCGTGTAAGGGGAAGAGAAGCACCTCAGGGAGGTAAGGTTTATGAAGATGGGGACAAGGAGGAGGGCCTTAGGGGAGACAGCTCTGTAGGGAGAGGGGTGTGAAGGATCTGCTACTGAAGATGGGACAGAGGTGCGGGCTGGGGCTTAGAGTTGGGGAAGATCTCAGAGGGTGGGTGCAGGGGTTTGAAAGAAAGAGGATGAGAATCTTAATAAAGCGCAATTTGCCCACAGTGTCAGCCGTGGCTCAGTGGGTGTCTCTCTTTCTCTCTCGCCCATGAGTCAGAAGGCTGTGGGTTCAAGTCCCACTCCAGAGGCTTGAGCGCAAAATCTATGCTGACACTACCAGTGCCTGTACTGAGGGAGCCCCGCACTGTGGGAGGGGCAGTACTGAGGGAGCACCGCACTGTCGGAGGGGCGGTACTGAGGGAACGCCGCACTATCGGAGGGGCGGTACTGAGGGAACGCCGCACTGTCGGAGGGGCGGTACTGAGGGAGCGCCGCACTGTCGGAGAGGCGGTACTGAGGGAGCGCCGCACTGTCGGAGGGGCGGTACTGACGGAGTGCCGCACTATCAGAGGGGCGGTACTGAGGGAGCGCCGCACTGTCGGAGGGGCAGTACTGAGGGAGCGCCGTACTGTCGGAGGGGCGGTACTGAGGGAGCGCCGCACTATCGGAGGGGCGGTACTGAGGGAGCGCCGCACTGTCGGAGGGGCAGTACTGAGGGAGCGCCGCACCGTCGGAGGGGCGGTACTGAGGGAGCGCCGCACTGTCGGAGGGGCGGTACTGAGGGAGCGCCATACTGTCGGAGGGGCGGTACTGAGGGAGCGCCACACTGTCGGAGGGGCAGTACTGAGGGAGTGCCGCACTGTCGGAGGGGCAGTACTGAGGGAGCGCCGTACTGTCGGAGGGGCGGTACTGAGGGAGCGCTGCACTGTCGGAGGGGCGGTACTGAGGGAGCGCCGCACTGTCGGAGGGGCAGTACTGAGGGAGCGCCGCACTGTCGGAGGGGCGGTACTGAGGGAGCGCCGCACTGTTGGAGGGGCGGTACTGAGGGAGCGCTGCTCTGTCGGAGGTGCCGTCTTTAGGATGAGATGTTAAACCGAGGCCCCGTCTGCCCTCTCGGGTGGACATAAAAGATCCCACGGCCACTATTGGAAGAAGAACAAGGGGGGAGTTCTCCCCGGTGTCCTGGGGCCAATATTTATCCCTCAACCAACATCACTAAAAACAGATGATCCAGTCACGATCAAATTGCTGTTTGTGGGAGCTTGCTGTGCGCAAATTGGCTGCCGTGTTTCCTACATTACAACAGTGACCGCACTTCAAAAAAAGTACTTCATTGGCTGTGAAGCGCTTTGGGACATCCGGAGGAAATGCAAGTGTTTCTTTTTGTGCAGATAGCCCATGTCCTGGGGGCGTGGAATCATGCAAAGGGGTGGAGGTGGGCTGCCATTTATTATATTAGTTCAGGAGTACAGGTGTCACCTACCCCTTATCGTAGAGAATGCAGTAGGGGATGTAGAGTGTTCGCAGGAACTCCCAGATATCATGGTAACTCCAGTCCTGCCAAAAAGACACAGCAAAGCACTCGTTAAAAGGATGACCAAGAGTATCTCTCCCCTCCCGCCATTGGCCCAGAGGACACAGGCCAAACAAATCACCCAATCATGGTTGCGTGTTGGTGGGCTATTCCACCACAGAGGCATCACCGCGCCCCCCACCAGCCCCTCCCCCCGCCCGCCACATCCCGTCCAATAGTTCCCCAGGCAGCGATGGTCAGCTGGTTTTGCCCTGGGCCCGGACTGGCTGAGGTCAGCTTAGACAGGCAACCAAGGTGCTGAACTATTAAATGTTGGTGTTCAGAGGGATTTGGGTGTCCTCGTGCAAGAAACACAGAAAGCTAGCATGCAGGTACAGCAAGCAATAAGGAAGGCAAATGGCATGTTGGTCTTTATTGCAAGGGGGTTGGAGTATAAGAGTAAGGAAATACTGCTGCAATTATCCAGGGCTTTGGTGAGACCACACCTGGAGTACTGCGTACAGTTTTGGTCTCCTTATCCCTGCCACGGCAACCTCTGCAAGACATGCCAGATCATCAACACAGATACCATCATCACACGTGAGGACACCACCCACCAGGTACAGGGTACATACTCATGTGACTCGGCCAACGTTGTCTACCTCATACGTTGCAGGAAAGGATGCCCCGGAGCATGGTACATCGGCGAGACCATGCAGACACTGAGACAACGTATGAACGGACACCGCGCAACAATCGCCAGGCAGGATTGTTACCTCCCAGTCGGGGAACACTTCAGCAGTCAAGGACATTCAGCCTCGGATCTGCGGGTAAGCGTTCTCCAAGGCGGCCTTCGAGACACACGACAACGCAAAATCATCGAGCAGAAACTGATAGCCAAGTTCCGCACCCATGAGGACGGCCTCAACCGGGATCTTGGTCTCATGTCACGCTACAGGACGTGACTCGAGTCGAGACTAGAGCCGTCGTTGTCTTGTTCACAGATGTGATTTCCAGTTTAAAAAATTTTTTTTTTTAAAAGTAAAAAGCTTAACTGCAGACTGCAGCATTTGACACGTTGGACCCCCTGTGACCCCACCTCATTGTCTTAGCTGTACTCTGCTGTGTCTTTGATGTAATGCCTCCCTCACGGATTGTATCTCTGCAGACACATTGTTCTCTGTGTTTATATACTTTGTAACTGATTTGTATTCCCTCACTTCACCTGACGAAGGAGCAGCGCTCCGAAAGCTCGTAATTTCAAATAAAACTGTTGGACAATAACCTGGTGTTGTGCGACTTCTCATTTTTGTCCACCCCAGTCCAACACCGGCATCTCCGCATCATATCTAAGGAAGGATATACTTGTCTTGGAGGCGGTGCAACAAAGGTTCACTCGATTGATTCCTGGGATGAGGGCTGTCCTATGATGAGAGATTGTGTAGAATGGGCCGATACTCTCTGGGGTTTAGAAGAACGAGAGGTGATCTCATTGAAACGTATAAGATTCTGAGGGGGATTGACAGGGTAGATGCCGAGAGGCTGTTTCCCCCTGGCTGGAGAGTCTAGAACCAGGGGTCACAGTCTCAGAATAAGGGGAGGGTCATTGAGGACTGAGATGAGGAGGAATTTCTTCACTCAGAGGGTGGTGAATCTTTGGAATTCTCTACCCCAGAGGGCTGTGGAGGCTCAGTCGTTGAGTATATTCAAGGCTGAGATCGATAGATTTTTGGACTCTCGGGGAATCGAGGGATATGGGGATCGGGCGGGAAAGTGGAGTTGAGGTTGATGATCAGCCATGATCTTATTGAATGGCGGAGCAGGCTCGAGGGGCCGTACAGCCGACTCCTGCTCCTAATTCTTCTGCTCTTATGGACGAGCCACCCAGGGGTCACGAGTTCGAATCCAGTCGGGGCAACGTGAGAAAGTGAATTCAATAAATCCGGTGATCTGTGAGCCGGCACCAGATTAAAAACCACGACGACGCGGAAAAGCTGACGGAACAACCTGACTGCTTCGCTATCGTCCCTCAGGGACGGGAATCTGCCGCCCTTCCCCGGCCTGGGCCGACTCGTGACTCCAGTCCCACACTACCTGGTCGACTCTCAACCTCCTCCCAAGCGGCCCAGGGGGCCCCTCAGTCGAACAAAGTGATAAATAGGGAATTGGATGAATACTTGAATGGGAAAATTTTGCGATGGGGAAAGAGCAGGAGGGAGCGCCGCACGGTCGGAGGGGCGGTACTGAGGGAGCGCCGCACTGTCGGAGGGACGGTACTGAGGGAGCGCCGCACTGTCGGAGGGACGGTACTGAGGGAGCGCCGCACTGTCGCAGGGGCAGTACTGAGGGAGCGCCGCACTGTCGGAGGGGCGGTACTGAGGGAGCGCCGCACTGTCGGAGGGGCAGTACTGAGGGAGCGCCACACTGTCAAAGGGGCGGTACTGAGGGAGCGCCGCACTGTCGGAGGGCGGTACTGAGGGAGCGCCGCACTGTCGGAGGGGCGGTACTGAGGGAGCGCCGCACTGTCGGAGGGGCGGTACTGAGGGAGCGCCGCACTGTCGGAGGGGCGGTACTGAGGGAGCGCCGCACTGTCGGAGGGGCAGTACTGAGGGAGCGCCGCACTGTCGGAAGGGCAGTACTGAGGGAGCGCCGCACTGTCGGAGGGGCAGTACTGAGGGAGCGCCGCACTGTCGGAGGGGCGGTACTGAGGGAGCACCGCACTGCCGGAGGGGCGGTACTGAGGGAGCGCCGCACTGTTGGAGGGGCAGTACTGAGGGAGCGTCGCACTGTCGGAGATGCCCGTCTTTCGGATGAGACGATAAAGCGAGGCCCCGTCTGCCCTCTCAGGTGGATGTAAAAGATCCCACGGCCACTATTGGAAGAAGAGCAGGGGGGAGTTCTCCCTGGTGTCCTGGGGCCAATATTTATCCCTCAACCAACATCACTAAAACAGCTGATCTGGTCATTATCATATTGCTGTTTGCGGGAGCTTGCTGTGCCACATTACAACAGTGACCAGATTTTTTAAAATTGCTTCATTGGCTGTAAAGCGCTTTGGGACGTCCTGAGGTGGTGAAAGTCGCTGGAAAAATGCGAGTCTTTCTTTCTATTGAACATGGGACCTTTAATATCCTCCACAGCTGACTGAGCCACACCGCCACCGTTACCCAGTGACGTCGACCGCCGTCTGCGAGCGAGGCGGGGGGGGGGGGGTTGGTCAGCGCCACCGGATACCCACCAGCAGAGGATTCACCCGCATGTACTCTGGCCAGCCAGGGTCGGTCAAACACATGGGGTTGAGAGTGCGCGAGTAGGGGTCAGTCCGCCTGGTGCCCATCAGAACGGCCTTGATGTTAGGGTGCTGGCCTTTCAGGTCCGTCAGCGCCTCCTTGATGTTGCCGCACACAGTGTATATCTGGAGATGGTACCTGGTGAGGAAGGTCAGCAGGGATTAGTGCTTCTCCTGCAGGGGTAACCCTCAGATTGAAAATAGGGGGGGAATATCTCAATGACGGAACTCCGTAATAAAAACAGAAAGCGACTGAATCCAATCGAGGTGTTCGGGGGGTTTATATATAGAATAACGGATACCCGGGAGTGAGTTACAGGCTGGAATCTAATCGAGGGGTTCCGGGGGTTAAAATATAGAATAACGGAAACCCGGGAGTGAGTTACAGGCTGGAATCTAATCGAGGGGTTCGGGGGGTTTATATATAGAATAACGGATACCCGGGAGTGAGTTACAGGCTGGAATCTAATCGAGGGGTTCGGGGGGTTTATATATAGAATAACGGATACCCGGGAGTGTGTTACAGGCTGGAATCTAATCGAGGGGTTCGGGGGGTTTATATATAGAATAACGGATACCCGAGAGTGAGTTACAGGCTGGAATCTAATCGAGGGGTTCGGGGGTGGGGATATATTCCAATAAACCGTGCTGCCTGGACCAACACTTACCGTTTGCAGGTGTCCTGAATAAACTGCTCCATTTCTGGAAAGGGCGATACTATTCGGACGTACAGGGCCTGCAGCTGATTTCTGTTGTCTGGGTACATCCTGCACAGAACACGGGAACGTTAAATAAAACATTGCCAGTATCCTCTCTTATTCTTTGGAGGTCAGGGGACCGTTTCAGTCGGGGGGTGGGGGTCACCCTCCCTCCGGTACCTCACCGCAGCTATCCCCAATTCGTCGAGTGCGAGCCCGGACAGCAGGTGTGGACAGGCTATTCAACTGTGGGGGGGCATCGCCGACGAGCCCACATCTGCCTCACCCGCTGACCAGGCCATGCTATCGTCAATCAGGGGTCAACGTATCGATCTGCGGAACCGATCGTGACCAGCTTACTCAGTAAGAGCAGTTACGGCAACGCCAATGAGCCTATTGTGTGAGGTTCAGCCGTTTCCAATGGGCCTTCGCCTTTAATTCAGCGCTGCTTTGTCACTGTCAGTTAGAGAGGCTGGTGTGGAAAATGGAAAGTTATCACACTGATCAAAGCGGAAGTTTTCTGACTTTGGACAGTGTAGAGGGAGCTTTACTCTGTATCTAACCCCGTGCTGTACCTGCCCTGGGAGTGTTTGACGGGACAGTGTAGAGGGAGCTTTACACTGTATCAAACCCCGTGCTATACCTGCCCTGGGAGTGTGTGATGGGACAGTGCAGAGGGAGCTTTACCCTGTATCTAACCAGTGCTGTACCTGTCCTGGGAGAGTTTGATGGGACAGTGTAGAGGGAGCTTTACTCTGTATCTAACCCGTGCTATACCTGCCCTGCGAGTGTTTGATGGAGACAGTGTAGAGGGAGCTTTACTCTGTGTCTAACCCGTGCTGTACCTGCCCTGGGAGTGTTTGATGGGGCAGTGTAGAGGGAGCTTTACTCTGTATCTATCCCGTGCTGTACCTACCCTGGTAATGTTTGATGGGACAGTGTAGAGGGAGCTTTACTCTGTATCTAACCCGTGCTGTACCTGCCCTGGGAGTGTTTGATGGGACAGTGTAGAGGGAGATTTATTCTGTATCTAACCCGTACTGTACATGCCCTGGGAGTGTTTGATGGGACAGTGTCGAGGGAGCTTTATTCTGTATCTAACCCGTACTGTAACTGCCCTGGGAGTGTTTGATGGGACAGTGTAGAGGGAGCTTTACTCTGTATCTAACCATGTGCTGTACCTGCCCTGGGAGTGCTTGATGGGACAGTGCAGAAGGAGCTTTACTCTGTATCTAACCCGTGCTGTACCTGCCCTGGGAGTGTTTGATGGGACAGTGTAGAGGGAGCTTTACTCTGTATCTAACCCGTGCTGTACCTGCCCTGGGAGTGTCTGATGGGACAGTGTGGAGGGAGTGTCTGATGGGACAGTTTGGAGGGAGCTTTACTCTGTATCTAACCCATGCTGTACCTGCCTTGGGAGTGTTTGATGGGACAGTGTAGAGGGAGCTTTACTCTGTATCTAACCCGTGCTGTACCTGCCCTGGGAGTGTTTGATGGGACAGTGTAGAGGGAGCTTTACTCTGTATCTAACCCGTGCTGTACCTGCCCTGGGAGTGTTTGATGGGACAGTGTAGAGGGAGCTTTACTCTGTATCTAACCCGTGCTGTACCTGCCTTGGGAGTGTTTGATGGGACAGTGTAGAGGGAGCTTTACTCTGTATCTAACCCCGTGCTGTACCTGCCCTGGGAGTGTTTGATGGGACAGTGTAGAGTGAGTTTTACTCTGTATCTAACCCATGCTGTACCTGCCCTGGGAGTGTTTGATGGGACAGTGTGGAGGGAGCTTTACTCTGTATCTAACCCGTGCTGTACCTGCCCTGGGAGTGTTTGATGGGACAGTGTAGAGGGAGCTTTACTCTGTATCTAACCCGTGCTGTACCTGCCCTGGGAGTGTCTGATGGGACAGTGTGGAGGGAGCTTTACTCTGTATCTAACCCGTGCTGTACCTGCCCTGGGAGTGTCTGATGGGACAGTGTGGAGGGAGCTTTACTCTGTATCTAACCCGTGCTGTACCTGCCCTGGGAGTGTTTGATGGGACAGTGTAGAGGGAGCTTTACTCTGTATCTAACCCGTGCTGTACCTGCCCTGGGAGTGTTTGATGGTACAGTGTAGAGGGAGCTTTACTCTGTATCTAACCCGTGCTGTACCTGCCCTGGGAGTGTTTGATGGGACAGTGTAGAGGGAGCTTTACTCTGTATCTAACCCGTGCTGTACCTGCCCTGGGAGTGTTTGATGGGACAGTGTAGAGGGAGCTTTACCCTGTATCTAACCCGTGCTGTACCTGCCCTGGGAGTGTTTGCTGGGACAGTGTAGAGGGAGCTTTACTCTGTATCTAACCCGTGCTGTACCTGCCCTGGGAGTGTTTGATGGGACAGTGTAGAGGGAGCTTTACTCTGTATCTAACCCGTGCTGTACCTGCCCTGGGAGTGTTTGATGGGACAGTGTAGAGGGAGCTTTACTCTGTATCTAACCCGTGCTGTACCTGCCCTGGGAGTGTTTGCTGGGACAGTGTAGAGGGAGCTTTACTCTGTATCTAACCCGTGCTGTACCTGCCCTGGGAGTGTTTGATGGGACAGTGTAGAGCGAGCTTTACTCTGTATCTAACCCGTGCTGTACCTGCCCTGGGAGTGTTTGATGGGACAGTGTAGAGGGAGCTTTACTCTGTATCTAACCCGTGCTGTACCTGCCTTGGGAGTGTTTGATGGGACAGTGTAGAGGGAGCTTTACTCTGTATCTAACCCCGTGCTGTACCTGCCCTGGGAGTGTTTGATGGGACAGTGTAGAGGGAGCTTTACTCTGTATCTAACCCATGCTGTACCTGCCCTGGGAGTGTTTGATGGGACAGTGTAGAGGGAGCTTTACTCTGTATCTATTGCCCACACATCACACACCTGCTCACTGCTCCGTGGAAGAGATGGACCAGGGCTGTGCAATCCTTTCCCCCGTTGAATCCCACACAGATCTCAGAGAGGCTGAACCGGGCCAGAGATTCCTCCACGGTCCTCAGCGCTGCTGCCACCTTCTGGCCAAGCCGTGATTCTGCACCAAACACAAAAACAGGGTCATCGTTTCGCAGTGTCTATTGACATTGCTGTGTCAGCCAATGAGTTGGAGGCAGAGTGGGACTTACAGCAGGACTCGCAGCAAGAAGTCTATTGTACAGCAAACAGAGTCTATTTATACAGCGCACGACAGGAAACAGTGTCTATTTATATAACGCACGACAGCACTGTGGGAGGGGCAGTACTGAGGGAGCGCCGCACTGTCGGAGGGGCAGTACTGAGGGAGCGCCGCACTGTCGGAGGGGCGGTACTGAGGGAGCGCCGCACTGTCGGAGGGGCAGTACTGAGGGAGCGCCGCACTGTCGGAGGGGGCGGTACTGAGGGAGCGCCGCACTGTCGGAGGGCGGTACTGAGGGAGCGCCGCACTGTCGGAGGGGCTGTACTGAGGGAGCGCCGCACTGTCGGAGGGGTGGTACTGAGGGAGCGCCGCACTGTCGGAGGGGCGGGTACTGAGGGAGCGCTGCACTGTCGGAGGGGCAGTACTGAGGGAGCGCCACACTGTCGGAGGGGCGGTACTGAGGGAGCGCCGCACTGTCGGAGGGGCGGTACTGAGGGAGCGCCACACTGTCGGAGGGGCGGTACTGAGGGAGCGCTGCACTGTCGGAGGGGCGGTACTGAGGGAGCGCCGCACTGTCGGAGGGGCGGTACTGAGGGAGCGCCGCACTGTCGGAGGGGTGGTACTGAGGGAGCGCCACACTGTCGGAGGGGCGGTACTGAGGGAGCGCTGCACTGTCGGAGGGGCGGTACTGAGGGAGCGCCGCACTGTCGGAGGGGCGGTACTGAGGGAGCGCCACACTGTCGGAGGGGCGGTACTGAGGGAGCGCCGCAGTGTCGGAGGTGCCGTCTTTCGGATGAGACGTTAAACCGAGGCCCTGTCTGCCCTCTCGGGTGGACGTAAATGATCCCACGGCCACTATTGGAAGAAGAGCAGGGGGGAGTTCTCCCCGGTGTCCTGGGGCCAATATTTATCCCTCAACCAACATCACTAAAAACAGATGATCCGGTCATTATCACAGTGCTGTTTGTGGGAGCTTGCTGTGCGCAAATTGGCTGCCACGTTTCCCACATTACAACAGTGACCACACTTCAAAAAGTACTTCATTGGCTGTAAAGCGCTTTGGGACGTCCGGTGGTCGTGAAAGGCGCTGGAGAGATGCGAGTCTGTCTTTCAACTATTGTACTCGGTCTGCCATTCTGCTCCGCTTGTAAATTGCTTTGCATGCTGAAGGAAGGAAGGTATTGAACCTGACGCAACGTCTCTTTCCATTACCACACCAAGTAAAGAGAAAGCGTGGGTCTCCTTCCCAACATGATCACAGAATCACAGAATCCCCACAGTGCAGATAGAGGCCATTTCGGCCCTTCGAGCCTGCACCGACACATATCCCACCCTATCCCCGTAACCCCACGTATTTAATCCCCCTAACACTAAGGGTCAATTTATCATAGCCAAATCAACCTAACCCACACATCTTTGGACTGTGGGAGGAAACCGGAGCACCCGGAGGAAACCCACGCAGACACGTGGAGAATGTGCAAACTCCACACAGACAGTCACCCAAGGCCGGATTCGAACCCCGGTCCCTGGCACTGTGAGGCAACAGTGCTAACCACTATGCCACCGTGGCGCCCATCATTTACTTCGTGATGTGGAGCTGCCGGTGTTGGGCTGGGGTGGACAACTGCGAGAAGTCGCACAACACCAGGTTATAGTCCAACAGTTTTATTTGAAATCACAAGCTTTCGGAGCGCTGCTCCTTTATCAGGTGAAGTGAAGAGATGCATATAGGCACGGTATATAAAGTCAGAGAACACTGCCCGATGATTACAGTTACTTCAGTTGGGGACCGTACCTGACTCAGCCAGCTGGTACACGGCGCGCGCCGAGACCGCCACGGGGTCCTTCTCGAGCGGGACAATGGCCCCGGCGGGCAGCTGCTCGGCCAGGAAGCGCTGCGCCTCCTCCAGCGGGCCCTCGCGGTCGGAGTCCAGGGTCAGCTTGACCCGGTAGTAGTTGCTGGTCCACTCGGGGTAGGAGCCCAGGCTCAGCAGGCGGCCGTAGCGCCGGACGGCCTCGTCCAGGGCCGGTGCGATCTCCGTCTCCTCGGCGTCGACGAAGACCTCCCGGGTCGAATAGCGCAGCCGCTCGTTGCGGAAGAGGTGCTCGAGGCCGTTGAGGGCCCGCTCCAGCAGGAAGGGGATGCCCGGGAAGACGTAGACGTTTCCGACGCTGACCAGCGGGTACTTGAGGCGGCCGCCAGTCAGCTGGTCACGCCCGTAGTTGAGGTGGGCGGATTGCGGCACGCGGGCGAGCTTCATCTCCGGGCCGCTGGGCTCCGTCTTGCCGTAGAAGCGGGCCACCAGCGCCACCAGCTCGGGGTGGCGGAAGGTGCTCTCCCCGAAGGCCCGGGCCACGCCCTCGAAGGTCACGTCGTCATGGGTGGGCCCGATCCCGCCCGAGGTCAGCACATAGCGGTAGCGGCTGGCGAAGGTCGCCACCTCCTCGGCGATGGAGCCCACCTCGTCCGGCACCACCGACACCTTCTCCACCTTCACCCCCAGCGAGCGCAGCTTCCGGCACATGAAGTGCGAGTTGGTGTCCTGGGTGTGGCCCTTTAAGAAAGGATTTGAGAAAAAAAACACAATCAACGTAGAAGCTCGCAGCAGAGAAAGAGGTCGTTTGGCCCATCGTGTCTGCGCTGTCCAGCCTAATCCCACTTTCCAGCTCTTGGTCCGTAGCCCTGGAGGTTACGGCACTTCAAGCGCATATCCAAGTACTTTTTAAAAGTGATGAGGGTTTCTGCCTCTACCACCCTTTCAGGCAGTGAGTTCCAGACCCCCACCACCCTCTGGGTGAAAAAAGTTCTCCTCAACTCCCCTCTGATCCTTCTCCCAATTACTTTAAATCTCTGCCCCCTGGTTATTCACCTCTCTGCTAAGGGAGATAGGTCCTTCCTATCCACTCTATCCAGACCCCTCATAATTTTATACACCTCAATTAAATCTCCCCTCAGCCTCCTCTGTTCCAAAGAAAACAAACCCAGCCTATCCAATCTTTCCTCATCGCTAAAATTCTCCAGTCCTGGCAACACCCTGGGAAATCTCTGCACCCTCTCTAGTGCGATCACATCTTTCCTGTAATGTGGTGACCAGAACTGTACGCAGTATTCTAGCTGTGGCCTAACTAGTGTTTTATACAGTTCAAGCATAACCTCCCTGCTCTTATATTCAATGCCACGGCTAATAAAGGCAAGTATCCCGTATGCCTTCTTAACCACCTTATCTACCTGTCCTGCTACCTTCAGGGATCTGTGGACATGCACTCCAAGGTCCCTCTGATCCTCTGCACTTCTCAGTGTCTGACCATTTATAGTGTATTCCCTTGCCTTGTTAGCCCTCTCCAAATGCCTCTACCACCCTTTCAGGCAGTGAGTTCCAGACCCCCACCACCCTCTACGTGAAGAAAGTTCTCCTCAAATCCCCTCTAATCCTTCTACCAATTACTTTAAATCTCTGCCCCTGCCCCCCGCCCCCCCCGGTTATCGACCTCTCTGCGAAGGGAACAACCACTTGCGTTTATATCCCGCCTTTAACTTGGCAAAACATCCCAAGGATTTTGAAAGGAACTTTGATAGGATAGATCGAGAGCACCTTGTCCCGCTGGTGGGGGGAGTCCGGGACAAGGGGGCATAACCTTCAAATCAGAGCCAGGAGATCAGGAGAGAAGTTGGGAAACACTTTCTCACACACAGGGTGGTCGAAGTGAGGAACTCTCTCCCACAAAAAAGCAGTAGATGCCAGCTCAATTAATCATTTTAAATCTGAGATCAATAGATTTTTTTTCCAAACAAGGGTATTAAGGGATATGGAGCCAAGGCGGGTGGATGGAGTTAAGATACAGATCAGCCACGATCTCATTGAATGGCGGAGCAGGCTCCTGGGGCTGATGGGCCTCCTCCTGTTCCAATCCTCACAGGAGCGCAAGTAAATCAGATAGAAATTTGACACCGAGCCACATAAGGAGATTTTGGGACAGGTGACCAAAAGCTTGGTCAAAGAGGGAGGTTTTAAGGAGCGTCTTAAAGGAGGAGAGAGAGGCGGAGAGGTTTAGGGAGGGAATTCCAGAGCTTGGGGCCCAGGCGGCTGAAGGCACGGCCGCCAATGGTGGAGCGATGGAATTCGGGGGATGGACAAGAGGCCAGAATTGGAGGAGCGCAGAGATCTCGGAGGTTACAGAGATAGGGAGGGGGCGAGGAGGCCGTGGAGGGATTTGAAAACAAGGATGAGGATTTTAAAATGGAGGCACATTTTATGGGCTCAAGAGAAGGAGATCCTCTGCCATTGGGTTAAAGAAAGATATGGAGCATCTTTCACATCCTCAGGATGTCCCACAGCGCTTCACAGCCGATCAATTACTTTTGGAGGGCAGTCGCTGTTTTGTAGGCAAGCCACTTAAACGCACATCAAGATTCCGCAAACAGCACGGAGATACGCCTGGTGGTGTTGGGCAGCACTCCAGAACCTCCCCGCTCTTTTACGTCCGTCTGCACAGACAAGAGTCTCGGTTTAACGAGAAAGACGGCACCTCCGACAGTGCGGCGCTCCCTCAGTACTGCCCCTCCGACAGTGTGGCGCTCTCTCAGTACTGCCCCTCCGACAGTGTGGCGCTCTCTCAGTACCGCCCCTCCGACAGTGCGGCACTCCGTCAGTACCGCCCCTCCGACAGTGCAGCGCTCCCTCAGTACTGCCTCTCCGACAGTGCGGCGCTCCCTCAGTACTGCCCCTCCGACAGTGCGGCGCTCCCTCAGTACTGCCCCTCCGACAGTGCGGCGCTCCCTCAGTACCGTCCCTCCGACAGTGCGGCGCTCCCTCAGTACCGCCCCTCCGACAGTGCAGCGCTCCCTCAGTACCGCCCCTCCGACAGTGCGGCGCTCCCTCAGTATCGTCCCTCCGACAGTGCGGCGCTCCCTCAGTACCGCCCCTCCGACAGTGCGGTGCTCCCTCAGTACCGCCCCTCCGACAGTGCGGCGCTCCCTCAGTACCGTCCCTCCGACAGTGCGGCGCTCCCTCAGTACCGCCCCTCCGACAGTGCTTAACCTGACCTGCCACTCAGCAGTGATTTTAATTTTAATTGGTGGGTCTGTGCCATTTCCAACGGTTGTAAATCGTGTTCTGCCCGAGTGTCATCCGCGAGGCGCCGTTACCTTTAAGATCTCGTCGCCGATGACGATGATCCCCGCCGTCACGGTGAGGTTCGCCTGCTCCTCACTGGCGTTGGCGCCCGTGCACACACCGTCCGCAGCCATCAGGTGGCAGCGCAGTCTCTTCACGCGTAAGGCGGCCCCCAAGACCCTCGGACATCGATGCATCGAATTCCGCCCAGGATCTCGGGCCGGCGCGAACTGATTCAGTCGATTGCAAGTGGTGGGCAGCTGGCTCGAAAAAAAAAAGACAAATCGCTTTCGTTGTAGTTGTTGTTCTGCAGGGAGAACGGGCAATCCGCAGCTTTCGTGTCACGAATCAGCACTCTTGCATTTATGCAGCGCCTCAGGGACGTCCCAAAGCGCTTCACGGCCAATCTGTTACCTTTGAACTACAGTCACTGTTGTTCTGCCGGTACATGTGGCAGCCAGCTGATTACACAGAATGTGCAGCACAGAAACAGGCCATTGGGCCCAACTGCTCCGTGCCGGTGTTTCTGCTCCACACCAGCCTCCTCCCACCCCTCTTCATCTCACCCCATCAACATATCCTTCGATTCCTTTCTCCCTCATGTGTTTATCTAGCTTCCTCTTAAATGATGTTGGTTGAGGGATAAATATTGGCCCCAGTGCACCGGGGAGAACTCCCCCCCTGCTCTTCTTCCAATAGTGGCCGTGGGATCTTTCACATCCACCCGAGAGAGCAGACGGGGGCCTCGGTTTAACGTCTCGTCTGAAAGACAGCACCTCCGACAGTGCGGCACTCCCTCGGCACTGCCCCCTCCGACAGTGCGGCACTCCCTCGGCACTGCCCCCTCCGACAGTGCGGCACTCCCTCGGCACTGCCCCCTCCGACAGTGCGGCACTCCCTCGGCACTGCCCCCTCCGACAGTGCGGCACTCCCTCGGCACTGCCCCCTCCGACAGTGCGGCACTCCCTCGGCACTGCCCCCTCCGACAGTGCGGCACTCCCTCGGCACTGCCCCCTCCGACAGTGCGGCACTCCCTCGGCACTGCCCCCTCCGACAGTGCGGCACTCCCTCGGCACTGCCCCCTCCGACAGTGCGGCACTCCCTCGGCACTGCCCCCTCCGACAGTGCGGCACTCCCTCGGCACTGCCCCCTCCGACAGTGCGACGCCGAGAGGCTTTATGTGCTCGAGCCCCTGGGCTCTTTGCGGCTTCAGTTCCCCACCATGGGGGGAAGGAGGAGGAGGAGGAGGGAACTCAAATCCTGAATAAACTAAAAAAAGAGACCCAGCCATTAATAAGAAATGATTGGGGGAATTTAAATTAAATTGTGAATAGTTTAATTTAGGCTTGCAGGAGAGGGGAATTGGTTTAAAATGCATCAGATGAGGTTGCTGATTATCATTAATAATAAATATTAACAATAAATGTTGATGATAAATGCCAATTATCAAGTTTGCTGTTTAATGCATTGACTGGCTCCAATTTCACTTACCTGCAACACTGCCCTCTCACTCTAACCTGCTGATCCCTGTCCCTTTAACACCCACCCCCTCCCAGGTCCCGCCTCTCTCCGCAGCGCCCATTGGCCGGCCGCCCCGTCAATCTGCCGCGCCCGGCTTGGCGATTGGCTGCCTCCTCCGCCTGACGTCATGGCGCCGAACACCCAGCACGTTCGGTGACGTCTTTCATTCATTTTCTTTTGGTTTTGCCTCCCCTCGGTGTCACCCCGAAGGCGGTCCGGGCGGAACGCCGGCAGCTCGGCTCTCAGGTTCCTGCCCCTGATCCCGGGTTGAGTTTATTGAATGTAAAATTTGCCCATTTTTTTTCGGTGTGCTTTCTTTCTGACAGGTGATTGGTACGCCAAATATTTTAAAAGGGGGCCACTTACTTTCCTCTCTGCCTTTTTTAAAGAAAAGAAAGACTTGCATTTATATAGCGCCTTTCACGACCACCGGACATCCCAAAGCGCTTTACAGCCGATTAAGTACTTTTTGAAGTGTGGTCACTGTTGTAATGTAGGAAACGCGACAGTCAATTTGCGCACAGCAAGATCCCACAAACAGCAATGTGATAATGACCGGATCATCTGTTTTTAGTGATGTTGGTTGAGGGATTAATATTGGCCCCAGGACACCGGGGAGAACTCCCCCCCTGCTCTTCTTCCAATAGTGGCCGTGGGATCTTTTACATCCACCCGAGAGGGCAGACGGGGCCCTCAGTTTAACGTCTCATCCGAAAGATGGCACCTCCGACAGTGCAGCACCCCCTCAGTACTGCCCCTCCGACAGTGCGGCGCTCCCTCAGTACTGCCCCTCCGACAGTGCGGCGCCCCCTCAGTACTGCCCCTCCGACAGTGCGGCGCTCCCTCAGTACTGCCCCTCCGACAGTGCGGCGCTCCCTCAGTACCGCCCCTCCAACAGTGCGGCCCTCCCTCAGTACTGCCCCTCCGACAGTGCGGCGCTCCCTCAGTACTGCCCCTCCGACAGTGCGCTCCCTCACCGACAGTGCGGCGCTCCCTCAGTACCGCCCCTCCGACAGTGCGGCGCTCCCTCAGTACCGCCCCTCCGACAGTGCTGCGCTCCCTCAGTACTGCCCCTCCGACAGTGCGGCGCTCCCTCAGTACCGCCCCTCCAACAGTGCGGCCCTCCCTCAGTACTGCCCCTCCGACAGTGCGGCGCTCCCTCAGTACTGCCCCTCCGACAGTGCGCTCCCTCACCGACAGTGCAGCGCTCCCTCAGTACCGCCCCTCCGACAGTGCGGCGCTCCCTCAGTACCGCCCCTCCGACAGTGCGGCGCTCCCTCAGTACCGCCCCTCCGACAGTGCGGCGCTCCCTCAGTACCGCCCCTCCGACAGTGCGGCGCTCCCTCAGTACCGCCCCTCCGACAGTGCGGCGCTCCCTCAGTACCGCCCCTCCGACAGTGCAGCGCTCCCTCAGTACTGTACTGGGAGTGTCAGCCTGGATTTTTGTGCTCAAGTCTCTGGAGTGGGGACTCGAACCCACAACCTTCTGACGCAGAGGCGAGGGTGTGCTACCCAGAGCTACAGCTGACACTATTTTTGTCACGTTCCTGTGATGCAATTTGACACAATGCACATCAGTGAATTAAACAGCTTGTTGTGCCGGGACCCTGCTAAATTTTGACAAGAGTCAGGGGTCATTTGTAAATATGTATGTGCTGCTGGAACTCCTGGCCCTCCCCTAAACCAATATTGACAGCCCAGAGACCTGCTATAAAGATTCAAACACTCTTGGAGACTCTCTGCAAAGACTGGCTTGTATGGATCCTCATATATAGACACACACAATATATATCGCACACATTCCCTGGGACCCCCTGCACATATCGACACGTGGGAACTCCCTCCAGCTGTTCAGGCTGCAGGTAAGTGGAGGTAATCCTCAGCCAGCGGGGTGGTGGGAAGAGAAAGTCATTATAGAATGATACAGCACAGAAGGAGGCCATTCGGCCCATCGTGCCTGTGCCGGCTCTTTGAAAGAGCTCTCCAATTAGTCCCACTGCCCCCTGCTCTTTCCCCATAGCCCTGCAAATTTTTCAAGCATTTATCCAATTCCCTTTTGAAAGTCACTATTGAATCTGCTTCCACCGCCCTTTCAGGCAGCGCGTTCCAGATCACAACAACTCGCTGCGTTAAAAACATTCTCCTCATCTCCCCCTCTGGTTCTTTTGCCAATTATCTTAAATCTGTGTCCTCTGGTTACCGACCCTCCTGCCAGTGGAAACAGTTTCTCCTTATTTACTCCATCATTAAACTTTTAAACACAATGCTGTTACATCTTACCTCGTTCTTTTTACACACCCCCAAACCACTGCGACAAAGTCACTGCGGGAGTTCCTGTGAGACTGCAGTGGTTCAAGAAGGCAGCTCACTACCACCTTCGCACGGGCAGTAAATGCTGGCCTTACCAGTCACGCCCGCATCCAATGAATAAAAAAAAACCATTTCCCTCCTTTGGAGTACTTCATAGAGTCATAGAGTTAGACAGCACAGAAAGAGGCCCTTCGGCCCATCGTGTCCACGCCGGCCATCAAGCCCTGTCTATTCTAATCCCATTTTCCAGCACTTGGTCCGTAGCCTTGTATGCTATGGCGTTTCAAGTGCTCATCTAAATGCTTCTTGAATGTTGTGAGGATTCCTGCCTCTACCACCCTTTCAGGCAGTGAGTTCCAGATTCCAACCACCCTCTGGGTGAAAAAGTTTTTCCTCAAATCCCCTCTAAACCTCCTGCCCCTTACCTTGAAACTATGCCCCCTGGTTATTGACCCCTCTACTAAGGGGAAAAGTTCCTTTCTATCTACCCTATCTATGCCCCTCATAATTTTGTACACCTCAATCAGGTCCCCCCTCAGCCTTCTCTGCTCGAAGGAAAACAACCCCAGCCTGTCCAGTCTCTCTGCATAGCTGAAGCGCTCCAGCCCAGGTAACATCCTGGTGAATCTCCTCTGCACCCTCTCCAATGCAATCACATCCCTCCTATAGTGTGGCGACCAGAACTGCACACAGTATTCCAGCTGTGGCCTAATTAGCGTTTTGTACAGCTCCATCATAACCTCCCTGCTCTTATATTCTATGCCTCGGCTAATGAAGGCAAGTATCCCATATGCCTTTTTAACCACCTTATCTACCTGTCCTGCTGCCTTCAGGGATCTATGTACATGCACACCAAGGTCCTTCTGATCCTCTGTCCTACCTAGGATCCTACCATTCATTGTGTATTCCCTTGCCTTGTTAGTCCTCCCAAAATGCATCACCTCACACTTTTCAGGGTTAAATTCCATTTGCCACTGTTCTGCCCATCTGACCAACCCGTCTATATCGTCCTGTAGCCTGAGGCTTCCCTCCTCGCTATGAAGGTAATGAAGTTACAAAATAACTGAAGGACTCCGGAACTAATTATTCTTACAATGCTTGTAGTCACTTGCAGCGTGTTAACTCCTTACCTAAGGAAGGATATACTTGCCTTCGATGCAGTGCAACGAAGGTTCACTAGATTGATTCCTGGGATGAGAGGGCTGTCCTATGAGGAGAGATTGTGTAGATTGAGCCGATACTCTCTGGAGTTTAGAAGAATGAGAGGTGATCTCATTGAAACATACAAGATTCTGAGGGGGATTGACAGGGTAGATGCTGAGAGGCTGTTTCCCCCTGGCTGGAGAGTCTAGAACCAGGGGTCACAGTCTCAGGAAAAGGTGTCGGCCATTTAGGGCTGAGATGAGGAGGAATTTCTTCACTCAGAGGGTTGTGAATCTTTGGAATTCTCTACCCCAGAGGGCTGTGGATGCTCAGTCTTTGTGTATATTCAAGGCCGAGATCGATAGATTTTTGGACTCTGGGGGAATCAAGGGATATGGAGATCGGGCGGGAAGGTGGAGTTGAGGTCGAAGATCAGCCATGATCTTATTGAATGGCGGAGCAGGCTCGAGGGGCCGAGTGGCCTACTCCTGCTCCTAATTCTTGTTCTTAGATCACACTAACCACAGCCATGGCTCAGTGGGTAGCACTCTCTCGCCTCTGAGTCAGAAGGTCGTGAGTTCAAGTCCCCCCTCCAAAGACCTGAGCCCAAAATCTAGGCTGACATTCCCAGTGCCGGTACTGAGGGAGTGCTGCACTGTCAGAGGTGCCGTCTTTCAGATGAGACGTTAAACCGAGGCCCCGTCTGTCCATGGCCACTATTGGAAGAAGAGCAGGGGGGAGTTCTCCCTGGTGTCCTGGGGCCAATATTTATCCCTCAATCAACATCACTATATAATAAAAAAAAATATTTGGCCATTGTCACATTGCTGTTTGTGGGAGCTTGCTGTGCGCAAATTGACTGCTGTGTTTCCTACATTACACCAGTGACCACACTTCAAAAAGTACTTCATTGGCTGTAATGCGCTTTGGGATGTGTAAGGCGCTATAGAAATGCAAGTTCTTTAAATAGTAATGAAAAGCAAGAGGTGCGTTTTTTTATTCATACATGGGATGTGGGCGTCGCTGGCAAGGCCGGCATTTATTGCCCCATCCCCAAATGCCCTTGAGAAGGTGGTGGTGAGCCGCCGCCTTGAACCGCTGCAGTCCCGTATGGTGAAGGTGCTCCCCCAGCGCTGTTAGGGAGGGAGTTCCAGGATTTTGACCCAGTGACGATGAAGGAACGGCCGATATATATGTGCGAGGTGGGATGGCGCGTGTATGACTGGTGTGGAAAGGAAAGGTTTTGAGCGTTTAAATATATTAGTGAAAGCTGCAGCCCAGTGGGTAAATGCCATGGAGGGAGTGCAGCGAAGATTCACCGGGCTGATACCTGGGATGGCAGGAATGACGTATGAGGAGAGATTGGGTCGATTGGGCTTATACTCGCTGGAGTTTAGAAGAATGAGAGGGGATCTCATTGAAACTTATCAAATTCTAACAGGGCTAGACAGACTAGATGCAGGAAGGATGTTCCCGATGGTGGGGGAGTCCAGAACCAGGGGTCACAGTCTAAGGACAAGGGGTAAGCCATTTAGGACAGAGATGAGGAGGAATTTCTTCACCCAGAGAGTGGTGAACCTGTGGAATTCTCTACCACAGAAGGCAGTAGAGGCCAATTCATTAAATATATTCAAGAAGGAGTTAGATATATTTCTTAAAGCTAAAGGGATCAAGGGATATGGGGAGAAGGCAGGGACAGGGTACTGAATTTGGATGATCAGCCATGATCTCATCGAATGGCAGAGCAGGCTAGAGGGGCCGAATGGCCTACTCCTGCTCCTATCTTCTATGTTTCTGATGCAGGGACAAACCATGGGGATCAGGAGGATCCCAAGTTCAGTTCTGTACTGGGTAACAGGGAAGGAATAAAGTCCATACACACACACACACAGGCAGAAATGCGTGCACACGGGCCCAAAGGTGCACACACACACACACACTCTTTCCTCCCCCTTCTCCAGGTTCACACACACACACACGTAATAATGTTACAAAAATTCTGGTTGATAAAAATTTATTAAAAAACACAAATAATAAAAAAACCAGGTTACAATAAAATATCAAAAGCGACAGATTAAAACCGATGTTCAGGAATGAGCTTCGGCTACAGAAGGAGTCCAATAGTCGTGGGCCAACAGCGAGAAGAAATAATGTGCGAGATCGCAGCGAAATCCGCACCTTCATTCAGGACCTACAAGGTACAGAGCTGCCTCGATTCACTCCAAACACGAACACGCGGTGTGCAGTGCAGCGATTGGCAGAGTCGGAGAGACCGTTTGATAACGAACGGAGCGGCTCGGCTTGAAATAAAACACGGGCGCGAGTTCACAGCAAAAGGTGCAAAGCTTTCAAGACTCGATCCTTCAGGGCTGCTGCAGGTGGAGTTATTTGGAACGTGGGGAGGGAGGGGGTTTAAAGTGAAAGCGTCGAACATTTTAGACGAGCCCTGCAGACCCGCAGCACTTCGACGCAACAAGGAGTTACGATCTCGCTCGTGTCATTTCCTCACAGTGCGGTCTGCCGTTCAAGACTCACCGGCGCTATGGTCCTTGCTCCACACCTATCGGCCCAGGATTTCCGTTGCCCCTTTTCCTTCCCTGCTTGCGATGATTTCCAGCAAGGGAGGGGACTCCCCCACTCCCTGCCGTCGATGCCTCACTGACTCGAGCCCTACACGCGTCCGGTTTTATCAAGCACTGCGCCGCCCGTGTGTGCGCTGCAAAGCTGCCGTAATTAACCTCTGCCCCTAACTTTTTCTCCCCCTTTTTTTCCTCTCTCACATGGCAGCTGTCGATCATTCTGCCGTCGCCATTTACACTTCACCTAGAGCCATCCTTTGTTTCTTAACTAGTCCCATTACCATCTCCTTTTGTCTCGCACCATCATCCCTTTTGTCTTTTAATCTCTCCGGCCTTCCACCCTATCACAGACCTTCCCTTTTGTTCTTTCCTCCCCCCTTTCCCTGCCCCTACACTTGCTTAAAAACCTGTTCCATCTCCAACTTTTTTCAGTTCTGACGAAGGGTCACCGACCTGAAACATGAACTCTGTTTCTCTCTCCACAGACGCTGAGCGTTCCCGGCGTTTTCTGTTTTTATTTCAGATTCCCAGCATCCGCAGTATTTTGCTTTTGTGTTTGCCGTAATTATACAGCCGGACGCACTGTGCTCCTGCCGAGCGAGGGCAAGCTGTGGGTTGGCGGAGTTTAAAAGCTGGCACCAGCTTTGTGCACGATAAAAAGATAGCCAAACCTTTTTTTTAAGCAGCAACAGACGGTTTGCTTCTTAAAAAATCGGGGGAAATCGATCCAGGTCGGGGAAGGTGGTTTGAATATCTTGGGAAGACGGCACCATTCACTTCCTGGCGTTAATGGTGCACCAGATTCGGTGGCCGATGGCTTTATCTGGTGCGCCACGAGTGTCGTTTCAGATCTCACACTTTGTACGAGACACATCGCGGCCAAACCGCCTTGAATTCAGTAGTATATATAGTTTTTTTTTTAAACGGAAAGCCAGTCAATTCCTGTAAGCTGTCCCGTCCTCGCCCTGTGGCAAGGAGTCAACCAGCTATTGGCTGGTTACTGACCCGTGGACCTACTCTGGGCCCCTTCCCCACGGGCCTGCCCAAAGAATTAAAGATCTCCAGACTACACGCGACTGTCACCACAGGATGGCAACTATTTATAGAGAGATGTGGGGGGGAAATTCCACTCCAGCCGATACACTTCCGGCGCAGTATTTTGAATCCACTCCCGCACATCTCTCCCACCACCCATGACCAATATTAAACACCCATGGCTGCACAACTCACAATGCTTGCTCCACACAAGTTTTGGAAAGACAATTACACTGCGCGAGTTCACAGTTTAAGCAAACTAAAATTCCACACATCCGTTATCAGGCCCTGCTGAAATCCGAGCGTCAGCACCGCACAGGCAGAGACGATACTGGCCTCAGAAACCACCACTGACTAATCGCCAAAGCTCCAGTCACTCGATAAATCTGCCCTGCAGCCTCGGGACGTCTGGGCGATGCGCTTCCCCCCCCACAGTAAGCACCCCAGCTAGAGGCGATCAGAAGCCCCGCGTCCACTGGTACTCAAAAAGCGCCCCAACCGCGCTCTCGGGTTGTGCAGTTCCTGCTCTTCTCGGACACAACAAAAGCCCCCCCCCCCCTCCCCCTCACTTCTTTATTCATTCTTGGGTTGTCGCTGGCAAGGCCGGCATTTATTGCCCACCTCTTGCTGTCCCGAGATGGTGGGCCTCCCCCCTTGAACGGGCGCTATCTAATCAGGTTCCAAGCTCACTAGTTTGATCCACTGATCCTCCTATTTAAAGATGTTCAGCGGCAATTTCAGCCATCACACCTCGACCCTCGAGTTCATGAAATATTTAAACACCCACTATCAAATTGAAAAGCAACATTAACCTCCCCCGAAACCAGGTTGCATCAACCCATTTCGCATTTCCCTGAGTTTAGATGGTCGAGGGGGGGGGGGGGGCGATCTGATTGAGGTGTTTAAAATGATTATCGGATTCGCTAGGGTAGATACAGAGAAACTGTGCTGGTGGCCCAGAACAACCTTAAAATTAGAGCCAGGCCGTTCAGGGGTGATGTCAGGAAGCACTTCTTCACACAAAGGGTGGTGGGAATCTGCAACTCTCCCCCCCCCCAAAAAAGCTGTTGAGGCTGGGGGTCAATTGGAGCTTTCCAGACTGAGATTGATCGATTTTTGTTAGGTAAGGGGATCCAGGGAAAGTCGGGTAAATGGAGTCGAGGTAGAGATTGGCGTTGAACGGTGGAGCAGGCTCGAGGGGCTGAACGGCCTTCCGCTGTTCCTCGGAATAAAAAGCTTCATAAAAAAGCAGTACACAAAACCAAGTAATGAGTGGAGTAAAATCTTAACTGCAGCAGGTTAACTCTGCACATCCCTCAGCAGCGCCGGGACAGAAGGGATCTCCCTCCAGAGGCTGGGCCTGGCGGCGGACTCGCCCCATTTGCAGCAGCCAGCACGGACAGCAGTGGGAGAGATTGAAATAAGGAAAAAAAAAAGAGGTCGCCATCTCAAATGGAGTGGGCGCGGGCGGGTCAAAAACAGAAACAAAAAATGGATTACGAACGACCAGGGCGGTCACGAGGCTCATTGAGCCTAATTATCTCGGAGAAGCCAGTACACTTTAAGCTTCCACGCCCCTCTAACTCACCGGGCGTCTAACCGCCGGCACTGCTCAATGTACTGTCAGCGGACACAGCCTGGGTTTGGAAGGACAGGCTCGGCCAGGGCGCCGCTCACGAGGACGTCGTTTGGAAGACAGCCACCTGGGCTTTCGGGCGAGTGTAACACGGAACTGGCGCTGGCCGCCGAGCGCGGGGAAGGAGGCGGGGGGAAAATAACGGATTCTAAAGCGATCACCGTGCCGTGGTCACCCGCCCCGCGGACATTTATTATACTAAAATAAAACCGCCTGGAAACTCGGCGGCGAGGAACAATTCGATCTCTATCTATCGTTACCACAATGGTCTTTCACATGTGTCTCTCCATTCATGATTCTCGTGGCTATAAAAAAAGGTGAAAGAGATTAAACACCCGCTGGATTTGCAGTATTTAGAATGCAGAGGGCCAGGCTTAATACGATTGTTTGTTCAAAAGTCTTCGAACGGTGCGATGAAATCGAACAAAAGAGAGGAGGCGGTCTCCATAATCCTGGTTCCCTAAAGCACTCCCACGTTCTGGTTTACAGAGGAAAGGGTCCGGCAGCTCCGAGAGGCGATGAGCTTCGTGTCGAAGGGAGTGTTCAGTGCCATTGCGACTGTTGCCGTGTGTTGGGTCGGGGGGTGGGGGGGGTTTCTGGACTGTCAGATTCCTTCCAGCTCTTTCTTTGGCAGTGGCCTCCTGAACAGCAAGATGTGAGGCTCTGTGGAGGAAACAGACAGCTCAGCAACAAGAACTTGTATTTGTACAGCGTCTTTTGTTAGTGCCCCCAGGGCACTAACAAAATCTGACAACGAGCCACGGAGGATATTAGGACAGGAGACCAAAAGCTTGGTCAAAGAGCTCGGTTTTAAGGAGCGGAGGAGAGAGAGAGGCGGAGAGGTTTAGGGAGGGAATTCCAGAGCTCGGGGCCCAGGCGGCTGAAGGCACGGCCGCCAATGGTGGAGCGATGGAAATCGGGGGATGCTCAAGAGGCCAGAATTGGAAGAGCGCAGAGATCTCGGGGGGGTCGTAGGGCTGGAGGAGGTTGCAGAGATAGGGAGGGGGCGAGGAGGGATTTGAAAACAAGGATGAGAATTTTTAAATCGAGGCGTTGCCGGACCGGGATCCAGTGTAGGTCAGCGAGCACAGGGGGTGATGGGTGAACGGGACTCGGTACGAGTTAGGACACAGGGCAGCAGAGTTAGGATGAGCTGAAGTTGATAGAATTTACAGCACAGAAACAGGCCATTCAGCCCAACTGCTCCAGACGAGCCTCCTCCGACCCCCGACATTAACAAGAACTTATTTCGCAGTTTATCACATTCCCCAGGAGTGTTTGTAACCAAACATTTGCTTTAACATTTCCAGTTTTCTTCCCTCCTTTCCCTGCCCGGGTACGGTTCCTCAGCAGCCCCCCACCACCCCACCTACGCGACAAGCCAAGGCAGCGAATGTCCGCAGGCGATTTAAACCATGGAGGCACAGCGGGAGCGACTCGATAACATTCAGGAGCGGGAACCTCAGCCGATTTCCTCCCCCCTCTCCTGGCGTAGGACTGCTGAAGCACAACGAGCCAGGCTCAGATCAGCTCGCTGCGCAGAGACTGGGGAATCGAAGGTGAAATCTTCCGGGTCGAGTTAGTCGGAGCGCTGGGTGAAGCCAGTTGGAGATCTGGGGAGGTGGCAATCTCCCTCGTCACCGAGGGCCCCCGCGAGGGATATGTTAAACGGCGGAAGCGAGCGATTGCTGTGCCTGGCGAGGTTACCTGGCTCGTGGATCATGTAGTGTATCCAGCCCGGGCTCTGCTGGACTCCCAGATTCCTCCACTCAGTCTCCGACATGAGGTGCGTCTTGGGGACCATCTTCGCTATCTTCTTGGGCAGCATAACGTGACTGGGAAGAGAGAAGGTGGCTCGTTATTCCAGCTGCGAGCAGAACAGCCACTTGAAAGAACCACCATTTTCATGGAAACTTCTCCAGTGATATGTGGATCCAGGCCATCAGTTGGTAGCACCCTCGCCAATTGGCGCACAGCAAGCTCCCACAAACAGCAATGTGATAATGACCGAATCACCAGTTTTTAGTGATGTTGGTCGAGGGAGAAATATCGGCCCTAGGACGCCGGGGAGAACTCCCCCTGCTCTTCTTCCAATAGTGGCTGTGGGATCTTTTATAAGAACATAAGAAATAGGAGCAGGAATAGGCCACTTGGCCCCTCCAGCCTGCTCTGCCATTCAATAAGATCATGGCTGATCTTGGGCTCAAAGCCACTTCCCTGCCCGCTCCGCATAACCCTTCACTCCCTTATCTTGCAAAAATCTGTCTATCTCCACCTTATATGTATTTAATGACCCAGCCTCCACGGCTCTCTGGGGCAGAGAATTCCACAGATTTACGACCCTCAGAGAAGAAATTCCTCCTCATCTCAGTTCTAAAAGGGCGACCCTTTATTCTGAGACTGTGCCCCCGCGTTCTAGATTTCCCCATGAGGGGAAACATCCTCTCTGCATCTACCTTGTTGAGCCCCCTCAGAATCTTATATGTTTCAATAAGATCGTCTCTCATTCTTCTAAACTCCAAGGAGTATAGGCCCAACCTGCTCAACCTTTCCTCATAGGTCAAACCCCTCATCTCTGGAAATGCGGGGCCTCGGTTTAATGTCTCATCTGAAAGACGGCACCTTTGACAGTGCAGCGCTCCCTCAGTACTGCACCAGGAGTGTCAGCCTAGATTTTGTGCTCAAGTCTCTGGAGTGGGACTTCGAACCCACAACCTTCTGACTCAGAGGCAAGAGTGCTACCCACTGAGCCACGGGCTGTTCATATACTGCCTTCCAAAGGCAGGAGATCATGTGTGTGTGGGGGGGGGGGGGGGGGGGGGGGGGGGGGCGGGGCGGGGAGGAGACGGGAATCACATGATATATCCAATAAGCCGCGTACAGTCTTGGGTTTCTGTTCGAGCCCTGGGCTTGGTACAGTTGGGCACTGGGCAGGTAATGGCACCCTCCAGTCCAGAAGGCTTGGTGGAGTGATCTTTACTGTTGAAGCGACAGCAACAACTTGCATTTATATAGCGCCTTGTAGTAAAACTTCCCAAGGTGCTTCACAGGAGCAATTATCAGACGAAATTTGACACCGAGCCACATAAGGAGATATTAGGGCAGGCGACCAAAAGCTGGGTCAGAGAGGTGGGTCTTAAGGAGCGTCTTAAAAGGAGGAGCGAGAGGCGGAGAGGTTTAGGGAGGGAATTCCAGAGCTTAGGGCCCAGGCGGCTGAAGGCACGGCCGCCAATGGTGGAGCGATGGAAAATCGGGGGATGCTCAAGAGGCCAGAATTGGAGGAGCGCCGAGATCTCGAAGAGTTGGGCGAGGTGGTCATGGAGGGGATTTAAATACACGGGATGAAGAGAATTTTGAAATCGAGGCGTTGCCGGACCGGGAGCCAATGTAGGTCAGCGTGCACAGGGCGGGGTGGGGTGATGTGATGGGTGAACGGGACTTGGTGCGAGTTCAGACACAGGTGGTCTTGGCGATGGCGCGGGTACGGGGTCAGAGCAGATGAACAAAGGGTGAGTGGGGGGCCAAGCCCAAGCCCCTTTTTTTAATCAATGAAACAATGCCAGCCTGGAGGAGAAGGGGCTGAATGGCCTATTACCCAGCAGCCCCCACGCCTTGGGGGGTCTCTCCTTTACCAAGATGGCCGACTTCCGGTCAGCAACCGGAAGTGGCCGGGAAAAGCTTGCAGAAAAGAGTTTTCATTCACAAAAAGTGACGAAAGCCGAATACCACCCCCCCCCCGCCCCCCGCGGGAAAGGTTCAACCGCTCAACTGAAGTAAATCCTGAAGGGGGGGGAGGGGAAGGGAAGGACTCGGGGTTACAAATCCGCGATTGAAAAGTTGGGTGGTTGGAATAAAATAAATGGGCGGCTGATTAAAATGGCGGATCTTGCTCCCCTCCGCCGGCGGGCCTCACCGGTACTCGAAGTCGCCGTCGTTGTAGCGGTCCGAGTAGTAGATCTCGTTGCGGTCCATCCTCTAACCGCCCGCTCGACGCTCACCGCCACCGGCCTCCCAACCCGCGCGCGCTTCCTCCTCATTGGCCGGTCTCCGCCGCCGACCTGCTCCTCATTGGTCGGCCTCCGACCGCCCACCCGCTCCCCATTGGTTAACGCCGTCGACCCACTCCCCATTGGTCCGGCGCCGCCCACCCGTTCCCCATTGGTCCGCGCCGCTCGCGCGCCCACCCGCTCTCCATTGGCCGGTCTCCGCCGCCGACCTGCTCCCTATTGGTTCCGGCCGCCGACCCGCTCCTCATTGGTCCGCGTCGGCGACCCGTCCCCATTGGTCGGTTAAGCCCGCCCACACCCTCCCCTCTCATTGCTCTGCCTCTGTCAGCTGAACCCCTGCCCCCCGCATCCTATTGGTCCGCGCTCTGTTAACCACGCCCCCTCCCCCTGATTGGCCTGCCCTACGTCAGCTGACCCTCCCGCGACCGACTGACGAAAGGTCTTCGACCTGCAACGTTAACTCTGTTTCTCTCTCCACGGATGCTGCCTGGCCTGCTGAGTTTTTCCAGCGTTTTCTGTTGTTATTTCGACTTCCCATTGGCCCGCGTCCTGTCAGCTGATCCGTCTGCGCAACCCCCGCTCTCATTGGCCCCCCGCTCCGTCAGCTGACCGACTGGCGGCGCACTCCTATTGGCTGGCGAGCCGAAGCCCAAACCCCGCCCCCTTGGCTAATAGGCGGGGTGAAGGTGGAAAACCCATCAGCTGATGTCCAAGCGGCATTCTAATTGGCCAATCCCAAACTCCCAGACCCGGACCCGCGCTTTGCTTTAAAAAAAAGAGGAGCGTTGTGATTGGTCACTGCAACATGGACGTCACAAGATGGACCTTCAGTCTGTTGCTGCTGCTATTGGTCGGTGCAAGTTCAGCCCAAAGTTTTGGAAAACTTTTGAAAAAGTTTTGCTGAAAGTTCAGGAGTTGCTCCCGGTCACAAATCCTGCGTTTAATCGGCAGTGGTTGGGTTGTAATTCCATTTAAACACATGGTGTGTAGAATTGTAAAATAGATTGTAATTAAAATGCGTTAATTAATAAGTGAATAACTTTTTTTAATGATTTGTATTTATCCTGTGCTGGGATGGATATATTTTTTGTGTCTGAAGCTATTTTCCTCCCTCCCCTCTCCTGGGCCCACCCAGTAGTTGTGGTTCCTGCAACACTGAGCAGAGAGTTGCATCAGGATTAAGAACTCCATTGGCACCCACTGTGAAAGAAGACAGGGTAACTGCAATAGCTTTTTTTCTTTTAACTTCTCTCCAAACTGAAAGGTCTGATTTCTGTCCCATCCGTTAGATTTCTGGCTCACCAGAGTAGATAAGAGTGAAACTGTTCCCATTGGCGGAAGGGTCGAGGACCAGAGGACGCGGAGTTAAGGTGATCGGCAAAAGGGTCAAAGGCGACATGAGGAAAAACTTTTTTTACGCGGCGAATGGTTAGGATCTGGAATGCGCTGCCTGAAAGGGCGGTGGAGGCCGACTCAATCGTGGCTTTCAAAAGGGAGTCGGATAAATATCTGAAGGAAAAAAATTTGCAGGGCTACGGGGAAAGAGCAGGGGGGAGTGGGACTAGCTGAAGTGCTCTTGCAGAGAGTCGGCACGGGCCTCCTTCTGTGCTGCAACCATTGTATGATGATGCTACGATTAGCGAGCAGCAACAAGACATGTTTTCTGCAACTGTTTCCTACATTACAACAGTGACTACTCTTCAAAAAAGTGTTTCATTGGCTGTGAAGCGCTTTGGGACGTCCTGAGGTGGTGAAAGATGCTGTAGAAATGCAAGTCATTCTTTCTTTCCTTCTTGTAGCACTGTAAGCCTTTGGGGAGCAGATTGGTTTGGAAGCTGAGCGGGGTTTCCCAGGAATGTGTTGGCTTGGCATCCTGTGCAATGATCAGGATTTCAGGTAGTCCCCCCATTGCTTTGTTGGTAGATGTAATTAGATTTTGGATTGAAGATTTGAGTGCTTTTTCCCAGTTTTTTTTTTAGGATTGCTTTGTTTTTTGAGATTGCAAGTTATCTTAAGGGTTTTTAAAGGAATTTCCTTCCCATTTTCACTGCTGGGGTAAGGTTCTGCAAGAACTATGTCTAAGTAGTCATGCTTTGAACTAAGTGTCAGCTGTGGCTCAGTGGGTAGCACTCTCTCGCCTCTGGGTCAGAAGGTTGTGGGTGCAAGTCCCCACTCCAGAGACTTGAGCACAAAAATCTAGGCTGACACTCCCAGTGCCAGTACTGAGGGAGCGCCGCACTGTTGGAGGGGCAGTACTGAGGGAGCGCAGCATTGTCGGAGGGGCGGTACTGAGGGAGCGCCGCACTGTCGGAGGGGCGGTACTGAGGGAGCGCCGCACTGTTGGAGGGGCAGTACTGAGGGAGCGCAGCATTGTCGGAGGGGCAGTACTGAGGGAGCGCCGCACTGTCGGAGGGGCAGTACTGAGGGAGCGCCGCACTGTCGGAGGGGCGGTACTGAGGGAGCGCCGCACTGTCGGAGGGGCAGTACTGAGGGAGCACCACACTGTCAGAGGGGCAGTACTGAGGGAGCACCACACTGTAGGAGGGGCAGTACTGAGGGAGCACCACACTGTAGGAGGGGCAGTACTGAGGGAGCACCACACTGTAGGAGGGGCAGTACTGAGGGAGCACCACACTGTAGGAGGGGCAGTACTGAGGGAGCGCCACACTGTCGGAGGGGCAGTACTGAGGGAGCGCCACACTGTCGGAGGAGCAGTACTGCGGGAGCTCTGCACTGTCGGAGTTGCCGTCTTTCGGATGAGACGTTAAACCGAGGCCCCGTCTGCCCTCTCAGGTGGATGTCAAAGATCCCACGGCCACTATTGGAAGAAGAGCAGGGGGAGTTCTCCCCGGTGCCCTGTGGCCAATATTTATCCCTCAACCAACATCACTAAAAACAGATGATCTGGTCATTATCCCATTGCTGTTTGTGGGAGCTTGCTGTGCACAAATTGGCTGCCGCGTTTCCCACATTACAACAGTGATCGCACTTCAAAAAAGTACTTCATTGGCTGTAAAGCGCTTTGGGACGTCCGGTGGTCGTGAAAGGCGCTGGAGAAATGCAAGTCTGTCTCAGTGCTGGGGTAGGGTTCTGCAAGTACTATGTTTAAGTAACCTTTTTTGAACCTAGATGGTAAGTGTTAGCCAGATATTACAAAGCCTGTTCCTTATCCAATGTCTACCCAGGTGCACTGTCCTGCTTTGATTATTGTTAATGATCGCAATCGGAGGGGAGAGACTGACTATTTCTCTCCTCCCTTTCTCGGGGAACTGTCGTTCACTGAAAGCGGATTGTCTACTGCGTTTACTGACGCAACAAAGGGCCGTTAGTCCTTCAACAATAACTTCCGCGTGATTCAGGCTCGAGTGCTTTATTCAACAACATGTTTTAATAGATATATTGGCTCAATCAACAGTGTTATAAACACGGCTATAGACAGGTTAGGTGAGTGGGCAAGAAGGTGGCAGATGGAGCATAATGTGGGAAAATATGAAATTATCCATTTTGGTCGCAAATATAGAAAGCAGAATATTTTTTTAAAAGGTGAGACAATTAAATGTTGGTGTTCAGAGGGATTTGGGGGTCCTTGTACACGAAACACAGAGAGTTATCATGCAGGTACAGCAAGCAATTAGGAAGGCAAATGGTATGTTGGCCTTTATTGCAAGAGGGTTGGAGTACAAGAGTAAGGAAGTCTTGCTACAATTGTACAGGGCCTTGGTGAGACCACACCCGGAGCACTGCGCACAGTTTTGGTCTCCTTATCTGAGGAAGGATATACTTGCCTTGGAGGCGGTGCAACGAAGGTTCACCAGACTGGTTTCTGGGATGAGAGGGTTGTCCTATGAGGAGCGATTGAGTAGAATGGGCCTATACTCGCTCGATGCCGGCACCTTCCCGCCCGCCCTCTGAGCCATTCATCATCTTGACCGACTGAAGCATTGTGGGCAGGAGGGGGCTTTGTTTGTTTGTTTCACCTCTGCCAAACCCATAACTCAACTCCCTTGTAAAGGATGGAACGTGCGCTCAGGCCTCTGCTGAACTCGCTCTGCCTTCGGCCTCTTTTTGTATGAGAATGTTTCCCTTTGCTGGGCAAACTCCCAAGGCTTTTAACGCCTTTCGGATGAGACGTTAAACCGAGGCCCCGTCTGCCCTCTCAGGTGGATGTAAAAGATCCCATGGCCACTATTGGAAGAAGAGCAGGGGGAGTTCTCCCCGGTGTCCTGGGGCCAATATTTATCCCTCAACCAACATCACTAAAACAGATGATCTGCTCATTATCACATTGCTGTTTGTGGGAGCTTGCTGTGCGCAAATTGGTTGCCGTGTTTCCTACATTACAATAGTGACCACACTTCAAAAAGTACTTCATTGGCTGGGAAGCTCTTTGGGACGTCCTGAGGTGGTGAAAGGCGCTGGAGAAATGCGAGTCTTTCTTCCTTCTTATCGATCAACTAAAAAAAGGCATCTGTAAAAAGAAAGACTTGCATTTCTCCAGCGCCTTTCACCACCTCCGGATGTCCCAATGCACTTCACAGCCAATGAAGTACTTTTTTTGAAGTGTGGTCACTGTTGTAATGTCGGAAACGCGGCAGCCAATTTGCGCACCGCAAGCTCCCACAAACAGCAATGTGATAATGACCCAGATCATCTGTTTTTAGTGATGTTGGTTGAGGGATAAATATTGGCCCCAGGACACCGGGGAGAACTCCCCACTGCTCTTCTTCCAACAGTGGCCGTGGGATCTTTTACATCCACCCGAGAGGGCAGACGGGGCCTCGGTTTAACGTCTCATCCGAAAGACGGCACCTCAGACAGTGCGGCCCTCCCTCAGTACTGCCCCTCCGACAGTGCGGCACTCCCTCAGTACTGCCCCTCCGACAGTGCGGCACTCCCTCAGTACTGACCCTCCGACAGTGCGGCGCTCCCTCAGTACTGCCCCTCCGACAGTGCGGCGCTCCCTCAGTACTAGCCCTCCGACAGTGCGGCGCTCCCTCAGTACTTGCCCTCCGACAATGCGGCGCGCCCTCAGTACTGCCCCTCCGACAGTGCGGCACGCCCTCAGTACTGCCCCTCCGACAGTGCGGCGCTCCCTCAGTACCGCCCCTCCGACAGTGGAAATGGGCCCCCTCAGTACTGGCACTGGGAGTGTCGGCCTGGATTATGGGCTCAAATCTCTGGAGTGGGGATTCGAACCCACAACCTTCTGATTCAGAGGTGAGAGTGCTACCCAGTGAGCAACAGCTGACAGACACTGTAGAGGAGTCCTCCCCAGTGTCCTGGGCCCAATGTTTATCCCTCAATCAACATCACTAGAATGCCATCAGACACACATTAACCAGTGAATGACCTCACTTACTGTTTGTGGGATCCTGCTGTTTACAAATTGGCTGCTGTGCTGCGGAAGTTATTAATTGGCTGTGAGGTGCTTTGGGACATGATGAGGACCTAGAAGGGGTGCCTTGAGGGCAAATCATAGAAATTTATGGCACAGAAGGAGGCCATTCGGCCCATCGTGTCCGTGCCGGCCGACAAAGAGCCATCCAGCCTAATCCCACTTTCCAGCTCTTGGTCCGTAGCCCTGGAGGTTACGGCACTTCAAGCGCACATCCAAGTACTTTTTAAAATGTGATGAGGGTTTCTGCCTCTCCCACCCTTTCAGGCAGCGAGTTCCAGACCCCCACCACCCTCTGGGTGAAGAAAGTTCTCCTCAACTCCCCTCTAATCCTTCTCCCAATTACTTTAAATCTCTGCCCCCCTGGTTATTGACCTCTCTGCTAAGGGGAATAGGTCCTTCCTATCCACTCTATCCAGGCCCCTCATAATTTTAAACACCTCAATTAAATCTCCCCTCAGCCTCCTCTGTTCCAAAGAAAACAACCCCAGCCTCTCCAATCTTTCCTCATCGCTAAACTTCTCCAGTCCTGGCAACATCCTGGGAAATCTCTGCATCCTCTCTAGTGCGATCACATCTTTCCTGTAATGTGGTGACCAGAACTGTACACAGTATTCCAGCTGTGGCCTAACTAGTGTTTTATACAGTTCAAGCATAACCTCCCTGCTCTTATATTCTATTGAGAGGTCGCACAACACCAGGTTATAGTCCAACAGTTTTATTTGAAATCACAAGCTTTCGGAGCTATCGATCGCCCCTTCCTCAGGTGAAGTAGTGAAGGGCGATCGATAGCTCCGAAAGCTTGTGATTTCAAATAAAACTGTTGGACTATAACCTGGTGTTGTGCGACCTCTCAATTTTGTCCACCCCAGTCCAACACCGGCATCTCCGCATCATGACTTATATTCTATGCCACGGCTAATAAAGGCAAGTATCCCGTATGCCTTCTTAACCACCTTATCTACCTGTCCTGCTACCTTCATGGATCTGCGGACATGCTCGCCAAGGTCCCTCTGATCCTCTGCACTTCTCAGTGTATTTATTCCCTTGCCCAGCTGTGACCAGGGAGGCCCAGAACCAGCAAATTATCAGGTCATTTGTTTTTGACGGCTTTGGTCGAGGATGGAATGTTGGGAGACGCCGGGGAAGATCCCTGCTCTTCCAATAGCGCCGTGGAATCTTTTGCTAAATTGTCAGACTGCTTGTCCGACATCCAGTTCTGGATGAGCAGAAATTTTCTCCAATTAAATATTGGGAAGACCGAAGCCATTGTTTTCGGTCCCCGCCACAAACTCCGTTCCATAGCCACCGACTCCATCCCTCTCCCTAACATCTGTCTGAGGCTGAACCACACTGTTCGCAACCTTGGTGTCATACTTGACCCTGAAATGAGCTTCCGACCACATATCCGCAGCATAACAAAGACCGCCTACTTCCACCTCCGTAACATCACCCGTCTCCGCCCCTGCCTCAGCTCATCCGCTGCTGAAACCCTCATCCATGCCTTTGTTACCTCTAGACTTGACTATTCCAACATACTCCTGGCTGGCCTCCCACATTCCACCCTACGTAAACTTGAGGTCATCCTAAACTCGGCTGCCCCGTGTCCTAACTCGCACCGAGTCCCGTTCGCCCATCACCCCCTGTGCTCGCTGACCTACATTGGCTCCCGGTTAAGCAACGCCTCGATTTCAAAATTCTCATCCTTGTTTTCAAATCCTTCCAAAGCCTCCTCGCCGCTCCCTATCTCTGTAATCTCCTTCAGCCCCACAACTCCTCAGAGATATCTGCACTCCTCTAATTCTGCCCTCTTGAGCATCCCTGATTATAATCGCTCAACCATTGGCGGCCGTGCCTTCAGCCGCCTGGGTCCCTAAGCTCTGGAATTCCCTCCCTAAACCTCTCCGCCTCTCTCTCCTCCTTTAAGACGCTCCTTAAAACCGACCTCTTTGACCAAGCTTTTGGTCACCTGTCCCTAATATCTCCTTATGTGGCTCGGGGTCGATATTTTGTCTGATAATCGCTCCTTGGGACATTTTACTACGTTAAAGGCGCTGGATAAATACAAGTTCTTTTTTGTTTTTGCTCAGAATGAGCAGTTAATTATAAAGAGAGACTCGAGAAGGTAGATGTAGTTATGATGGAGAAAATGGCCAGGGACTGAGACACTAATGAGAGGGCATGCATTTCAAATATTGTAATCAAAACACAAATTAAAGGAGAGTTTAGAAAAATATCTTTATGCTGCGGGTGATTAGATTTGTTGATGGAGTCGGTAAATTCTTTAAAAATGCAATTAGATACTTGCTTGTAAAGGAATATTAAAGGGTATAGGGAGTGAGCAGTGCTGCAGGAGTAGACTGACTTGTAGAATCAGAATTGATAGACACAGCACAGAAGGAGGCCATTCGGCCCATCGTGCCTGTGCCGGCTCTTTGAAAGAGCTCTCCAATTAGTCCCACTCCCCCTGCTCTTTCCCCACAGTCCTGCAAATTTTTCCCTTTCAAGTATTTCTCCAATTCCCCTTTTGAAAGTGACAATTGAATCTGCTTCCACCGCCCTTTCAGGCAGCGCATTCCAGATCACAACAACTCGCTGCGTTAAAAACATCCTCCTCATCTCCCCCTCTGGTTCTTTTGCCGATTATCATAAATCTGTGTCCTCTGGTTACCGACCCTCCTGCCAGTGGAAACAGTTTCTCCTTATTTACTCTGTCAAAACCCTTCATGATTTTGAACGCCTCGATTAAATCTCCCCTTAACCTTCTCTGCTCTAAGGAGAACAATCCCAGCTTCTCCAGTCTCCCCACCTAACTGAAGTCCCTCATCCCCTGGGACCGTTCTGTTAAATCTCCTCCGCGCCCTCTCCAAGGCCGTGACATCCTTCCTAAAGTGCGGTGCCCAGAATTGGACACAAGACTCCAGCTGGGGCCTAACCAGTGATTTAGAAAGGGTTTAGCGTAACTTCCTTGCTTTTGTACTCTGTGCCTCTATTAATAAAGCCAAGGATCTCGTACGCTTTTTTTTTGTAGTGTCAGCTGTGGCTCAGTGGGTAGCACACTCGCCTCTGAGTCAGAAGGTCGTGGGTTCAAGTCCCACTCCAGAGACTTGAGCACATAAAGCTAGGCTGACACTCCAGTGCAGTACTACATAAGAACATAAGAACATAAGAAATAGGAGCAGGAGTAGGCCAATTGGCCCCTTGAGCCTGCTCCGCCATTCAATAAGATCATGGCTGATCTGATCCTAACCGCCAATCTACTATCACAGAACCATCTCCTGAACCTAACAGAATTGGACACACGAAATAGGAGCAGAATCAGGCTACACGGTCCCTGGGCCCGCTCCACTACCCACAGGGCCATGACCGATCCGAACCTAGACTCATGTCCAAATTCCTGCCCGCTCCCCGTAACCCTTAATGCCCTTTACTTCTAGGAAACTGTCTATTTCTGTTTTAAATTTAATTAATGTTGTAGCTTCTACAGCTTTTTGTGGCAGCATATTCCATGGACCTACCACCCTCTGAGTGAAGTAGTTCCTCCTCATCTCAGTTTTGAAAGAGCAGCCCCTTATTCTAAGACTATGTCCCCTAGTTCTAGTCTCACCCGTCATCGGGAACATCCTCCCCGCATCCACCCGATCCAACCCCTTCACAATCTTATATGTTTCAATAAGATCGCCTCTCATTCTTCTGAACTCCAATGAGTAGAGTCCCAATCTACCCAACCTCTCCTCATATGACCACCCCTTCATCCCCGGGATTAACCGAGTGAACCTTTTTTGCACTGCCTCGAGAGCAAGGATGTCTTTCCTTAAGTAAGGACACCAAAACTGTATGCAGTATTCCAGGTGCGGTCTCACCAATACCTTGTACAACTGAAGCAATACCTCCCTATTTTTATATTCTATCCCCCTAGCAATGAAAGCCAACATTCCATTTGCCTTCTTAATCACTTGCTGCACCTGCATACTAACCTTTTGAGTTTCGTGCACCAGGACCCCCAGATCCCTTTGCACTTCAGTACTCTCCAGTTTCTTGCCATTAAGATAATAAATTGCTCTAGGATTTTTCCTGCCAAAGTGCATCACCTCACACTTTCCAGTGTTGTATTCCATCTGCCAAATCTCTGCCCACTTACTTAGCCTGTCTATGTCCCCTTGCAGGTTTTTTATGTCCTCCTCACTCACTACTTTCCCTCCCATCTTTGTATCATCTGCAAATTTTGATATGTTACACTTGGTCCCTTCCTCCAAATCGTTAATATAGATTGTGAAGAGTTGGGGACCCAGCACTGACCCCTGTGGAACACCACTAGTTACTGATTGCCAGTCTGAGAATGAACCATTTATCCCAACTCTTTGCTTTCTGTTAGATAGCCAATCCTCTATCCATGCCAGAATATTACCCCCAATCCCGTGATTTTTTACCTTAAGCAATAATCTTTTGTGTGGCACCTTGTCAAATGCCTTTTGGAAGTCTAAATACACTACGTCCACTGGTTCCCCTTTATCCACTCTATATGTTACTTCCTCAAAGAACTCCAGCAAATTTGTCAAACATGACTTCCCCTTCGTAAAACCATGCTGACTTTGTCCTATTAAATTATGATTATCCAAATGTCCTGTTACTGTTTCCTTAATAATGGACTCCAAAATTTTACCTACCACAGATGTTAGGCTAACCGGTCTATAGTTACCAGCCTTCTGTCTACTGCCCTTTTTAAATAAGGGTGTTACATTAGCAGTTTTCCAGTCTGCCGGGACCTTAGTGGAATCCAGGGAGTTTTGAAAAATTATTACCAATGCATCTACAATCCCTACCGCCACTTCCTACTGAGGGAGCGCCGCACTGTCGGAGGGGCGGTACTGAGGGAGCGCTGCACTGTCGGAGGGGCGGTACTGAGGGAGCGCTGCACTGTCGGAGGGGTGGTACTGAGGGAGCGCCGCACTGTCGGAGGGGCGGTACTGAGGGAACGCCGCACTGTCGGAGGGGCGGTACTGAGGGAGCGCCGCACTGTCAGAGGGGCAGTACTGAGGGGGCGCCGCACTGTCGGAGGGGCAGTACTGAGGGGGCGCCGCACTGTCGGAGGGGCAGTACTGAGGGGGCGCCGCACTGTCGGAGGGGCAGTACTGAGGGAGCGCCGCACTGTCGGAGGGGCAGTACTGAGGGAGCGCCGCACTGTCGGAGGTGCCGTCTTTCGGATGAGACGTTAAACCGTGGCCCCGAACAGCAGGGGGAGTTCTCCCCGGTGTCCTGGACAATATTTATCCCTCAACCAACATCACTAAAAAACAGATGATCTGGTCGTTATCACATTGCTGTTTGTGGGAGCTTGCTATGCATAAAATGGCTGCCGCGTTTCCCACATTACAACAGTGACCACACTTCAAAAAGTACTTCATTGGCTGTAAAGCGCTTTGAGACGTCCTGAGGTCGTGAAAGGCGCTGGAGAAATGCGAGTCTTTCTTTCTTCTTAACAGCCTTCTCAACCTGTCCTGCCACCTTGAAAGTCTTGTGTACGTCAACCCCCAGGTCTCTCTGTTCCTGCACCCCCTTTAAAATTGTACCATTTAGTTTATATTGTCGTGGGGTCAAAACACTGACGCACAAATCAGATGGGCTGAATGGCCTGTTCCTGGGCTGGGACGGTCTACCGTTTGAAAGAGTAACACAAAAAAAAACCTCTAATTTCTCAACCTGATGTAGAACTTCATTGTGACAATAGAGGGCGGTCCCGCTCTCTCACGTGCAGGCTGTGTCTGGTTGGACTGATGGTTTTTTTTTCCTGCATGTCGCAGGTATCTGATTAATGGGGAATCTCCCAGAAGTCCTGGCTGCTCTCCTGATTAAGCCAGGGGCCTATACTCTCTCGAGTTTCAAAGAATGAAAGGTGATCTCCGTGAAGCATTCAAGATTCTGAGGGGGATTGACAGGGTAGATGCTGAGAGGCTGTTTCCCCCTGGCTGGAGAGTCTAGAACCAGGGGGGCACAGTCTCAGGATAAGGGGTCGGCCATTTAGGACTGAGATGAGGAGAGATTTCTTCACTCGGAGGGTGGTGAATCTTTGGAATTCTCTACCCCAGAGGGCTGTGGAGGCTCAGTCGTTGAGTATATTCAAGGCGGAGATCGATAGATTTTTGGACTCTAGGGGAATCAAGGGATCGAATGGGAAAGTGGAGTTGAGGTCGAAGATCAGCCACGATCTTATTGAATGGCGGAGCAGGCTCGAGGGGCCGTATGGCCAACTCCTGCTCCTATTTCTTATGTTCGTAGATCATGTTACCCCAGCCGATAAATGGGTCACTTTTTAAAAGCTGATTAGTAACAGTACTTGGAGCCACTTCCCTTGCAGTCTTTTAGATCTCTTCCCTTGTTCCACAATTGTAGGGGCGAGGCAGTTAATTCATGCTTGAGGGAGTCGGGCATTACAGCTGAGCCTGCTTGACCTGCACGTGCATCCGGCAGTGCTCAGTGGATTGTGGATCAGGAACATTAGGAACAGGAGGAGGCCATTCAGCCCCTCGAGCCTGTTCCGCCATTCAACCAGATCACAGCTGATCTACATCTCAACTCCATCGACCTGCCTTGGTTCTGTAACCCTTAATCCCCTTACCCAACAAAAAATCTCAGTTTTGAAATTTTCAATTGACTTTCTAGAAAAATAGAAGATAGGAGCAGGAGTAGGCCATTCGGCCCCTCTAGCCTGCTCCGCCATTTGATGCGATCATGGCTGATCATCCAAATTCAGTACCCTGTCCCTGCTTTCTCCCCATATCCCTTTAGCCTTAAGAAATATATCTAACTCCTTCTTGAATATATTTAATGAATTGGACTCAACTGCCTTGTGTGGTAGAGAATTCCACAGGTTCACCACTCTCTGGGTGAAGAAATTCCTCCTCATCTCAGTCCTAAATGGCTTACTCCTTATCCTTAGACTGTGACCCCTGGTTGTGGACTCCCCCGCCATCGAGAACATCCTTCCTGCATCTAGTCTGTCTAGTCCTGTTAGAATTTTATAAGTTTCAATGAGATTCCCTCTCATTCTTCTAAACTCTAGCGAATACAAGCCCAATCGACCCAATCTCTCTTCATACGTCATTCCTGCCATCCCAGGTATCAGTCTGGTGAATCTACACTGCACTCTCTCCATGGCAAAAACATCCTTCCTCAGATAAGGCGACCAAAACTGCACACAATACTCAAGGTGTGGTCTCACCAAGGCCCTGTACAACTGCAGCAAGACATCCTTGCTCCTGTACTCGAATCCTCTCGCTATGAAGGCCAACATACCATTTGCCTTCTTAACCGTCTGCTGCACCTGCATGCTTACCTTCAGCGACTGGTGCACAAGGACACCCAGGTCTCGTTGCACTTCCCCTTTTCCCAATCTATTGCCGTTCAGATAATAATCTGCCTTCCTGTTTTTGCCACCAAAGTGGAAAACCTCGCAATTATCCACATTATACTGCATCTGCCATGCATCTGCCCAATCACCCAACCTGTCCAAATCATACTGGAGTTTCTCTGCATCCTCCTCACAGCACACACGCCCACCCAGCTTTGTGTCGTCTGCAAACTTGGAGATATTACATCTAGTTCCCTCGTCTAGATCATTAATATATATTGTGAATAACTGGGGTCCTAGCACCGATCCCTGCGGTACCCCACTAGTCACTGCCTGCCACTCGGAAAAAGACCCGTTTATTCCAACTCTTTGCTTCCTGTCTGCCAACCAGTTTTCTATCCAAGTCAGTACCTTACCCCCAATCCCATGTGCTTTAACTTTGCACGCTAATCTCTTATGCGGGACCTTATCGAAAGCCTTCTGAAAGTCCAAATACACCACATCCACTGGTTCTCCTTATCTATTCTACCAGTTACATCCTCAAAAAATTCCAGTAGATTAGTCAAGCATGATTTACCTTTTGTAAATCCATGTTGACTTTGTCCGATCCTGTCACTGTTTTCCAAGTGCTCTGCTATTACATCTTTTATAATGGACTCTAGCATTTTCCCCACTACCGATGTCAGGCTTGCCGGTCTATAATTCCCCGTTTTCTCTCTACCACCTTTTTTAAATAGTGGGGTTACATTAGCTACCCTCCAATCCATGGGAACTGTTCCAGAGTCTATAGAATTTTGGAAGATGACCAAAATTCATCAACTACCCGATTGAATCCTTTAATCATCTTAAACACCTCGAGCAGATCACCCCTTAATCTTCTAAACTCGAGGGAATACAAGCCCAGTCTGTACTACCTGTCCTCAGCTGATTTTCCCCACCCTAGCCCAGGGTGCTCCGCTCGATTGCAGCATTTAAACGGCTACCCCCAGTTTACATGAAGTATCGCAACACCACCTGCAGAACTGGGATTTTTTTTCTATTCGTTTATGGGATGTGGGCGTCGCTGGCAAGGCCAGCATTTATTGCCCATCCCTAATTGCCCCTTGAGAAGGTGGTGGTGAGCCGCCTTCTTGAACCGCTGCAGTCCGTGTGGTGAAGGTGCTCCCACAGTGCTGTTAGGGAGGGAGTTCCAGGATTTTGACCCAGCGACGATGAAGGAACAGCCCGCTATATTTCCAAGTCAGGATGGTGTGTGACTTGGAGGGGAACTTGGAGGTGGTGGTGTTCCCGTGCGCCTGCTGCCCTTGTCCTTCTAGGTGGAAGAGGTCGCGGGTTTGGGAGGTGTTGCCGAAGAAGCCTTGGCGAGTTGCTGCAGTGCATCTTGTAGATGGTACACACTGCAGCCATGGTACGCCGGTGGTGGAGGGAGTGCCAATCAAGCGGGCTGCTTGTTCCTGTATGGTGTCGAGCTTCTTGAGTGTTGTTGGAGCTGCACTCATCCAGGCAAGTGGAGAGTATTCCAAATGGGATTAGAATAGACAGGGCTTGATGGCCGGCGCGGACACGATGGGCCGAAGGGCCTCTTTCTGTGCTGTATAACTCTATGACTCCTTACTTGTGCCTTGTAGATGATAGAAAGGCTTTGGGGAGTCAGGAGGTGAGACACTCGCTGCAGAATACCCAGCCTCTGACCTGCTCTTCTTGCCACAGTATTTATGTGGCTGGTCCAGTTAAGTTTCTGGTCAATGGTGACCCCCAGGATGTTGATGGTGGGGGATTCGGCGATGATAATGCCATTGAATGTCAAGGGGCGGTGGTTAGACTCTTGATTGTTGGAGATAGTCATTGCCTGGCACTTCTGTGGGGCGAATGTCACCTGCCACTTATCAGCCCAAGCCTGAAAGTCGTCAGGTCTTGTTGCATGCGGGCATGGACTGCTTCATTATCTGAGGAGTTGTGAATGGCACTGAACACTGTGTAGTCATCAGCGAACATCCCCATTTCTGACCTTACGTTGGAGGGAAGGTCATTGATGAAGCAGCTGAAGATCTCCCAGGTCTTTACAGCTCAGTCCCAAACCACTTACCAACTGAGCAAACATTATGCTGCAAGTTTGGCCTCCCCCCCCACTATCTTCACGCCACCATTGGCGGCCGTGCCTTCAGCTGCCTGGGCCCTGAGCTCTGGAATTCCTTCCCTAAACCTCTCCGCCTCTCTCTCCTCCTTTAAGACGCTCCTTAAAACCGACCTCTTCGACCAAGCTTTTGGTCACCTGTCCTAATATCTCCTGATGTGGCTCGGTGTCAAATGTTGTCTGATAATGCTGCTGTGAAGTACGTTAAAGGCGCTGTATAAATGCAAACAGATTTTTCTAATTAAAAAAAAACCACTTCGTTAACATTATTGATTCAAATGCAGTCATTAAAGAGACCTAGCATGGTTCTGAACCTGGGCAGGCTCTTGGAAGTGCTACATTTGGGTTAGGGAAGGGGTCAGACGAAACTCCTGCACGTGATCCCTGTCCGGTGACACCCCCCTCTGCTAGAAAGCAGGCGAGCCTAAAGCATTGGCCATGTTGTGACGCTGCCCATGGTTCAACAGCCTTCTGCCGTTCCCCGTGCAGCCGAACATGCGAGGGAATGATGCCCGAGCGAGATTTGGCACCTTCAGGAGAGGAGGGAAGAAGAGCAGAAGATGAAGAAAGAATTGCATTTCTCCAGCGCCTTTCACCACCTCAGGACGTCCCAAAGCGCTTTACAGCCAATGAAGTACTTTTTTCGAAGTGTGGTCACTGTTGTAATGTGGGAAACGCGGCAGCCAATTTGTGCACAGCAAGCTCCCGCAAACAGCAATGTGATAATGACCGGATCATCTGTTTTTTAGTGATGTTGGTTGAGGGATAAATATTTTAAAAGTCCTTTTTTGAAAAAGCTTAGAAATGATTTAAAAGATATTTGAGGCAACATTAATTTGTTTTTATTTTGAAAGTAAGTCTGCACTGTTTGAGCCTGTTAAATGCAAGATTTGTAATTCCACCCAGCCCCAGGGTAGCTGGCGGTGACACTGGCCCTTTAAATAACTGGCGGACGCTGGCCCTTTAAATAGCTGGCTGGCGACCCTGGCCCTTTAAATAGCTGGCGGCGGACACTGGCTCTTTAAATACTTGACAGATGGATCCTGGCCCTTGAAATAGCTGATGGCAGACCCTGGCCCTTTAAATAGCTGGCGGCGGACCCTGGCCCTTTAAATAGCTGACGGCGGACCCATGCCCTTTAAATAGCTGGCGGCGGACCCTGGCCCTTTAAATAGCTGGCGGCGGACCCCGGCCCTTTAAATAGCTAGCGGCGGACCCATGCCCTTTAAATAGCTGCCGGCGGACCCCGGCCCTTTAAATAGCTGCCTGCGGACCCCGGCCCTTTAAATAGCTGGTGGCGGACCCTGGCCCTTTAAATAGCTGACGGCGGATCCATGCCCTTTAAATAGCTGGCGGCGGACCCCGGCCCTTTAAATAGCTAGCGGCGGACCCTGGCCCTTTAAATAGCTGCCGGCGGACCCCGGCCCTTTAAATAGCTGCCTGCGGACCCTGGCCCTTTAAATAGCTGTCATGATGCGGAGATGCCGGTGGTGGACTGGGGTGGACAAAATTGAGAGGTCGCACAACACCAGGTTATAGTCCAACAGTTTTATTTGAAATCACAAGCTTTCGGAGCTATCGATCGCTCCTTCCTCAGGTGAAGTAGTAAAGAAATACAGACTCGACAAAGCATATATAGATAGAGAACAATGCATGTGTACCTTACAATTGCAGACAACTAAATTAAATCATCCTGACTATCTGCCGAGGTGTGATAAAGTTAATCAGGTCAGCCAGGAAGGTACCACATCAAAGACATAGCAAGATACAACTGAGACAATGAGGTGGAGTCGCAGGGGATCTAACGTGTCAAAAGCTGCCGTCTGTATGTAAAACGATAAGCTGTAAAAAAAATTTACTTTTTTACTGGGAAAATTTTTACTTTTTTACTGGGAATCACATCTGTGAACAAGCCAACGATGACTGGACCCTGGCCCTTTAAATAGCTGCCGGCGGACCCTGGCCCTTTAAATAGCTGCCTGCGGACCCTGGCCCTTTAAATAGCTGCCGGCGAACCCTGGCCCTTTAAATAGCTGCCTGCGGACCCTGGCCCTTTAAATAGCTGGCGGCGGACCCTGGCCCTTTAAATAGCTGCCTGCGGACCCTGGCCCTTTAAATAGCTGCCGGCGGACCCCGGCCCTTTAAATAGCTTGGTGGCCTCAAATGTGCGGTTTGGCCCCACCCCCTAGCCGCTGAGTGACAGCGGACAGGCCCCGCCCCCTCAGTGATTCGTTCTTACCCGGCCCCGCCCCCATGTGTGTGACGGCCTGGTCACGCCCCCTACTGTGAGTGACGCAAAAAGGCCCCGCCCCAAGTGTGACGGAAGAGGCCACGACAACAAGCCTTGCCCCCTGCCTCAGTGTGGCGGAAAGACAGACCCCGCCCCTTACCATCTGAGTGACGGCCGGCAGGTTCCGCCCTCCCTCAGTGACGTCATAGATAGCAATCCCGTGTGACTTCAAACAGGCCCCGCCTCCTCGCCAAGGCGTCGGACAGCCCCGCCTATCTGAGCAAGGTAAACAAAACCCCGCCCCCCTCCCCATTATGACAGGTGGCGGTTCAGGCCCCGCCCCTTACCATCTGAATGACGACGGACAGGCTCCGCCCCCTCCCTCTGTGTGACGGTTACAGGCCCCGCCCCATACCATCAGAGTGACGGCGGACAGGCTCCGCCCCCGCCCTCAGTGTGACGGGTTCAGGCCCAGCTGCCCCTCAGTGACGTCTACAAAAAAGCCCCGCCCTCACGCCGTGGCGTCAGACAGGCCCGGCCTATGTGAGGGAGGTGACTGAGATCCCGCCCCCTCCCCATTCTGACGGACGTGAGACAGGCTCCGCCCTCCCTCCGTGTGACGGTTACTGACCCCGCCCCACTCCCCATTCACCTGACGAAGGAGCAGCGCTCCGAAAGCTTGTGATTTCAAATAAAGCTGTTCGACTATAACCTGGTGTTGATCTTTTTGGTTTGACAGAACGCAAATTTACTGTAAATCAATTAAAACTTGAAATGAAACTTAATAAATCAAATTAAAATTTGAAAGTCCGGGGTGACGATGCACTCCAGTCCCCGCGGCGCCCACCGGTCGCGGAAAAACTCAAGCGTGCCGGCGGACACCGCGTGCTCCATCTCCAGGGCCACCCGGGCGCGAACATGGCCGCGGAAGAGAGGCAGGCAATCGGGCCGAACGACCCCCTCGACCGCCCGCTGCCTGGACCAATTAATGGCTTTCTTGGCCAGGCCCAGGAGCAGTCCTACGAGGAGGTCCTCCGACCTACCCGCTCCCCTCCGCACCGGGTGACCGTAGATCAGGAGCGTGGGGCTGTGTGCGACTTCTCACATTTGTACTCCCCATTTTGACTGACGTGGGACTGTGAGGTGCGGAAGGCCCCGCCCCATACCACCTGAGTGACGGGAATTGGCTCCGCCCTCCCTCGGTGTGAAGGGGTCAGGCCCCGCCCCTGACCATTCCTGTTGACGGCGGCCAAGCCCCGCCCCATACCACCTGAGTGACGCCTCCAGGCTCCGCCCTCCCTCGGTGTGACGGACAGAGGCCCCGCCCCACTCCCCATTCTGAGTGATAGCGGTTAGGCCCCGCCTCATTCCCAATTCTGAGTGACGGCGGGCAGGCTCCGCCCTTCCTCGGCGTGACGTATTCAGGCCCCGCCTCACTCCCCATTCTGAGTGACGGCAACCATGCCCCGCCCCCGAGCGCGGCGCCGAGGCCCCGCCCACGGCCCCCGAGCGGCCCGGCGGAAGTGAGGCGCACGGAGCAGCGGTTGGCGAGGCTGGCGTTGAGCCCGGGGTCAGGGGTCAGAGCGGAGCCAACCGGCGGCGGCGGAGAGAGAGAGCGAGCCCGGAGAGGGTGAGTGTGTGTGAGAGAGAGAGAGAGAGAGAGAGAGCGCGCGCGA
>CM059447.1:52001722-52089222 GCA_030390025.1 Squalus acanthias | reverse complement strand
AGAGTGAGCCCGGAGAGGGTGAGTGTGAGAGAGTGAGAGAGCCCGGAGAGGGTGAGTGTGTGAGAGAGAGAGAGAGAGAGAGAGAGAGCCCGGAGAGGGTGAGTGTGAGAGAGCCCGGAGAGGGTGAGTGTGTGAGAGAGAGAGAGAGCCCGGAGAGGGTGAGTGTGTGTGAGAGAGAGAGAGAGAGCCCGGAGAGGGTGAGTGTGTGTGAGAGAGCGAGTGTGAGAGAGAGAGAGAGAGAGCCCAGAGAGGGTGAGTGTGTGAGAGAGAGAGCCCGGAGAGGGTGAGAGAGAGAGAGCCCGGAGAGGGTGAGAGAGAGAGAGCCCGGAGAGGGTGAGTGTGTGAGAGAGAGAGCCTGGAGAGGGTGAGTGTGTGAGAGAGAGAGAGAGAGAGAGAGCCCGGAGAGGGTGAGTGTGTGAGAGAGAGAGCCTGGAGAGGGTGAGTGTGTGAGAGAGAGAGAGAGAGAGAGCCCGGTGAGTGTGTGAGAGAGAGAACCCGGAGAGGGTGAGTGTGAGAGAGAGAGAACCCGGAGAGGGTGAGTGTGTGAGAGAGAGCGAGCCCGGAGAGGGTGAGTGTGTGAGCCCGGAGAGGGTGAGTGTGAGAGAGAGAGAGAGAGAGAGCCCGGAGAGGGTGAGTGTGTGAGAGAGAGAGCCCGGAGAGGGTGAGTGTGTGAGAGAGTGAGAGAGAGAGCCCGGAGAGGCTGAGTGTGTGAGAGAGTGAGAGAGAGAGAGAGAGAGAGAGAGCCCGGAGAGGGAGGGAGAGAGAGAGAGAGAGCCCGCAGAGGGAGAGAGAGAGAGAGAGAGAGCCCGCAGAGGGAGAGAGAGAGAGAGAGAGAGCCCGGAGAGGGTGAGTGTGAGAGAGAGAGAGAGAGTCCAGAGAGGGTGAGTGTGAGAGAGAGAGCCCGGTGAGTGTGAGAGAGAGAGAGAGAGAGCCCGGTGAGGGTGAGAGAGAGAGAGAGAGAGAGAGCACGGAGAGGGTGAGTGTGAGAGAGAGAGAGTGAGAGCGAGCCCGGAGAGGGTGAGTGTGATGAGAGAGAGAGAGAGCCCGGAGAGGGTGAGTGTGTGAGAGAGAGAGAGACAGCCCGGAGAGGGTGAGGGTGAGTGTGAGAGAGAGAGAGAGAGTCCAGAGAGGGTGAGTGTGAGAGAGAGAGAGATAGCCCGGTGAGTGTGAGAGAGAGAGAGAGAGCCCGGTGAGGGTGAGAGAGAGCACGGAGAGGGTGAGTGTGTGAGAGAGAGAGAGAGCACGGAGAGGGTGAGTGTGAGAGAGAGAGAGTGAGAGCGAGCCCGGAGAGGGTGAGTGTGATGAGAGAGAGAGAGAGCCCGGAGAGGGTGAGTGTGTGAGAGAGAGAGAGACAGCCCGGAGAGGGTGATTGTGAGAGAGAGAGAGAGCCTGGAGAGGGTGAGTGTGTGTGTGAGAGAGAGAGCCTGGAGAGGGTGAGTGTGTGAGAGAGAGAGAGAGCCCGGAGCGGGTGAGTGTGAGAGAGAGAGAGAGAGCCCGGAGCGGGTGAGTGTGAGAGAGAGAGAGAGAGTCCAGAGAGGGTGAGCGTGAGAGAGAGAGAGAGAGCGAGCCCGGAGAGGGTGAGTGTGTGTGAGAGAGAGAGAGAGAGCACGGAGAGGGTGAGTGTGTGAGAGAGAGAGAGAGAGAGAGACAGCCCGGAGAGGGAGGGAGAGAGAGAGAGAGAGCCCGGAGAGGGAGGGAGAGAGAGAGAGAGAGCCCGGAGAGGGAGGGAGAGAGAGAGGGAGAGCCCGGAGAGGGAGAGAGAGAGAGAGAGCCCGGAGAGGGTGAGGGTGAGTGTGAGAGAGAGAGAGAGAGAGAGTCCAGAGAGGGTGAGTGTGAGAGAGAGAGAGAGAGAGAGCCCGGTGAGTGTGAGAGAGAGAGAGAGAGCCCGGTGAGTGTGAGAGAGAGAGAGAGCACGGAGAGGGTGAGTGTGTGAGAGAGAGAGAAAGTGCACGGAGAAGGTGAGTGTGAGAGAGAGAGCGAGAGCGAGCCCGGAGAGGGTGAGTGTGATGAGAGAGAGAGAGAGAGCCCGGAGAGGGTGAGTGTGTGAGAGAGAGAGAGACAGCCTGGAGAGGGTGATTGTGAGAGAGAGAGAGTGAGCCCGGAGAGGGTGAGTGTGTGTGAGAGAGAGAGAAAGCCCGGAGAGGGTGAGTGTGTGAGAGAGAGAGAGCCCGGAGAGGGTGAGAGAGAGAGAAAGCCCGGAGAGGGTGAGTGTGTGAGAGAGAGAGACAGACCGGAGAGGGTGATTGTGAGAGAGAGAGAGAGCCCGGAGAGGGTGAGTGTGTGTGAGAGAGAGAGAAAGCCCGGAGAGGGTGAGTGTGTGAGAGAGAGAGCCCGGAGAGGGTGAGTGTGTGAGATAGAGAGAGCCCGGAGAGGGTGAGTGAGAGAGAGAGAGAGTGAGCCCGGAGAGGGTGAGTGTGTGAGAGAGAGAGAGAGCCCGGAGAGGGTGAGTGTGAGAGAGAGAGCCCGGAGAGGGTGAGTGTGAGAGAGCCCAGAGAGGGTGAGTGTGTGAGAGAGAGAGCCTGGAGAGGGTGAGGGAGTGAGAGAGAGAGCCCGAGAGGGTGAGTGTGTGAGAGAGAGAGAGAGAGAACCCGGAGAGGGTGAGTCTGAGAGAGAGAGAACCCGGAGAGGGTGAGTGTGAGAGAGAGAGCCCAGAGAGGGCGAGTGTGAGAGAGAGCCCGGAGAGGGTGAGTGTGTGAGAGAGAGAGCCCGGAGAGGGTGAGTGTGTGAGAGAGTGAGAGAGAGAGCCCGGAGAGGCTGAGTGTGTGAGAGAGAGAGAGAGCGAGTCCGGAGAGGGTGAGTGTGAGAGAGAGAGAGAGAGCGAGCCCGGAGAGGGTGAGTGTGTGAGAGAGAGAGCGAGCCCGGAGAGGGTGAGAGAGAGAGAGAGCCCGGAGAGGGTGAGTGTGATAGAGAGAGAGAGAGAGAGCCCGGAGAGGGTGAGTGAGAGAGAGAGAGAGAGCCCGGAGAGGGTGAGTGTGTGAGAGAGAGAGAGCCCGGAGAGGGTGAGTGTGTGTGAGAGAGAGAGAGAGAGCCCGGAGAGGGTGAGTGTGTGTGAAAGAGAGCCCGGAAAGGGTGAGTGTGAGAGAGAGAGAGAGAGCCCGGTGAGTGTGAGAGAGAGAGAGAGCCCGGAGAGGGTGAGTGTGTGTGAGAGAGAGAGAGAGAGCCCGGAGAGTGAGTGTGTGTGAAAGAGAGCCCGGAAGGGTGAGTGAGAGAGAGAGAGCCCGGTGAGTGTGAGAGAGAGAGAGAGCCCGGAGAGGGTGAGTGTGAGAGAGAGAGAGAGAGACACAGCCCGGAGAGGGTGAGTGAGAGAGCGAGAGAGAGCCCGGAGAGGGTGAGTGTGTGTGAGTGAGAGAGAGAGAGAGAGAGAGCGAGTGTGTGTGAGAGAGAGAGAGAGAGAGAGCGAGTGTGTGAGAGAGAGAGAGAGAGAGCGAGCGAGTGTGTGAGAGAGCGAGTGTGTGAGAGAGAGAGAGAGAGCCCGGAGAGGGTGAGTGTGTGTGAGAGAGAGAGCCCGGAGCGGGTGAGTGTGAGAGAGAGAGTGAGCCCGGAGAGGGTGAGTGAGAGAGAGAGAGAGCCCGGAGAGGGTGAGTGAGTGAGAGAGAGAGAGCCCGGAGAGGGTGAGTGTGTGTGTGAGAGAGAGAGAGAGCCCGGAGAGGGTGAGTGTGTGTGAGAGAGAGCCCGGAGAGGGTGAGTGAGTGAGAGAGAGAGAGAGAGCCCGGTGAGTGTGAGAGAGAGAGAGAGAGAGCCCGGAGAGGGTGAGTGAGAGAGAGAGAGAGAGAGAGACACAGCCCGGAGAGGGCGAGTGTGAGAGAGAGAGAGAGCCCGGAGAGGGTGAGTGTGAGAGAGAGAGAGAGCCCGGAGAGGGTGAGAGAGAGAGAGAGAGAGAGAGCCCGGAGAGGGTGAGTGAGAGAGAGAGAGAGAGCCCGGAGAGGGTGAGTTTGTGAGAGAGAGAGAGCGAGTGTGTGAGAGAGAGAGAGAGAGAGCGAGTGTGTGTGTGAGAGAGAGAGAGAGAGAGCGAGTGTGTGTGTGTGAGAGAGAGAGAGAGAGAGCGAGCGAGTGTGAGAGAGAGAGAGAGCGAGTGTGTGAGAGAGAGAGAGAGCGAGTGTGTGAGAGAGAGAGAGAGCGAGTGTGTGAGAGAGAGAGAGCGAGTGTGTGAGAGAGAGAGAGCGAGTGTGTGAGAGAGAGAGAGCGAGTGTGTGAGAGAGAGAGAGAGCGAGTGTGTGAGAGAGAGAGAGAGCGAGTGTGTGAGAGAGAGAGAGAGAGCGAGTGTGTGAGAGAGAGAGAGCGAGTGTGTGAGAGAGAGAGAGCGAGTGTGTGAGAGAGAGAGAGCGAGTGTGTGAGAGAGAGAGAGCGAGTGTGTGAGAGAGAGAGAGCGAGTGTGTGAGAGAGAGAGAGCGAGTGTGTGAGAGAGAGAGAGCGAGTGTGTGAGAGAGAGAGAGCGAGTGTGTGAGAGAGAGAGAGCGAGTGTGGGGAGAGAGAGAGAGCGAGTGTGGGGAGAGAGAGAGAGCGAGTGTGGGGAGAGAGAGAGAGCGAGTGTGGGGAGAGAGAGAGAGCGAGTGTGGGGAGAGAGAGAGAGCGAGTGTGGGGAGAGAGAGAGAGCGAGTGTGGGGAGAGAGAGAGAGCGAGTGTGGGGAGAGAGAGAGAGCGAGTGTGGGGAGAGAGAGAGAGCGAGTGTGGGGAGAGAGAGAGAGCGAGTGTGGGGAGAGAGAGAGAGCGAGTGTGGGGAGAGAGAGAGAGCGAGTGTGGGGAGAGAGAGAGAGCGAGTGTGGGGAGAGAGAGAGAGCGAGTGTGGGGAGAGAGAGAGAGCGAGTGTGGGGAGAGAGAGAGAGCGAGTGTGGGGAGAGAGAGAGAGCGAGTGTGGGGAGAGAGAGAGAGCGAGTGTGGGGAGAGAGAGAGAGCGAGTGTGGGGAGAGAGAGAGAGCGAGTGTGGGGAGAGAGAGAGAGCGAGTGTGGGGAGAGAGAGAGAGCGAGTGTGGGGAGAGAGAGAGAGCGAGTGTGAGAGAGAGAGAGAGCGAGTGTGAGAGAGAGAGAGAGCGAGTGTGTGAGAGAGAGAGCGAGTGTGTGAGAGAGAGAGAGAGCGAGTGTGTGAGAGAGAGAGAGAGCGAGTGTGTGAGAGAGAGAGAGAGCGAGTGTGTGAGAGAGAGAGAGAGCGAGTGTGTGAGAGAGAGAGCGAGTGTGTGAGAGAGAGAGCGAGTGTGTGAGAGAGAGAGCGAGTGTGTGAGAGAGAGAGCGAGTGTGTGAGAGAGAGAGAGAGCGAGTGTGTGAGAGAGAGAGAGAGCGAGTGTGTGAGAGAGAGAGAGAGCGAGTGTGTGAGAGAGAGAGAGCGAGTGTGTGAGAGAGAGAGAGAGCGAGTGTGTGAGAGAGAGAGAGAGCGAGTGTGTGAGAGAGAGAGAGCGAGTGTGTGAGAGAGAGAGAGAGCGAGTGTGTGAGAGAGAGAGAGAGCGAGTGTGTGAGAGAGAGAGAGAGCGAGTGTGTGAGAGAGAGAGAGAGCGAGTGTGTGAGAGAGAGAGAGAGCGAGTGTGTGAGAGAGAGAGAGAGCGAGTGTGTGAGAGAGAGAGAGAGCGAGTGTGTGAGAGAGAGAGAGAGCGAGTGTGTGAGAGAGAGCGAGCGAGTGTGTGAGAGAGAGAGCGAGCGAGTGTGAGAGAGAGAGAGAGCGAGTGTGTGAGAGAGAGAGAGCGAGTGTGTGAGAGAGAGAGAGCGAGTGTGTGAGAGAGAGAGAGCGAGTGTGTGAGAGAGAGAGAGAGCGAGTGTGTGAGAGAGAGCGAGTGTGTGAGAGAGAGCGAGTGTGTGAGAGAGAGAGAGCGAGTGTGTGAGAGAGAGAGAGAGCGAGTGTGTGAGAGAGAGAGAGAGCGAGTGTGTGAGAGAGAGAGAGAGCGAGTGTGTGAGAGAGAGAGAGAGCGAGTGTGTGAGAGAGAGAGAGTGAGCCCGGAGAGGGAGGGAGAGAGAGAGAGAGAGAGCCCGGAGAGGGTGAGTGTGAGAGAGAGAGAGTGTGAGCCCGGAGAGGGTGAGTGTGAGAGAGAGAGAGTGTGAGCCCGGAGAGGGTGAGAGAGAGAGCCCGGAGAGGGTGAGTGTGAGAGCCCGGAGAGGGTGAGTGTGAGAGAGAGAGAGAAGAGAGCCCGAAGAGGGTGAGTGTGTGTGAAAGAGAGAGAGAGCCGGGAGAGGGTGAGTGTGTGTGAGAGAGAGAGAGAGAGAGCCCGGAGATGGTGAGTGTGTGAGAGAGAGAGAGAGAGAGAGGGTGAGGGTGAGTGTGAGAGAGAGAGAGAAGAGAGCCCGAAGAGGGTGAGTGTGTGTGAAAGAGAGAGAGAGCCGGGAGAGGGTGAGTGTGTGTGTGAGAGAGAGAGAGAGAGAGCCCGGAGATGGTGAGTGTGTGAGAGAGAGAGAGGGCGAGCCTGGAGAGGGTGAGTGTGAGAGAGAGAGAGAGAGAGCACGGAGAGGGTGAGTGTGAGAGAGAGAGAGAGAGCCCGGAGAGGGTGAGTGTGTGAGAGAGAGAGAGCGAGCGAGCCCGGAGAGGGTGAGTGTGTGTGAAAGAGAGAGAGAGCCGGGAGAGGGTGAGTGTGTGAGAGAGAGAGAGAGCCCGGAGATGGTGAGTGTGTGAGAGACAGAGAGAGTGAGCCCGGAGAGGGTGAGTGTGAGAGAGAGAGAGAGAGCACGGAGAGGGTGAGTGTGAGAGAGAGAGAGAGAGCCCGGAGAGGGTTGAGTGTGAGAGAGAGAGAGAGAGCCCGGAGAGGGTGAGTGTGTGAGAGAGAGAGAGAGAGAGCCCGGAGAGGGTGAGTGTGTGAGAGAGAGAGAGAGCCCGGAGAGGGTGAGTGTGTGAGAGAGAGCGAGCCCGGAGAGGGTGAGTGTGTGAGAGAGAGAGAGAGAGAGAGAGAGCCCGGAGAGGGTGAGTGTGTGAGAGAGAGAGAGAGAGCCCAGAGAGGGTGAGTGTGTGAGAGAGAGAGCCCGGAGTGGGTGAGTGTGTGTGTGAGAGAGAGAGAGAGCGATCCCGGAGAGGGTGAGTGTGTGAGAGAGAGAGAGAGCCCGGAGAGGGTGAGTGTGTGAGAGAGAGAGCCCGGAGAGAGTGAGTGTGTGAGAGAGAGAGCCCGGAGAGGGTGAGTGTGAGAAAGAGTGAGAGAGAGCCCGGAGAGGGTGAGTGTGAGAAAGAGTGAGAGAGAGCCCGGAGAGGCTGAGAATGAGAGAGAGAGCCCGGAGAGAGTGAGAGAGAGCCCGGAGAGGCGGAGAGAGTGAGAGAGAGCCCGGAGAGGGTGAGTGTGTGAGAGAGAGAGCCCGGAGAGGCTGAGAATGAGAGAGAGAGCCCGGAGAGAGTGAGAGAGAGCCCGGAGAGGGTGAGTGAGAGAGAGTCAGAGAGAGCTGTGGAGAACCGGGAATGAAGACAGGTGGGGTCGCGGGGACTGGAGAGAGGGGGTCGCCGGGAGGCGAGGAATTGCTCCGATACCTGTCCTGAGAGTGCTTGATCTGTGTATTGACCCTGTACTGTACCTGACCTGATTGTCCCTCGTGGGTACTTGTCTCTCTCTAACCTGGTGATCGGTGGCGTTAAAGTCGTTCTTTGAAATAATGTTCATGATGGGTGAACAATCGCACTATGGTTTTTCACCAAAAAAGAAGTGCATGTTCTCTCTCTCTCTGCCAGTAAATATGTTCTGTTTTAGTCTGTGTGGGAATAAATGATCCCTTCATTTGTAGGGCAGCATTGTTATTAATATAATCCTCCAAGCTGTCAGCCGGCGCAAAGTCAAAATTGTTCTGCTGTGTCAATAAAAGCTTCATTGGGAGGGGAAGGTATTGTCAACTCCGACAGCTGGAGGTCACTGGAGTTCGTTGTGCCAGTGTGTTGATGCCCCCAGCCTATTAGTGTAATGTTGGGCTACGCGCTTGTGCCTCTCTCCCGGACAGTTCTGCAAGCATTTCGAGTTCCTGCCCTTCGCTGCAGATGTGTTTCCAAGAAGTAGCAAAGGCCACAGTGTCGCCACAAGATTGATGCCCCCAGCCTATTGTTAGTGGAATGTTGGGCTACGCGCTTGTGCCTCTCTCCCGGACAGTTCTGCAAGCATTTCGAGTTCCTGCCCTTCGCTGCAGATGTGTTTCCAAGAAGTAGCAAAGGCCACAGTGTCGCCACAAGAATTCAGTGCCGCGGCATTTGAGATTTTCATCTAGATGAACCGGAATCTTTTTTTTTTTAATCGCTGATTTCAGTCAAGTGTAGTAGGCGTGGGTGTGTGAAAATTTCCGACTATTTTCACCTCTGCTGTTACATTACTGAGCAGTACAGTCCTCGATTTTTGCCCACCGAAACTTCGGTGATGTCAAGGTAGAGTATTTTGAGCGGAATAGTGTCAGCTGCGGCTCAGTGGGTAGCACCCTCGCCTCTGAGTCAGAAGGACGTGGGTCCATGTCTCACTCCAGAGACTTGAGCACAAAAATCTAACCAGACACTCCAGTGCAGTGCTGAGGGAGCGCCGCACTGTCGGAGGGGCGGTACTGAGGGAGCGCCGCACTGTCGGAGGGGCGGTACTGAGGGAGCGCCGCACTGTCGGAGGGGCGGTACTGAGGGAGCGCCGCACTGTCGGAGGGGCAGTAGTGAGGGAGCGCCGCACTGTCGGAGGGGCGGTACTGAGGGAGCGCCGCACTGTCGGAGGGGCAGTACTGAGGGAGCGTCGCACTGTCGGAGGGGCGGTACTGAGGGAGCGCCGCACTGTCGGAGGGGCAGTACTGAGGGAGCGCCGCACTGTCGGAGGGGCAGTACTGAGGGAGCGCCGCACTGTCGGAGGGGCAGTACTGAGGGAGTGCCGCACTGTCGGAGGGGCAGTACTGAGGGAGTGCCGCACTGTCGGAGGGGCAGTACTGAGGGAGCGCCGCACTGTCGGAGGGGCAGTACTGAGGGAGCGCCGCACTGTCGGAGGGGCAGTACTGAGGGAGCGTCGCACCGTCGGAGGGGCAGTACTGAGGGAGCTCCGCACTGTCGGAGGGGCAGTACTGAGGGAGCGTCGGAGGGGCGCTACTGAGGGAGCGCCGCACTGTCGGAGGGGCAGTACTGAGGGAGAGCGGCACTGTCGGAGGGGCAGTACTGAGGGAGCGCCGCACTGTCGGAGGGACAGTACTGAGGGAGCTCCGCACTGTCGGAGGGGCAGTACTGAGGGATCGTCGGAGGGGCGCTACTGAGGGAGCGCCGCACTGTCGGAGGGGCAGTACTGAGGGAGAGCGGCACTGTCGGAGGGGCAGTACTGAGGGAGCGCCGCACTGTCGGAGGGGCAGTACTGAGGGAGCTCCGCACTGTCGGAGGGGCAGTACTGAGGGAGCGTCGGAGGGGCGCTACTGAGGGAGCGCCGCACTGTCGGAGGGGCAGTACTGAGGGAGCGCCGCACTGTCGGAGGGGCGGTACTGAGGGAGGTACTGCCCCTCCGACAGTGCGGCGCTCCCTCAGTACTGCCCCTCCGACAGTGCGGCGCTCCCTCAGTACTGCCCCTCCGACAGTGCGGCGCTCCCTCAGTACCGCCCCTCCGACAGTGCGGTGCTCCCTCAGTACTGCCCCTCCGACAGTGCGGTGCTCCCTCAGTACTGCCCCTCCGACAGTGCGGTGCTCCCTCAGTACTCCCCCTCCGACAGTGCGGCGCTCCCTCAGCACTGGCACTGGGCGTGTCAGCATAGATTTTTGTGCTCAAGTCTCTGGAGTGGGACTGGAACCCATGACCTTCCGACTCGTGGGCGAGACTGCAACCCCCTGAGCCACGGCTGATGCAGAAAATTAAGAGAAAGCTTTTGGGGGTTTTTTTTTTTGCGTAACTGTTGAAAGCTATTGCGTAAGAATGTTGTTTTTTGGAGGATGAGAGCGTTATGGTGAAACAGGAAGTAGGTCAGTGAAATATTATTGTTTGTGTGCAGGTAATTCCTGTTAATAGTCTTGTCATTAAGCCAAAGACCAGTGTGAGTGTAGTGCACTCGTTTTATCTCAGTTTCTGAGTTCCGGCTGAAAGGTCCTTTCCGATTGAACAAGAGCACTGAAGCAAATGTATTAGCTGGGAGCAGACTTCTTCTGGTAATGTTTTACAGAACTACGCAAGTTGGGGGTTGCGTCATTGGATATTGCTGGTTTTTTTTGGGTGAAGCTTTGTGCTTCTGCGTCAGTCCTGGCTCAGAGTGTAGCACTCTCTCTCTCGCCTCTGAGTCAGATGGTCGTGGGTTCGACTCCCACTCCAGAGACTTGAGCACAAAAATCCAGGCTGGTACTCCAGTGCAGCGCTGTCGGAGGTGCCGTCTTTCGGATGAAACGTTAAGCCCAGGCCCTGTCTGCCCTCTCAGGTGGGCGTAAAAGATCCTGTGGCCGGTATTTCGAAGAAGAGCAGGGGGGAGTTCTCCCCGGTGTCCTGGGCCAATATTTATCCCTCAATCAACATCACTTTAAAAAAAAAAATCAGATGATCTGGTCATATCATATTGCTGTTTGTGGGAGCTTGCTGTGCACAAACTGGCTGCCGATTTTCCCTACATTACAACAGTGACCACACTCCAAAAAGTACTTCATTGGCTGTGAAGTGCTTTCGGATGTCCTTGAGGTGGTGAAAGGCGTTGTAGAAATTCCAAGTCTTTCTTGCTTTTCTGCCTTTGCACTTAACTGTGACTCAGATGTTTTAAGACCGGGGTTTATGACTTGGAGGGGTGCATGTGGCCCTGAAGCATTGATAATCTGGCCCTCGAAGCCAAGGCAATCTATTGCTTTTTGTGTGTGCATGTTCTTATTTTGTCCTAATTGAGGTACAGAGAGGGCGGTTTTAGGCACTGTTGCCCCAATGGTGGTTAAGTACTAAATCAGTGTATCAAGATTTGTTAGCAGCAACGTAAGCGATATGCCTATTAACAGGAACATGTTGTAGAAGAACATAAGAAATAGGAGCAGGAGTAGGCCAATCGGCCCCTTCGAGCCTGCTCCGCCATTCAATAAGATCATGGCTGATCTGATCCTCACCTCAAATCTAAAGAACACAAGAAGTAGGAGCAGGACCAGGCCACTCGGCCCCTGGGCCCGCTACGCCACCCACAGGGCCTCGACCGATCCGAACTCAGCCTCATGTCCAATTTCCTGCCCGCTCACCGTAACCCCTAATTCCCTTTACCTCTAGGAAACTGTCTATTTCTGTTTTAAATTTATTTAATGATGTAGCTTCCACAGCTTCCTGGGGCAGCAAATTCCACAGACCTACTACCCTCCTGAGTGAAGAAGTTTCTCCTCATCTCAGTTTTGAAAGAGCAGCCCCTTATTCTAAGATTATGCCCCCTAGTTCTAGTTTCACCCATCCTTGGGAACATCCTTACCGCATCCACCCGATCAAGCCCCTTCACAATCTTATATGTTTCAATAAGATCGCCTCTCATTCTTCTGAACTCCAATGAGTAGAGTCCCAATCTACTCAACCTCTCCTCGTATGTCCACCCCCTCATCCCGGGGATTAACCGAGTGAACCTTCTTTGTACTGCCTCGAGAGCAAGTATGTCTTTTCTTAAGTATGGACACCAAAACTGTATGCAGTATTCCAGATGCGGTCTCACCAATACCTTATATAACTGCAGCAATACCTCCCTGTTTTTATAATCTATCCCCCTAGCAATAAAAGCCAACATTCCGTTGGCCTTCTTGATCACCTGCATACTAACTTTTTGATTTTCTTGCACTAGGACCCCCAGATCCCTTTGTACTGCAGTACTTTCCAGTTTCTCGCCATTAAGATAATAACTTGCTCTCTGATTTTTCCTGCCAAAGTGCATAACCTCACATTTTCCAATATTGTATTGCATCTGCCAAATCTCTGCCCACTCACCCAGCTTGTCTATATCCCCTTGTAGGTTTTTTATGTCCTCCTCACTTTCCACTTTCCCTCCCATCTTTGTATCATCTGCAAACTTTGATATGTTACACTCGGTCCCCTCCTCCAAATCGTTAATATAGATTGTAAAGAGTTGGGGACCCAGCACCGACCCCTGCGGAACACCACTGGCTACTGGTTGCCAGTCCGAGAATGAACCATTTATCCCAACTCTCTGCTTCCTGTTAGATAACCAATCCTCCACCCATGCCAGAATATTCCCCCCAATCCAGTGATTTTTTATCTTGAGCAATAATCTTTTATGTGGCACCTTGTCGAATGCCTTCTGGAAGTCTAAATACACTACGTCCATTGGTTCCCCTTTATCCACCCTGTACGTTATGTCCTCAAAGAACTCAAGCAAATTTGTCAGACATGATTTCCCCTTCATAAAGCCATGCTGACTTTGTCCTATCAAATTATGTTTATCTAAATGTTCCGTTACTGTCTCCTTAATAATAGACTCCAAAATTTTACCCACCACAGATGTTAGACTAACTGGTCTATAATTTCCAGCTTTCTGCCTACTACCCTTTTTAAATAAGGGTGTTACATTAGCAGTTTTCCAATCTGCCGGGACCTTTGCTGATTCCAGGGAATTTTGGGAAATTATTACCAAAGCATCCACAATCCCTATTGCCACTTCCCTCAAGACCCTAGGATGTAAGCCATCAGGTCCAGGGGATTTATCCGCCTTGAGTCCCATTATTTTACTGAGTACCAATTCCTTAGTGATTTTAATCGTAATTAGCTCCTCCCCCCCCTAGAGCCCCCTGTTTGTCCAGTGTTGGGATATTCTTAGTGTCCTCTACCGTAAAGACTGAAACAAAATATTTGTTCAGCATTTTTGCCATCTCCATGTTTCCCACCATTAATTTCCCGGTCTCATCCTCTAAGGGACCTACGTTTGCCTTAACCACCCTTTTTCTTTTTATATAACTATAGAAACTCTTGCTATCTGTTTTTATATTTTTTGCTAATTTATTTTCATAATCTATCTTCCCTTTCTTAATCAATCCTTTAGTTACTTTTTGCTGTCTTTTGAAGACTTCCCAATCTTCTATCCTCCCACTAAGTTTGGCTACCTTATATGTCCTTGTTTTTAGTTGGATACTATCCTTAATTTCTTTACTTAGCCACGGATGGCTGTCATTTCTTTTACACCCTTTTTTCCTCAGTGGAATATATATTTTTTGAAAGTTGTAAAATAACTCCTTAAATGAACACCACTGCTCATGTACCGTCTTACCCTTTAATCTATTTTCCCAGTCCACTTTAATCAATTCCGCTCTCATACCATCATCGTCTCCTTTATTCAAGCTCAGTACGCTTGTCTGAGAACCAACCTTCTCACCCTCTAATTGGATATGGAATTCAACCATGTTATGGTCACTCATTCCAAGGGATCCTTAACTAGGACATTATTAATTAATCCTGACTCATTACACAGGACCAGGTCCAAGGTTGCTTGCCCCCTTGTAGGATCAGTTACATAGTGCTCAAGAAATCCATCCCTAATACACTCAATAAACTCTTCCTCAAGGCTGCCCTGCCCAATTTGATTTGTCCAGTTAATATGATAGTTAAAATCCCCCATAATTATAGCTGTTCCCTTATTACATGCCCCAACTATTTCCTGATTAATACTTCTTCCAGCAGAGTTGCAACTATTAGGAGGCCTATATACTACTCCCACTAGTGTTTTTTTCCCTTTATTATTCCTTATCTCCACCCAAACTGTTTCATTATCCTGATCCTTTGACCCAATATCATTTCTCTGTAATACAGTGATTCCTTCCTTTATTAACATAGCTACCCCACCTCCTCTTCCTTCCTGATTGTTAAATACCCTGGCATATTTAATTCCCAGTCGTTGTCACCCTGCAGCCATGTTTCTGTAATGGCCACAAGATCATACCCATACGTAGTTATTTGTACCGTCAATTCGTCTATTTTGTTATGAATGCTGCGTGCATTCAGATAAAGAACTTTTAAATATGTTTTGTGACAATTTATTCCTGCTTTTACCCCCTTTACTACTTTACCTTTATATATTCTGTCCCTTCCTGACACGCTCTGGTTTTTAATTACCCCACTGCTACTTTGCTCTATTGCCTTCTCCGCTGACATTTTTATTTTTTGCTCTCTTGAAACCTCCCCCCCACTAATTAGTTTAAAGCCCTCTCTACAGCCCTAGTTATTCGATTCGCCAGGACTCTAGTCCCAGCACTGGCCAAGTGAAGTCCGTCCCAACGGAACAGCTCTCTCCTGTTCCAGTACTGGTGCCAGTGTCCCAGGTAGCAAAACCCATTTCTCCCACACCAGTCTTTGAGCCACGCATTTAACCCTCTGATTTTATTTACCCTAGTCAAATTTGCTCGTGGCTCAGGTAGTAATCCAGAGATTACTACCCTAGAGGTTCTGTTTTTTAATTTGGCCCCTAGCTGCTCATACTCCCTCAGCAGAACCTCATTCCTTGTCCTATCTATGTCATTGGTACCAACATGGACCACGACAACTGGATCTTCCCCCTCCCACTCCAAGTTTCTCTCCAGCCCAGAGGAGATGTCCTTAACCCTGGCACCGGGCAGGCAACATAGCCTTCGGGACTCTCGCTCTCGGCTGCAAAGAACCCTATCTATCCCCTTAATGATATTATCCCCTACCACTACAACATTTCTTTTTACTCCCCCCACTTGAATGGCTCCCCGTACCACAGTGCTGTGGCCAGGTTGCTCATCCTCCCTGCAGTCCCTGCTCCCGTCCTCACAGGGAGTAAGAGCCTCGAACCTGTTGGACAAGAGCAAGGGCTGCAGCTCCTCCAACACTACCTCCTGGATCCCCGTACCTGCCTCACTCGTAGTCACACCCTCCTGTCCCTGATCATGGGCTACATCTGAATTAGTTAATCTAATTGGTGTGTCTACCTCCTGGAACACAGAGTCCAGGTAACTCTCCCCCTCCCTGATGTGTCGCAGTGTTTGAAGCTCAGACTCCAGCTCATCAACACGGAGCCGGAGTTCCTCGAGCAGCCAACACTTACTGCAAATGTGATCACCGTGAACATCAATGGTGTCCTCCAGCTCCCACATATTGCAGCAGTAACACATCACCTGCTCTCCCATTCTATGTAATTAATTAAATTTATTATTATTTACCCTTTAATTAATTTAAATTAAAACAATACACTTCTGTGACAGTTTGATCTGAGTCTCTTCACTCTCCGTCCTGTAGCAGTTTGATCTGAGTCTCCTCACTCCGTCCTGACAGTTTGATCTGAGTCTCCTCACTCTGTCCTGTGGCAGTTTGTTCTGAGTCTCCTCACTCTCCGTCCTGTGGCAGTTTGTTCTGAGTCTCCTCACTCTCCGTCCTGTGGCAGTTTGTTCTGAGTCTCCTCACTCTCCGTCCTGTGGCAGTTTGTTCTGAGTCTCCTCACTCTCCGTCCTGTGGCAGTTTGTTCTGAGTCTCCTCACTCCGTCCTGACGTTGCTGGTTAACAGCGCCTTTACGTCCCACGGCACTTCACAGGAGCGTAATCCGACAGAATTTGAAACCGAGCCAGGAGATATGAGGACAGGCGACCAAAAGCTTGGTCAAAGAGGTCGGCTTTAAGGAGCTGGAGAGGTTCAGGAAGAGAATTTCAGTTCTTGGCGCCTAGCCAGTTGAAGGCACGGTCACCAATGGTGGGGTGAAGGAAGTCGAGCCCGCTGCGCCATTCAGTAAGCTCATGGTTGATCTTCGACCTCAACTCCACTTTCCCGCCTGATCCCCATATCCCTTGACTCTCGATCTCCGCCTTGAATATACTCAATGTCTGAGCATCCACAGCCCTCTGGGGTAGAGAATTCCAAAGATTCACCACCCTCTGAGTGAAGAAATTTCTCCTCATCTCAGTCCTAAATGACCGACCCCTTATCTGAGACTGTGACCCCTGGTTCTAGACCCTCCAGCCAGGGGGAAACAGCCTCTCAGCATCTACCTATACTCATCAGCTATACAGGGTACTGGTGAGGCCACACCTGGAGTACTGCGTACAGTTTTGGTTTCCATATTTAAGAAAAGATATACTTGCTCTAGAGGCAGTTCAGAGAAGGTTCACTCGGTTGATTCCGGAGATGAGGGGGTTGACTTATGAGGAAAGGTTGAGTAGGTTGGGCCTCTACTCATTGGAATTCAGAAGAATGAGAGGCGATCTTATCGAAACATATAAGATTGTGAGGGGGCTTGATCGGGTGGAGGCGGGGAGGATGTTTCCACTGATGGGTGAGACTAGAACTAGGGGGCATAATCTTAGAATAAGGGGCTGCAGTTTCAAAACTGAGATGAGGAGAAACTTCTTCCCTCAGAGGGTAGTAAATCTATGGGATTTGCTACCTCAGAGAGCTGTGGAAGCTGCGACATTAAATAAATTTAAAACGGAGGTAGACAGTTTCCTAGCTGATAAGGGAATTAAGGGTTATGGGGAGCGGGCAGGGAAGTGGACGTGAGTCTAGGTTCGGATCAGCCATGATCCTATTGAATGGCGGAGCAGGCCCGAGGGGTCGTATGGCCGACTCCCGCTCCTACTTCTTATGTTCTTACCCTGTCAAGTCCTCTAAGAGATCACCTCTCATTCTTCTAAACTCCAGAGAGTATAGGCCCACTCTACTTAATCTCTCCTCATAGGACAGCCTTCTCATCCCAGGAGTCAGTCTAGTGAACCTTTGTTGCAGCCCCTCTAAGGCAAGTATATTAAACCCATCTTGCTGTCGCGGATTGAAGGTTGACACACCGCCCCCTCCTTTTAGGTGGTGTCCTCAGTCATTTCCGCCTTGTTTTCTGTCAGCGAAGTATATCGCCCCAGGTTTAATTTGTGTCTCTTTCATCGGCGCTGGTGTCTTCAGGTAGAGGAGGGTGAATTATCGTTGACAAGTGTGTAATGATGTATGTGGAAGTGGGAGCAAGCGATAACTCGCGAGACCGAGAGGTGTTTTGTGGGTTTATGAAATGACTGTGGAATTAAAACGGACAGTTGCTCGTCGAAACGAACCCGCTGCTTAAAAAGTAGTGTATATTTTTAAACTGTGGTAGTCCCCGTTCTGTCTTCCTTTATCTGTCCTTGAAAGCCCAGTCTGCGGTGTGTGAACTCTTGTTCTTGGCTTGTGACGTTTTAAGCCCACGACAGATGGCCCGCTGTGGTGTGGGAAAAGGCGAATTCTTCTCTTCTGAGAGACTTTCACAGCTAACTGGTGCCAGCTGTGCCTTTTGTTCTGTTTCGAAATTTCATTTTCATTTTTTTTTTTAAGTGTGCTGGACATATCCTTGGCAACTCTCATTATATTCCACTCACTCGCATTTTGTCAAACTGCTTCAACATTATTTTAACCGACTCCGTGGGTGTCCGAAATACTTTCGCTGCCTCAGAATGTGACTTTTTTTTTAAATGCATTCTTTACCCCTCCTTCAGTTTTCACCATTGTCCTTCCGAATGCCTCCGACTCGCCATGGCCACAGCTTCACAGGTAAGGGGCCAGATTTTGCGTTAAAGGTAACGGCGAGGCTAACTGCCCTCACCGTTTGTTAACGCGTAGATCGGACAGCAACCTCCAGCGCCCGCGCAGTTAAAACACGCAACTGAGGAAGTTGCCAGAAAAAAGAAGACGGGCTCGCATTTCTCCAGCGCCTTTCACGACCACCGGACGTCTCAAAGCTCTTTACAGCCAATGAAGTCATTTTTGGAGTGTAGTCACTGTTGTAATGTAGGAAACGCAGCAGCCAATTTGCCCACAGCAAACTCCCACAAACAGCAATAATGACCAGATCATCTGTTTTAGTGATGTTGGTTGAGGGATAAATATTGGCCCCAGGACACTGGGAAAAACTCCCCCTGCTCTTCTTCCAATAGTGGCCACGGGATCTTTTACATCCACCTGAGAGGGCAGACGGAGCCTCAGTTTAACGTCTCATCCGAAAGATGGCACCTCCGACAGTGCAGCGCTCCCTCAGTACTGGGAGTGTCGGCCTGGATTTTTGTGCTCAAGTCTCTGGAGTTGGACTTGAGCCCTCAACCTTCTGACTGAGGGGCGAGAGAATGCACTGAGCAACTGGCTGGTAAGATTCCCTGCTCCTTGCGTGACGCCGAGAGACCCGCCATTCAAATACATTGAATACTGTGAAGTTGCTATACTTATCTGATAACAGAAAACGCTGGAAAAACTCAGCAGGCCAGGCAGCATCCGTGGAGAGAGAAACAGAGTTAACGTTTCAGGTCGAAGAAAGGTCTTCGACCTGAAACGTTAACTCTGTTTCTCTCTCCACGGATGCTGCCTGGCCTGCTGAGTTTTTCCAGCGTTTTCTGTTGTTATTTCGGATTTCCAGCATCCGCAGTATTTTGCTATCATACTTATCTGATACCTATTCACTAAACTCACCAGAAAAAGTTAGGGCTTGTCCATCCCCAGTCCAAGTACCCTTTTAATGGCGTGGTAAGTCTTAATTACTGCCCTGCAACCCCTCTCTGGCACTGAAAATAAACTTTTAACAAGTAAGGAGTCTCATTCCCTCAGATTTTAATTGTTGTTGGAGATTTAAAGACATTTAAATAAAATGTTTTTATTTTGTTTTATTTTTTTAACTTTTTCTTTCTGTCTCTTTCATCTCTCTCGCTTGGTGTCAGCCGTGGCTCAGTGGGCAGCACTCTCCCCTCTGAGTCAGGGGGTTGTGGGTTCAATTCCCGCTCCAGAGACTTGAGCACAAAAATCTAGGCTGGCACTCCCGTTGCAGTACTGAGGGAGTGCTGTGCTGTCGGAGGTGCCGTCTTTCGGGTGAGACATTAAATCGAGGCCCCGTCTGCTCTCTAAGGTGGATGTAAAAGATCCCATGGCACTATTTCGAAGAAGAGCAGGGGAGTTCTCCCTGGTGTCCTGGCCAATATTTATCCCAAAAACAACATCACTAAAACATTATCTGGTCATTTTCACATTGCTGTTTTTACGAGCTTGCAAATTGGCTGCCGCGTTTCCTACATTACAACAGTGACCGCACTTCAAAAGTACTTCATTGGCTGTAAAGCATTTTGAACATAGGAACACGAGTCATCCATTGATCCCCTCGAGCCTGTTCAGCTATTCAATGAGATCATGACTGATCTGTGACCTAACTCCATCTCCCCGCCTTTGGCCCATATCCCTCAATACCTTTGGTTAACAAAAATCTATCAATCTCAGATTTAAAAATAACAATTGACCCAGCATCAATTGCCGTTTGCGGAAGTGTTTCCTAACTTCACTCCTGAAAGGTCTGGCTCTAATTTTTAGGCTATGCCCCCTAGTCCTAGAATCCCCAACCAGTGGAAATAGTTTCTCTCTATCTGTTCCCCTTAATATCCTGAAAACTTTGAGCAGATCACCCCTTAACCTTCTAAATTCCAGGGAATACAACCCTAATTTGTGTAACCTCTCCTCGTAACTTTGGGACATCCTGAGGTCGTGAAAGGCGCTGTATAAATGCAGGTCTGTTTGTTTGTTTCTTTCCTCTCTCAATCCAATCTTTCTTTCCCTCTCTATTTCACTTTCTAGAGCCTGGTTTGACATTGAACTCTCTATTCTGACTGACGCTTCGATCGGACTGGTTCAGGAGCCCCACAGTTGCTTGCCTTGTTCACGCAGGTATCCGATGCTCTGTAGAGGGCGCTGCGCATTTTTGCACATTGGCTGACCGCAACTTCCAGTCCATTAAAAAGGTCTATGGGCAAGTGCTGGCGCCGTGAGATCACCGCTGACAGCAATCTCCGGCCCATTGTCGCATGCGCGGATTTTTAAAGGGGCCACGGCCCGTTCAAAAATTGGTCCGGAGGTGACTTACGGCATGGTTGAGGGATTCAGCAACAAGTGGGATGAGAGGCAGAGGTGGGCGATGTTGAGTGGAAATAGTCTGTCCTTGCGATGGAGAGGATATGGCGTTTGCAGCTCAGATTGGAGTCGAATAGGACGTTGAGGTTGTGAACAGTCTGGTTCAGCCTGTGTCCGCAGAGGGAGGTGTGAATCAGAAGGCCAGGATAGAAACATAGAAGATAGGAGCAGGAGTAGGCCATTCGGCCCCTCTAGCCTGCTCCGCCATTCAATGCGATCATCGCTGATCATCCAATTTCAGTACCCTGTCCCTGCCTTTTCCCCATATCCCTTGATCCCTTTAGCCTTAAGAAATATATCTAACTCCTTCTTGAATATATTTAATGAATTGGCCTCAACTGCTTCTGTGGTAGAGAATTCCACAGGTTCACCACTCTCTGGGTGAAGAAATTCCTCCTCATCTCTGTCCTAAATGGCTTACCCCTTATCCTTAGACTGTGACCTCTGGTTCTGGACTCCCCGACCATCGGGAACATCCTTCCTGCATCTAGTCTGTCTAGTCCTGTTAGAATTTTATAAGTTTCAATGAGATCCCCTCTCATTCTTCTAAACTCCAGCGAGTATAAGCCCAATCGACCCAATCTCTCCTCATACGTCATTCCTGCCATCCCAAGTATCAGCCTGGTGAATCTTTGCTGCACTCCCTCCATGGCAAGAACATCCTTCCTCAGATAAGGCGACCAAAACTGCACACAGTACTCAAGGTGTGGTCTCACCAAGGCCCTGTACAACTGCAGCAAGACATCCTTGCTCCTGTACTCGAATCCTCTCGCTATGAAGGCCAACATACCATTTGCCTTCTTCACCGCCTGCTGCACCTGCATGCTTACCTTCAGCGACTGGTGCACAAGGACACCCAGGTCTCGTTGCACTTCCCCTTCTCCCAATCTATTGCCATTCAGATAATCTGCCTTCCCGTTTTTGACACCAAAGTGGATAACCTCGCATTTATCCACATTATAGTGCATCTGCCATGATTCTGCCCAATCACCCAACCTGTCCAAATCATACTGGAGTTTTTCGGCAGCCTCCTCACAGCACACACGCCCACCCAGCTTTGTGTCGTCTGCAAACTTGGAGATATTACATCTAGTTCCCTCGTCTATATCATTAATATATATAGTGAATAGCTGGGGTCCTAGGACCGATCCCTGCGGTACCCCACTAGTCACTGCCTGCCACTCGGAAAAAGACCCGTTTGTTCCAACTCTTTGCCTTCTGTCCGCCAACCAGTTCTCTATCGAAGTCAATACCTTGCCCCCAATCCCATGTGCTTTAACTTTACACGCTAATCTCTTATGCGGGACCTTATCGAAAGCCTTCTGAAAGTCCAAATACACCACATCTACTGGTTCTCCCTTATCTATTCTACCAGTTACATCCTCAAAAAATTCCAGTAGATTAGTCAAGCATGCAGTGAGTGGCGGAGGCTGGCGATGACGGCTTTAGTCTCCCCAATGTTTTAACTGGAGGAAATTGCAGCTTTTGTCTGAGACTAAACGGCGGGCAAGCAGTCCGACAACAGTGGGAGGGGACTGCCGAGAGAGGCGGTGGAGGGGTAGAGACGGGCGTCGTCAGCTGCCTCCGTGTCCGTCACTGACGTCGCCACTGAAAACTAGGTTATGCCTTCATCATCTCCACTAAGGTCCACACACCCCCCCCCCCCCCCCGCCCTCTCCATGTTCCACTGGCCCAGTGAGTTCATTTCAGAATTCGACTCCTTGTCTCTCAAGTCGCTCCATGGCCTCACCCAAACCTACCTCGCACCCCGCCCCCCCCACACACACCCAAACCCTCCTCTCCTCTAACCCCAGGCTTCTCTCTCTATTCCACTCCACCATGGGTGCCTGTTCATTTGGCCACTCCTGCCCTCTGGGAACTCCCTGCCCAGTTCCTTCCACATGCTTTTCCTTCTTTCAAAAATCTACGCTTCAAATGTGCAGTCACCCATCGCCCCCCAGCGCACTAGAAAGGGAAAACTTGCCTTTATATGTAGTGCCTCGTGGCTTCCCAAGCCACTCCACATCTAATGAATTGCTATTAAAGTGCATTTTGTAGAGGAGATTTGATCGAGGTGTTTAAAATCATGAAGGGTTTAGATAAGAGGAAGTAAAGAGAAACTGTTTCCAGTGGCTGACGGGTCGATAACCAGAGGGCACAGATTTAAGGCGATTGGCAAATGAACCAGAGGCGACATGAGGAAACTTTTTTACGCAGCGAGTGGTTAGGATTTGGAATGCGCTGCCTGATAGGGCGGTGGATACAGATTCAATACCAGCCTTCAAAAGGGAATTGGATAAATACTTGAAGGAGAAGAAATTGCAGGGATATGGGGAAAGAGCGGGGGGGAGTGGGACTAACTGGATTGCTCTTCGAAAGAGCCGGCGCAGACTCGAGGGCCGAATGGCCTCCTTCTATGCTGGACTGTTCGATGCTTGTGTTTCTGTGAGCGTAGCACTTGAACTATCAATGTGACCGTTGCTGGCTAAATATAATACATCCAAATACATGCTGTAAGGCAATAAATCAGGATGTTTAGAAGGCACCACAGATGTTATTAAGGAAAACCCTTAGATGTATTTGTGCTGCAAAACACGCATTGATTTGTGTCCCTTCGGCAGCACCTCCCAAACCCGCGACCTCCTCCACCTAGAAGGACAAGGGCAGCAGGAGCATGGGAACACCACCACCTCCAAGTTCCCCTCCAAGTCACACACCAACCCGACTTGGAAATATATCGGCCGTTCCTTCATCGTCGCTGGGTCAAAATCTAACAGCACTGTGGGAGCACCTTCGCCACACGGACTGCAGCGGTTCAAGAAGGCGGCTCACCGCCACCTTCTCGAGGGCAATTAGGAGTGGCCAATAAATGCTGGCCTTGCTGGTGACGTCGTCCTCCCGAGAATGAATTTTTTAAAAAAGCTTTTTAATTTAAGTTCAAGGCAGTAACGCACACTTGCCCGATGAAAGAAATCCTTATTAATTGAGCTGAATGAAAAATTCCTTGTTATTTTTGAGGGTGATTGTCATTGAAACAATAGTGCAGAGCATCCCAAGGTTAAGAAGATGAGGAAAATCAAGAAAGAAAGACTCGCATTTCTCCAGCGCCTTTCACAACCTCAGGACGTCCCAAAGCGCTTTACAGCCAATGAAGTACTTTTTGAAGTGTAGTCACTGTTGTAATGTAGGAAACGCGGCAGCCAATTTGCGCACAGCAAGCTCCCACACACAGCAATGTGTTTCAGTGATGATGTTTGAGGGAGAAATATTGGCCAGGACACCGGGGAAATCTCCCCTGCTCTTCTTCCAAATAGTGCCGTGGGATCTTTTACGTCCACCTGAGAGAGCAGACGGGGCCTCGGTACGACAGCACCTCCGACAGTGTAGTGCTCCCTCAGTACTGCCCCTCCGACAGTGTGGCGCTCCCTCAGTACCGCCCCTCCGACAGTGCGGTGCTCCCTCAGTACCGCCCCTCCGACAGTGCGGCGCTCCCTCAGTACCGCCCCTCCGACAGTGCGGCGCTCCCTCAGTACCGCCCCTCCGACAGTGCGGCGCTCCCTCAGCACTGCCCCTCCGACAGTGCGGCGCTCCCTCAGTACCGCCCCTGCGACAGTGCGGCGCTCCCTCAGCACTGCCCTGGGAGTGTCAGCCTGGATTTTTCTGCTCAAGTCTCTGGAGTGGGACTTGAACCTACGACCTTCTGACTCAGACGAGAGTGCTTACCCACTGAGCCACGGAAATCAAGGAGTAACAATTAGGTGATGCCGAGCTTTGATTTTAAAAAGAAAATCTGTAGGTTGTTAGACCGAAGCAGGCAAGGAGTTCTGCATTTTCAGGTCTTGGGTAAGCACGAGCTGAGAATAGGAGCTGGTTGTGGTGTGTCTTGACTTCACTACGGAATATGGAGTATGTGTAAGACACCCTTCAGTGTACAGTTGGGTACATCAGCAATTTACAGTGATAGAAGAGTTAATGTTTTGGTTGGAGCACTTTATACGAGCCTGTCCTGGCATGTTCCTTCGAGCCTTGTTTAATTCTCCATTTGGGCACACTCCATTGCTTCCCTCTGTCCGGAAAATGCTGTCTTGGCCGGGACGCAAGGGGCTTTTGTGGATGAATAGATTGAGGGAATCTGATGGGATTGTTTCCTTTCACATTGGATAATCTGTTGTTTATCCCATGCAGTCGCACTTAATTAACTCGATTTAGTACGGGAGCTGATTCGGCTTTCCTGATAACGGCAGCATGTAACAGGAGACAACTCTGATTCCCAGCCTGTGTGACGTCTATCCACAACCGACCTCAGCATTCCTGAGGTTGGGAAGGGGCGGGCGGGGGGTGGGGGGAGGAAACCAGCTGCCCGGTGTGCATGTTGAGGATAGATTCAGGCCTGGTCAAACGTTCACTGAGCTAGACTCGCGCTTCTCGAATGAGCACTCATGTGAGCTAGGCACCTGTATAAAGAAAGGAAGACTTGCATTTCGACAGCGCCTTCCACGATCTTATTGAATGGCGGAGCAGGCTCGAGGGGCCGTTTGGCCTACTCCTGCTCCTATTTGCTATTCAGAGGGTCCTTGTACACGAATCACAGAAAGTTAACATGCAGGTGCAGCAAGCAATTAGGCAAGCAAATGGTATGTTAGCCTTTATTACAAAAGGGTTGGAGTATAAGAGTAGGGAAGTCTTACTGCAATTATGTCCACGTGGAGTGCTGCGTACAGTTTTGGTCTCCTTACCTAAGGAAGGATATACTTGCCTTAGAGAGAGTGCAATGAAGGTTCACCAGATTGATTCCTGGGATCGGGGTGGGGGGATTGTCCTATCAGAAGAGATTGAGGCGACTAGGCCTATATTCGCTGGCGTTTAGAAGAATGAGAGGTGATCTCATTGAAACGCATAAAATTCTTACAGGGCTTGACAGGGTAGATGCTGAGCGGATATTTCCCCTGTCTGGAGAGTCTACGACTAGAGGGGCCGGCCATTTAGGACTGAGATGAGGAGGAATTTCTTCACTCAGAGGGTGGTGAATCTTTGGAATTCTCTACCCCAGAGGGCTGTGGAGGCTCAGTCGTTGAGTATATTCAAGACAGAGATCGATAGATTTTTGGATATTAAGGGAATCAAGGGATATGGGGATCGGGCGGGAAAGTGGCGATGAGGTCCAAGATCTTATTGAATAGCGGAGCAGGCTCAAGGGGCCGAATGGCCTAATGCTGCTCCTATTTCTTGCGTTGTTTGTTATCTGTTTCCAGCATTCTTTGTTCAGAATTGTGGAAATCCAAAATAGTACAAGCGCAATGGTGTATAAACCATCCCCTGACTTATGATCTGTACTCTATTTACTGTCAATTTTGAAAAGAACCACAATACAGCACTTTGGAATTGGGTGATTCTGGGCTGTACGACGTCATTTAGCAAATATTTATTTTAATAATCGGTTCTGCTGTTTGCCGAGAGCTTGTGCTAAACCCAGTGCTGCTAACCAGATAAAGAAATAAAAGTGACCCTTGGAATCAGACTCCAGTTAAATATTCACAGAAGTGGAACAAAGTGTAAGGCAGGAGTACATCATGATACAAATCACAGTTAAATAAGCCCACCAACATTCACTGTCCAAGTACACACAAATAGCCACTGGGGTGAGGTACTGAAAATGCACGGTGCGCTATTCCAGCCATCTCCTGGCCGGCCTCCCAATTTCCACCCTCTGTAAACTTGAGCTCATCCAACTCCTAACTCGCACCCATCACCCCCTGTGCTCGCTGACCTACATTGGCTCCCGGTCCGGCCACACCTCCATTTTAAAATTCTCATCCTTGTTTTCAAATCCCTCCATGGCCCTCGGCCCCTTCCCTATCTCTGTAACCTCCTGCAACCCTCCGAGATCTCTGCGCTCCTCAAATTCCGGCCTCTCGCGCATCCCCCGATTTCCATTGGCGGCCGTGCCTTCAGCTGGCTGGGCCCCGAGCTCTGGAATTCCCTCCCTAAACCTCTCCGCCGCTCTCTCCTCCTTGAAGACGCTCCTTAAAACCGACCTCTTTGACCAAGCTTTTGGTCGCCTGTCCCAATCTCTCCTCATGTGGCTCGGTGTCAAATTTTGTCTGATAATCGCTCCTGTGAAGCGCCTTGGGACGTTTTACTACGTTAAAGGCGCTGTGTAAATACAAGTTGCTGTTGGTGTGGGAACCAGCTCTTGTTCTGGATTCTCCACACAACATACAGCGCATTCAACGTAGCAAAACGTCCCACAGCGCTTCACAAGAGCAATAGCAATAAAACCATTTTTAACTCCCAGCCATAGAAACAGGCGAGAGTGACGGCCGACGGATCATAATCCAGAATTTTGGGGGGGTGCGGGGAGACGACTGGCAGGTAGAAAGCGAAATGCCGTGGGCTAATTGAACCAAACAATGGTGCCTCCAAATTATTTATTGCCTCTTTGCCTGAGGAGAACCCTCTGTTTAACTTTCTTCCTGTTGACTGACTGTCTTCCTGTATCTCGCACCATCCATGGCTTCAGAGAAAGGACGACTTAGCCTCCGGACTCTGTAGGGCGGGGAAGTGGCTTTGAGCCCAAGATCAGCCATGATCTTATTGAATGGCGGAGCAGGCTCGAGGGGCCAAGTGGCCTATTCCTGCTCCTATTTCTTATGTTCTTCTGTACTCCATCACCGCTCCTAATACATATTTGCTTCCTGGGATGAGAGGGCTGTCCAATGAGGAGAGATTGAGTAGAATAGGCCGATATTCCCTGGAGTTTAGAAGAATGAGAGGTGATCTCATTGAAATGTATAAAATTCTTCGAGGGATTGACAGGGTAGATGCTGAGAGGCAGTTTCCCCCTGGCTGGAGTGTCTAGAACCAGGGGTCACAGTCTCAGGATAAGGGGTCGGCCATTTAGGACTGAGATGAGGAGAAATTTCTTCACCCAGAGGGTGGTGAATCTTTGGAATTCTCTACCCCAGAGAGCTGTGGATGCTCAGTTGAGTATATTCAAGACTGAGATCGATAGATTTTTGGACTCTCGGGAAATCAAGGGATCTGGGGATCGGGTGGGAAAGTGGAGTTGAGGTCGAAGATCAACCATGATCTTATTGAATGGCAGAGCAGGCTCGAGGGGCCATATGGCCGACTCCCGCTCCTAATTCTTATGTGAAGCATGTTTTTTCTCTCTTTCCCCTCCCCTCCCCCCCCCCCTCTTGATTTCACAGTATCCGCCACCCTACAGTTCCTCACTCGAATGGCTTTGTGTGAGTCTCGACCTCGTGCTCAGTTGGGCCTGGGTTTGATTGCCTCGACCTCAGCTGTGCCCCTGTGGGGAAAAGCCACGTGGAGGCTGGACGCGCTCCCACAGGGAGGGAGTTGGTCCCAAGGCTCCTCACTTGCTGGCTTGCAGCGAAGACAGGGGCACTCATTTCACCTATTAATAAAAACGGTGAGACTGAGTGGAGCATAAACGCTGGCATGGACTGGTTGGCCCGAATGGCCTGTCTATATCCTATGATTTGTATCAGATCAGAGTCTAATCCTGCCATCAGCTGGCATTCACACATGTGCTTCCCACTCCAGAGACTTGAGCGCAAAATACCGGGCTGACACTCCAGGGCAGTACTGAGGGAGTGCTGCACTGTCGGAGGGGCGGTACTGAGGGAGTGCTGCACTGTCGGAGGGGCGGTACTGAGGGAGCGCCGCACTGTCGGAGGGGCGGTACTGAGGGAGTGCTGCACTGTCGGAGGGGCGGTACTGAGAGAGCGCCGCACTGTCGGAGGGGCGGTACTGAGGGAGCGCCGCACTGTCGGAGGGGCGGTACTGAGAGAGCGCCGCACTGTCGGAGGGGTGGTACTGAGGGAGCGCCGCACTGTCGGAGGGGCCGTCTTTTGGATGAGACGTTAAACTGAGGCCCCGTCTGCCCTATCAGGTGGATGTAAAAGATCCCACGGCCACTATTGGAAGAAGAGCAGGGGGGAGTTCTCCCCGGTGTCCTGGGGCCAATATTTATCCCTCAATCAACATCACTAAAAACAGATGATCTGGTCATTATCACATTGCTGTTTGTGGGAGCTTGCTGTGCACAAATTGGCTGCCGCGTTTCCCACATTACAACAGTGACCGCACTTCAAAAAAAAAGTATTTCATTGACTGCGAAGGACTTGGGGACGTCCTGAGGTTGTGAAAGGCGCTGTAGAAATGCAAGTCTTTCAGTCTTCAAGTGTTTTTGAGTTTCCCAACCCCTGTCCTGACGAGATCAGGTAAATCTCCACAAGCTGGCACTTGCCTGCTCTGCATGGCTCCGTCCCGTAATAAAAAACCCAATGAATTTACCAACTGGCCCATTGGCTGAGCGGTTAAGAGATTCTGGAAAAAATGTTGCAGTCCCAGGCAGCCCTGCCCATGTAATAAAAGCCTGTGCACTCTGATTGAAACCACTTGCCATGTTTGCTCAGAGACTCCTTCCACGTTTACACTGGAACACGAGCATTTTATTGCTGGATCGGGTCCAGCGCTGGTCTGGTCCCTTCTGAAAGAAAGGGAGATGTGTAGTATTTGTTTGGCACTCATTGAGAGCCGAATAATGTTATGGGAACGGAACTGTAATTCAATATTGCAGTAGTCACCACTCGCGATGCTGACTAGCATCAAGTCCAACATATTGTTATGCGATATTTTTTGGAGTTGAGCTTTATGAAAAGGAGTTTGCGGGTGGGGGGGCGGGGGGGGTCCGGTCTCGTGATCAGATACCAGAAGATGTTTGTGCATCTGTTACTTCAGAGGAGACGGGACTGCAACAAAGTGAGACTTGTGCTGTGAACAGCTGTACCTTGAAGCACTTGTGTGCGCTGCATTTAACGGTCATGGGAGATTATCAGGTCTGTTGGCTTGTTGCAAATTCCTTTCCCCCTGCAGTTTTCGGGAAAGCTTTTAAAATGCATCCTTTTTTTAAAAAAAAGTTGTCGATCATTTAAGGGTGTGTCTGCACTCCACTTTTTGCACAGCCCAGTTTGCAAGCTTGTATAATATGAACAAGTCAAGTTGCAAAGGATCCTTGAACGCTTGTGGTCACTTTTGTGTGTGTGTGTGTGTGTGTTTTAAATTGCATTCTCAGTTTTTATTTAACTTTATATCTTGAAGCCATTGCGACGCTTACAGAAGTGCATTGATCTAATCCCGTTTCGTGGCGTGGCTATCTGTGCTGGGAGCAGTGCTGCTTCAAGGGTTGAAGCAGTTGGTCTCTGGGTCGTGGCATGTGATGGAGGGCTTGTCTATTGGCGGTTCTGTCGGTTAGCACCATTGCTCTTCCTTGTTGGTCGGCGGCTCGCTGTGTTGGAGGAGAGCCGAGTGTTTCGGAGTACGTCACAGCACAGAAGGAGGCCATTCGGCCAGTCATGCCCGTGCCAGCTCTTTAAAAGAGCAGTCGTGCTTCGTCCCACACCCCCCTGATTTTTGTCCATAACCTTGTAAATTCCTCATCCTCCAGTATCTGAGGTTCACCAGACTGATTCCTGGGATGGCAGGACTGTCGTATGAGGAGAGATTGGGTCGACTAGGCCTGTATTCACTAGAGTTTAGAAGAATGAGAGGGGGATCTCATTGAAACGTATAAAATTCTGACAGGGCTAGACAGACTGGATGCAGGAAGGATGTTTCCCCTGGCTGGGGGGTCACAGTCTCAGGATACGGGGCAGGATATTTAGGACTGAGATGAGGAGAAATTTCTTCACTCAGAGGGTGGTGAACCTGTGGAATTCTCTACCACAGAAGGCTGTGGAGGCCAAGTCACTGAATCTATTTAAGAAGGAGATAGATAGATTTCTAGACACAAAAGGCATCAAGGGGTATGGGGAGAGAGCGGGGATATGGTATTGAGATAGAGGATCAGCCATGATCATATTGAATGGCGGAGCAGGCTCGAAGGGCCGAATGGCCGACTCCTGCTCCTATTTTTCTATCTGTCCAACTCCCTTTTAAAATTATTGATGGAATCAGCTCCCACCGCCTTTTCAGGTCGAGCGTTCCAGATCCCGCTAACTCTGAGTGAAAAATTTCTCCTCATCTCCCCTCTAGATCTTTTGCCAATGATTTTAAATCTGTGACCTCTGGTTATTGACCCACTCGTCAGAGGGGACGGTTTTTCTCTGTCCTCTCGATCAAAACCCCCTCATCGTCTTGCAAACCTCTATTAGGTCACCTCTTAACCTTCTCTGTTTGAAATAGTTGGGCCTCTGAGCACAGTCTCCAGTGCCCAGCAGAGGTCACCCGTTGTGACTGGCTAACCCCCCCCCTTCAGCCATGTATTTTGGGGCGGGGGGCGCTGCAGTCCACCACGGTGAGGGGGTGGCGGTGCAGACGCACCTTCTTGCCGGCAGAAGCGAGAGTCGAGCTACCCCCGCTTGTTACAGGAGAGGGCTGGCTCCAGCAATCAGCGGGCCGGGATTGCAAGACGAGTCGCCGTCCCTGCGGTCTTCCAGACTGCTCTGCAGGATGGCTGAATGCGGCCTCGTCAGCAGTTACTCAGTCTGGAGGGGCGTCGTTGAGTGGGGTGGGCTGTACATGACCTTGATGTTGGCCCTTGCAGTTTGCAACGCCAGCTCCGTGTGATCTCCTGGACTGGTTTCGATCGCCAGAGCGGGGTCGGAGAGGAATTTTCCAGGCTCTTTTAAAAGTTCCCTTAAATGTTAATCTGTCTTTCTGTTTTCACATTCTACCAGAACTGGCACAGACACAATGGGCCGAATGGCCTCGTTCTGCGCTGTAAGATTCGATGCTATGAGCTGTACTTAGAGCGCTTTCTATTTTTGCAGCATTGGCAATTTTTGCCCTTATTTTGGTAGTTTAATTGCTTCCTGTTGCCTGTCCGTTGAGTATCCCAGGGACACGCCCTTTGGCTCAACTTTTCCGAATATATTTCAGCAGTGAGTGTTGGAAGCTGGTGTGCAGCTTTTAAAGCGGAGTCTTTGTTTTATTTGGGGCGGGGGGGGAACAAAGGTCTGCTTGTTGGTTTCTGTTTGACTTACCTGGCGTGCAGCGTTCCCCAGTGGGAAAGGCTGCTACCAGGTAGGGTCCAGTGCTGGTTGTGACCGAACGCAAGCTGAGCTGCCAAATGAGGTCCGAAGACATGGAATAAAAACCGAAAATGCTGGCGATACTCGGCAGGTCAGGCAGCATCTGTGAAGAGAGAAACAGAGTTAACGTTTCAGGTCGATGAGCTTTCGTCAGAACTGGAAAAAAGCAGGAAATGGAACAGGTTTTTAAGCAAGTGCAGGGGCTGGGAAAGGGGGGAGGGGGAGGAAAGAACAAAAGGGAAGGTCCGTGATAGGATAGAAGGCAGGAGAGGTTAAGAGACATTAAGAGATATTCAAGGCAAAAGGAGATGGTAACGGGACAGGTTAAGAAACAAAGGATGGCTCCAGATGAAGTGTGAATTGCGCTGGCAGAATGAAAGACAGCTGCCATGTGGGAGAGAGAAAAAAAGACAGACAAAAAGTGTGGATGAAAAATATATATATGATCGGGGCCGAGGTTATTGTCTGAAATTGTTGAACTCTATGTTGAGTCCAGAAGGCTGTAAAGTGCCTAATCGAAAGATGAGGTGCTGTTCCTCGAGCTTACGCTGAGCTTCCTTGGAACAGTGTGAGAGGCCGAGGACGGTGAGGTCTGAGTGGGAGTGGAGCGGAGAATTAAAGTGACAGGCGACCGGAAGCTCGGGGTCCCCCTTACGGACTGAACGGAGGTGTTCCGCAAAGCGGTCACCCAATCTGCGTTTGGTCTCCCCAATGTAGAGGAGACTGCATCGTGAGCAGCGAATACAGTATACTAAGTTGCAAGAAGTACAAGTAAATCACTGTTTCACCTGGAAGGGGTGTTTGGGGCCCTGGACAGTGGGAAGGGGGGAGGTATAAAGGCATGTGTTGCATCTCCTGCACTTGCACGGGAAGGTGCTGGGCGAAGGGGAAGGGGTGTTGGAGGAGTGGACCAGGGTGTCGCGGAGGGAGCGGTCCCTTCGGAATGCTGAAAGGGGAGGTGAGGGGAAGATGTGTTTGGTGGTGGGATCACGCTGGAGGTGGCGGAAATGGCGGAGGATGATCCGTTGAATGTGGAGGCTGGTGGGGTGAAAGGTGAGGACAAGGGGTACCCTATCGTGCTTCCAGGAGGGAGGGGCAGGGGTGAGGGCAGAAGTGCGGGAGATAGAACAGACACGGTCAAGGGCTGTGTCAACCACAGTAGAGGGGAAATCCTCGGTTGAGGAAAAAGGAAGACATGTCGGAAGCACTGGTATGGAAGGTGGCATTGTCAGAGCAGATGCGGCGGAGACAGAGAAACTGGGAGAATGGAATAGAGTCCTTACAGGAAGCGGGGTGGGAGGAAGTGTAGTCCAGGTAGCTGTGGGAGTCAGTGGGCTTGTAGTGAATGTTGGTCAATAACCTATCCCCAGAGATGGAGACAGAGAAGTCGAGGAAGGGAAGAGTCAGAGATGGACCATGTGAAGGTGAGGGAAGGGTGGAAATTGGAAGCAATGTGAATGAAATTATCTAGTTCCGGGCGAGAGCAGGAAATGGCACCGATGCAGTCATCGATGTACCAGAAAAAGAGGTGAGGGAGGGGACCTGAGTTGGACTGGAACAAAGAGTGTTCCACATATCCCACGGAAAGGCAGGCATAGCTAGGACCCATGCGGGTTCCCATAGCAACACCTTTGATTTGGAGGAAGTGAGTGGAGTCAAAGGAGAAGTTGTTCAATGTGAGAGAAGACATTGGGTCGGGATCAACGTGTACACTCAATGACTTGGATGAGGGAACCAAATGTAATATTTCCAAGTTTGCTGACGACACGAAACTAGGTGGGATTGTGAGTTGTGAGGAGGATGCAAAGAGGCTTCAAGGCGATTTAGACAAGTTGAGTGAGTGGGCAAATACATGGCAGATGCAGTATAACGTGGATAAATGTGAAGTTATCCACTTCGGTAGGAAAAACAGACAGGCAGAGTATTATTTAAATGGTGATAGATTGGTAAATGTTGATGTACAAAGGGACCTGGGTGTCCTTGTACACTAGTCACTGAAAGCAAACATGCAGGTGCAGCAAGCAGTTAGGAAGGCAAATGGTATGTTGGCCTTCATTGCAATAGGATTTGAGTATAGGAGCAAGGATGTCTTACTGCAGTTGTACAGAGCCTTGGTGAGACCACACCTGGAGTAGTGTGTGCAGTTTTGGTCTCCTTACCTAAGAAAGGATTAACTTGCCATAGAGGGAGTGCAGCGAAGGTTCACCAGACTGATTCCTGGGATGGCAGGACTGTCGTATGAGGAGAGATTGGGTCGACTAGGCCTGTATTCACTAGAGTTTAGAAGAATGAGAGGGATCTCATTGAAACATATAAAATTCTGACAAGGCTAGACAGACTGGATGCAGGGAGGATGTTTCCCCTGGCTGGGGGGGTCTAGAACAAGGGGTCACAGTCTCAGGATACGGGGTAGGACATTTAGGACTGAGATGAGGAGAAATTTCTTCACTCAGAGGGTGGTGAACCTGTGGAATTCTCTACCACAGAAGGCTGTGGAGGCCAAGTCACTGAATATATTTAAGAAGGAGATAGATAGATTTCTAGACACAAAAGGCATCAAGGGGTATGGGGAGAGAGCGGGAATATGGTATTGAGATAGAGGATCAGCCATGATCGTATTGAATGGCGGAGCAGGCTCGAAGGGCCGAAAGACCGACTCCTGCTCCTATTTTTCTATGTTCTATGTTTCAGCTCTGCCTCTGTCGGAGGTGCCGTCTGTCGGATGAGACGTTAAACCGAGGCTCCGTCTGCCCCTCAGGTGGACGTAAAAGATCCTGTGGCCACCATTGGAAGAAGAGCAGGGGGAGTTCTCCCCGGTGTCCTGGGGCCAATATTTATCCCTCGACCAACATCACTAAAAACATCACATTGCTGTTTGTGGGAGCTTGCTGTGCGCAAATTGGCTGCCACATCTCCTACATTACAACAGTGACCACACTTCAAAAGTACTTCATTGGCTGTAAAGCGCTTTGGGACCTCCGGTGGTCGTGAAAGGCGCTGGAGAAATGCGAGTCTTTCTTTCTCTTGACCATCTCTCTTGAAACTGCCTCTGCCGTCAGACTGCTGGCCGGACATCCCATCCTGGATTAGCTGTAATTTCCTCCCGTTAAACGTTGGTCTAGATCTCGAGGTGTGTAATGGGACCGAAACTGGCACTCAAATGGGAGGTGCCTGGCGTCCAATTAAAACTAAACTGCAGGCTTCAGAAAATACACGTTCATTTACATAGAATTACATCGAATGCCCAACACAGAAACAGGCCATTCAGCCCAACCAGTCCAGGCCGGTTTCTGCTCCACACCAGCCTCCTCCCACCCTACTTCATCTCACCCCATCAGCATATCCTTCGATTCCTTTCTCCCTCGTGTTTATCCAGCTTCCACTTAAATGCATCTGTGCTCTTCGCCTCAACCACTCCCTGTGGTAGCGAGTTCCACATTCTCACCACTCTCTGGGTAAAGAAGTTTCTCCTGAATTCCCGCTTGGATTTATTAGTGACTCTCTTATATTGATGGCCTCTAGTTCTGGTCTCCCCCACAAGTGGAAGCATCTTCTCTACGTCTACCCTATCGAACCCCCTTCATAATTTTAAAGACCTCGATCAGGTCACCCCCTCAGCCTTCTCTTTTCTAGAGAGGTTGCTAAGGGCCGAGGGACCGGTTGCTAAGGGTCATTTCAGACTCTCCCCAGCAATGCTCAAGGTTCAAGTTAAAGAACTTGAATTTATACAGCATTTCTCACATCTTGGGGACATCACAAAGCCCTGCAGTCACTGTTGTTCCGTAAGCGAACGCGGCCGCCAATTTGCTCACAGCAAAGTCCCACAAACAGCGACGAGATGAAATGGTTTGTTTTGGTGGTGTTGGTTAGGGGATAAATGTTGACCAGCACATGGGATGGACCCTCTGCTTTTCTTCCAATAGTGACCACAGGATCATAAAGCAAGGCAGACCGGGCCTCGGTTTAACGCCTCATCCAAAAGACGGCACCTCTGACAGTGCAGCGCGCCCTCAGTACTGCACTGAAGATTAGGGGCTCTAGTAGCCGGCTCGGACTTGAACCTACAGCCTTCCAACTCGGGTGGGAGTGCAATCACTGAGCTAAGCTGACACGTGATCATTTGGAAAAAACATCTGGAAATGTAGCGTCGTCTTGTAATTAAAGGCAAATGGTTATTCATCGTTGACTCATCGTGCAGTGTCAGACTTAAGTCTGCAGTCTTTTACAGGGAAATGACAATATCGTAACAGCGAGCAGCTGTTGATGAGACAGGGTCAGATTAGACCTGGCTGTCACAGTTACAGAGGCAGTGTCTATTATGCAAACTTGCATTTTCTTTTGACCTCACAGCGCTATGCCCCAGCTGTCTGCGAGTGCTACCCAGTTGCTGACCTCCATATACTGGCTGCTTTTTCCTTCATGTTCCTGTTCCGACCATTTTTCCCAGATCCAGCGAGCACGGCGCTGAAATCTGCAGCAACGGTAACATCACGAGACTTTAAGCTTCTTCCGAGTCGTGCAGTCTTGTCGGTGTCGGCTGTGGCTCAGTGGGCAGCACTCGCTCTTGTCTCCGAGTCAGGTGGTCGTGGGTTCGAGTCCCATTTGAGAGACTTGAGCCCATAATCCAGGCCGACACTCCCAGTGCAGGAGTGAGGGAGCGCCGCACTGTCGGAGGGGCAGTACTGAGGGAGCGCCGCACTGTCGGAGGGGCGGTACTGAGGGAGCGCCGCACTGTCGGAGGGGCAGTACTGAGGGAGTGCCGCACTGTCGGAGGTGCCGTCTTTCCGATGAGACGTTAAACCGAGGCCCCGTCTGCCCTCTCAGGCGGACGTAAAAGATCCCAGGGCCACTATTGGAAGAAGAGCAGGGAGTTCTCCTAGGCCAATATTTATCCCTCAATCAACATCACTGAAACAGATTATTTCATTGCTGTTTGTGGGAGCTTGCTGTGCGCGAGTTGGCTGCCGCGTTTCCTACATTACAACAGTGACCGCACTTCTTAAAAAAAAAAGTACTTCATTGGCTGTAAAGCGCTTTGGGACGTCTGGTGGTCATGAAAGTCGCTGTAGAAATGCTGTTCGTCTGTAATATCTTTCTGTACTGAGCTGGGGTCTAAGACCTGAAATATCCATTTCTCTTTCTGCACCCGATGGTGTTTGACCTGCTGAGTTATTCCGTGCCTTTGCCACCTCCAGACTCCAACTTGGCCGGCCTCCCACCTTCCACCCTCACTAAAATTGAGATGATGTGGAGATGCCGGTGTTGGACTGGGCTGGACAAATGTGAGAAGTCGCACAACACCAGGTTATAGTCCAACAGCTTTATTTGAAATCTCAAGCTTTCGGAGCGCTGCTCCTTCGTCAGGTGAAGTGAAGAGATGCATATAGGCACAGCATATATAGTCATCTGTCAGTGTTCTCTGACTATATATGCTGTGCCCATATGCATCTCTTCACTTCACCTGACGAAGGAGCAGCGCTCCGAAAGCTTGTGATTTCAAATAAAGCTGTCGGACTATAACCTGGTGTTGTGCGACTTCTCACTAAAATTGAGGTCATCCCAAACTCTGCTGCCCCGTATCCTAACTCGCACCGAGTCCCGCTCACCCGTCACCCCCTGTGCTCGCTCTCCTACATTGGCTCCCGGTCCGGTAACGCCTCGATTTCAAAATTCTCATCCTTGTTTTCAAATGGCCTCGCCCCCTCTCCCTATCTCTGTAACCTCCTCCAGTCCCACAACCCTCCGAGATCTCTGCGCTCCTCCAATTCTGGCCTCTTGAGCATCCCCCGATTTCCATCGCTCCACCATTGGCGGCCGTGCCTTCAGCCGCCTGGGCCCCAAGCTCTGGAATTCCCTCCCTAAATCTCTCCCGCCTCTCTCTCCTCCTTTAAGACGCTCATTAAAACCGACCTCTTTGACCCAGCTTTTGGTCACCTGTCCCTAATATCTCCTGATGTGGCTCGGAGTCAAAGTTTGTTTCATTACACTTCTGTGAAGCACCTTGGGATGGTTTACTATGTTAAAGGCGCTATATAAATGCAAGTTGCCGTTGTTGTTTGCAGCTTTATCTGCCGTTGTGTTGCCCTTTTATCTTTTTGATCTGGAATGTCTTTGGTTTTTGCCGCCAATTCCTGGGTTCGCCCTGCTCCTGCTCCCAGCCACCTGCTAGACGGAGCTCGCGAGGGAACCAGTGCCTCCTTCCAGTTTGGGAATACTGAACCTGCGTTCCCTGCTGTTGTGGAGCCTCGGGCCAGAGCTTCAACATAGCGGACTGTTTCTGAACTGCCATGGTGTTGCCCAGGGAGTATGAGATGCAGAGTTGCTACAGGGACAGAATAAACGGGTGGAGCCCATGATAAGAACACAAGAAATAGGAGCAGGAGGAGGCCATTCGGTCCCCTCGAGCCTGCTCCGCCATTCAATAAGATCATGCAGGTACAGCAAGCAATTAGGAAAGCAAATGGTATGTTGGCCTTTATTACAAGAGGATTTCAGTACAAGAGTAAAGACGTCTTACTGCAATTATATAGGGCGCTGGTGAGGCCACACCTGGAGTATTGTGTACAGTTTTGGTCGCCTTATCTGAGGAAGGAGGTTCTTGCCATGGAAGGAGTTCAGCGAAGATTCACCAGGCTGATACCTGGGATAGCAGGAATGACGTATGAGGAGAGATTGGGTCAATTGGGCTTATACTCGCTGGAGTTTAGAAGAATGAGAGGGGATCTCATTGAAACTTATAAAATTCTGAAAGGACTGGACAGACTAGATGCAGGAAGGATGTTCCCGATGGTCGGGGAGTCCAGAACCAGGGGTCACAGTCTAAGGATAAGGGGTAAGCCATTTAGGACAGAAATGAGGAGGAATTTCTTCACCCAGAGAGTGGTGAACCTGTGGAATTCTCTACCACAGAAGGCAGTAGAGGCCAATTCATTAACTATATTCAAGAAGGAGTTGGATATATTTCTTAAGGCTAAAGGGATATGGGGAGAAAGCAGGGACAGGGTACTGAATTTGGATGATCAGCCATGATCGCATTGAATGGCAGAGCAGGCTAGAGGGGCCGAATGGCCTACTCCTCCTCCTATCTTCTATGTTTCTATGTTTTGGTCTCCTTACCTAAGGAAGGATATACTTGCCATAGAGGGAGTGCAACGAAGGTTCACCAGACTGATTCCTGGGACGGGGGGATTGTCCTATGAGGAGAGATTGAGTAGACTGGGCCTATATACTCTAGAGTTTCAAAGAATGAGAGGTGATCTCATTGAAACATACAACAATCTTACACGGGCTTGACAGGGTAGATGCAGGGAGGATGTTTCCCCCTGGTTGGAGAGTCTAGAACCAGGGGTCACAGTCTCAGGATAAGGGGTCGGCCATTTAGGACTGAGATGAGGAGGAATTTCTTCACTCAGAGGGTGGTGAATCTTTGGAATTCTCTACCCCAGAGGGCTGTGGAGGCTCAGTCGTTGAGTATATTCAAGACTGAGATCGATAGATTATTGAATATTAAGGGAATCAAGGGATATGGGGATAGCGCAGGAAAGTGGAGATGAGGTAGAAGATCAGCCATGATCTTATTGAATGGCGGAGCAGGCTCGAAGGGCCAAATGGCCTGCTCCTGCTCCTATTTCTTATGTTCTTATGTAATAAGATCATGGCTGATCTTCGACCTCAACTCCACTTTCCCGCCCGATCCCCATATCCCTCGATTCCCCCTAGAGTCCAAAAATCTATTTGATTGAAAATAGATTCAAGAAGGAGTTGGATATATTTCTTAAGGCTAAAGGGATCAAGGGATATGGGGAGAAAGCAGGGACAGGGTACTGAATTTGGATGATCAGCCATCATCGCATTGAATGGCGGAGCAGGCTAGAGGGGCCGAATAGCCTACTCCTGCTCCTATCTTCTATGATTCTATTGATCTCAGTCTTGAATATGCTCAACGACTGAGCACCCACAGCCCTCTGGTGCAGAGAATTCCAAAGATTCACAACGCTGATCTGTACTGAGGAAGCCAGTGCCCAGATTTGACAGAGATTGCAACTGAATTTTTGCTCTCGGCTGAAAGAGCAAGACTTGTATGATATTGGGTTGGTAACGTAATTTGCCACGTTGGTGCTCTGTCGCTCCATGTTACAATACAGGTTCTAAGCACATGGTTCCCACCGTGGTGAGTTGGGAGAGTAGGTCATTTCCCTCGCAGATGGTGGGAAGTCAGAAGCTGCGAATCCTGTTTCTGCGGCTGGTTCAAGTGAGGCGTCTAAAGCCGAGAGGCCAGATTACCTACCGACCGCCTCACGCGCGAAAGCGAGGCACGGCGCGGGGAGCCTGCAAAAGAGGAGGCTTGAAAATCAGACCGCTTGAAATGGAGCCTGAAGCGCTTTTCTCTGCATGCGAATTCTTTCCAAATGTTCCTGGGAGCTGGGGCCAGAACAACAGGGAAGTGAATCACCTCGCAAGTATGCATGTGTGCTGCTTTGCTCTGTCCTGGCTTGCACTGATCTCCGAGTTAGCGCTGTGGTAGTTGGGGCTTGCGTACGTAACAAGGGATGCACTAAATATATATATATTAAAAAAAAACCTGACACCTCGCTCGTATCTGACACTGTATGGCTCGTGCAGGTCTCAGTGTCCACTCCTGCAGTCTGTCGCTCTAACCTGGTAAGTTGTGCTCCCCCGCTGGTTAAGAAGCGTCTCGTATCTCCTATAGATACAGTCGATGTGTGTCGAAGCCTTCTGAATAAATGATAAGCAAAGCACACTCCACTTATACGTGGGAGTGAACTGCTAAAAGTGCCAGACTCAACACAGTATTTGTCAGAGCTTCATTTTGAGCCTGGGCTGGTTGCGGAGTTGAGTTCTGAATTTTCTTCCTGTTTTTTTTTCTGCACAAGAATTAAACTACCTCCGACGCACCGGGCACCGCGCGGGGGTCACGCCTTGTGATTTCAGCCGCGCCGCTGTCGGGAGGTGCTGATTGGCGGCTACCTCGCAGAGAGGGGACGGGAAGAGCCACCCTGACCCTGTTGTGCGCCTCACCAGAGCTAGTTTCAAGTAATAGAAGGAACGGGCGTTTACGTCGCGCCTTTCATGGCCTCAGGACTTCCCAAAGCGCTCTACAGCCAATCGGCTTTGAAGTGTTGTTTTGTAGGCAAATGCGGCAGCCGGTCTGCACGCAGCAAGGTCCGGTTAATTTGTCGTTTTTGGTGCTGGTTGAGGGTGGAGGGGAGGGAGCGCTGGACCCTGGAGAACTCCACCGCTCTGAACATAAAAACATTAGGAGCAGGCGTAGGCCATTTGCCACCTTGACCCATTCAATAATACTGTAATAGCTTCTATAGGTATGTAAAAAGGAAACGATTAGTGAAAGTAAATGTGGGTCCCCTACAGGCTGAGACAGGAGAAATTATAATGGGGAATAAGGAAATGGCAGAGAAATTAAACAAATACTGTGTGTCTGTCTTCACGGAAAAAGGTGCAAAAACCTTCCCAGAAATAGTGACGTTCCAAGGGTCTAGCGAGAATCATGGCTGATCTTCGACCTCGACTCCACTTTCCCGCCTGATCTCCATATCTCTTGATTCCCCTAGAGTCCAAAAATCTCTCGATCTCAGCCTTGAATATACTCAACGACTGAGCATCCACAGCCCGTTGGGGTAGAGAATTCCCAAGATTCACCACCCTCTGAGTGAAGAAATTCCTCCTCATCTCGGTCCTAAATGGCCGACCCCTTATCCTGAGACTCTGCCCTCTAGTTCTAGGCTGAATTCTAGACTGTGGGTTACCTACATCTTCAAACTGTGGCGTGAGAATTGTCTTGCGTACACTCGAGAGGGCCGACAGTGCCTGGGTTTAGCGTCTCACCCTAAAGGCGGCACCTCTGACCGTGCAGCACTCCCTCAGTACTGCACTGGGAGCGTCGGCCTGGATTATGGGATCAAGTCTCTGGAGTGGGGCTCAAACCAACTCGGGTGAGAGTGCTACCCACTGAGCCAAGGCTGACAGCTGAGGCATTGGAGGAGGCCTGGGGAGCAGGTTGGGGTCGTAGCCTTGCGACACAAGTGGTTTTTGATATAGGAAGACTTGGGAAATTACGCTTAAGCGATTTTATGTGAAGGAATCCAGTGGGACTAAAGAGCAAATTTATCGCTCTGTCCACTTGAACCTTTTGAAATGCTGTCTACTTGCAAGAAAATCGACTATTTCTTGAATAAACTTCAAAGTATGTCGTGGCTGCTAAACTCCACATCATAAGACTGTCTATAAATATCTGGTACTCGGTGTTCTCACTGCAAGAACCAATTAACCCGCATAAAGAAAGATGTTTCTGCTCTCTAAGGCACGTGTCTGTTTGATACAGGCTCGTATTAAAGTGCCTTTTACTTTAATAACCTTTTTTAATGTTTTTCTAATCTTTTCCGCTTGACGGTACAGCACAATATTCAGAACCAAGAGAGTGGGTTTAACTACCTGTTCTTGGGGCTATGCCTGTGCAGTCTCACGAAGACAGCAACCCTTCCACCCTCCCTAGTAAATGATCATTTTGTACTTCAGAAAAGTACTTCATTGGCTGTAAAGCGCTTTAGGACGTCCTGAGGTGGTGAAAGGCGAGATAGAAACGCAAGATCGTTCCTTCGTCTCCGTTTCCCAAACAGTTGCTTTCATAGAATCATAGAAGATAGGAGCAGGAGTAGGCCATTCGACCCCTCGAGCCTGCTCCGCCATTCAATGCGATCATGGCTGATCATCCAAATTCAGTACCCTGTCCCTGCTTTCTCCCCATATCCCTTGATCCCCTTTAGCCTTAAGAAATATATCCAACTCCTTCTTGAATATATTTAATGAATTGGCCTCTACTGCTTTGTGTGGCAGAGAATTCCACAGGTTCACCACTCTCTGGGTGAAGAAATTCCTCCTCATCTCTGTCCTAAATGGCTTACCCCTTATCCTTAGACTGTGACCCCCTGGTTAATATTGCATTAGCTCCATGCTGGTCCCTACAGTCTCCCTGCCCACCAGCCTCAGCAAAATGAAGGTGTTGCCACTGGTTGTGCGAGGCCCATTTGCTGGGAGCCGTGCTGCTTTGACCTAGTCGGGACTGCTCGGTCACAACAAGCACGGGTTAGTTCCCGCTGCAAGCTTGCCCCCCCGCTCAATTGCGAAGCCCAGGAACGGTTCGCCTTAACTTGTCCCTGGACTTGCTAAGATTGTGGTTATACTTGTTAATATTTAATAACAAACTCTAGCTCCCTGTGGTTTATTAAAAAAAGGGCAGACGGTTCAGCTTGCCAACGTGGGCAGACTGGGGTAACTTTAACGTTCCAACAGGAGTAAAGAAGTCTTACTGCAATTATATCGGTCCTTGGTGAGACCACACCTGGAGGACTGTGTACAGTTTTGGTCTCCTTACCTAAGGAAGGATATACTTGCCATAGAGGGAGGGCAACGAAGGTTCACGAGATTGATTCCTGGGATGGCGGGACTGTCGTATAAGAGATTGAGTAAACTAGGCCTGTATTCTCTTGAATTCAGAAGAATGAGAGGGGATCTCATTGAAGCATACAAAATTATTGCAGGGCTTGATAGGGTGGATGCTGGGAGAATGTTTCCCTTGTCTGGGGAGTCTAGAACCAGGGGCCACAGCCTCAGGATAAAGGGTAGGCCATTCAGGACTGAGATGAGAAGAAATTTCTTCACACAGAGGGTGGTGAATCTTTGGAATTCTCTACCCCAGAGGGCTGTGGAGGCTCAGTCATTGGGTATATTCAAAGCAGAAGTCGATAGATTTCTGACTAGTAAAGGTATCAAGGGATATGGCGATAGGGCCGGTGAATGGAGTTGAGGCAGAAGATCAGCCATGATCTCATTGAATGGCGGAGCAGGCTCGAGGGGCTGAATGGCCTCCTCCTGCTCCTATTTCTTATGTTCTTAACTCCTCACTACTTTATCCCGTCTGTGCCGCTAAGTGTGACCCCGCAACGCACGTGTGTTTGTGCACTTGCACCGTATTGCAGGTTCCAGGTCAGCAAGTGTCTGTTAATTTAGAGAGGCGCCGACCAGTGGCATAAGCACTTAGTCCCTGGTCCAGGAGGAGAGGGTCTGTGGAGAATGCACCCACAATAAGCACTCCCTCAGGAACCACCCTGCCTTTCGGTGATCTATACGCCAGACGACCGAAGTTTAAAGAAAAAAAGGACTCGCATTTCTCCAGCGCCTTTCACAACCACCGGACGTCCCAAAGCACTTCACAGCCAATGAAGTACTTTTTGAAGTGTGGTCACGGTTGTAATGTAGGAAACGTGGCAGCCAATTTGCGCACAGCAAACTCCCACAAACAGCAATGTGATAATGACCAGATCATCTGTTTGTTAGTGATGTTGGTTGAGGGATAAATATTGGCCCCAGGACGCCGGGGAGAACTCCCCCTGCTCTTCTTTCAATAGTGGCCGTGGGATCTTTTACGTCCGCCTGAGAGGGCAGATGGGCCTCGGTTTAACGTCTCATCCGAAAGACGGCACCTCCGACAGTGCGGTGCTCCCTCAGTACCGCCCCTCCGACAGTGCGGCGCTCCCTCAGTACCGCCCCTCCGACAGTGCGGCGCTCCCTCAGTACCGCCCCTCCGACAGTGCGGCACTCCCTCAGTACCGCCCCTCCGACAGTGCGGTGCTCCCTCAGTACCGCCCCTCCGACAGTGCGGCGCTCCCACAGTACTGCCCCTCCGACAGTGCGGCGCTCCCTCAGTACCGCCCCTCCGACAGTGCGGCGCTCCCTCAGTACTGCCCCTCCGACAGTGTGGCGCTCCCTCAGTAGTGCACTGGGGGTGTCGGCCTAGATTTTTCTACTCCAGTCTCTGGAGTGGGACTTGAACCCACAGCCTTCTGACTCAGGCGAGGGTGCTACCAGCTGAGACACGGCTGACGCAAGGGCTGAAGTCTGACCCTTGACGGTTCCTCTTTATACCAGGCACCTATTGTGAAGCACGGCATTCCTGCGGTATCTAGCTGCCTGGAAACACGGGGGGGGGGGGGGGGAGGGAATTTTTGGGGAGGTTTACCTTGGATTGTCTCCAGGGCGCTCTTTGCACTGCGCATTGAGTCTGGCATTAACCTCTTCTGGCTCTGGCGAGTGTCCACTTCAGGAATAGGCCAACAGCATATGGGGCAAAGGAGGGATGGGGCAAATTTTTCAGACAAGGGAGTTGGGTTTTTCGTTTATTTTACATTTGCAGTATCTATTTTTTGAAATGGAAACGTGCCTGGGAGCTAATCCATAGCTCGCAGACTCCAGGGAAACTAAAGCAAGATACAGCTTGAGCCTGATCCCTTTCTGGCCAATGTGGTTCTCCATGCCACACTTGGCAAAACACTTGCCCCATGTAGCCAGTGTGGGGGAGGTGGGACTGGCTGGCCGCATTTAAAAAAATAATTTCTGTTCAAAATAAAGTGCGGTTTAAATATTTTTATGAAACGCATATGCTGTGGTAGAGCTGGGAGTGGCTGAATGACGACACGGTGATGACAGGGATTTGAGTTCATGTTGCACTTTGTGTTTACCTCTCGACTCAACTATTCCAACGCACTCCTAGCTGGCCTCCCACGTTCTACCCTGCGTAAACTCCAGTTCATCCAAAACTCGGCATCCCGTGTCTTAACTCGCACCGAGTCCCGTTCACCCATCGCCCCCTGAGCTCGCTGACCTACATTGGCTCCCGGTCCGACAACGCCTCGATTTTAAAATTCTCATCCTCCTGTTCCAATCCCCATCCATGGCCCTTGCCCCCTCCCTATCTCTGTAACCACCTACAACCCCCCCTGAGATATCTGCACTCCTCTAATTCTGGCCTCTTGAGCATCCCCGATTTCCATCGCTCCACCATTGGCGGCCGTGCCTTCAGCCGCCCGGGCCCCGAGCTCTGGAATTCCCTCCCTAAACCTCTCCGCCTCTCTCTCTCCTCCTTTAAGACGCTCCTTAAAACCGACCTCTGTGTGAGGTGATGCATTTTGGGAGGACTAACAAGGCAAGGGAATACACAATGAATGGTAGGACCCTAGGAAGGACAGAGGATCAGAGGGACCTTGGTGTGCATGTACATAGATCCCTGAAGGCAGCAGGACAGGTAGATAAGGTGGTTAAAAAGGCATATGGGATACTTGCCTTCATTAGCCAAGGCATAGAATATAAGAGCAGGGAGGTTATGATGGAGCTGTACAAAACGCTAGTTAGGCCACAGCTGGAATACTGTGTGCAGTTCTGGTCACCACACTATAGGAAGGATGTGATTGCATTGGAGAGGGTGCAGAGGAGATTCACCAGGATGTTACCTGGGCTGGAGCGCTTCAGCTATGAAGAGAGACTGGACAGGCTGGGGTTGTTTTCCTTAGAGCAGAGAAGACTGAGGGGGGACCTGATTGAGGTGTACAAAATTATGAGGGGCATAGATAGGGTAGATAGAAAGGAACTTTTCCCCTTAGTGGAGGGGTCAACAACCAGGGGGCATAGTTTCAAGGTAAGGGGCAGGAGGTTTAGACGGGATTTGAGGAAAAACTTTTTCACCCAGAGGGTGGTTGGAATCTGGAACTCACTGCCTGAAAGGGTGGTAGAGGCAGGAACCCTCACAACATTCAAGAAGCATTTAGATGCGCACTTGAAACGCCATAGCATACAAGGCTACGGACCAAGTGCTGGAAAATGGGATTAGAATAGACAGGGCTTGATGGCCGGCGCGGACACGATGGGCCGAAGGGCCTCTTTCTGTGCTGTATGACTCTATGACTCTTTGATCAAGCTTTTGGTCACCTGTCCTAATATCTCCTTATGTGGCTCGGTGTTGGATTTTGTTTGATAATCGCTGCTGTGAAGCGCCTCGGGACGCTTTACTGTGTTAAAGGCGCTGTATAAATACTTGTTGCTGTGACCTACTGTGTTTCTTTTGGTGTGATGTATAGCGAGGTGTGTTTCCTTGAACTGGTCCAAGCAAGGAAGTGAGAGAAGGGAGGTGCAGTTGTGCGGGATCAGGGACAACCCAATGGAGCACGAGCCACAGAGGGAGCCTTGTAAAACCAACCTGTACACCGGTTGTGGAATTTCCTGGCGTCCACTTCAGACTCCTTTGGGTTACGTTTGTGGCAACCACACTGTCGGGAATCCTCCTTTACCTGATCATCCACAGATAGGCAGCGAGAACTACGTTTTGTGGGCCTGGAGGTTTAGAAAAGGCTGTTCCAGCACTTTTTCCGAATTGGTAGATTAAATCCGAAATCACAGCCCTGAGATCTGTTAGTGTCAGCCGCTTGAAATCTATGCAGATTGACGAGAACCAGGATTTTAACGTGCGCCTGGTTGTGCAGCGGTTACAATCCTGGATTGGCACCCCAGAAGTTGAGAGTGAATCCCCACCACTGCAAGTTCGAGCATTGAACTCAATAAATCTGGTCATTTGGGACACACAGGAACAGGAGGAGGCCATTCAGCCCCTTGGGCCTCTGCCGCCATTCTGTTAACAGAAGAATTAGGAGCAGGATTCGGCCCTCGAGCCTGCTCCGCCATTTAACAAGATCATGGCTGATCTTCGACCTCAGCTCCACTTTCCCGCCCCATCCCCATATCCCTTGATTCCCCTCGAGTCCAAAAATCTATCGATCTCAGTCTTGATCTCCGCAGCCCTCTGGGGTCGAAAATTCCAAAGATTCACAATCCTCTGAGTGAAGAAATTTCTCCTCATCTCAGTCCTAAATGGCCGACCCCTTATCCTGAGATTATGATCCCCTAGTTGTAGATTCTCCAGCCAGGGGTAACAGCCTCTCAGCATCTACCCTGTCAGTCCCCCACATTCGATCATGGCTGATCTGTGTCTCGACTCCGTCTACCTAAGAAATTTATGCTTGCCATAGAGAGAGTGCAGCGAAGGTTCACCAGACTGGTTCCTGGTCTGTCGTATGAGGAGAGATTGGGTCGACTAGGCCTGTGTTCACTAGAGTTTACAAGAATGAGAAGGGATCTCATTGAAACGTATAAAATTCTGACAGGGCTAGACAGACTGGATGCAGGGAGGATGTTTCCCCTGGCTGGGGGGGGTCTAGAACGAGGGGTCACAGTCTTAGGATACGGGGTAGGACATTTAGGACTGAGATGAGGAGAAATTTCTTCACTCAGAGGGTGGTGAACCTGTGGAATTCGCTACTACAGAAGGCTGTGGAGGCCAAGTCACTGAATATATTTAAGAAGGAGATAGATAGATTTCCAGGCACAAAAGGCATCAAGGGGTATGGGGAGAGAGCGGGAATATGGTATTGAGATAGAGGATCAGCCATGATCATATTGAATGGCGGAGCAGGCTCGAAGGGCCGAATGGCCGACTCCTGCTCCTATTTTTCTATGTTTCTACCCGCCTTGGTTCCATACCTGTCAAAACTGAGATGATAGATTTTTGTTATCAATTGAACCCCCCCCTCCCCACCTTGCCATTAACCCCTGGACAGCTAAGGGGAGGCCAGGGTGCCCTCACGTACAATGGATCTCCACGCAAGTTTAGCTTTGCTGCCAAGGTCAGTTGGAGATGAATCTTAAGAGCACGGCATGGGGTAGCTGTGAACAATGTTCCCGCTAAGGTGCAGCCGCCCGAACGGTTCCGCGCGGGCCGCTCGCCGGCTTTTACATTGTAAATACCACGCACGTGCAGAAATTTAAAAGGGAGAGCGCGCCTTTAAAGAAACGGGCTGCGCAGAGCGAAGCGCAGCATGCCAGGAACATCGGCTGCGACTGTGACTACTCATGTGAATCCTCTGCTGTGTCCGTTTAACCCAGTTTGTTACCGGCTTAGGTTTGTACTGGATGAAGCCCTGGCTGTGTCTGCTCCCTGCGCCCAGTACGTTAATTCGACACTGCGGGAGATGGAATATGTGGTAAGAACGAACTTCCTCTGGTGGTGGGTGCAGGTGCTTGGTGGCGGATGCAATCAGCATGAGCGCACAGTTCAAAAGGGAAGAGTCGACCTTGGCGATGACCTTACAGATTTCAGCACGGGGTGAACAATAATTTCATATTTCAAAGCGGCTCCCGCAGAAAATCATTTCAATAATCAGCCATCGTAAAATGCTTCGAAAGTAGAAATGCAGCATGGCCAGTCTTCTGCTATGGATAGCTATTTTTTAACTCATTCGCGGGATGCTGGCGAGGCTGGCATTTATTGCCCATCCCTAATTGAGAAGGTGGTGGTGAGCCGCCGCCTTGAACCGCTGCAGTCCGTGTGGTGAAGGTGCTCCCACAGTGCTGTTAGGTAGGAAGTTCCCGGATTTTGACCCAGCGACGATGAAGGATCGGCCCGATATATTTCTAAGTCAGGATGGTGTGCGACTTGGAGGGGAACTTGGAGGTGGTGGTGTTCCCATGTGCCTGCTGCCCTTGTCCTTCTAGGTGGAAGAGGTCGCGGATTTGGGAGGTGCTGCCGAAGAAGCCTTGGCGAGTTGCTGCAGTGCATCTTGTAGATGGTACACACTGCAGCCACGGTGCGCCGGTGGTGGAGGGAGTGAATGTTTAAGGTGGTGGATGGGGTGTCAATCAAGCGGGCTGCTTTGTCCTGGATGGTGTCGAGCTTCTTGAGTGTTGTTGGAGCTGCACTCATCCAGGCAAGTGGAGAGCATTCCATCACACTCCTGACGTGTCATTTACAATTTTGCACCTCTATCCCCTTGTCCTGCAGCCCTGTTTTAACTTGAAGCAGCGTTCAGGGTTAACCTTTCCTATTCCACTTGGTATCTAACCTTTCCTATTCCACTTGGTATCTTGATTTCAGTGGAATGAAATCCGGCCGGGCTCAATAACGGGCGGACGATACGCTCTGTCAGATTCTGCCCATGAGGAGAAGATGGAAATTTACCCCCCGATTGTTTCTAAGCTTTCCTCATAACACTAAGGGAATCGAGGGATATGGGGATTGAGAAAGTGGAGTTGAGGTAGATGATCAGCCATGATCTTATTGAATGGCGGAGCAGGCTCGAGGGGCCGAATGGCCGACTCCTGCTCCTATTTCTTATGTTATGTTCTTATAACTCAGGCCTGTAAAGGAGCAATTGCTTTCTGACTGTAAAGCAAAAGAAAATATCCAGATTTGAGACAGCTTTTCAAATAACGCCAGAGCATTGTCCACTTATCAGCTGTGGCTCACTCTTGCCTCTGAGTCAGAAGGTCGTGGGTTCGAGTCCCACGCCAGAGACTTGAGTGCAAAAATCTAGGCCGACGCTCCCAGTGCAGTACTGAGAGAGCGCCGCACTGTCGGAGGGGGCGGTACTGAGGGAGCGCCGCACTGTCGGAGGGGGCGGTACTGAGGGAGCGCCGCACTGTCGGAGGGGGCGGTACTGAGGGAGCGCCGCACTGTCGGAGGGGCGGTACTGAGGGAGTGCCGCACTGTCGGAGGGGCAGTACTGAGGGAGCGCCGCACTGTCGGAGGGGACGGTACTGAGGGAGCGCCGCACTGTCGGAGGGGCGGTACTGAGGGAGCGCCGCACTGTCGGAGGGGCAGTACTGAGGGAGCGCCGCACTGTCGGAGGGGCAGTACTGAGGGAGCGCGGCACTGTCGGAGGGGCAGTACTGAGGGAGCACCGCACTGTCGGAGGGGCAGTACTGAGGGAGCACCGCACTGTCAGAGGGGCGGTACTGAGGGAGCGCCGCACTGTCTGAGATGCCGTCTTTCGGATGAGATGTTAAACCGAGGCCCCGTCTGCCCTCTCAGGTGGATGTAAAAGATCCCACGGCCACTATTGGAAGAAGAGCAGGGGGAATTCTCCCCGGTGTCCTGGGCCCAATATTTATCCCTCAATCAACATCACTAAAAAAACAGATGATCTGGTCATTATCACAGTGCTGTTTGTGGGAGCTTGCTGTGCGCAAATTGGCTGCCGCTTGTCCTACATTACAACAGTGACGACAAAAAGTACTTCTTTGGGACATCCGGTGGTCGTGAAAGACGCTATAGAAATGCAAGTCTGTCTTTCTTTTTACCTGGTGCTGCCCCACTATGGGCCTTGCGTAGCTATGTCTTTTTTTTAAACAAAAGTCACGTCAGTCACTCTGGGATATGAACGACATCGCGTCGTATACATCACAGTGCAGTGGGCATGGAGATTCCCAGCTGTCTCACTTGCATCAAATGTTTATCTTCCTGCTTACCCAGCCTCCCGAGTGGGCCTTTCCCACCCATTCCTCCCCGTCAGCCCACACCCATGGTAGCATGAATCTCACGCCTATGGTGCTTAGAAGAGGCCTTTCAATTGTTTCCCAATCTTTCCTCCCCCCCTCCTTTTCTAAATAACTTATCTACATTATTTTGTATCTACAGTATTACCTTTGTTACCTTGACTTGACTCTTCCAACTCACTTCTGGCTGGCCTCCCATCTTGCACCCTACTTGAGGTGATCCAAAACTCTGCTGCCCCGTGTCCTAACTCACACCAAGACCCGTTCACCCATCACCCCCTGTGCTCACTGACCTACATTGGCTCCCGGTCCGGCAACGCCTCAATTTCAAAATTCTCATCCTTGTTTTCAAATCACTCCATGGCTCTCGCCCCTCCCTATCTCTGTAATCTTCTTCAGCCCGCCAACCCTCCGAGATCTCTGCGCTCCTCCAATTCTGGCCTCTTGAGCATCCCCCGATTTCCATCGCTCCACCATTGGCGGCCGTGCCTTCAGCCGCCTGGGCCCCGAGCTCTGGAATTCCCTCCCTAAACCTCTCCGCCTCTCTCTCCTCCTTTAAGACGCTCCTTAAAACCAACCTCTTTGACCAAGCTTTTGGTCGCCTGTCCCTAATATCTCCTTATGTGGCTCGGTGTCAAATTTTGTCTGATAATCGCTCCTGTGAAGCGCCCTGGGACGTTTTACTACGTTAAAGGGGCTCTATAAATGCAGGTGGTTGTTGTTGGGGGACTTTGTTGTGGAGTTTGCTGTGTCACCGTTCAGGCCAATGCGTTACAAACAAAATGTTCCGTGTCATTTTTTTTTGGTGCGCCGTCCCTTTAACGGGCTGCGCGGCCCACTCAAATTTTCGCGCCTGCGGAGTTTCTTGTGTTGAAAAGCCAGCGAGCGGCCTGCGTGGGACCTCCAGACCGCGGCCGGGCAGCTTTGCAGAAATGTTGGTTACAAGCGGTAGCGTAGTGTTCATGTTACCGGCTGAGTAACCGGGAGACGAAAGTTCCAATCCCACCACCGCTGTTTGTGAATTTGAATTCTGTTAATTAAATAAATCTGGAATAAAAAGCCCGTATCAGCGATGGTGACCGTGAAGCTGTCGGATTGTCGTAAAAACCCAACTGGTTCACTAATGTCGCTTTAGGGAAGGAAACCGTCCCCGGTCTTTGCCGATATGTGACTCTAATCCCACACCAAACTCTTAAGTCATAGAGTCATAACGGCACAGAAGGAGGCCATTCGGCTCATCGAGTCCGTGCCGGCTCTCTCTAGAGCAATCCAGTCAGTCCCATTCCCCCGCTCTGTCCCCCGTAGCCCTGCAAGTTTATTTCCCTCCAGTGCCTATCCAGTCTCCCCTTGAAAACATTGAGTGTCTCCGCTTCCACCACTTCCGTCGGCAGCGAGTTCCAGGTCCTCACCACTCGCTGCGTAAAAAAGTTTTTCCTCACGTCCCCCCTGTATCTCTTGCCCAAAACCTTAAATCTGTGTCCCCTAGTCCTTGTACCATCAACTAGTGGGAACAGCCTTTCCCCGTCTAGCCTATCCAAACCCGTCATAATCTTGTACACCTCTATCAAATCGCCCCTCAACCTCTTTTGCTCTAATGAAAACAAATCCAGCTTCTCCAACCTGTCCTTGTAGCAAAGATCCCCCATCCCTGGAACCATTCTGGTAAATCTCCTCTGCACCCTCTCGAGGGCCTTCACATCCTTCCTAAAGTGTGGTGACCAGAACTGGATGCAATACTCCAGTTGTGGCCTAACCAGCGCTTTATAAAGGTTCAGCATAACTTCTCTACTTTTGTACTCAGTACCTCTATTTATGAAGCCCAAGATCCCATATGCTTTGCTAACCACTCTCTCAATATGTCCCGCCACCTTCAGGGACCTATGCACATTAACTCCCAGGTCCCTCTGTCCCTGCACACACTTTAAAACTGTGCCATTAAGTGTATATTGCCTCTCCCTGGTCCTACTGCCCTCTGAAGTGGACCTAGCGAGCCATTCAGTTGTCGCCACTAAGGGCAATTAGGGGATGGGCAATAAATGCCGGCCTTGCCAGCGACGCCCACATCCTGTGAATGAATAAATTAAAAAAAAAAGGTCACTGCCCTAAATGAAGCGCAGAAAAGCTTGGTGCTTTTTTGATTTCATTCTCCCTTTCAATTTTTCCTCCCTCCTGTATAGGTCCTCCTCTCCCTTCCGCCTCAACATACCAAGCAGCTGGCTGGGTGATTGGAATGTGCGCAATAACAGAGTGATTTTTCCTCTTGAATCTTTGCTCTTCCTCCCTCCGTGGAAGTCCTGCCGATCAATAACCATGACCCAGTTAAAACTCGAGGGAGCCCGCTTTTTCTGCCAATGTATCCTGCTAATGTTTGTCAATTCGGCTACCCTGCACTTGATTGTTTCAGCAACCTGTGCCAGTCACATCGCCAGTCTGTTGTATAAAATGTTTTTTTTTTCTTAAGGTCTATGCCCCCCCTCCCTATCTCTGTAACCTCCTCCGGCCCTACAACCCTCCGAGATCTCTTAGCTCCTCCAATTCTGGCCTCTTGAACATCCCCGATTTTCATTGGCAGCCGTGCCTTCAGCTACCTCGGTCCTAAGCTCTGGAATTCCCTCCCTAAACCTCTCCGCCTCTCCTCCTTAAGACGCTCCTTAAAACCTACCTCTTTGACTAAGCCTGTCCTAATATCTCCTTATGTGGCTCGGTGTCAAATTTTGTTTGATAATCGCACCTGTGAATCGCCTTGGGGACGGTTTACTACATTAAAGGCGCTATATAAATGCACGTTGTTGTTGAGAGATGACTAGAATGAGGGAATTACACACAATACTTTCTCATCCCAGCCCCTCGTGTCAGTGTCGAGCTCGCAGAGGTTAGGAAAAGCACAGTCAGATGCGGAGTAAAGGTTTTCTACACTGCCCCCCAGCAAAGTAACTCAGCCCAGACCACAGGCACTGTGATATTTGGAATTTTCTCATCGGTTCTCTTGTAAAAAGAAAAAGACTTGCACTTATCAGCGCCTTTCACAACCTTAGGACGTCCCAAAAGCACTTTACAGCCAATTAAGTAGTTTTGAAGTGTAGTCACTGTTGTAATGTAGGAACAGGACAACCAATTTGCGCACAGCAAGCTCCCACAAACAGCAATGTGATAATGAGCAGATTATCCAGTGATGTTGGTTGAGGGATAAACATTGGGCGCAGGTTAGGAACTAGACAGATTTTTACAAGATAAGGGAGTGAAGGGTTCTGGGGAGCGGGCAGGGATGTGGTTTTGAGCCCAAGATCAGCCATGATCTTATTGAATGGCGGAGCAGGCTCGAGGGGCCAAGTGGCCTATTCCTGCTCCTATTTCTAATGTTCTTCGTAGTTGCCATGGGAATTTTACGTCCACCTGAGATGGGGCTTTGGTTTAAAGCCTCATCCGAAAGACGGCACCTCCGACAGTGCGGCGCTCCCTCAGTACTGCCCCTCCGACAGTGCGGCGCTCCCTCAGTACTGCCCCTCCGACAGTGCGGCGCTCCCTCAGTACCGCCCCTCCGACAGTGCGGCGCTCCCTCAGTACCGCCCCTCCGACAGTGCGGCGCTCCCTCAGTACCGCCCCTCCGACAGTGCGGCGCTCCCTCAGTACCGCCCCTCCGACAGTGCGGCGCTCCCTCAGTACCGCCCCTCCGACAGTGTGGCGCTCCCTCAGTACCGCCCCTCCGACAGTGCGGCGCTCCCTCAGTACTGCCCCTCCGACAGTGCGGCGCTCCCTCAGTACTGCCCCTCCGACAGTGCGGCGCTCCCTCAGTACTGCACTGGAGTGTCAGCCTAGATTTTTTGTGCTCGAGTCTCTGGAGTTGGCCTCGAACCCACGACCTTCTGACTCCGAGGCGAGAGCGCTGCCCCCGAGCCAAAGCTGACCTCTGAATTAGGGGCAGCTTAGAGCATGTACCTAGTTGGGTCGAAGCTGTTCCAATTCACGCTGGTATGAGATTCTCGCTTCCAGCAGACAGACGCGCTCAACGCAGCAGCCTGGGCTGGATTTGAGGGCTTCTCGTGCAAGTGAAAGGCGCAGTATCCAATCCATTGCACTTTTCACTATCTATTGAAACAAAGAAAAACAGAAAAATAAAGTGTTAGGGTGAAAGAGACTTACGAGAGTGTGGCCAGGACTGGAGAATTTTAGCGATGAGGAAAGATTGGATAGGCTGGGGTTGTTTCCTTCGGGGTGATTTAATTGAGGTGTATAAAATTATCAGGGGCCTGGATAGAGTGGACAGGAAGGACCTATTTCCCTGAGCAGAGAGGTCAAGAACCAGGGGGCAGAGATTTAAAGTAATCGGTGGAAGGATTAGAGGGGAGTTGAGGAGAACTTTTCTCACCCAGAGGGTGGTGGGGGTCTGGAACTCACTGCCTGAAAGGGTGGTAGAGGCGGAGACCCTCACTGCGTTTAAAAAGTACTTGGATATGCGCTTGAAGTGCCGTAACCCACAGGGCTACGGACCAAGAGCTGGAAAGTGGGATTAGGCTGGACAGCGCAGACATGATGGGCCGAACAGCCTCCTCCTGCGCCGTGAGTGTCTATGATCCTAAAGATTCTTTAAAGGGGTGCTCACATCATTTGTTTTTTTTAAAGTTTCTTTCTTCCTGATGTTTTGAGAAGCCCTGTTCCAAGTTGCTGAACAGGTTTCTCAGGTATGCAAACCCTTGTTTTGACTGTGCCTCCTCGAACACGCACACGCACGTTTCGTTTATGACACTTTCAAGCTAAGCCGCATCATTCTCTGTAAGTGTCTACACTCGGTGACACCGACACAGTTGCCTCTTCCCGCGTTGCTGCCAATCTCCAAATTTTCCCGTCCATAATAGCCTGCGGGTATTTGCCTGAGCCTCTGATTCAGGTCTGTTACCACAGGTCTCGGCACGGTGTGAGGAACATTCTTTTTTAAAATTGAGCGGATCATAATCGGTATTAGAATTGCTAGTTTTGTATTTCCAGCACTGATCGTGTCCTCAGTACATTTCTTCCCAGTTTTATTTTGAATTTGTTGGGAGGGGGGCTGGGGGGGGGGACAACGTTATCCACACTCCCAAGATGATACCAGAAGTGAGGGTATACCTATCGGGAAAGGATGAACAGGCTGGGGCTCTTTTTTTCTTGAAAAGGAAAGGCTGAGGGCTGAACTGATGGAGGCCTCAAAAATTATGAGAGGTTTTGATAGAGCAGACACAGAGGGCTGGATTTTGATACTGGGGCGGGTTGGGGTCGTGTTATCCACCCGACTGCAATTGGATGTGGGAGATTGATGCGATTTTCACCTAATTGGGCAATTGAGTTCCAGCATGTGGAACCCATGACCCAATTAGTGTTTTCATTCTGAAAGTCGCCTTTGATGATGTCATCATTGCTGCTGCATTGAAGGTCTTCAAAGACTGCCTGGCCTTTGCTGTGAGAGGACCTGGATGCAAAATGAGCAGCAGCAGTCTGTTCCCACATATTTTTACACCACCACTCAGAGAGAGAGTGAGAGAGTGACAGAGAGCCAAATGTGCTCCCGCCAGGTTTCACAATCGTGGTTCAGAACAGGCGTGCTTCACGTACAACAAGGGTTAAAATCACAAAGGCCTTTCAAAATGGCATTATAGAGCCAATTTAGTGCTTGTTAAGGGCCTTAACAGCCTATCCCGTCTCTTAAAGGCGGGACGCAGTCGGGACCAGCAGACACGATTTAATGAAAATTGCGTGGAGGCGGGATGGAGGCGGACTTGTGCCCGCCCGCCAGTTTTCGCAATTTTAACCCCCCCACACGCCTCCAAACCCGCCTCCACGGGTCAATGAAAATCCAGCCCAGAATGTTTCCACTTGTGGGGGGACGAGAAAAACTAGAGGCCATCAATATAAGATGGCCACCAAGAAATCCAATGGGGAATTCAGGAGAAACTTCTTTACCCAGAGAGTGGTGAGAATGTGGAACTCGCTACCACAGGGAGTGGTTGAGGCGAATAGCACAGATGCATTTAAGGGGAGGTTAGATAAGCACATGAGGGAGAAGGGAACAGAGGGTTATGCTGATAGAGTTCAATGAGGAGGCTCGTGTGGAACACAAACGCCAGCGTGGACTAGTTGGGCCGAATGGCCTGTTTCTGTCCCGTACATTCCATGTAATTCTATTTAAGTACCCACTGGGGTTTTAATGAGACGTCGCCTGACTGCACAGCCACTGCCGTGTCATTAGTTTGTGTTGTACTTTGTTATAAGCCCCTTGAGATGCTCTTTACGTTAAAAGGGCTGTGGGTCAATGCAATTTGCATTTCCTGCCTGTTTCTTGGCTGTGCTTTTTATTCGTACTGTTCCCGTGCTCGTTCATGTGCCTCTGTTACTGCTGCAGCACATGAATAAGAGGAGATTTTTGGGGACTGCAGATTATCCTCCAGTTTAGGGGAGGCTGTGGGGAGGGGCGGCCACTGCATTCTGGAGGCGAATGGGAACGTCACTCCTGTTTAGGTTTTGAAGATGGGCAGCAGAAGCTTGCATTTCCCTCCAGTAGAGAAGATTGAGGGGCGATCTGATCGAGGTGTTTAAAATGATAACAGGATTCAGTAGGGTAGAGAGAGAGAAACTCTCTCCTCGGGTGGAATCCAGGCATAACCGTAAAATTAGAGCTAGGCCGTTCAGGAGCGTATTCAGGAAGCACTTCTTCACACAAAGGGTATTCAAACCTGTCACATTAACACCTCCTCTTGCCTTGATTATCTCTTAATGTCTCTTAATCTCTCCTTTTGTTCTTTCATCCCTTCCCCCTTTTCCCAGCTTTATCCTTGCTTTAAAATCTATTTCATTTCCTGCTTTTTTCCAGTTCTGACGAAGGGTCTTCGACCTGAAACGTTAACTCTGTTTCTCTCTCCACGGATGCTGCCTGGCCTGCTGAGTTTTTCCAGCGTTTTCTGTTATTTTGTATTGGATTTTTGTTGGGTAAGGGTATCCAGGGATATGGGGCAAAGGAGATGGAGTTAAGATACAGATCAGCCATGATCTGATTGAATAGCAGAACAGGCTCGAGGGGCTGAATGGACACTGCCTGTTCCTCTGTTCCAAGGGGAAGAGTTTTGTCGGTTCTTGGTGCATTGCCACCGATATTGATGCAGGAATGGAAGAAAATATCGGAGAAACCTAGATTGGGCAGAATTAGGGAAAAAACTAGCCCCCCTCCCTTTCCTATCCCAAGGGTCTTCAAGCCAAATGTCACCTTGGTTGACATAAGGCGTTGAAACTTGAGTGTACATGCAATGCTTTCTCACAAGTGGGGAGAAAAACAGGTTTCATAGGTGAGTGAAGGAGATGGGGGATAGTGGGATATGGGAGCACGCGGGGCACATGGGATTTGGACAACTGACGTGGCGGATAAAGACCGACACAGACTAGTCGGGCCCAAGCGCGGTTTCCTTGTTGTCATTTCGATATAATTCTTCCTTTTCCCCCAGTTCTCCCCAGTGTCCTGGGGCCGATATTTATCCCTCAACCAACATCACAAAAAGAGACGATCTGGTCATTTATCACATTGCTGTTTGCGGGAGCTTGCTGTGCGCAAATTGGCTGCTGCGTTTCCCACATTACAACAGTGACCACACTTCAAAAAGTACTTCATTGGCTGTAAAGCGCTTTGGGACGTCCTGAGGTCGTGGAATGCGCTGGAGAAATGCATGTCTTTCTCTTTGGTGTCCTCGCATGACCACCTTCACCTGACGAAGGAGCAGCGCTCCGAAAGCTTGTGATTTCAAATAAAGCTGTTGGACTATAACCTGGTGTTGTGCGACTTCTCACTTTCTGGCAAGATGGTGATCAGGAGCAGAACCCCCCCCCCCCCCTTCCTATCCCAACAGTCTTAAATGTTACCTTGGTTGACATAGTGCAAATTTGGATTAAACATACTTCAAGAAAAACTCAGAGCAGGTCTGTACCTCCAGTCATGAAATGCAGTGGCCGGTTTGGTGACATTTCTGAGATTCTACTAAGAAGCAGGCCATTTGTCTCCTAGTTCCTGTGGCAACGCTGGCTCCTAATCATTGTTTATTTAATTCTCCATTCGCTGTCATGATTGATCAGGCTTGACAGTCACTTGTGGGACTGCACGCTGAACTCTGATAACCCTTTGTGTGAAAGAAAGAGCTTCAATCGATATAGTGCCTTCATCATGTCCTCTGGATAGCTCGGTACGTTCCTGGCCAAGAGGTCACTTTTGAAGTGCAGTCGCGTGTTGGCAGGCACTGCAGCCGCTTTGTGCACAGCAAGATCCCACAAACGGCAACTAAAACGCGTGGCCCCTTCGTTTGTTTCTCGTGGCGTTTGGTTGTGGGCAGAATGTCGCCCGGGTCGCCAGGGGAACTCTGCGCTCTTCTTTTGAGGAGTGCCGTTGGGAGACGGGAGCTGGATTTAAGAACATAACATTAGGAGTAGGCCATACAGCCCTTCGAGCCTGCCCCGCCATTCAATAAGATCGTGGCTGGTCTTTCACCTCAACTGCACTTTCCCGCCCGATCCCCACACCCCTCGATTCCCCGAGAGTCCAAAAATCTATCGATCTCAGCCTTGAATATACTCAACGACTGAGCATCCACAGCCCTCTGGGGCAGAGAATTCCAAAGATTCACCACCCTCCTGAGTGAAGAAATTCCTCCTCATCTCAGTCCTAAATGGCCGACCCCTTATCCTGAGACTGTGCCCCCTGGTTCTAGACTCTCCAGCCAGGGGGAAACAACCTCTCTGCATCTACCCTGTCAATCCCCCTCAGAATCTTATATGTTTCAATGAGATCACCTCTCATTCTTCTAAACTTCAGAGTATGGGCCCAGTCTACTCAATTGTAAGGACTCATCTGAAAAATGGAGCCCCCAGCCGCGCAGCACCGCACTGCAGTGTCAGCTGAGATGATATGCTCGTATCCTGGCCTCTGGCTTTGAACCTACAACAGTCTGAATTAGAGGGGAGAGTGCTACCAACTGAGCCATGCTGAAAACCCAAAGGCCTGCTGACAAGGGCAGCAGGCGCATGGGAACACCACCCCCTCCAAGTCACACACCATCCTGACTTAGAAGTATATCGGCCGATCCTTCATCGTCGCTGGGTCAAAATCCTGGAACTCCCTCCCTAACAGCACTGGGAGTACCTTCACCACACGGACTGCAGCGGTTCAAGAAGGCGGCTCACCACCACCTTCTCGAGGGCAATTTGGGATGGGTAATAAATGCCGGCCTTGCCAGCGACGCCCACATCCCATAAGCGAATAATTAAAAAAAATTAAAATAATTGTTCGGCGTTCCTGGATAATTTATTTAATGAGCACTGATAAAGGCAGTGTGGGCGCATGCATTGGCCAATGCCTCGCATACTATTCGGTGTGGTGCTGAGCTGTACTGACCAGGCAGGTCCCAGGTTTCATCCCCAACCGGTGCTAGTTTCCTTATTTCATGTGGGGTGGCAGTAGGTCTGCGACAGTTGACCTCACTGCCTCTGAGATGGTGGTGGGGGCGGGGAATATAGAGGCCAAAGTTGCCATAAGAAATAGTAGGAGTAGGCTGTACGGCCCCTTGAGCCTGCTCCGCCATTCAATAAGATCATGGCTGACAATCTACCTCAACTCCACTTTCCCGCCCTATCCCTTGATTTCCCTAATGCCCAAGGATCTATCGATCTCAGTCTTGAATATATACTCAACGACTCCGCATCCACAGCCCTCTGGGGTAGAGAATTCGAAAGATTCATAAACCCTCTGAAGAAATTTCTCCTCATCTCAGTCCTAAATGGCCGACCCCTTATCCTGAGACTGTGACCTCCTGGTTCTAGACTCTCCAGCCAGGGGGAAACAGCCTCTCAGCATCTACCCTGTCCAAGTCCTCCAAGAATTTTAGACATTTCGGTGAGATCACCTCTCATTCTTCTAAACTCCAGCGAGTGTAGGCCCAATCTACTCAATCTCTCCTCATGGGACAATCCCCCTCATCCCAGGAATCAGTCTAGTGAACCTTCGTTGCACCGCCTCCAAGGCAAGTATGTCCAGCCGTTTGACAGAACGGGTGGATGTCGGACGAGGTCAGGATCGTGCTCGGCTGTGGCCCCCCCTCCACAATGGCATATCCCACAGACACACAACCAGTCTCCATGTGAACCCATATCCCAGTGTGAGTCAGCACCTTCCTGAGACGAGAGAAAAAAACTGAGCCCAAGTTGGGGCGACAGAAGACTTCTCTATTTTTGTAAATACAAAATGACTTCCAAAGCCCCACTGACTAGTTCCGTAAACAGGCACATTGGATCGAATTTAATTTTAAACCGGAAGAGGCAATAGAACAATCGCATCTTGCATCAGTCGCATCTACCTTGATGTTGTGGTTGCAATTACTGTCCAGAACCAGTCTCCTCCTCCAACGCACGCTGTGGCCACCAGCAAGGTCCAAATCACAATAGCTGAACTCAGTGAATGAAAAGAAATGAACAGCAAATGCTGGAAATTGGAAACAAAGATCAGAAAATGCTGGAAATACACACACGCTATCTAGCGTTAATCACCTCTCACATTGGAGTATCTGTCTCTCTCCGTTTCCCAACTCCCTTTTCGTTTCGCAGACGACACAAAGCTGGGTGGGCGTGTGTGCTGTGAGGAGGATGCAGAGAAACTCCAGTATGATTTGGATAGGTTGGGTGATTGAGCAGTTGCATAGCGATTGCAGTATAATGTGGATAACTGCGAGGTTATCCACTTTGGTGGCAAAAGCAGGAAGACAGATTATTATCTGAACGGCAATAGATTGGGAAAAGGGGAAGTGCAACGAGACCTGGGTGTCCTTGTGCACCAGTCGCTGAAGGTAAGCATGCAGGTGCAGCAGGCGGTTCAGAAGGCAAATGGTATGTTGACCTTCATAGCAAGAGGATTCGAGTACAGGAGCAAGGATGTCTTGCTGCAGTTGTACAGGGCCTTGGTGAGACCACACCTTGAGTATTGTGTGCAGTTTTGGTCGCCTTATCTGAGGAAGGATGTTCTTGCCATGGAGACAGTGCAGCGAAGATTCACCAGACTGATACCGGAGATGGCAGGAATGACGTATGAAGAGAGATTGGGACGATTGGGCTTGTATTCGCTAGAGTTTCGAAGAATGAGAGGGGATCTCATTGAAACTTATAAAATTCTAACAGGACTAGACAGACTAGATGCAGGAAGGATGTTCCCGATGGCAGGGGAGTCTAGAACCAGAGGTCACAGTCTAAGGATAAGGGGTAAGCCATTTAGGACTGAGATGAGGAGGAATTTCTTCACCCAGAGAGTGGTGAACCTGTGGGATTCTCTACCACAGAAGACAGTTGAGTCCAATTCATTAAATATATTCAAGAAGGAGTTAGATATATTTCTTAAGGCTAAAGGGATCAAGGGATATGGGGAGAAAGCAGGGACAGGGTACTGAATTTGGATGATCAGCCATGATCGCATTGAATGGCGGAGCAGGCTCGAGGGGCCGAATGGCCTACTCCTGCTCCTATCTTCTATGTTTCTATGTTCCCAACCTCCCTGAAATGTTTGCCGTCCTGATGAAGGATGGCACCTGAAGAGTTAACGCCCTCTTTACCAGCTGTGTATTGTGTGTCAGCCGTGGCTCAGTGGGTAGCGTTCTCGCCTCGAGTCAGAAGGTCGTAGGTTCAAGCCCCATCCCAGAGACTCGCGCACAAAAATCCAGGCTGAGGGAGCGCTGCACTGTCGGAGGGTGGCGTCTTTCGGATAAGTCGCTAAACCAAGGCCCCCTCTCAGGTCTGCCCTCTCGGGTGGACATAAAAGATCCCACGGCCACTGTTGGAAGACGAGCAGTGGGCCTGGGCCAGTATTTATCCTCAATCAACATCACTAAAACAGATGATCAGGTTGTTATCACAGTGCTGTTTGTGGGATCTTGCTGTGCGCAAATTGGCTGCCGCGTTTCCTACATTACAACAGTGACTACACTTCATAGAACATAGGAGCAGGAGTAGGCCATTCGGCCCTTCGAGCCTGCTCCGCCATTCAATATGATCATGGCTGATCCTCTATCTCAATACCATATTCCCGCGCTCTCCCCATATCCCTTAATGCCTTTTGCGTCTAGAAATCTATCTATCTCCTTCTTCATGTAAGGGATTCCTGACCCTGCGTGTCTCGCAGCCTGTGAGATTCACGCGGCTCTGTGCAGCCTGTATGTCAGTGCGGGTCTAGGCCTTGTTGCCTGTTCTGGTCTCCAGCCAGTCTGGGAACACTAGACACACCTGTGAGTGGTTCGAATCACTCTCCCTTACGGTTCTAGACACTGGACTTAGATGCGAGAGCAGTAATGGAGATAAAACTCATGTAGACTTGGTTTGAATGGTACGAAATGGAAAATCTTTATTGCATGATACTTAAAATTATGAAATACATGTCATAAGCACAGATTAATGACAGTACAATCTTACAAACAGTTATGTAGTCGATCTTAGGGAAACGAGGAACGAACGGCACAAAGTAAATAGGGGCACACATTACAAATATCCTTAATCCTTAAACCCTCCCCTATCAATATCTATCCTAAACTAGATTCGTAGGATCTCGAGACTCATGCTCACCACTCGTGATAACTCGGAGAAATTCCGAATAGCTGATCGGATGTTTTTCACCGCAGCACCCACGTGTCGGTCAGGAGATCTCCTGGTCCCACTTGTTTACTTGCTTCTGCTGCTCCGGCTAGCAGGCTGGACCGTCTGCTGTGATGAAGACCTGTGTTGGTTGGTTTAACAGGTACTCTTGGAGCACAGTTGTCAATATCGTCGATACAATATGTTTCGTTGCAAGTTCAAGAGAAGTCTTCCTGGCGAGGAAAACTTGGCTAATCGACCTACAGGCGCGGTCGGGATTTACTGACCGTGGCGATGGATATGGTCTTCCTCTCTTCTCATCTCATCTCATCTCATCTCATCTCATCTCGGGCCTTCGGTTCCGCTGCCAGTTACCAACATAGGTCTTCGTTACGCGACACGAGGTAGATCCGAACGGATCAGAAAGTTCAACAGTCTTTTCAGAAGAGACAACAGGCAAGCAGAAGCCCAACTACGAGTACACAGGAGCAGCCACGAGGTTACGAATCGACCGGATAAAAGCACAGGAGCAAGAGAGCAAGAGCAAGAGAGCGAATGGACGGTTTGGAGCCTGCAATTATAGTGCAAAATCTTCCGTTTCCCGCCCAACTATAATGTCCATTCTTTTGTTTAGGGTTTGGCGCCCAAATGTCTTGTATGGGTGATCTCCGTTCTTAATGGGTTTCGGGGCTACTCGTAAATGTCTGAGTACCTGTTAATATTTCTCCCATTGTTAAATCGGTCGGTGTTCTCCCTGGAGGGGTTTTGGGGCTTCCAAGTGTCCTGTATAACTACCTGCTAACGGCTCTCTCATCGTAGAGTCGTTGGGATTTTACATATTAATGTCTTTTGGATGGGCCCTTGATTACTCGGTACAATGGCTTTCCTTTGTACCTGGGAGACTGATTTCAGTATCTATGTGTATACTGCAAACCCATAATGTCTCGTGTATTATCTTCACCGTGCTGAATCCCAATCGATCCTGCACAAATGCTCATTGGAACGCCATCTTGCCTACCCGTTGAAAAGTCTAGAATGTTCTGTCACGAGGTGCGGCGGCCATTCTACAGGCTGCCTGTGTCCACTCCAAACCCGCCAGCATTCTGCTGAAATAAAAGCTGTTTGAACGAAACTTTGTGTTTTCTCCTTATTATTGAAATCGCGATATATTGCGAATTCTACATTCAATATATTCAGTGACTTGGCCTCCACAGCCTTCTGTGGTAGAGAATTCTACAGGTTCACCACCCTCTGGGTGAAGAAATTTCTCCTCATCTCAGTCCTAAATGTCCTACCCCGTATCCTGAGACTGTGACCCCTCGTTCTTGACCCCTTTGGCTGTAAAGCGCTTTGGGACATCACAGGGGCTGCAGAAATGCAAGTCTTTCTTTCTTTCTTGCCAGCATTTACTGCGTTCCTTGCTGAGCCCACTGGCTGTGTCTGCACCTCTTTTTCCCCCCCGATGCCTTTCGAGTGTTAACTCCGGTTTCTGGGCGTGAAGATGCAGTGCGAGCGTCTTTGCTTCCACCTCACTTCTTGTGGTTCACCTGTTCCTATTAGTAGAGAGCAGGGAGGGTGGAGGTAGACTCGGTGGGTGCTTGCAACACTCATTGCAGCGGGGCATGGACTGTGTGGTTGCAAAACCACCATACCAGCAGGTCTGGTGGCTGAGTGGGCCAACACCGTCAAAACGAAAAAGCTACTGACTGTGTGCAGGTTTCTAAGAAGCATAGACAAGGAACTGGGCGACTGATTTCAATTTGAGCTTGCAGGGCTTCAGTCCAGTCACGCTCTCGTTACTCCAATACCAGATGGCAGTGCTGGGGCTGTGTGGTAGATAGTGTGCAGTACTTTTTGTTTTGCTATCCTCCTGTGAGAGGATCGCCCCACTGCGTTGCTTCTTCTCCCCTCCCGCCTCAAACCTGTCACCTGTGGCTCAGTGGGTAGCCCTCGTCCCTCTGAGTCAGAAGGTCGTGGGTTCGAGTCTCATTCCAGGGACTTGAGCACACCATCCAGGCCGACACTCCCAGTGCCAGTGCCAGAGGGAGCGCTGCACTGTAAGAGAGGCAGTACTGAGGGAGCGCTGCACTGTCGGAGGGGCAGTACTGAGGGAGCGCCGCACTGTCGGAGGGGCAGTACTGAGGGAGCACCGCAGTGTCGGAGGGGCAGTACTGAGGGAGCGCTGCACTGTCGGAGGGGTGGTACTGAGGGAGTGCCGCACTGTTGGAGGGGCAGTAGTGAGGGAGCGCCGCACTGTCAGAGGGGCAGTACTGAGGGAGTGCCACACTGTCGGAGGGGCAGTACTGAGGGAGCGCTGCACTGTCGGAGGGGCAGTACTGAGGGAGCGCTGCACTGTTGGAGGGGCAGTAGTGAGGGAGCGCCGCACTGTCGGAGGGGCAGTACTGAGGGAGCGCCGCACTGTCGGAGGGGCGGTACTGAGGGAGCGCCGCACTGTGGGAGGGGCAGTGCTGAGGGAGCGCCGCACTGTCGGAGGGGCGGTACTGAGGGAGCGCCGCACTGTCAGAGGGGCAGTACTGAGGGAGCGCCGCACTGTCGGAGGGGTGGTACTGAGGGAGCGCCGCACTGTCGGAGGTGCCGTCTTTCAGATGAGACATTAAACCGAGGCACTGTCTACCCTCTCAGGTGGACGTAAAAGATCCCACGGCCACTATTTTGAAGAAGAGCAGGGGGGAGTTCTTCCCGGTTTCCTGGGGCCAATATTTATCCCTCAATCAACATCACTAAAAAACAGAGGATCTGGTCATTATCACATTGCTGCTCACTGTGCGCAAATTGGCTGCTGCGTTTCCTACATTACAGCAGTGAATACACTTAAAAAAAAAACCCACTCAATTAGCTGTAAAGTGATTTGGGCCGTCGTGAGGCCATGGAATGCAAGTCATGTCAACCTATACACCACTTGTGGCTGTGGAGGCGAGGTCACTTGCCTGGCCAACAGGAGGCATTGAGAGCAGCTTGGTGGGGTAGGATGGGTTGCCTGCCAATACCCGCCACTGCCCTTCGCTCGGAGGCTGAGGCCAGGAACTCGGGAATGAAGGGACCTTCCGCACTGCCACTGCCGGTTCTTGCTCTCGTGCAGAATATTGCACAGCGCTTTCGATCTGGCGCGCCGAGGCATTATTTGACACCTGTTTTTATCTTCTTGTGTGCCGGGCAGTGATTTGCATAACCCGCTCTCCCCGAATGGGGATCTGAATCGGTGCAAACATCCCTGGGTGCCTGGAACGGCTCCCAACAGCTTGCGTTTGTCAGACTGAAGCACTTTCCGAGGTGGCTTCAGGGTCGCAAGGTTGTCCTATGTTTCAGCAGAAGAAATGGAAAAAGTCTGCCAACTCTGAGCAATCAGGCTGCGAGTCCCCCCTCGGGCGAAGTTGCAGACATCCTCTGGCCACTAGTTCCCATGGCAACGCGCTGCATTGGCAGAATGTCAGGAATGCTTGGCACAAGGAAAGGAATGAGAAGTAAATGAGACTTTAAAAACTCTCCCAGCAGATAGTTTTGACGTGTAAATCATAGAATGATCCAGCAGAGAAGGAGGCCATCAATCATAGAAAAATTACGACACAGAAGGAGGCCATAGAAACATAGAAGATAGGAGCAGGAGTAGGCCATTCGGCCCCTCGAGCCTGCTCCGCCATTCAATGCGATCATGGCTGATCATCCAAATTCAGTACCCTGTCCCTGCTTTCTCCCCATATCCCTTGATACCTTTAGCCTTAAGAAATATATCCAACTCCTTCTTGAATCTATTTAATGAATTGGCCTCTACTGCCTTCTGTGGTAGAGAATTCCACAGGTTCACCACTCTCTGGGTGAAGAAATTCCTCCTCATTTCTGTCCTAAATGGCTTCCCCCTTATCCTTAGACTGTGACCCCTGGTTCTGGACTCTCCGACCATCTGGGACATTCTTCCTGCATCTAGTCTGTCCAGTCCTGTCAGAATTTTATAAGTTTCAGTGAGATCCCCTCTCATTCTTCTAAACTCCAGCGAGTATAAGCCCAATCGACCCAATCTCTCCTCATACGTCATTCCTGCCATCCCAGGTATCAGCCTGGTGAATCTTCGCTGAACTCCTTCCATGGCAAGAACATCCTTCCTCAGATAAGGCGACCAAAACTGCACACAATACTCAAGATGTGGTCTCACCAAGGCCCTGTACAACTGCAGCAAGACATCCTTGTTCCTGTACTCAAACCCTCTCGCTACGAAGGCCAACATACCATTTGCCTTCTTAACCGCCTGCTGCACCTGCATGTTTACCTTCAGCGACTGCTGCCATTCGGCCCATCGTGTCCCTGCTGGTCAGAAAAGAGCCTAATCCCACTTACCAGCTCTTGGTCCGTAGCCCTGTAGGTTACGGCTCTTCAAGTGCATATCCAAGTACTTTTTAAATGTGATGTGGGTTTCTGCCTCTACCACCCTTTCAGGCAGTGAGTTCCAGACCCCCACCACCCTCTGGGTGAAAAAATTTCTCCTCGGATCCCCTCTAATCCTTCTACCAATTACTTCAAATCTATGCCCCCTGGTTCTTGACCTCTCTGCTAAGGGAAATAGGTCCTTCCTATCCACTCTATCCAGGCACCTCATAATTTTATACAACTCAATTAAATCTCCCCTCAGCCTCCTTATGATCCAAAGAGAACAACCCCAGCCTATCCAATCTTTCCTCATCGCTAAAATCCTCCAGCCCTGGCAACATCCTCGAAATCTCCTCTGTACCCTCTCCAGTGCGATCACATCCTGGGAGTGCTGGGAGATTCTCTGCGTTGACAGGACAGTGCATATTTGGGGAGCTCGGGTTGTGGTCGTCTCATATGATCCCTTTTAACACCAATTCTGCTTTTAATAGGAAATAAAGTTGATCGAAGTTTTCGAGATATTAAGGGGAACCGATAGGATAGATAGAAACTATTTCCGCTGGTTGGGGAGTCTAGGACTAGGGGGCATAATCTAAAAATTAGAGCCAGACCTTTCAGGAGTGAAATTAAGAAACACTTCTATATGCAGAGGTTGATAGCAGTTTGGAACTCTCTTCCGCAAACGACAAATGATGCTAGATCAATTGTTATTTTTAAATCTGAGATCGATAGATTTTTGTTAACCAAAGGTATTAAGGGATATGGGCCAAAGGCGGGGAGATGGAGTTAGGTCACAGATCAGTCATGATCTGATTGAATGGCGGAACAGGCTTGAGGGGCTACATGGTCTCCTCCTGTTCCTATGAAGCACTCCCCATTCTAAAGCTATTTTCACACTTTTCCGCTAACGCACCTTCTACACACAAGCAGGGTGGGCTGGGCAGCCTGCTCTCTGTAACAAGGAGGCTTCACAATACTCATTCCGACCTGCCTCCTCTCCCTGTCTGGGAGTGCCGGGTCTTTGCTCCTCATGGCCAGCTGTGTTCATCGCTGGCAAGGCCGGCATTTATTGCCCATCCCCGAATCGCCCTCGAGAAGGTGGTGGTGAGCCGCCTTCTTGAACTGCTGCAGTCCGTGTGGTGAAGGTGCTCCCACAGTGCTGTTAGGGAGGGAGTTCCAGGATTTTGACCCAGCGACGATGAAGGAACGGCCCAATATATTTCCAAGTCAGGATGGTGTGTGACTTGGAGGGGAACTTGGAGGTGGTGGTGTTCCCATGCGCCTGCTGCCCTTCGACTTCTACGTGGAAGAGATCGCGGGTTTGGGAGGTGCTGCCGAAGAAGCCTTGGCGAGTTGCTGCAGTGCATCTTGTAGATGGTACACACTGCAGCCATGGTGCACCGGTGGTGGAGGGAGTGAATGTTTAAGGTGGTGGATGCCAAATCAATCAAACTTTCTAGTATAACAGTTCAAATCAAATTTTTACCTCGTGTTTTTACGATTTTCAAACTTACTTAAGTTTTTTTTTTAATGGTAGCTGTGGATTGACGAGCACCCTGTTCAAGCATCACAATATTAGTGGGAAACCAGGGGGAAAAAAAGTAAAGAAAAAATCTCTATCAGTAGACTAGAAAAAGACGTAACTCGTACGCTTTCTACACTCCCCTTTTCTGGACACTCCAGCTCCTGGATTCCCGCTCCCCTCTTTCAGTCTCCTGCTCCTTGTCTGAGAGAAAGAAAGGGGGTAAAAAAAGGAAAGACTTACATTTATATAGCGCCTTTCACGACCTCAGGAAGTCCCAAAGCGCTTTATAGCCAATGAAGTACTTTTGAAGTGTAGTCACTGTTGTAATGTAGGAAACGCGGCAGCCAATTTGCGCACAGCAAGCTCCCACAAACAGCAATGTGATAATGACCGGATCATCTGTTTTAGTGATGTTGGTTGAGGGACACCAGGGAGAACTAACTCCCCCCCCCCTGCTCCTCTTCGAAATAGTGGCCGTGGGATCTTTTACGTCCACCTGAGAGGGACATTAAAATCCCATCTCTCACTCTCTGTGGAGTCACGGCAACTGATGGGGCTGATTGCATGTGGATCAGGGTCTTTTGGCTCTACGGTACGGGTTTGGCTTGCGCGGGCTTGCGGTATTTCCTGGACATGTTGCTCGTGGCTGAGGGAGAGACAGGAGGCATCTGTTTAAAGCTGTTGGGCCAACATTGGAATAATGAGTACCGTTCTGTTTAAAAGCACTAGCCGAGACGTCCTTTGAATTGCATGTGTTGCGTCGCCAGTGCGTCGAGCATTCCAGGCGCAGGTTCAAGTTAGTGCAATGCGCTGTCAATGCTGTGGCCACTCCGACTGAGAGATTAACAAACAAAAGCAATGCGAGATGACTTCCCCCACTCAGCAATGTGCCGTGCCAGGACTTGCTTCTGGCACGCAGATTGTTCTGGCTTGGGTTTTCTGCCAAGCGATCAATTAAAGGAGTGTGGTGTTTTTAATGTCTTTTTAAATGTAATAGTCACAGACCAACAGGGTCTTGGGTGTGCGCCCCGTCAATGCTCCCCCTCGTTTTCTTTGGGTGCGCGGCCCACTCAAATTCCCACTAAAGCGCGGTTTTTCCATTGAGAAGCCAGCAAGTGGCCTGCGGCGTGAGAGCTCCAGATAGCTGCGTGGCTAACTGGGAACATTGCTGCCCGTGTGGATTTAAGTTAAGTACCAGGCACAGGCTCGTAAGAAATAGGAGCAGGAGTTGGCCATACGGCCCCTCGAGCCTGCTCCGCCATTCAATAAGATCATGGCTCCTAATGTGTGTTGTGAGGAGGATGCAGAGAAACTCCAGTATGATTTGGACAGGTTGGGCGATTGGGCAGATGCATGGCAGATGCAGTATAATGTGGATAAATGCGAGGTTATCCACTTTGGTGGCAAAAACAGAAAGGCAGATTATTATCTGAACGGCAATAGATTGGGAAAAGGGGAAGTGCAACGAGACCTGGGTGTCCTTGTGCACCAGTCGTTGAAGGTAAACATGCAGGTGCAGCAGGCGGTTAAGAAGGCAAATGGTATGTTGGCCTTCATAGCGAGAGGATTCGAGTACAGGAGCAAGGATGTCTTGCTGCAGTTGTACAGGGCCTTGGTGAGACCACACCTTGAGTATTGTGTGCAGTTTTGGTCGCCTTATCTGAGGAAGGATGTTCTTGCCATAGAGGGAGTGCAGCGAAGATTCACCAGACTGATACCTGGGATGGCAGGAATGACGTATGAAGAGAGATTGGGACGATTAGGCTTGTATTCGCTGGAGTTTCGAAGAATGAGAGGGGATCTCATTGAAACTGATAAAATTCTAACAGGACTAGACAGACTAGATGCAGGAAGGATATTCCCGATGGCGGGGGAGTCCAGAACCAGGGGTCACAGTCTAAGGATAAGGGGTAAGCCATTTAGGACTGAGATGAGGAGGAATTTCTTCACCCAGAGAGTGGTGAACCTGTGGAATTCTCTACCACAGAAGGCAGTTGAGGCCAACTCATTAAATATATTCAAGGTGTTAGATATATTTCTTAAGGCTAAATGGATCAAGGGATATGGGGAGAAAGCAGGGACAGGGTACTGAATTTGGATGATCAGCCATGATCTCATTAAATGGCGGAGCAGGCTCTTGGGGCTGAATGGCCTACTCCTGCTCCTATCTTCTATGTTTCTAACCATTAGCCAGTGGCCCCTGCGCGATAACGTGCTTCCCCCCTTGGTTGAATAGCAGGCTTGCGCTTCCTAGCCAGGCTCACACACGAAGAATGCAGCACCTGTGGAACTGCATGCCAGCACGCTTCCATTCCTTGAGGAGAGAATAGGAGAAAGCTACATAATAATAACATAAAGAAAGCTGAGTCGGGAATGATCATTCGTGGCCAAGGAATAAGGGATTGCAGCTTCACGAGCCAGTATAATACTGTGCGGTGTTTGAACAGCCACGACCTTGCAGGTGGATGTTACCTGTACGTGTTGTGTCAGCGCTTTGGGACGTTCAGTGGTCGAGAAAGGCACTATATCAATGCAAGACTGTCTTTCTTTTTAAAATAGTACCTTATGTATTGAATGGTACTGTATAATGTGCATAGTCTCACGCTGTACAGAACAGTACTGTGGGTAGGAAGTAAAAAAAAGACTTGCATGAGGAGTGGGCAGAAAAGTGGAGGCCAAGACCAGATCAGCCATGATCTTATTGAATGGCGGAGCAGGCTCGAGGGGCCAAATGGCCGACTCCTGCTCCTAATTCTTATGTTCTGTAGCGCCTTTCACCACCTCAGGACGTCCCAAAGCGCTTTACAGCCAATGAAGTACTTTATGAAGTGCGATCACTGTTGTAATGTGGGAAACGAGGCAGCCAATTTGCGCACAGCAAGCTCCCACAAACCGCAATGTGATAATGACCGGATCGTCTGTTTTTAGTGATGTTGGTTGAGGGACACCGGGGAGAACTCCCCCCTGCTGTTCTTCCAATCGTGCCATGGGATCAAGTATTCACAACTGCTTGATCAAATTTCAGTGGAGTAATCAACCACTGCTCTATTGTGTCCGGTGGCAAAAATACTGTTGGGAGTGTGTGATACGCTTTAACCAATACAATTCTGTTGGAGTGTGTGATACGCTTTAACCAGTACAATTCACTGGTAGATGGGCCCTGTTTCTGCAATAATTTCAAACAATATGTATGTGTTAGGTGTCAGCCGTGGCTCAGTGGGTAGTGCCCTCGCCTCTTGAGTCAAAAGGTTGTGGGTTTGAGTCCCACTCCAGAGACTTGAGCACAAAAATCTAGGCCGACACTCCCAGTGCAGTGCTGAGGGAGCGCCGCACTGTCGGAGGGACGGTACTGAGGGAGTGCCGCACTGTCGGAGGAGCGGTACTGAGGGAGCGCCGCACTGTCGGAGGGGCGGTACTGAGGGAGCGCCGCACTGTCGGAGGGGCAGTACTGAGGGACGCCACTGCGGGAGGGACGGTTGGAGGGTCGCCTGTCGGAGGGACGGTACTGAGGGAGTGCCGCACTGTCGGAGGAGCGGTACTGAGGGAGCGCCGCACTGTCGGAGGGGCGGTACTGAGGGAGCGCCGCACTGTCGGAGGGGCAGTACTGAGGGAGCGCCGCACTGTCGGAGGGACGGTACTGAGGGAGTGCCGCACTGTCGGAGGAGCGGTACTGAGGGAGCGCCGCACTGTCGGAGGAGCGGTACTGAGGGAGCGTCGCACTGTCAGAGGGTCAGTGCTGAGGGAGCGCCGCACTGTCAGAGGGTCAGTACTGAGGGAGCGCCGCACAGTCGGAGGGGCGGTACTGAGGGAGCGCCGCACTGTCGGAGGGGCAGTACTGAGGGAGCGCCGCACTGTCGGAGGGGCAGTACTGAGGGAGCGCCGCACTGTCAGAGGGGCAGTACTGAGGGAGCGCCGCACAGTCGGAGGGGCGGTACTGAGGGAGCGCCTCACTGTCGGAGGGTCAGTACTGAGGGAGCGCCGCACTGTTGGAGGTGCCGTCTTTCAGATGAGACGTTAAACCGAGGCCCCGTCTGCCCTCTCAAGTGGATGTAAAAGATCCCACGGCCACTATTGGAAGAAGAGCAGGGGGGAGTTCTCCCCGGTGTCCTGGGGCCCATATTTATCCCTCAATCAACATCACTAAAAACAGATGATCTGATCATTATCACATTGCTGTTTGTGGGAGCTTGCTGTGCCGCGTTTCCCACATTACAACAGTGACTACACTCCAAAAAGTACTTCATTGGCTGTAAAGCGCTTTGGGACGTACTGAGATCGTGAAAGGCGATGGAGAAATGCGAGTCTATCTTTTAAAAGAGGAAGACAGTCTCGAAGAGGGACTATTTTTGTTCAAAGTAAACCTATTTTTTACAGAGATCTATAAAAATATACACTTTGATGTGTTGAGGATGTAGAATTTTGGTATTGTGGTGGCGGTGTTTTAGAACATAGCGTGATGTTCCATGCTTGTGCCACACAAGTCACACTCCCACAGTCTGCACTCTGGGATGGAACAGCAAAGGCTAAAAACTACAGCAGTAATTGCACGCCGAAAAATGCATCGGCATTGTGAAGGGTGGTGAATTACAGGGGCGTCAACTTTCATGATTTGGAACGCCTCTATCAAATCTCCTCTTAACCTTCTCTGCTCCACGGAGAACAACCCCAGCTTCTCCAGTCTCTCCACGTAACTGTAATCCCTCATCCCTGGAACCATTCTAGTAAATCTCTTCTGCACCCTCGCCAAAGCCCTTCACGTCAGAACATCAGAACTTAAGAAATAGGAGCAGGAATAGGCCACTTGGCCCCTCGAGCCTGCTCCGCCATTCAATAAGATCATGGCTGATCTTGGGCTCAAAGCCACTTCCCTGCCCGCTCCCCATAACCCTTCACTCCCTTATCTTGTAAAAATCTGTCTATCTCCACCTTAAATGTATTTAATGACCCAGCCTCCACGGCTCTCTGGGGCAGAGAATTCTACAGATTTACGACCCTCTGAGAGAAGAAATTCCTCCTCAGCTCAGTTCTAAAAGGGCGACCCTTTATTCTGAAACTGTGCCCCCGAGTTCTAGATTTCCCCACGAGGGGAAACATCCTCTCTGCATCTACCTTGTCGAGCCCCCTCAGTATCTTATATGTTTCTTCGAAATGCCAATGAGTATAGGCCCAACCTGCTCACGTCCTTCCTAAAGTGCGGTGCCCAGAATTGGACACAAGACTCCAGCTGGGGCTGAACTAGTGTTTTATAAAGGTTCAGCATAACTTTCTTGCTTTTGTACTCTGTGGGCTGGATTTTGATACTGGGGCGGGTTGGGGTCGTGTTATCCACCCGACTGCAATTGGATGTGGGAGATTGATGCGATTTTCACCTAATTGGGCAATTGAGTTCCAGCATGTGGGAACCCATGAACCAATTAGTGTTTTCAGTCTGAAAGTCGCCTCTGATGATGTCATCATTGCTGCTGCATTGAAGGCCTTCAGAGACTGCCTGGCCTTTGCTGTGAGAGGACCTGGATGCAAAATGAGCAGCAGCAGCCCTAAGTCTGCTCCCAGATATTTTTCCTCCTACTACTACTACTCCGTTGTAATAGTGGACCTGCAGCTGTTAGTTAGCTTTCGAAATGTGTTACCACCAGGTTTCACATTCGTGGTTCAGAACAGGCGTGCTTCACGTAGAACAAGGGTTAAAATCACAAAGGCCTTTCAAAATGGCATTATAGAGCCAATTTAGTGCTAGTTTAGGGCCTTAACAGCCTATCCCGCCTCTTAAAGGCGGGACGGAGTCGAGACCAGCAGACACGATTTAATGAAAATTGCGTGGAGGCGGGATGGAGGCGGACTTGTGCCCACCCGCCAGTTTTCGCAATTTTAACCCCCCACACGCCTCCAAACCCGCCTCCACGGGTCAATGAAAATCCAGCTCTATGCCTCTATTTATAAAGCCCAGGATCCCATATGCTTTAATCACTGCATTGTTGAGCTGTCCTGCTGCCTTCAAAGATTTGTGCATAAGCATCTTCTACCTCAACTCCACTTTCCCGCCCTATCCCCATGCCATGGAGGTTCATAGCACCGTTGCCTCAGTCGTGAATAAGCCCTAAATCAGATCACCGAGATCCGTTCCTATCAGCAGCTTGAGATACATGGCAGTAAATGGGCCTGTGGATTTAAACTTCATAAGTGGCTCCCCAGGCGAAATGGTATGCACCCTCGTGGCCCATGGCAACAGAAAACTGGAATATTCCTGGTATGTGTAATGGTGGAGAGTAAATGGGTCTGATATAGACCTCCTGGGTTGTTGTCCTCTGAGGAGATTTTGAGTAGACTGGGCCTATACTCTCTGGAGTTTAGAAGAATGAGAGGTGATCTCATTGAAAGATTCTGAGAGGGATTGACAGGGTAGATGCTGAGAGGCTGTTTCCCCTGGCTGGAGTGTCTAGAACTGGGGGTCATAGAAGATAGGAGCAGGAGTAGGCCATTCGGCCCCTCGAGCCTGTTCCGCCATTCAATGCGATCATGGCTGATCATCCAAATTCAGTACCCTGTCCCTGCCTTCTCCCCATATCCCTTGATACCTTTAGCTTTAAGAAATATATCTAACTCATTCTTGAATATATTTAATGACTTGGCCTCAACTACCTTCTGTGGTAGAGAATTCCACAGGTTCACCACTCTCTGGGTGAAGAAATTCCTCCTCATTTCTGTCCTAAATGGCTTACCCCTTATCCTTAGACTGTGACCCCTGGTTCTGGACTCTCCGACCATCGGGAACATCCTTCCTGCATCTAGTTTGTCCAGACCTGTCAGAATTTCATATGTTTCGATGAGATCCCCTCACAGTCTCAGGATAAGGGCTCGGCCTTTTTTAAAAATGTATTCGTTCCTGGAATGTGGGCGTCGCTGGCAAGGCCGGCATTTATTGCCCATCCCTAATTGCCCTGGAGAAGGTGGTGGTGAGCCGCCGCCTTGAACCGCTGCAGTCCCGTGTGGCGAAGGTCCACAGTGCTGACTTTGTAGTAGCGGCTTGGTACAACCGAGAGGCTCGCTGGGCCATTTCAGAGGGGCAGTTAAGAGTCAACCACATTGCTGTGAGTCTGGAGTCACACACAGGCCCAGACCAGGTTAGGACAGCAGATTTCCTCCCCTCAAGGGACATTAGTGAACCAGATGGGTTTTTACGACAATCCGACAGCTTCATGGTCACCATTACTGATGCTAGCTTTTTTTTTTTAATTCCAGATTTATTTAATTAACTGAATTTAAATTCCCCAGCTGCCGTGGTGGGATTTGAACTCGCGTCCAGGCCTCTAACATAACCACTCTGCTACTGTACCCCCTTTAGGACTGAGATGGAGGAGGAATTTCTTCATTCAGAGGGTTGTGAATCTTTGGAATTCTCTATGGCCTACTCCTGCTCCGAATTCTTATATTCTCCCTGAAGCAGTAATCATCCAGCGTTTCATGTACGTGGCTCCCTGCTAGTAGAGGGCAGTTAATCACCTTGAATTGGTTTCCCTCCTGTCGCTTGTACTGCGGCTGACCCACTTCCTGTTGCAGTCCGTTTGCTCACAGTGACTGTAGGCAGATCGCCAGCCAGTCGCCGCCCGATACCTGACCTGCTCAGCGAGCTTTCATCTATTTCTAGGATCTTTTCATCTGCTGTCATCTGTTCAGCGGATCTTTTCAGGCAACCTCATGGCGTCCATCCCTGTCTCGCTGCTGAGGAATGAATGCCATCTGTGGCCACCGCACCTCCTTGTCCTTTGGTCCAACCGCAAATTGCATTTATACAGCGCTTTTAACAGGGTAAAACGTCCCAGGGCGCTTCACAGGAGCGATTATCAGACAAAATTTAACACCGGCCACATAAGGAGATATTGGGACAGGTGACCAAAAGCTTGGTCAAAGAGGTCGGTTTTAAGGAGCGTCTCAAAGGAGGAGAGAGAGGCGGAGAGGTTTAGGGAGCTCAGGGCCCAGGCCGCTGAAGGCACGTCCGCCAATTGTGGAGCGATGGAAATCGGCGGATGCGTGAGAGGCCAGAATTGGAGGAGCGCAGAGATCGCGGAGGGTTGTAGGGCTGGAGGAGGTTACAGAGATAGGGAGGGGGCGAGGCCATTGAGGGATTTGAACACAAGGATGAGAATTTTAAAATCGAGGCGTTGTCGGACTGGGAGCCAGTGTAGGTCAGCGAGCACAGGGGGTGAGATGGTTAGCAAAAACAGTCACCCTTGTTGCTCCTATGTCTCCAACAATGAGAGCTGTTAATATGCCACAGGATTGCTGCCAACAGATGCAACCGATTAGCGTAACGGGAGCAATAATATGTCCGAATAAGCTTCCCTCGTTTTCTGGGTCAGCCAGTACCTCATCAAAGAGTATCAGTTACAAAGGATTCGGATCCGATGCAGCGTCTTTTGTGGAATCTTCTTTGCTGAGTGAGTGCTGATGTTATTGAGACCAGACTCTCAGCGTGGAGTTAATTGAGTCCGGCCGTGTGGGAAACTGAATTAACGTCAGTTAATTGTTCCACTTCAACTCTGTCCATTGATCTTCTCCAGCACTGTTAGGGCCCGGAACTCCTCCCAGCAGATCTCCCTGGACAATACCAGCACTATATTTGTCCAAAGTGTCTTAATACTTCCGTTGTACTGGGTGAGGAGAGAGAGAGAGAGGGTCATATTTTGCTTTTGTCTCGATGCTGTTGCACAAACAATGTGAGGAGGCAATGCTGGGAATACTCAGCAGGTCAGGCAGCATCTGTGGATTAACGTTTCAGGTCGATGACCTTTCCTCAGAAATGCGCCGAACTGATTCCGTATAACTCGCGGCGGCGTACCGTGTGCGCCGGCAGACGAGCAAATGATTCCTCCATTTATTCGCCATGAAGACACTGGCTTAGAAATTCATCTCAGGTGACGGCAGGGCAAAATGGGCGGTATCGGACCGGACGCCCGTTAGGCGCCGCGCCTCGGGCGCTGGGTTTAACGGGCAGCCAATCCGATACCGCCCCTTTTGCGCTGCCCACGCCCAAGCCTGCTTTCCCGGCTGCGATCTCTTGAAAGCCGTCAGGAAAGGAGTCTTGCCTCCAGTCTTGATCCTGCTCCATGGCAGCCGCCAGCCCCCACCCCCACTCGAAATGGCGATTCTTCACGCGTCCCGATTGCGAACGGCGGCGAGCTATCGCCTGTGGAGGGTGTCGTAAGAACAAGAATTAGGAGCAGCAGCAGGCCATTCGGCCCCTCGAGCCTGCTCCGCCATTCAATGAGATCGTGGCTGATCTTCGACCTCAACTCCACTTTCTCGCACCATCCCTTGATTCCCTTCGAGTCCAAAAATCTATCGATGAATTTTTTTTTTTTTCCGTTTTTTTATGGTATGTGGGCGTCGCTGGCAAGGCCGGCATTTATTGGCCATCCCTAATTGCCCTTCAGAAGGTGGTGGTGAGCCGCCTTCTTGAACCGCTGCAGTCCGTGTGGTGAAGGTGCTCCCACACAGTGCTGTTAGGGAGGGAGTTCCAGGATTTTGACCCAGCGACGATGAAGGAATGGCCCGATATATTTCCAAGTCAGGATGGTGTGTGACTTGGAGGGGAACTTGGAGGTGGTGGTTGACGTAAGAAAACTACTAGGCACTTGGTCTAAGCGTTAAACAAGGCTTTAATCAACTGTTTTTCAACATGGAGGTCTAGTTGTGTCCTTCACTAGTTCCTGTTGAGGAATGTCCTGAGCAAGCTGGGCCCATGCCCGAGTATTTATACTCTCCCTGGACAGCGCCACCAGCAGGCCGCCCAGTATTACTTCATACATGAATGACAAGATTCATGTCAGTGCTGTTCCCATGCGCCTGCTGCCCTTCGACTTCTAGGTGGGAGAGGTCACAGGTTTGGGAGGTATACTCAACGACTGAGCATCCACAGCCCTCTGGGGTCGTGTCTGATCCTGCATCCACTTGCGCACATTCGGCACGTGTTCCGAATAATAGCGAATGAAAGACCCCTGGCTTTTTCTCTTTTTACCCCGTCTCCTTACACCCCCCCATCCTCCTCCCCCCAAACCATTTGAGTTGAGGTGGCCCGCCTTCTGATCTCTTTCTATTGCAGCGATTGGATCTGTAGTGTCGGCCGTGACTCAGTGGGCAGCACTTTCGCCTCTGAGTCAGAAGGTTGTGGGTTCGAGTCCCACTCCAGAGACTTGAGCACAAAAACCCAGGCCGACACTCCCAGTGCCAGTACTGAGGGAACGGCGCACTGTCGGAGGGGCAGTACTGAGGGAGCACCGCACTGTCGGAGTGGCAGTACTGAGGGAACGGCGCACTGTCGGAGGGGCAGTACTGAGGGAGCACCGCACTGTCGGAGTGGCAGTACTGAGGGAGCGCCGCACTGTCGGAGTGGCAGTACTGAGGGAGCGCCGCACTGTCGGAGGGTCAGTACTGAGGGAGTGCTGCACTGTCGGAGGGGCAGTACTGAGGGAGTGCTGCACTGTCGGAGGGTCAGTACTGAGGGAGTGCCGCACTGTCGGAGGGGCAGTACTGAGGGGGCGCCGCACTGTCGGAGGGACAGTACTGAGGGAGCGCCGCACTGTCGGAGGGGCGGTACTGAGGGAGCGCCGCACTGTCGGAGGGGCCGTCTTTTGGATGAGACGTTAAACCGAGGCCCTGTCTGCCCCCTCAGGTGGATGTAAAAGATCCCATGGCCACTATTGGAAGAAGAGCAGGGGGAGTCCTGGGGCTAATATTTATCCCTCAACCAACATCACTAAAACAGATTATCACATTGCTGTTTGTGGGAGCTTGCTGTGCGCAAATTGGCTGCCACATTTCCTACATTATAACAGTGACTACACTTCAAAAGTACTTCATTGGTTGTAAAGCGCTTTGGGACGTCCTGAGGTGGTGAAAGGCGCGGGAGAAATGCAAGTCTTTGTTTCTTTCAAGCTAGCAAATCAGCACTTGCATCTGACGTATCTTGCAGTAATTTGAATGGAAAGGCTGTGGATCATCAGTTAAGCATAACACAGCTTGCTGTGCACTCCTCCTTTTGTGCCCGCTCTTTCAACACAGCGGCCGACACAGACTGGCCCCTCTCAAGGTCGCCGTACAGCATCTGTGTAAATCTGCCGCACCAGGCGACGGTGTAGAGTGCGCAGACGAGCGGATCTTCGAAGATAAATTAAGCTGGCGCGGCAGAATCCGAAATTCAGGTTGCAGATACCCATGTGGGTCCCACACTTCCTTCGTGTGCTTCCCCTAAGCTATTACGTTGTCTGTGTGTCGGGGGAGAATTCGATAGGTTCAGGAAGCTGCAGTTCACAGTAGATTGACCTTGCAGTCAATAAATAGCACATTGATTTTTTTTTCTCTATCTTGCAGATGCTCTGCGGTTGTCTTACCCACAGCACTGCTGCACCATCTTCGATGCTTAACGCACATTTCTTGTTGGGTGTCTGCCCTGAAATGGGCTTATACAATCAGTGAAGTACTGTTGAAGTGTAGTCCCTGTTATAAGTGTTTCATGATGCGGAGATGCCGGTGTTGGACTGGGGTGGACAAAAATGAGAAGTCGCACAACACCAGGTTATAGTCCAACAGTTTTATTTGAAATCACGAGCTTTCGGAGCGCTGCTCCTTCGTCAGGTGAAGTGAAGGAATACAAATCAGCAAAGCATATATAGACAGAGAACAATGCCTGTGTAGCGTACAATGTCAGACGACTACAGTTAATCTTTCTGACTGCCCTCCATCACACCTCGGCAGAGAAACAATCAGGCCAGTCAGGAAGGCATTACATCAAAGACACAGCAAAATACAGCTAAGACAATGAGGTGGGGTCACAGGGGGTCCAACGTGTCAAATGCTGCAGTCTGTATGGAAAACCGTAAACTTTAAGCTTTTTACTTTTTTTTAAACTGGAAATCACATCTGTGAACAAGCCAACGACGACTCGAGTCTGGATGACTCTGCGTCATGTAGCGTGACATGAACCCAAGATCCCGGTTGAGGCCGTCCTCACGGGTGCGGAACTTGGCTATCAGTTTCTGCTCGATGATTTTGCATTGTCGTGTGTCTCGAAGGCCGCCTTGGAGAACGCTTACCCGCAGATCCGAGGCTGAATGTTAAGTGTTAAGTGTTTCAGCCATGGCTCGGGGGGGTAGCGCTCTCGCCTCTGCCTCGGAAGGTTGCGGGTTCAAGTCTCACTCCAGAGACTCGTAGTGCAAAGTATAATGTGGGGAAATGTTGAGGTGGTTCACTTTGGTTGGAAGAACAGAATTTTTTTTTTTAAACGGTAAGAAACTATTAAAACAATCGCAAAATACTGCGGATGCTGGAAATCCGAAATAGCAACAGAAAACGCTGGAAAAACTCAGCAGGCCAGGCAGCATCCGTGGAGAGAGAAACAGAGTTAACGTTTCAGGTTGAAGACCTTTCGTCAGAACTGGAAAAAAGCAGGAAATGGAATAGATTTTAAAGCAGGTTTAGGGACGGGGAAATGGGGAGGGGATGAAAGAACAAAAGGGAAGGTCAGTGATAGGATAAAAGTGAGAAGTCGCACAACACCAGGTTATAGTCCAACAGCTTTATTTGAAATCACAAGCTTTCGGAGCGCTGCTCCTTCGTCAGGTGAAGTGAAGAGATGCATATAGGCACAGCATATAAAGTCAGAGAACACTGCCAGGTGATTACAGTTAATCTTTCCAACTGCCCTTTATCACACCTGGGCAGAGAGACAATCACAGCAATTCTCTCTGCCGAGGTGTGATAAAGGGCAGTTAGAAAGATTAACTGTAGTCGTCTGGCAGTGTTCTCTGCACAGGCAGTGTTCTCTGTCTATATATGCTGTGCCCATATGTATTTCTTCACTTCACCTGACGAAGGAGCAGCGCTCCGAAAGCTTGTGATTTCAAATAAAGCTGTTGGACTATAACCTGGTGTTGTGCGACTTCTCACTTTTGTCCACCCCAGTCCAACACCGGCATCTCCGCATCAGTGATAGAATAGAAAGCAGGAGAGATTGAGAGACATTAAGAGATATTCAAGGCAAGAGAAGGAGGTAATGGGACAGGTTAAGGAACAAAGGATGGCTCTAGATGAAGTGTGAAATGCGCTGGCAGAATGAAGGACAGCTGCCATGTGGGAGGGAAGAAAACTATTAAATGTTGGCGTTCAGAGAGATTCAGGTGTCCTCGTACAGGAAAGCAGAGAGTTCGCCTGCAGGCACAGCAAGCAGTTAGGAAGGCAAATGGCATGTTGGCCTTTATTGCAAGGGGGTTGGAGTACAAGGGAAAGGAAGTCTTGCTACAATTGTACAGGGTCTTGGTGAGACCACACTTGGAATACTGTGCACAGTTTTGGTCTCCTTATCTGAGGAAGGACATACTTGCCTTAGAGGCGGTGCAATGAAGGTTCACTAGATTAATTCCTGGGATGAGAGGGTTGTCCAATGAGGAGAGATTGAGTAGATAGGGCCTATGCTGTCTGGAGTTTGAAAGAATGACAGGCGATCTCATTGAAACATGTAGGATTCTGCAGGGGATTGACAGTGTTAATGCTGAGAGGTTGTTTCCCCTGGCTGGAGAGTCTAGAACCAGGGGGCACAGTCTCAGGATAAGTGGTTGGCCATTTAGGACTGAGATGAGGAGGAATTTCTTCACTCAGAGGGTTGTGAATCTTTGGAATTCTCTACCCCAGAGGGCTGTGGATGCTGAATCGTTGCGTATTCATAGCTGAGATCGATAGATTTATGGACTCGAGAGGAATCAAGGGATATGGGGATCGGACGGGAAAGTAGAGTTGAGGTCAAAGATCAGCCATGATCTTATTGAATGGTGGAGCAGGCTCGAAGGGCTGTATGGCCGACTCCTGCTCCTAATTCTTATGTTCTATGTCAAAAATCTAGGCTGACTCTCCATTGCAGTACTGAGGGAGCGCCGCATTGTCGGAGGGGCAGTACTGAGGGAGTGCCGCACTGTCGGAGGGCACTCCCTCAGTACTGCCCATCCAACTGTGCGGCGCTCCCTCAGTACTGCATCTTTGACAGTGCGGCGCTCCCTCAGTACTGTCCCTCCGACAGTACGGCGCTCCCTCGGTACTGCCCCTCCGACAGTACGGCGCTCCCTCGGTACTGCCCCTCCGACAGTGCGGCGCTCCCTCAGTACTGCCCCTCCGACAGTGCAGCGCTCCCTCAGTACTGCCCCTCCGACAGTGCAGCGCTCCCTCGGTACTGCCCCTCCGACAGTGCGGCGCTCCCCCAGTACACCCCCTCCGACAGTGCGGCGCTCCCTTAGTACTACCCCTCTGATAGTGCGGCGCTCCCTCGGTACTGCCCCTCAGAGAGTACGGCACTCCCTCGGTACTGCTTCTCCGACAGTGCGGCGCTCCCTCAGTACCGCCCCTCCGACATTGCGGCGCTCCCTCAGTACTGCCCCTCCGACAGTGCGACGCTCCCTCGGTACTGCACTGAAGTGTCAGTTTATATTTTTGAGCTCAGGTCTCTGAAGTGGGACTCAAACCCACAGCCGTCTGACTCAGAGACGAGAGGGAGTGCTACCTACTGAGCCACAGGTACTGGTGGGATACGATGATTGCAGGGATATGGGGAAAGAGCGGGGGGGGGAGTGGGACTAACTGGATTGCTCTTCGAAAGAGACGGCGCAGACTCGATGGGCCGAATGGCCTCCTTCTGTTCTGTACCTGTCTATGATTGTAATAATAAAATCAGTAAATCTGTCTAGACATAATGGGGACTGAATTTTTAGGCGCCACGTGGCAACCTAGCGCTCAAATGGGGTCAGAGATGTGCGTGCACACTTCCAATGGGAAGTGCGCAGGACGCCATCTTGGTAAAGGCATGTTCAGCCATTCGTGAAAGTATCAAGAGCCCAGATTCACTTTCGGTAAAAACGCCCGCCGCTTCTCGCCGCCACAACGCAACTCCGCTTTAAGAGACGGAGGCTGCCTTTAAGTAGCGCTAGTCACACGTGATATCGGGGCCCCTGTTGATGCGTGCAGCCAGTGAACAGCGTGGGGAGCGCTGGCTACACGCCAAACTCATTTAAAGCAGCAGGCAGCTCGAATGTTAACATGCTGCCTGCCGCACAATGAGCGGGCGTGGCTTCATTGCGTACCGCGATTCCCATGCCTGTTTTCGGGGGGTCAGCCAATTTAACCCCCCAATGTGTTTAGGACTTTGAAATGATTCTATTCAACCTCTCCACACCCAGTGTTCTCCACTGATGACGTATAGTGGGTATGATTCCAAGGGTTCTGGTCATCTTTGGCCTTTCCTTGTGTCTTTAGTAGACTGTATTTCGACAGGCAATTGTGGGGCTTTCTTTGGTTATCTGGGTATCTGACTTGCTTGGAAAACTGTGCACAGTTTTGGTCTCCTTATCTGAGGAAGGATATACTTGCCTTGGAGGCGGTGCAACGAAGGTTCACTAGATTGATTCCTGGGATGAGAGGGCTGTCCTATGAGGAGAGATTGTGTAGAATGGGCCGATACTCTCTGGAGTTTCGAAGAATGAGAGGTGATCTCATTGAAACATATAAGATTCTGAGAGGGATTGACAGGGTAGATGCTGAGAGGCTGTTTCCCCCTGGCTGGAGAGTCTAGAACCAGGGGTCACAGTCTCAGAATAAGGGGTCGGCCATTTAGGACTGAGATGAGGAGGAATTTCTTCACTCAGAGGGTGGTGAATCTTTGGAATTCTCTACCCCAGAGGGCTGTGGATGCTCAGTCGTTGAGTATATTCAAGGCTGAGATCGACAGATTTTTAGAATCAAGGGATATGGGGATCGGGCGGGAAAGTGGAGTTGAGGTCGAAGATCAGCCATGATCTTATTGAATGGTGGAGCAGGCTCAAGGGGCCGAATGGCCTCCTCCTGCTCCTATTTCTTATGTTCTTAATGAGTTCTTTAACTGCGTAATTATCAAACTTGATGCACGGAGATTATACCGAACAACCGTTCCCATTCACGACCCCGCTTGCTGAGTGGCAGCAGGTTTTCCTGGAAACTCCGGATTCTGGTTGGGGATAAACCCAGTGCTTCAAATGTACTCCCTCGGTGGACTCCAGTGGTCCACATTGAAGGATGCTTTCTGCAATTAGCATCCAGGAAGCGGAAGGATACTGACTTTGGATGGTTGCAGACACTCAGTTGTGTCATGTAAGATATCGGGAAGGTGCATGGCACTGTTGGTTAGTCAATACAGTTCGATCAATTGTGACAGGGGAGAAAAGAGAAAATATCTATTCAAGTTCCACGGGCATGTTCACACCCGATGTGACAGATTTTGGCTGGGCCTCAGATAGTAACAACATCAACAGCTTGCCTTTATGTAGCGTAGCAAAACGTCCCAAGGTGCTTCACAGGATAAATCATCAATAAAAACATTGTTGACCCCGAGCCACAGAAGGATATATTAGGACATATGCCCAAAAGCTTGGTCAAAGAGGTCGGCTTTGAGGAGCGTCTTCAAGGAGGAGAGAGAGAGAGGCGGAGAGGTTTAGGGAGGGAATTCCAGAGCTCAGGGGCCCAGGCGGCTGAAGGCACGGCCGCCAATGGTGGAGCGATGGAAATCGGGGGATGTGCAAGAGGCCGGAATTGGAGGAGCACAGAGATCTCGGAGGGTTGTAGGACTGGAGGAGGTTACAGAGATAGGGAGGGGGGCGAGGGCCGCGGAGGGATTTGAACAGGAGGATGAGAATTTTAAAATCGAGGCGTTGCCGGACTGGAAGCCAATGTAGGTCAGCGAGCACAGGGGGTGATGGGTGAACGGGACTCGGTGCGAGTTAGGACACGGGGCAGCAGGAGTTTGGGATGAGCTGAAGTTTACGGAGGATGGAAGATGGGAGGCCGGGCCAGGAGTGCGTCGGAATAGTCCTGTCTAGAGGGGACAAAGTCACGGATGAGGGTTTCTGCAGCAGATGTAAATGCCGGACTCGATGCTGAAAATTCCAGTGTGTTTAATGTGCAGTAGCTGGTGAGCGTAGCAGCCAGTACAGTAATCCCTCCGCAACCATGGGGGATACGTCCCTGAAAACCCCCGTGGTTAGTAACACCGCGGTTGGCAAATGCAGTCTAAGGGCTGGATTTTGTCTTGGGTTCGGGTTGGGGTCGTGTAATCCGCATTTCGTGTTTCCCCCCCCCGACTCCAGATTAATGTGGATGAATGATGCAATTTTCACTTAATTGGGCAATTGAGTTCCAGCATGTGGGAACCCATGAACCAATTAGTGGTTTCAGTGGGAAAGTCGCCTCTGATGATGTCATCATTGCAGGCTGCCTGGTCTCAGAGATTGCCTGGCCTTTGCTGTGAGTGGACCTGGATGCAAAATGAGCAGCAGGGGGGAGAGAGAGAGAGAGAGAATTTTTTTCCATCCAGGGCCTCTCACAGCAAAGGCCAGGCAGTCTCTGAAGACAATGCTGCAGCATCAGAGGCGATGTTCAGACCTAATACTACTACTACCTTCATCACATCTCCGTTGTAATAGTGGACCTGCAGCTGATAGTCAGCTATCCACTTGTGCTCCCGCCAGGTTTCACTGGCGTGTTTCACATCAGGCGTGCTTCACGTGGGAAAAGGGTTAAACTAGCTAAAACGTTTCAAAATGGCATTACAGAGCCAATTTAGGGCTTGTTGAGGGCTTTAATGGCCTCTCCCGCCTCTTGGAGGCGGGACGGAGTCGGGAACCCCGCACACGATTTTATCAAAATTGCGTGGAGGCGGAATGGAGTCGGGATCAGGACCGCCCGCCACTTTTCGCTATTTTAACCCCCCACACGCCTCCAAACCCGCCTCCACGGGTCATTGAAAATCCAGCCCGAAATCCGCGTATTGGGGCGGGATTCCTGTATTTTACCTTGGGACACAGGTGGGGGCAGATGCATCAGGCGGGGGGGCTAGGGGAAGCAGCAAAGTGCCGTCACATGCTGAGAAAGGCAGGAAAGCTGACGAAATGAAAATCCCATACAAGGTAATGCCTCTGCAACACTAGCTTCATTATAAGGAACCTGTGTGGCATTTGGGAGAATTTAAGTGAATCACCTCCTACAATGGTGTCCCTTGTTGAAGGCGGACTCAGTTAGGCCGGGCGGTCGATTCATTCTTTGGCTGCAAGGAAATGATGGCAGAGGACACACACAGACGCCAAGTGGAGATCAGGTGTTTCCCTGCCCGGAGGAAGGGAGGGGGAGAATCCCCTTCTGTCATCTCCATTAGCTTGGTCCATATCCTAACGCTTCCCAGCTGCTCCCCACGGAGTCAGTCCGACAGCCGCACGAGACTCCGCGAAGCAATTCCAAGCGACCTTTCCGGTGGAGGGCAGCTCGGAGCACTTCCGACATTGTGATTTTTGGCTCAGACAGTGTTAGCTCCTCTCGGGAGGAAGCAAGGTGTGGTTCTCTGAGTCGCTTTCTCCTCCACCCTGGCTCCTGCCACAAGTGTGATGCATCTTTTCTTTTTTTAATCGTCATTCTCGGGGGTCCTTGCGTTGCCGGCAAGGCTGGCATTTATCGCCCATCCCACCTTGCCCTGAGAAGCTGGTGGTGACGGAGTGGCTCGCTAGGCCACTTCAGAGGGCAGTTAAGAGTCAAGAAAGACTTGCCTTTCTACAGCGCCTTTCACCACCTCCGGAGGTCTCGAAGTGCTTTACAGCCAATGAAGTACTTTTTGAAGTGTGGTCACTGTTGTAATGTAGGAAACGCAGCAGCCAATTTGCGCACAGCAAGCTCCCACAAACAGCAATGTGATAATGACCAAATCAGCTGTTTTTTTAGTGATGTTGGTTGAGGGATAAATATTGGCCCCAGGACACCGAGAATAACTCCCCCTGCTCTTCTTCCAGTAGTGCCTGTGGGATCTTTTACGTCCACCTGAGAGCACAGCCGGGGCCTCGGTTTAACATCTCATCTGAAAGACAGCACCTCCGACAGTGCAGCGCTCCCTCAGTACTGTCCCTCTGACAGTGCAGCGCTCCCTCAGTACTGCCCCTCCGACA